>CATIUR010000001.1:215702249-216952249 GCA_949592205.1 Helichrysum umbraculigerum
GATCGTTAGTATTGCAAGAACGCACGTAAAAACGACCCGAATCAAAAAACGCAATAACACTAAAACTTATGAACACACTCGTATTTAGCCCGAAAGCTCTGATACCAGATGTAAGTCCCCTAGTTCTAGGATCGATAACTTCGTTATCTGTAGTATTAAGGTGCGGAATCCCTCAATACGGTGTTATCTTACTAACAACGAATATGTTCGTAATTGCGTTTATAAAGCTTAACTTTAAACGAATAATACGTCAAAGCCTAGCCGTTAGGTTTAAATTTTTCTCTGGTTTGTCGAGTTCACAGATCAGAAAACCGAATGCCAAAGTTCTTGTGTTTTTCACGTATGAAAAACAATTTATACGTCCAGCTTGTCTCGGCTCGCTTTGGCCTGCGAGTTCGGTCCAACTCTCAGCCCAAGCCCATTAAAGGACTCGGCTCGCCATACTCAATCTACGCGAGTTCAGATCTCATCTCACAGCTCAACTCGCTGCGACTTGAGATCTCAACTCGTCTCGCATGAAACGTCTAATTATTTATTTCGTATTTTAACATTCGTCTAACTTAGCACAATAATACGTTTAACGAATATTACTAACAAAACAAATATTTATTTACAAATCTAAACCAATGTACAAACATAATAAGAATTACACCAGTCCTATTTCAAGCTAGATCTGTTGTCACAATCTATGTCCCAACAGTGTTCGTTTCCCCGATCGTTAAATGTTGCAATATTTTTAAATAATAAGCTGTTAATTACATATTCTTTTATATTTTTAATTAAGATATTTTATAAAACTAATTTAGTTAAGTATTAAAATTTTAAACTTTGTTTCATTTCAGTTTTCGCAATAAACGTTTTATGTTATATAATACTTTGCAAATATTATTGACATAATATTTAATATTAAATAGTGTTATTTAATAAATTTTGTTTCATTAAATAAATTCGTTCACCAACAGTCGTATATTTTTGTCGTGTTTGTTCCAATCGTTTCGTATGTAATTACATCTAATTACAAATAAGTAATACTACGCGTATTAACTAGTTGGGCTTTGCTAGACTTACCTCTAAAATGTGTTGTGAATTCACTCAAAGTAGGGAATTTGCCTAAAAATGCATGAGTTTAACGTTTATAATCGCGTTTAAATTTGCGGGGTGTCACAGAGATGGAGGCCGACGGTTTGGAGGAAGGGGAAGGAAAGAAAATTTTGGCTTTTTGACTTTTTGTTTGTAGTGAATCCCTTCCTCTTGGTTTAAATACGTTTCGATTTAAAACGCGAAAGATACGATACGTACGATTGGTTTTCGAAAGGTTTTAAGATTTTTAATAAAGTAACCAAAAGTAAATACGAATCTTTATAAAAAGTTTTCGAGAATTAAAATTGTATTTTAAATTGCGTGCGAAAAGTTCTTTGCGTTTAAACAGAAACGAGTTTATTTTAAAAACGAAACGATATTTTTGTGTGCTTTAAACTTTAAAACAAATCATAATTAATTTACCAAAATTTTAAAATTAAAACTTTGTTAAATTTTTCTGAAAAGTTCGAACTTACGCAAATTGCGCGAGTTTAAAGTTTAAAGGACGTTTTCTTGATTTTTAAACGAAAGCGTTAAAACGAAAAATTAATTCAAACTAAAATTAATACTAACTAATATTAATTAACCTAGATAGGCTTGGGGTGCCTCCCAAGAGCTCTTTGTTAAAGACGAAAGCTCGTCCATATCAGACTTACTGTTTTACCGGATAGTGTCCGAGATGACACTGTTGGGTACAGTTGATGCTTTGGATAGAGACAAGGTATAGCGGGAAATAAACGTACCTCGGAGAGCTCGGATGACATAGTAAACTAAATCAGCAGGATTTATGAAATACCGTTCAAATTCTGTTAAGAATTCTCGTTCTTCCTGACTGAGTTGTAACAATGCATCGACAAAATGATTGAATTCCCGTTTCACCTTTTTCTGGTTTGAAATGCCATCCCTAAATCCTGTATCTAGATAAGACAGATCATAGAGCAGTTTTGAAAGTAAATCCACAAATTCCGTTTCCTTAGAAGAATCGGGATTTCCGTAAGTAATGTGAACTGCTTGCGAAAGCTCTTCGATATAAATCTTCTGTTGGTTAGTAAACGGGAATTTGGTTTTTTGGAATAACTGGATTAGCTGGATATGGATCTGTTTCCTTTTTACAAAGAAAGCAGCGTCCATAGCTTCCTCAGTTGATTCGGGAAAAATAGCTCTAAGCTCATTAATTAAATAAGTAGCAGGATCAGCAAGGAATGGAATATCTGCAAGAATCATGTCAGATTTGATAGGGCTTCTTTCTATCCAAAATTCAAGCTCGTCAATCAGGAACGCAACATAACGATTAATCCTAGGTTGTGAATCAGAGGGATAATCGGTGCTGGCAAGTAAATCCATTAAAAGATCTAATTCTGATTTTAAAAATAGCTCGTCTTTTCTATTGTGTTTAGCACGAAGAAGTCTAATTATCCTATCAATCTCAACAAAGGTCTTTCTCTGCTCAAATGTAAATGGAAAATCAGATATCTTAAGATATTTCAGAAAGTTGGCATGGACATCTATCCTCCTATTGGGTTTGAGAGAATTTCCTAAGTGATGGTCTGTTTCTGATTCGGGTAGATGATTCCTAGATTCAGTGTTTAATCGGGTTGGTGTTTCTATCCTAAGTTCATTCTCAACCTGATATTGGAGACACTCTTCCTCAACAACACTTAAATAAAGTGTAGTGGGGTGGGCTCGCAAAATATCTGGGAGATCGTATTCAAAGTATTCATCTAAACAATGAAGACGTTCATTCAAATCCATCCAAGGCATGGGTGGATAGAAGAACACTTCGATTCCAAATGGTTCATCATCAGGTAAAGTAGCAAGTCTAATATAGTGTGGATACCTAGACAAGATTGACAGAATCTCAGGGTCAAGTGTGGGTTGACCACTTAAAGCAACAGTAACAGAAGCTGGAATCTTCTGCTGAGATTCATCAAAACCTAAGTCTAAGCTCGATATTTTTGGGTTCTCAACTTCATGGTTAACACAGATCTCTCTAACGTCAGAGGAGTTTGTCTCATACTCTGTACAGTCAAAGAATTCTGCATCTACCAAAGCCGTCATCTCATCCGTCATCATTTGATTGAGAGAAGAGATGGGGTTTGAAGGAGAATTAGGGTTTTTCATTTTCTAATTTTTATGTATTTTTCAGGGTTTAAGAACTAAGTTATCTAACTAAATAAAGCAATTAACTTCCTAAGTAATGATAATCTTAGGGAAGGATCTCCTAAAGTTAATTATCTAAGGCAGAATTCAATTCTTGACGAAACCGATCCCCTGCAGCGGCGCCAAAAACTTGTCGTGCCCCCGTCCATCGGTCGGGTTTTTACCCCGAATCGTTGCTCCGACTGCAACAGAGGCGACGAGCAGAGAAGTTTTAAAAATTTATATTTGCTGGGCTCAAACTATGCAAGCTACCTACCTTGTGGGTAAGGCGGCAAGTATAACTCGAGTGTCGTCCAAAATCGGAACGAATTTAATTGAATTGGAACCTACCAAAGATAACTTGACAATAGGATGGGTTTAAAACAAGGTAGGTATGGGTTTTGGTTTTATCTAATCTAATCTAAAGACGGAAATTAAAGTGCAGGAAATTAAACGAGAATATAAGCAGCAGGTAGAGAGTGATTGCTGAAACTTCGACGATTAGGGTTTCGGGATGATATTATATTGATGATAGGTGATTACTCTGGTTAAGAATTTTCTAAACAGTCGGTGTAAACACTAGGACCCTACGTCTAGGTGTAACCCTAAAGCATATGTCACTGAATCCTAGGCTATCCTGATTCTGGTCAGATGGGACTGTCTTCAGACCCACCTCACCGTCTCTTTCGAAGACCAAGCGACCCTCTGAATGGGGTTAAGGAATAAGGCGACAGTCCACAACACTGACTTTTCTTAACACCTATGTCTATCCAATTTTAACAGAGTAATACTGGTTGTATGCTGAATAAGTTAAACTATAGGTTAAGTAGAGTTTAGGGGTTTTAAGCATATGGGAACACAGCCGGCATCCTTGCTTTCATTTCCTAACTCATGTTTTATCTGTTTTAGTTCTAATACTTCCGTCATGGATTAGACCCTCCTTTGCCATCGGTCGTTCATCCCTAGGCATGCGTACAGTGTATAGTGACCTTATTTTCCACAGTACTCTAACCCTAGGTATATCTACGATTTTTTAAAGACCTATTATATCTTTACACAGCTTTATAACTAGAGGTAGTTTAACGGTGTACTATAGCATTTTCACGGCTTAACAAGACCTAGACCCGTGTCTGGAAGGGTTGCTTCCAGGTAATCCACGGTGAGATAGTCCACCGGCATTTCCTTGGCTTCCTCGTATTTGTACTCTACCAGCGGTATTTCCAACGCTATACCAAGTATTCTGACGTGTTATGGCGATCTCATAGTTTCATACAAACAGGAGATAACTGTGTATTCGTAGTTAGGGTTGATCAGATCCTATCCTAAGGCAACAGTCACGTGAGAGACCAGAAAGGGTGATTAATTAAGTCTACATCCAGGATAAGTCTAAACATGTATGCAGCATAACAACTATCGATCGTATATAAGATATATTAATTAAACATCATCCCTAATCCTAACATCTACATTTCAACAATCACATATTAATCTAGCTAATCAGCATGGAAACAATCATAAATCGTACTGAAATAATATGCAAAGTAAACATTATAACAGTAAGAAAGTAAGTTAATATCACCGGATTAGAAGAGTAATACTGAGGATTACAACAGTCTGACTTGAATAACCTTGCAAGAAGTGTTAATGTGGGGGATTTGCACAACGCTAAGTGAGTAAATCAATAAACAACAATCCAACTTAGCATAACAGCTTTGTGTACAACAAATCATTGTAAACAAATATCATCATGATAAATCGATGATTCTTGGGGAAACCTTCAGCCAAGAATACCAACATTAAACACATAGCGTCAAAGAGGACCGGTGGTTCTTGAGGAAACCTTCTCAAAGAACACTTTAAAACCAACTGCAGGCCATTACAGAGGTTTAACCGACTACTTGGTGCTATTAACCCAAACAACACAGGCTACGACAATAATACTTGTACTAAGACCCTGTGTAGTCCAAACAATAGCAAACCCAAGCCCAGCTCCATGCTGACCTCTGAATATCGTCAAAGCCCAAAGGTTGAATATCACGTGATCACATATTCACATACTCATCATAGCAACAAATCAGACTAACCGTCTGTCCACAGTATTATTATTAAACCAAAATAACCATGGCAACTAAATCAATAATAATACGTTTACCCGTTGTAACCAAACCTGTTACAACTAAATTACACTGAGGTTTATAGATCCACTCACCGACACCTCAGTTGTCCACTCAGTAGTCTCTCCATATATGAGAATACAATAGAATAACACAAGTTAGTCACTTGTCTCAAATTTTATATAACATCGTACCAATAGATTTACACCAACAAATTCAAATTACTCAATTCACATGAATTAGCACAATCACCACAATTATCAATATGTTAACACATTTAGTAACTATAAACTTCATAGTCACTAATCACAATCATCTTTAGTATTTACAACATAATACTACAATGTAAACAACATGATATTTAACTCGATCAAATGTTCTAATTAACAACCAATACCAATTTCATCATATAACTCATCAAATCATCATAATCTCTTTAATCACATGATTACTTTAATCATGGCTTCTTAATATGATATTATCACCATCATTATCATAGTATAGTTAATTCTCATAATCAAACACTTTTAATCATCATTATTAACAACAATTATCACTTATACGTTAGTAACATAAGCTTGAAAGCTTTGATTCTTGAATAACTAACTAAACCCATAAACTTTTCTTATGATCATACATCATTTATTTTATTTCTAGATTAGGGTTTAGTCACAAATCATGCATTAAGCATCAATTAACAATTATATCATCATTACCTTAAGCTTAAGGCTTAATTCTTGATTAACCAATTCTTTTCATAGCCTTTCATCATAAGTTCATATCAAATCCTTCAATTCTAGCTTAGGGCTTAGCTTATAATCATAAAGTAAGCATCAATTAACAATTCTACAAGCATTACAAGCTTCAATTTAACCTTACTCATCCTAATTTTATCATATATACAAAACCCCATTTCATAGGTTTATGAAAATCAAGAAACAAAGACTTACAAGATGAGTAGAAGGATTAGAGGATGATAATCCATGTTAATAAGCTTGAATTCGGACTTGAAATCTTCAATTTGGTGTTATGAAATGTTTTTGTGATTTGATCTAGGGTTTCCATGTTTCTGTATGTACGTATGGTACGTAGGTATGTATAGAGATAAGAAATTAAACAACCGACTCAAACATATGAATATATTACATAATTGATTAAATTTTCTTCCCCGTACTTGTCATTGTCTGAAACTTAAAAACCATTTACGGGGAAACATTATTTTATTTTATCGTCAACTAGGTTAATTTAAAACAATCAATAATTTACTAATCACAATAAATTATTTGACTCTTTTCCCAATTAATTTCAACTAATACAACGAAACTATTTTCTGACAAATTAAATAATGATTCTACGTCAGAAAATATTAAAATACTACTAGACCCGAGGAGTGGATGTTACATAAGGCAACCCCGGGTAGATACATTAGAGCTATTCGTGATATGTACGAAGGAGCAAAGACTTGTGTAAGAACACCGGTGGGAAACACCGAGTTTAGCCCTGTAGATATAGGCCTACATCAGGGATCAGCCCTTAGCCCATACATTTTTGCCTTAATCCTGGACGAGTTGTCACGTAGGATACATGAGAGCCTCCCGTGGTGCTTGATTTTTGCCGATGATATCCTTCTGATTTCAGAAACCAAGGATGGGCTAAATAGTAGGCTGGAGCAGTGGAGGGAGGTCTTAGAAGACCAAGGTTTAAAAATAAGTAGACAAAAAACTGAATACCTACAATGCAACTTCGACAAGAATGAGGACGAGCAGAACGATGGAGTGGACATATGCATTGGGGACCAGATTCTACATCCACAGGAGTCCTTTAGATACCTAGGCTCGGTGCTACATAGTTCAGGGATAAGCGACGAGGACGTGACTCACCGGATTAAGGTAAGTTGGTTGAAGTGGAGAGCAGCGACAGGCGTCACGTGTGACAAGAAAGTCCCCCGTAAATTGAAAGGGAAATTTTATAAGGTCGCAATTAAACCTGCTATGCTTTATGGATCAGAGTGTTGGCCGATGACTAAGGCGCAAGAAAGGAGGATGAAAGTGGCGGAAATGAGGATGCTAAGATGGACATGTGGTAAAACCATATTATATATGATACCAAATGAAATTTTTAGGGGAGAGTTAGAAGTCGCAAGTATCATCAATAAGTTGAGAGAGGGAAGACTCAGATGGTTTGGACATGTTAGGAGGGGACCTATCACGGTGCCAGTTAGGAGAGTGGAAGCTCTCACTGTCGATGGATCGAGGAGAAGGGGTAGACCTAGACGTAAGTGGGAGCATGGACTGAAACTCGACATGAATGAGCTTCTCTTGACCGAGTACATGACATCTGATAGGAATTTGTAGAGGATTAAAATTAGAACGGATGAGTAGAGGGTTTTAGAATTAATAAGTAGTTTTTATAGAAATATTTCATAATTAAATTGCTATTTAGAGGGTATCTAGGTAGAATAGGAATAGATGGGGATATTTTTCTAGTTAAATAAATATTTATTTATGTAAGGATGTAGAGTATTTTAAGGTCGATAGTTATTTATTTATTATGATGTCATATTAGGGTTATTGGTAGATATATGGCTACATTTTTGAGGGGGCGTGTATGGATTATCGAGATAGATATGTATAATGTTTTAGGTAATATATACTTATATGTATATTATTACACATATTGATATTTAGTTTTTTATGTATTTTTTTATATATCTATACTTAGCTCGGGTATATACATATTGTATATAATAGTCGCAAATTTTTATATCAATATCGATAGCGGTAAGTATATATATTTATATATCTTTTCTTATTATATTTCTACTACCATCTATAGTTACTACTACTACTACCAATATTATTATTATTATTAGAAAAAATTGCACAGATCGTCCCTGTGGTTTGTCTCAAATAGTACTCGTCGTCCCTTGCAGTTTTTTCTTGCACTCGTCATCCCTGTGATTGTTAAATCTTGCACCGGTAGTCCCTTCCGCTAACATTCGTTAGTTTTTCAGTTAAGTATAAGGGTACAATGGTCATTTAAGTACTTTAGGGACTACGAGTGCAATATTGTAAACCACAGGAGGATCCGTGCAATTTTTTCTTAATTTAACTTTAATATTTATTTTTTACATTATAATATAATATATTTTCTTAATAAGCTTTTCACTTTAATTCCATCATTTCTCTCCCAAATTCATTCTCAAGAAAAACACAGATCCCAACCTTTACAGCTTTACTCTACACCACAACCAAAATCTTTAAAATCACTCATCTCTTACCTTTTATTCAAACCCTAATTCTCACTTCACCATAACCACCACTAGCATGATTATCCCACAGCTACCACCAACCGAACCACCATTGTAGCCCTAGAAAAAAAATCGGTCGGATCTCGTACCATCTCAGAAGTGTCGTTATCAGATCGGCGGTGAGATGGTAGTGGCCGGATCTCGATACGAGTCGCGAACCACCACCAATTTCACCGAGATTCCTGCCGGACCTCCTCCTCCGGCGCTCTCCTCCACCGTCTCTCTCTCTCTCTCTCTCTTCGTCACCCTCTTCACTGCAATCACCGGAATCGTGTTTTGGTGTTAGATCTAAACCGGCCAGACGGTCGCGAGTGGTTCGAATGGCGGCCATGGTGGTGGCGCTTCGGAGTTAACAACCACGCTTAAAAATATCACCGATGATTTGTAGTTCGTGATGAACTTTGATGAATTATGATTTCTGGAATTATGACTTCTGATTAAAGCTTTAAAGGTTGTGCATTTATGTGCTCCATATTATTTATGAAATTAAATGTGTTCTTACAAACACTGAAAACACCATACGTAACTTTATGCGGAGGTTAATTGGTGAGGGGTTGGTGAGATTGAAAGGGATAATTGAAAAAGTAGGTTTTGTTTGTGTTTGATGATTTTTATTATGTTTGTGTTTGTAATTTTGTGAAGTGAGATAAAAAAAATATTGTAACAAAAATAGAATAAAAAAAAATATTGTAGCAAAAATAAAATAAAATAATGCATGATACATTATATAATTAAAGTGAAAAGATTATTAAGAAAATATATCATATTATAATATAAAAAATAAATATTAAAGTTATATTAAGAAAAAATTGCACGGATCATCCCTGTGGTTTACAATATTACACTCGTAGTCCCTAAAGTACTTAAATGACCATTGTACCCTTATACTTAACTGAAAAACTAATGAACGTTAGCGAAAGGGACTACCGGCGCAAGATTTAGCAATCACAGGGATGACGAGTGCAAGAAAAAACTGCAAGGGACGACGAGTGCTATTTGAGATAAACCACAGGGACGATATGTGCAATTTTTTCTTATTATTACTATTTATTATTAGTATTATTAATGGTATTATTATGCTTATTATTATTTTTTATTTTTTATTATTAGTATTTATTATTAGTATTTGTATATATATATTATACTTTGTGATTTGTGATTTATATGCTTATGGATCTGCCGGGGGTCTCTTTCTGAAAGCAGTCTCGGGTATGACTGTCTACATCTTCACCTCCCCATACCCCGTCCTCGACGGGATTGGGTAGTGTTGTTGTTGTTAAACTTAACAAAAAAGTGAAATATGTATGTAGCGCGTGATCGACTACACTTGCTAGTTTTTGGATGTTGATTTCTCATTGATTGGATTTGAATATACATTGACACTGGTTTTGATATCTTTTATTATACTTGGAAAGATGACTCAATTGTACAGTCTATAGTGCTTTGTCACAACATTGTGTTAGATATTTTCTGGCAATAAACCTCGGAAAGCATCCCATTGCTCTTTTCTCGTTCAAATGTAACCAATAAAACTGCCAACAGATTTCTTGATGACCATATGCAATGCTACACTACTAGTCTCATCAACTGCTACAAATCGTCACAAATAGCATCCAAACACATGCAAATACATCAAGAAACGTGCGATCTCATCAACCAGATACAAACTGTATGAATGATCAAAAGATTGATATACAAAAAAGTTCTAAAAGATGTTGAAAAAATATAACATCCCTTGATAAAGATGTAGTAATCTGGGTACAAACAAGAAATTAAATCATAGCCACCTAACTTAGAAGATCCAACAAATCACATGAATAATAATCATAAAAGCTTAATATCAAAAGAAAAAAGAATAAAAATTAAACTCAGCTTAAAGCAGAAAACTTTGGAACATCTACAGGAAACTGATCAATCTCATCCATCCACGGGTTCTTTTCTTTTGCAGGATTAACAGTCTTTAATGCCTTCCAAACCGCACTGTTGCACTTAAAGCCCGACCCAAAAGCTATTTGCCATGCTCTATCTCCTTTCCTGATCCTCCCTTTTGCCTCTGAATAAGCCAATTCATACCATGGTGAACTACTGGAAGTATTTCCAAATCGATTAAGTGTCATTCTTGATGGCTCCATATGCCAATCTGTAAGCTGCAAATTCTTTTCAATTTCATCAAGAACTGCTCGTCCACCAGCATGAATGCAAAAATGCTCAAACGCTAGCTTAAAATCAGGAATGTACGGCTTAATCTTCATTCTAAATAGCTTTTTCCCAACTAAAGTTGCAAAGAAAAGTAATTGTTCTGACATGGGTAACACAAGTGGGCCTAAAGTGGTGATGTTGGTTTTTAGCGCATCACCTGCTACTCCCATTAGATCTTTTGACAATGCAACTCCAACTTTCCCAACTGGATCTTCTAATTGAGTGACACATGAAAAACACTTTTCGTCTGAACCTTTGTGAGTTCTAACAGTGTGGACCAGTTGATACTTTGACCTTTTTCGGTCAGAGTTTTTGTTTGAGAGTAAAATTGCAGCACCACCCATCCGGAACAAGCAGTTTGAAACAAGCATTGATCTTTCATTCCCGAAATACCAGTTCAGTGTGATGTTTTCCATGCTCATCACTAAAGCGTACGAATTCGGATTGACTTGAAGAAGATCTTTAGCAAGATCAATGGCGATTAAACCAGCACTACAACCCATTCCACCAAGATTAAAACTTAAAATGTTACCTCTAAGTTTGTAATGATTAACAATCATTGATGCTAAAGAAGGCGTTGGATTGAATAAACTACAATTCACTACCAAAATTCCAATATCTTTCGGTTTAACACCTGTTTTTGCTAAAAGTTCATCAATAGCACCAAACATCACAAGTTCCGCCTCCTTTCTTGCCTCTGCCATACATGGATTTGGAGGTACTCTAAGAACGGCTTCGGGAAGATAAGTCGACTCACCAAGACCCGACCTTTCAAGAATCTTTTTTTGGAATTCAAGACTTTGGTCAGTAAACGAGCCCGTTTCAGTTGAATTATCCATAAAGATTTGTCGGGTACATTTACGTTCTTCTTCTGGCTTATAACATGAAAAGTTGACAAGGTAAACGGGTCGAGGACGGGTTAGGAAATAAAGGGTTGAGAAAAAGACTAAAAGGGTCGAACACACCACAACCGATATAAGATTAAACCTTAGATGATCCCAAAGAACATGAACATCTTGAGGCGAAAAGGTAGACAGTTGAGCAGCAAGAACAACAACAAGAGGTGACAAACACAAGTACATTCCATGTGTTATAAGATAATGATACCCTAATTTTACATACTTTAGTTTCACAGATTTCTTGAAATCAGGAAGCTTTGAAGATGAAGAAGATTGTGTAATCAAGGGTTTGACTACTTCACTCATTTTTCCTAAATCTCAATTTTAAATCAGAGCACTTCTGAAATCAAATTACTACCAAAACAGACAAAACAAAACCAAGATCTGACCTTTTTTCAAAACCCAATTAACAAATCATGATTTAGTCACCTGAGATCCGAAATTATGGCAGTTCCTGCAAAATGGGAATTAACATTTAACATAAAGATTCAAGCTGTAATAGTATTGTACTAAATCAACAGTAAATCAAGAAAGATTTCATCATATTAAATACAGCCCACAATTAATTTATCATAAAAAAAGATGATTTAATGATGAATTGAAGAATCCCAGATGAGAAATTAAACCTGATCTGCGGAGTGATCGATGAGAATGTGAGTTGGTAAACAGGGTTGGAAACGGAATGCCGCTTAGATATGATATATATATATACAAAAACATATGTATGTTGTTGAATCAGTGAGTGTGTGTGTGAGAGAGAGAGACCTGTTTTGTGGTTGTCAAAGTTGAATTGGAAACGTGGGGGCGAACTGAAATTTATTAGAAGATTATTATTATTATTATTGGATAAATTGATGAATAAAACCCTAATCACTATAATTCATTGACAGCCCATGATGTCGATATAATTACAGGAAGCTTCTTTTCAATTGTGCGACGAGCATCGCATCTTAAAAAGGGAGAATATTTGCGGATCAAAAGGTTGTTTGGAGTTTGGACTTTGGACTCAGGTTTTAAAAGTTAAATTTGGTAGTTGATATGGATTACTTACCGTGTACAACAACTATACTCAATCCCTTCAAAAAGGTAAAGGTATGAGAAAGGTAAGATGTAGACAGTAGTACTTCTACTTTGGAGTAGAGAGACAGCTTCCAGAAAAACCTCCGACGAAATGTTATGTATGTTTTTATGTAATTTTTACCATTATTAGTACTTTTGGATTACTTATAGTGTGTTTGGTAGAAAGTGAAAATAGATACTAGCAAAATTCAAAAATTTTAAGTATAAAACTGAACGATATCAAAATCTTTAAAGTAGCGTACATGCGTTGGTGGGTCAAAAATATATTATCGAAACTCGAAATAATTTGATGGTAAAAGAGTTGGCGTGTCAAAATTACCCTAATCAAAACACGACCACGTAACCGGTTTCATGTATATTTGTCAAACTTGTTGACATGTGACAAGTTGATTTCAGCTTTACATGATAAGTTAAGAAAAAGTAATACAGTAATTTCAAGTTCATTGGATTTGTGAAAGATAGAAAGATACGTCGATTCAAATGGAATAAAATGAAAAGTATCATAGTGATTTTAAACAATACCCGTTATTAATAGTTCAACATTGATTTGTTCATCAAAACCTTGGATATGGATATGAATATGAATATAAATATAACGTTTTACCGATATTCAAAGTATCAAGTATGAAGTATCAACTACTTGCAAAAAGAGTGAATTATGATGATGATTGATATCTATATATCAAAGGTTAACAATCATCAACATGTGCACCTAATTTTTAAGTCCAAATCCAACGTTCTTAAACATATGGGAATGAGTTGTAGGGTTTAGCCGCCTTTATTTACTGGTCAATCACGTGATGTCGTGTAGTTTTCTTTGTTTTTGTTTACGGAATTTGAAACTTAAAAATTTATGTGTCGAATATTATTAAACATGTCAAAGTCATGAAGTTGTGTTTTACTTGTATACTTTTATTTTATGTCTAGATTTTGGATCCATACAATGAGATTCATTTTGTCAAGCTCCGATGAGTTTTATCCGGCATTTATTTATTTTTTCCAACATCTCAAGTCCTAAACTATTTTATCTTATTATTTATATTCATTGATTGATGCCTTTCCCAAAAAAAATAAAAATAAAATTATATTCATTGATATATTAAACTCAAGAAAAGAGAGTATACATCAAACATAACTAAAGAATTGAGTCTACAAATTGACTCTCAGTCTTCATACGAATCAAACAACTCCTAACTTTGGCACTACCACTCATAAGTAAGCACGATGATTAAGATCTAATGAATTAGTCGGTCAATTGTCTGATCCGTGGTTAAAAAAGAGAGTAGATGATTAATTTCCTTTCATGACATACCAACTATATAATATTAAAATTTATATCTTTTTATGGATGTTTGTATTAGATAATTTAACCGGTTTATGATTTAGTATGTTATGTTACCACAGCGAATAGTTCTCGATATCTAAACAAATTTTGTTTTTGTTTAGGTGAAAATCTTGGGGCAAAAACGGGTCAGATGCACGATTTTGATGTGTGTGTCCTCGTGACCTGCGAACATGATAATTGGTTGAAAAAATCTTGATTCGTTCAAATTTGACATGGCCCATTGGATCCGATCTAGACCCATTGACTTGTGCATCTTAATGAGTATGAATCACTTAGTTTAATGAACTTAATCATTTCGGATTAATATAATCAGCAGGGGCGGAGCTACAAAATCTACATTGAGGGGGCAAAAATAAAACTATTTTGTGCTTCTTTATAGTTTTGAGGGGGTAAATATCTAAATTTGTCATAAATACCTTAAAAAAATTTCTTTTTTATGTAATTTTAAAATTTTTATGGTGGCAATTGCCCCCGCTGCCCTCATTCTAGCTCCGCCCCTGTCATTAGAGTGCGAATGATATTTTATTAAACCCATCACCCTAAGCGGGTTTAGAAAAACATTCATTTTAAGACTCTCATCCATTCATAATCATAATCAAATACTCCGTACATATTATCATTTCCATTCACACGTACTAAAACCCTTAATCCAAACACGTCGTTAACGATAATATATAAAATACATTATACCTGTTCGGAAATAAAAAAGACAACCCAAACAGCCCTTCTAAAATTTAAATTTATTTTATTTATTTAAATGTAAATAATAAAATAAAACCTCATTATTACGTGGCAAATATTTTCCCCCAAAATTAATCGAGGGTTCGTTCTACAGTTATTTTGTTTGCTCGGGGAGTATGATCTCTTTAGGGTTATCATCATCATCACCTTTGTCTACAAAACACCACTTCAATTACAACACCAAAAACCCTAATTTCCGTTTCAGAGCTTCTTCTGCTGCTGATGTTCCGGACTTCCTTTCTGTGGATTGGTACTATTTCTCCCTACAATTTTTGCATCAAACATCTATTGGTTCTCAATTTTGGTGTTATGATTCATGTATTCTTTGTGTATACAGTCATAAATATTTGAGGTTAGTGATCAATTGGGGATAGAATTTTGGTGTCTTGTTTTATGTTTACTGATTCCTATTTATATACACAGTGCATCCTAAAAATGTCTACTTTTATTGACTTATAACTTATTTATTTCTTCATTTAGGTTGGTGAAACTTAAATATGATCACTGAATCTAAAAATGATCACTAAATTCCTTAATTTGTTATGATTTTTTACGTTTCTGCAAATTAAATTTGTTATGTTTCAATAATTATAACCCATTTTTTATGCTAGTTATTGGTATTTTTTTATATAATACAGTAATAAACATTTTTTATATTTACTCAAATAATGGAAATAAATGACACTTCTTTGTGTTAACTCTTTTCTTACTTGCAAGGTCAAGTTTTTAATTTTTATTTTTCGTTTGAAATGATGGTTTGTTGGCAACAAAAAACTAAGTACAGTGTTAGTGTACTACCTTTAGCATTCTGGTGGTTACAACATTTTTGTGCTAATTGGTGATGATTTAATCTTGCAGGCTTGAATCTCGCAGGAAGAGACCTTTTGGTCCAAGATTAAGTGTAATTTTTCTAATTAACATTCTAGTCTTTATAATCTGACTCCTGTTTAATGCAATGGTTTTATTATTATATATTCTGCGGATGTAGTTTAATGCAGAAGAATGTGTTCAGTACCAACTTGATGCATTAATGTTCAACGACCAACCGCGTCCAGATTATGGAGTCGAAGTCATGTACAGGGTACTTCCTAGTATCCAAATCTAGCTAATTTTTATCTATCTCCAAAAAAATTACTTTCTATTCAGTACCAATGGAGTAATGGATTGTTATTTTGGAATTTATCGTTAAGTGCAGTTTGCTGGATTTGATCCCTTTGAAAGGTCTTTGTATTTCGGGCCTTCTTTTGACTTAGGACAGGTCAGCAACTAATTCTAAAAGTGGCAAAATGGGTGGTTCAAGTGGGTTGGGTATCAAGTTATCAAGTCAAAACGGGTAATTTGTGGTACGGGTTGAAATGGGTGGGGTCTGCCTGGGTGAACTCAAAGCATTTTTTATTCCATTTTAGTAAAGCAGGATTAGTGTGTCAAATATGATCACCATAATTTTATTATTTCAATTTTTTTTAGGTTTTAAGAAAATGATTTCAGAGATCTTATGCATTAAAATTAACTCTGGGCGACTTTCGACCCATTTGATATGTTTTGTTATAAGGTATTTCTTAAGTTTGCCAATCTGACCCTATAGAGATAAAACCTAACCCAGATCGACTCATTCTTAAGTAAACTGGTTGTAATCTCTGCCTATAGTTTGAGCTAAACTTGCTTATGTTATATCACTGTTTAGTGTTTAATTTCTTTTATGTGTATGCAGTTTGAGCGTTTTAGACGACTTTTCCACCATTCTGCATACCGAGTTCTACTAAATCACAAGGAGAGACAGATCTTAAGCACTTTAAATGTTGAGGAGGTTACTTATTTCACTTCACATGAACCATGTTTCATTTGAAAAGTTTATGCTATGTACTAATTCTGTTTTTGTTGGCTGTAATTTAGAATCGCTACAAGCAAAGGGTTTGGATACGAGGAGCTCGACCTGAGGAAGAAGAAACATTTCAGTTTACTATGGTTCAGGTATGTCCCCCCTTTCTTTCTTTCTTCTTCTTCTTCTTGTTTTTTTTTTTTTTTTTTTTTTTTTTTTTTTTTTACTGTGGGTACACATTCACAGCGAATATTATACTGTGTATGTTCGGTTTTTATTAGAATATTATGAGAAAGATTCTATTGATGGTTTTGGCAGAGAGTTGGTGGGTTTTGGGATGGTTACTGGCTTACAGAATCTGTTCTTCATGATGGAGATAGCTTTTCGGGTGGGGTGGCTTATTGAAGAATCAACAATGAGATCGGGTGGTGGACCTCTGTGAATAACTCTTCCACCTTTCACTACCTTTATAAAGTATATATACCTAATCAGAGTAAATATATATTGTCATGTATACCCAATAAGGCCAATATTAATCCATGTATATCTGATAATGTAAGCGCGCTCTCTCGTTTTGATATTCATATATTGCAATGTGCAACTCTGGTGAATGGAATGCATTTGAAAGGCACTAAAGGGAATAATTCCGGAGTATTCACTAGAGAAATTTTACTGATATTGATTCTGCTGGAACGGCTCGCATCTTAAAGTTTATGACACTAGTACCCACACATTTATATCAGTTCCATCTTATTCAAATAAACAAGACATTTAAACTTATGAAACTGTAGAATGAGGATAAAGTGAAATACAATGAAGTAGTCTAGGACTCTAGTCTATTTCTACATCTATTGCAACATATTCGTGGTTCCAAATATATGGGTTGTAAAATCACTTTGAAAATACACACACACACACGGAACCCTAAATCAAAGGGTGCATCTAGCTGTAGAAACATTTTCAAGAAAATCTCAGAAAAGTTGATAACATGTTCATGTTGAACCGTAAAAAATGCTAGAATTTCGTATATATGTCATTCCTAAACCTTCGAATTATAGAAAAGAGGAAGCTCGCTTTTTACTAAAGTAGGTAGAAAACTTATATTTTCTAACGTTAAATTATAGAAAAGAGGAAGCTCGCTTTCTACTAAATAGGTAGAGAACTTGTATTTTCTAAACAAGAATACGAACGCATTCTCAACTTTTTAGTAGTTTTCTAAGAATAAAAGAACACCTTTCATTTAGAACTTCCTGCAAACGGAAGTACCTTAAAGCTTTGAATTCTTGCTTTAAACAATGTATCATTCTTACATATGATAAATCAGTCTCAACAAAAAAGATCAAGAACACACAGGCCTCAAAAATAAAATAAAGTGGACATCAACAATTAACATCCATAAAATCTTATAACAAGAACCAGTGTCCAATTGGCACAAACTTAACTCCAGTTCCTGATCTTACATGCGAAATCCATTTACTTCTTGGATTGAGGCTGGGCAATGTATTTCGTAACGACGTAGCAGTCTGGTGGAGTAATGTTTGTGTAATAGTTGTGAATCGTTTCTGTGATTTCAAACCCAAATTTCTTGTAAAAGCTTATAGCATCTTCATTGTTTGTCTGCACGTGCAGGTAAATCTCACCAATGTTCTGCTTGCAGCTTAAATCAAGCACGTGATTTAACAGCTTTGTACCTGTGACAATTTTGAAAATTATACCCTTCAGAGTCATGAAAATGTATACATTGATTATGCAAATTAGGTTCTCGATCTTGTACAATTTTGGTGTTTTGACTTTCGAGATCCAAGGTACCCTTAGACTTTCGAGGTCGAACTACGACCAGGTTGCATATTTGAATGCACCTAACATCTTTTCTATAGAAATTTGGGGAATTAATACCAAATTTCAAGAAAACAGAGCACAGTGAACAGCAGTTCAGGGTTAGGGGCTAAGAAATGGGGCCTGCTATCAGAGTAACCACTTATCAAGTATATAAAAAGGAACCACAAAATGAGACAACGTTCTATGGCCAAAACAAAATGAGCTTTCACAAATAATGACAATAATAACAGTAGTAGTATACTAGTATAGGAGTTGTAGACGGCTTGTTTTTTAGACATGCCAACCTTTTAGAACACACCCACTGCAGCAATGCTAAAAAGCTTTTGCCCCAATAAAAAAAGGCTTTTCAAAGCTCAAAAACAATTAGGAAAGAAATTGAAGTTATAAGAGAAAGTAAGAAATCATACTATTATCTTTTTATCTTCACAGACTATTAGTAAACAACTTTCAACTTGAATGGGGAAAAGCTTTCTAAAAAGCTTCTTTTAATAGTAAAAAGCTTTTGAAATGCTTCCATGGGAAATGCTCTTATACACATACAAATCCTGCTATATGAACTATGAAGTGATTGTAAGGGTGTTGGTTATGTATTTTTCGATAATATCTTATGATCTTCAACAATCAGATGCAGATTATAAGTTATAACAAAAGCGTCTTTAGAAAACGGTGTTTGGATGGCTTTATCTGTTTGTAGTTGAGGTAATAATTAATAAGATAATCAGTTGCTCCAGAATTTGACGGGCTTTTGCTGTTTAAATTTGGGATAATAATTATTAAGAATATCTGCTGTTTCAGATCTTGACGAGTCCCACTTATTCTAACGGATGATGCCAATGACCGAAAATGAAATATGATATTTTCGTAAACAGAACCGTATGTAAAATTGTAAATAGGAAATAGAAGTTTCTCATATAGGGTTAAAAGGTGTAAATAAGTAATTTATTTTACCATTGGAAATACGTTCTATTGAGAATTGACGGTCATTATTAAACTCTGAATAAGTGAACCCAAAATTATGAGACAATCAAAAGCAAAATCTGCTTATGCCAAACACATATGGAATACTAGCTTTGTACCCGCGCAAAGCGGCAGCAAACAATTTATAGTGATTTATAAGTTTTTGACAGCTTCTTTCATTTTTTCTCGGCATTTTTTGTGAGTTTATAGCGTTCACAAATTATTAATGTTACAAACACTTTCTATTTGTGAGGTGCAGTTGCAATAACTATATATATACAACACAAATTACCTAGTAAGTTGTTGAACCAGAAAATAATTAAGCTAGGCGTCCAGTCATCCACATGTATTTTCATTACCAATTACAACTACAAATAATTAAGCTAGGCGTCCAGTCATCCACATATATTTTCATTACCAATTACAACTACTCTGTATATTTCAAGATACTCATCAACCTTACACACTAATAACATTCATCTACCTTATGCTCCAACGACATCAAACATTTTGATAGTAAAACTGACAGTGGTAACATGTTGTTACTCCTTAATTGTGCTAGTCATACGTGATTGTACAACTATTAGTATGACATTTGTTAAAAGAGATTGACATTTCCAACATCTAAAATGATAAATACACCATATATATGCATTAACAAGTTGTACTGTACAATCTGTTAATGCATATATGTGGTGGATTTATCATTTTGGATGTTGGAAATATCACCACCCTTTGTTAAATATGTTAAGAGTGAAAATTAAAGTTTTCGGTTATACGTACAACTCTCTAGCATGTACTTTTTACCGATCCGAAAAAGTGGAAATAGCTCCTTTACTTCGATAGTTCAATGTATCCAAAGACATCAAATAGAGAAAATAGTAGTATAGTATACATGTAAATCTCATCAAAGCTGAAGTCAAGACTAACGGAACACCTTAAAGTTTTAACTAAAAATCATGGTTGAAGATATTAATTAGCTACAACTTTAGACTTATATTGACTTCAATTTCTTATCTAATTCCGATATGATACGGGTGTTACGATATACAATTAGATGTGCATAGTTAAAACGAAATTCTTGTATCTTCGAATTAGATAGGTCCAAAAAGGATGTTTGACCGATCAATACGGTTCTATTATCCGCTGTAGTTTAGCGTCGACTGATCTAGGTAGATGTGGGCATGTCGCTTTTGTCTATTCATATGTTTTTTTTGTCGTTTTCTCAGTTGTATGTTTCATTGTTTGCTTTGGGTTAGAATCAATTAACGTTGAATACCATTCTGAACAGCAACAAAAACATCTAAAAAAAATATAATAGAGTTAAGGACCTATATATCGTGAAGTGATAAACAGCTTTCAAAAGTCTCTTTTGACCGAGACATCGAACTGAACCATTAATCAACAATCTCTTTCTTACTTTTAAGTTTTAATCAGACATTTAACCTATTATTCAAAAATAATCAAACAAACTCTACATAGACACAATTAACAAAATTAGATACTACAATTAATTGTTGAAATTATTCTTGTGTGTTAAATTTGAAACTGTTATGATGTTTCTTCTCCATTTAGTTAATTTCTCTCATGAAGGTTGTGGATTTTTTTTAAAAATCTGATAATTTGCTAGTAGTCATGTAACAGAGTAACTTTATCATTTATGGTATATATGCCTATGTGTATGTCTATGTCGCAAAGTGATGGAAAATTATATATGGGCACACTACTACTTTTAAATGACAACTAAAATCAAAGCAGATTACAATGAATGGGGCTAGATATGTTTCAAATTACAAAGCAAAATAGATTTCTTGATTTTCACTTGATAAACCTTGCACCATATGCAACATTAATTACCACAGTTTACCACTACCCAAACATTCAAGTAAAAAAAAAAACGATAAAAGGAATAGTATTTAACAATTCACCTTCTGTTTTTGTACATGCTAACTCCACACCAAATTTAGAAAAACGCAGTGAGTCGCTTTGATTTTTAATCTTCAGAAGTTGGACAAAAATATAAAAATTAATGTCAAACAAACTGTGAACTTTTAACCCCAAATTGAACGCCAACACAAAACGTAGATTAACAAATGACAAAAACTCTCTCAAATTAACCGTCGTTTACTGTGTTGGATATTTTGGAGTTTAACCTTTTGCTAATGTCGTAAAACAAAAACCACACTGATACTATCATCTACGTCCCTTCTACTCACAAACTCAACACCAGAAATCTAAGATCGCGCCCAACTCGATTTACTCACTGATTTAACACAAAACACTAAAATCACAACAAATTTAACATTAAAACAAATGGATTTCAAAAACTTAACACAGATCTAAACAAAAACCGACATAGAACGCAGTAAAAATGATGGATCTCGCTAGATCTCATCTCAACACTAAATGGTTGAAATGCACGGATCTAAAGAGATAACGATGAAAAATATCATAAAACGACAACTATCGCAAAAGTTCTTTGGGTCTCAACACCGAAAGGTGGAAACCCATATACCCGGATCGATTACGTCGGAACCAAATAAGACCAAAATTTATGGTGTGGTGCTAGTGATTATGGTCAAAAAGAGATGTTAGTGATGGTGATGGTGACTTACAGTAGTGAAGGCTGAATTATTACGTTGCTGCTAGTTTTTAGGAGGTGGTGTTTTGAAGGTATAGAAAATAGATTAAGAGGCCAAATGGAGATGGAGGTGCAGCCGTGCAGGAGTGTGTTTTTGTGTGTTATAATGTGTGTTAATTTAGGGTTTTATGTATTTATATATGTCTATTTTTTGTGATTTCAAAATAGAAGGTCAAGATTACTTTGACTCAAATGAATGGCTAGGATCAAAGGTTGGTTGAAACTTAAAACTCTTAAAATGAAAAGTGGCATATGCATTATATAATAGTAAAGATTAGATGTATTAGGAAAGTAGAGAAGATGTAGGATACTCACCAATACCTAGGCCACGATATGGTGCCAAAACACCTAATGTCATTATGTATACACGAACAGCCCCACCTTCTTTCTTCTCAAGCCGGCATGCAATTGAGCCAACACAAATGTCACTGTAATATGCTGAAAGGTAGATACAAAAAAAAAAAGAAACTACCATTTAGAGAACATTTAAGCATTGTGAGCAGGAAATAGACTTGTAAATATTTTAGGACCATGAAGACGGAAATATGCAACTTTCAGAGCAGTGGCGGAGCCAGAAATTTTCTTCGCTGGTGGCACAAAATACTAATGCTAACGAAGATAATGAAACCTTATGTGGGTGGCTAATGTAAACATATCAAGACGTATTATATTATGACAAATTAAACTTCTTCTTGTTAATTATTAGAGTGATAATACTATGTAAACAACAATACATATCAAAATTAAAATCAAAAATATACACATAAGAAAATTGTGCTCTACAAATTTTGCAGCTTAGTGTAACTGTTATAGTAGAAAACGTTAAGTGGCATAATTGAGTGTTTTAAGTGGGCCTCTTTACTTGCCTTATAAAGAGCCCATAAGTTCACATATTATATTCTAAATGGGCCTGTTGCCTTTTGTTTCTAACTGGACGGTAGCACATAGATAAAATTTATAGCCTCCCAATGTTACAATTTACAATCGTTAACCCATACGCATTCAACTACTGGGGTCACGTGCCACCACACAACATAACGTGGCTCCGCCACTGTTTCAGAGCATACGACTCATACACTGAAAATTTCTAGAATCTTAAAGACTAAGACAACAATATATTTTCAGACCTTTGTGGTTTGTTCATGTATAAAGGCTCGTGTAAAGAAAAACTATGAACCATTAGATCAAATCAACACCTTGTAGATATGGAACAACCAAAACATATACATTTAGGGGGTGTTTTTCACATACTTCTGATAATAATTGATCTTAAAGCTTCTACAAAACAGATTATGAAGCTTGATAAGCTTACACAACCGTAAAGTGTTTGGATAACAAATGGAGCTTATTGTGCACAATACTAAAATGGGATCATAAGACCTCATATTTAATTAGGCAAACACTCCTTATGACAGATCTAACCAAAATAGCTAAGCAACAGTTTATCCACATTAAAAAATCAGCAAAAAAAACACATCAATGTAAACAAATAACAACTATATGCGTAAAGTTGATAAACTAACAACACAAAGCCATTGTTGTATTAAAAAAGAAAAGAATAAATTAACAGAAAAAGAATATAAACTCAACATCAACAGTCATTTGGAAATCAATATTACACATCATAAAGGATGGAAACCAAAACCTAACATTTATTGAACAAAAAAGAGTATAAGCAATCAATTCATCCCGTTATCCAAACATTTAAACACGTGAACAATGTGTTGCTATCTACATCACCCCAAAATCGACAAAAGGTAAACAAATATATCATGAACGAATAAATATGTGAACAACGTGTTGCTAATTACATCACCCCAAAATCGGCAAAACGTAAACGAATATATCATGAACGAATATTACAAATATCCGATTTATATGGAAACACATATGAGGAATCACACATAGCTTGATTACACACGTGTATTCAGCTTTACATCTTTTAGTATTGTACATTTGTATGAATTGCACAAATAGAAAACACTAGATTGTACATACAAAGATGTAAAGAAATTAATTAATGTAATAAAACCACAAAAGAAATATCATATATTTGATTCTGCATTTTGGTGGAACACTAGGTTTTACATAAAGACAGAAATTAACAGTTAACTAATCTTATAAAACCACAATTCAAATATCATGTACCGTATGAAATTCTACATATACTAGGTTTTTACATATACTAATTAACCTTATAAAACAACGAAATTAATCAATCAATCAATCAATAGAACCCGTAGATACACAGACACGTAGATATGTAAATACAAACATAAAAATTAAACAAATAGAAAAAAAGAAGTGAATGCAAAATACCTAATTTGGTAAATTCGCCGGAAGCAAGAGCGTCGACGTAATACTTATCGTTATATCGAACGGGAAATAAAACGGAATTGAGTTTTTTTAATTGCATTAGGTTTTTATCACGAACTCCGTCTAATGAGATTGTAGCTGCACGACCTGCTCCCATGTTTTTTAAAATAATAATTTGTTGAGCAGAAAAGATGGATGATGATGATGATGATGATGATGATGATGATGAAGATGGTGGTGCTGCGGTTGCGGTGGGGGAAAAAAAGGGGTTTTTGTTGCGAAATGTGAACGGAGGTTTGTATGTTTTTCAGACTTTTCTAGAGAGAATTTTGTGTTTGAGTTTCGTTCTATTGTGTGATGTTACCTTTATGCCCCTTTAAGTTATTATCTTGACATTTTAAGTCCTTGTCGTTATGTTGTACTTGGTAACATTTTTTTCTTTTTGATGAAAATAATAAATTTATGTAATTATGTATCATGATTCATGATTATGATTATTACTCATCAACTATTAACAAATTTGGAGCAAGTGATACACAGAGCATGTAAATATGTGAATAATTCCTTTATAACAAAAGAGGTATCACGTCGTGTATTTTTACTATTATAGGTGAACTCTTACGAGTAAGAACTATTTGGGATATTGATGACGTATGAGAGGAGAACATGAAAATAAAACTTTAAAAAGGAAATCACGGAAGCTCTATGAAGCTTGACATGAAAGCGTAAAATCTACATTGTAGTTTGAAAATGCATCATATATGATCACACCACCGTATTGACAAAATTCATAAGAAGTTAAAAGTTTAAATTTATCAGTTAACGATACATTTAACATTTGTCATACTTGATCACTACTTGTATATAATTTTTAAACATACAACCCTCATATCTGTTATCATTGTGAATCAATATGTAAGATTCACTAAGATCATGGATTTTATAAATTCTTGGAATCTCTATTACATAATATCTCATTATATATAATATCTCATTATATATGACACTTACTTTCATCACCACAATATATATATTTTTAATGAAAATGTAATTTTGTATATTTTTTAAATCCGAAGAAGATGAAGGGTACAATTTTTATAACAAAATGAGTGTCACGACACGTAACATATATGTTGTCAACGATATAATTGTTTTCCCCAAATTTTATATCGTTTTCACATCTAATATGTGAAACTACATACTTTCAAACATACATGTGAAATAATAATGGGAAAACGATTAACGTGTCTAAAATTTTTTATATCATTTTACGCTTTTTTTGAATAATAATAAGGCTTTAGAAGAATTTTTTTGTTAAAAATGCTCTTAAACAGTTAAACACTTGTTAACTGATGCCATTTTAAACCCTTTAAAAATAAATAAATAAATAAGGGGCATTAACGTGAAACTTCAAACTAAAGCGCTAATCACCAAAATATCAAACAAAACCGATTCCAACCAAAGTTGTATGTTCATCAGTTAACGTGATCATATCTATATCTATCTATTTATTAATCTAATAACGTCTCTCCCAAAACTACCGATCAAATGTCAGGCGCTATTGTAATCGGAGCATCAGGATCATGGGCAAGAGCATTGGTTAAGATCTCACCTTACACCTTCTCCGCCATCGGTATTGCCCTCTCTATCGGCGTTTCCGTCTTAGGTGCCGCCTGGTAATAATTACTGATTCCCTTCCTATCCTATGTAATATATTTGATTTAACCTAACTTTTGGGCGGTTTTAGGGGAATTTATATAACAGGAAGTAGTTTGATCGGTGCGGCAATTAAAGCTCCACGTATTACATCCAAGAATCTTATTAGGTATGTTTTGATTTTAATTTAGTTAATTACTAAAGCCCTAGGGTTTTGAATTTTTATATGTTTATTTACTCTAGTGTTTAAAGTTTTGGTTGATGTTCTTATGTTTTCCCTCTGATATTGTAACTGTGAGGATGTGATCTTGTAACTGTAATTGAATTTATTTATTTTTTGAGCAATTAGTGACTCCTTTTGTGTCGAAATGCTGTATTTTGAAGGATAAGATGCTGGATGAAACTGGCTAGATGACTTACATTATTTTGTCGAGTAGATCTCAGAGTGCTATTATTAGGTATTGATGTGTTTAGGAATAGAGGCAATTAATTGAACAAGATGGGATAATATAGGTGATGTCTAGATTAATGGTTGTAGTTTGATAATTCTGTCAGTTGTAGCAGAGTGTTTGTGAATGGCACTTTACAATATGATGAGATTCGTATGCAACATCATGAGGATGGTTGTTATCTTACTTTAGTAAGTATATTATCCGTTCTTATGATTTTAATATACTTAATGAAAAAATTTTGCAAGTTTGAGTGTTTGACGTCATTATCCAAATCCACGAATTATAATGCGCCTTTGGTTGTGAAATTTTTTAAAAGTTTGGCAATATATTTTCACACCGTTTGAGGTTTCTTTTTTTGTCATCTCCAAGTACTTCTACCAAAAGGTTAGTAGAAGAGGCATAGGTTGCGAAGATTGAGATTATCATATATTCAAATGAATTTAAGGAATTGACATTAATGGGAGTTGGTTGGAACTTTGGGGGCTCATCTCCTTTATGTTGCAAGATGATATATTCATTTATTTATTTATTTTATTTTTTTCCATTTACTCTTATAAATCCCTTATTTATTTGCAATTTCAAGTGAATTGGTTCAAGAGGTCATACTTTGCTTTTCTCATTGACAAAGTAATGGAGTAGTATTTCGGAAGAAGACTTTATACTGACCTGATATATAGGTATCATGGATGGGTAGCAAATTTGATGTAGTTTGCTTGAATGCTTTATTACCTCTTACAGTTAATTGAATTTCTAGGATAATTACAATCAATGCTATGGAGTTTAGGATATATTTCTTGTGAAATTAAAAATGAACTGTATAAATGTATTCCATTTAATTTTTATCTGATAGTTTTTGCTCAAAACCTGGAGACTTTGTAATCAAGGACTCAAAAGATGTTACCTTTGACTCCTAAAGCTAGAAGTAGGAGTGTAGGACTTTCTTATGAGAAGTAGTTAGTGTGCCATGATAGAAATTCTGAAAGCATTTCTTCCTTTGACATTTGAGGTAGTCTTACTCCAGCTCAATCAGTGTTGCAAATGCGTGGCAGCGTGAACGTAGAAAAGACATCATTTATTTTAATGGATTACATTGTCACAAGTGTTATCCCATATACATTATAAGGTGGATAACTATATTATACAAACACACCAGTCCATCGTGTTCTCGCCCTCATAAGTAGATGGTTTTTTCTTAAAGGGCAAATATGTAAAGGTCGAATCCCAACTAGTACACTGCATATGGATGTTTAGGTAGTATAAGAAATGGAATAGGATTCAGTCCAACACCATTAGAGGAATCAATCGATGAATGAGAGAACATCATCTAATTCAAGATACAAGATGTTCATATAATCACCCCTAGTATGAACCATCTAAACAAGATGCAGCAGAGAGTGTTATGTCGCAAGTCAACTGATGTGCATTTTGGAACTGCTTATATGATTAATCTGTGTTAAAGTTGCAATAATAAGTTTTTTATACTTTGATAAATAGATTCTGCTTTAGGTTTCTTGATTTTCTAAATCATCAGTTTTAGATAGTTTCATGCCAGCTGCATTAAAATTGATTATTTAAGAGTTTGAGGCAGTTAACTACTTATCTCTTCTTATAACCTACTCCGAGGCATGTTCTCCCGTTTCACAACGTGTGTCCCTTTTCTTTTCTTTCTTATAAGAACGTCATTTCTGGCATGTTTATGTATTAGTTTCTTAGATAATCAGGATTTACCAAGCATATATTGATTCAAACAACTATCTATTTGATTTTTACTTCTAAAAATTAGAAGCACAATCAGACCTATCTTCTTAAGCTCATATTTGTACACTGATTATCTGACTGCAAAGTTTAATTTCTTATAATTACTAACCACACATGACATATTTAGACTCCCTTTATGTCCATGTAAATTAAAGATCGCCTATAATTAGGCCTGTAAACGAACCGAACGAACACGAACGGAGTCTGTTCGTGTTCGTTCATTAAGGTTTTGACGAACAAATGAACGAACACGAACGGATAGGCGAACGGATTTTGTTGTTCATGTTCGTTCATTAAGAAAATTTGTTTGTTCACGAACACAAACGAACGTACACGAACAAACACATAATTTAATGCATTTCTTCATTAATACCTTAAACGAACCTCAATAAACATAAACGAACATACACACACACACACACACACACACATCTATACATATATATTATATAACTTGAAACTTTGCGATGCATATTCAACATTACAAAACGATCACAATATGAAGATAAATTCATTTGCTTGGTCCGATCGTTGGAAAGAGTAGCACATCTGGAACTAGTGGAGGGAGAGAGTGGATGTGTTTTTGGAGTGGAGGGAAATGTGATATGAAAATATAAGGTAAAAATATCTAGATGTTTAATATTATCAAATGAAAATATCAAAATATTAATAATATTCTATTTGATATTTAGCCTTATCAAAATAACATATACAAATATGTATTAATTTAATTAAACTATTAGTTAATAAACGAACATTTAAATGAACGTTCACGAACATGTTATCGAACGTTCACGAACGTAAATGAACGAACGAGACATGTGTTCATGTTCGTTCATATAATTAAACGAACTTAAAAATTTGTTCATGTTCGTTCATATAACGAAACGAACGAACATAAACGAACTTCCCGCCGAACGGTTTGCGAATAGTTCGCCGAACGTTCAGTTCGCTTACAGGCCTACCTATAATCATTCTGTTGGCACCCCTTGGCCTAACATGTGACATTCATTCATCCAATCATGTATCTAAGTCTTACCTTGCCTGCACAATCAGAGTGTAAAAATCAAAGAATTTTGTATGGTGAACTGTTAATATGCTAAGGGTCATATTAAGTAATCTTATACTCCAAAATAGCTTAATGATACAACTGTTGGAGATATGAATCAAAATGCATAAACTCAAAGTTGAGGGATTAGTATACTTGTATCGGTCTACATAAATAAGTAGAGCCAGCAAGCTAACTATTACATAGTTATTAATCCTGGAGTTGCATATTTGTGTATCCGATGCTATAGTGTAATTGGTTGAAGGGAGCAAATGACCATATGTACAAGAGTTAATTATGGAGGTGACACTGTGCAACTCTTTATTAGGAGATATGTTATTTATTTCACATTATAGTCTTACTAGCTCTTTTATCTCAGAACATCTGGGGTTAGGCTAAATAAGGTAGCCACTAACAATAATAAAATGGTAACAAACATAAACTCATAAAGAGGATAGCCCTCTAGGATCTTGAGACATACTCATGAAACTTAACGATTCGCTTACAATTTACTTACTGATAGTCGTCTGTTCCATTTCTTTAGTCATCATATGTTATCAAATGTACTTTTACTACTCGATGCATTTGTTATGGTTTGTTATTTATCATATCTATATTTTGTTTTATCAAATGTTATCATACCATTGGTGTGCTAATAATATCCACAACTTTATCAGTAATCCTCCCTGGGGTTGTGATCTAACTCAAGCATGTATGTGATCTCAGTGTCATCTTCTGTGAAGCGGTTGCTATATATGGTGTTATTGTGGCCATTATTTTACAAACAAAATTGGAGAGCGTTCCAGCTTCACAAATATATGAACCCGAGTCTCTTAGAGCAGGATATGCAATTTTTGCCTCTGGAATCATTGTTGGTTTTGCAAATCTTGTATGCGGGTAGGTCCCAGTTATAATCATCTCACTAATTTATCAACAAATATTCTGTTTGTTGTCGGTTTAATCTCTTCTTTAACAGGTTATGTGTGGGGATTATTGGGAGTAGCTGCGCCCTATCTGATGCCCAAAACTCGTCACTGTTTGTGAAAATTCTTGTAATCGAAATCTTCGGTAGTGCATTGGGGTTGTTTGGTGTTATCGTCGGAATAATAATGTCGGCTCAAGCCACCTGGCCTTCAAAAGTATAATATTGGCTTCTTTTAGCAGTTGAACAACACAAAATCAATCCTTGTGTGTGTGTGCATATCTAGAGAAGTTTTTTTGTAGAAACGGAAGAAGGAATAAATGTGTGTCGATTCTGTTTTTCTTGATGTATCTTAGCCAATAAAAATTCGTTCCCGTGTTTCGATTCATGTATAATCTTTATACTCATCTTCATGTAGAGGACGTTTGTATAAGACATGTTTTTTTGTTGGTTTTGTTTCAAAAGGATGAATTATGTATCCACGAATACATGCATTGTGACTTGTGAGTGGATACTATGTAGTATTTAGTTACACACACTATCTTACATTAACTGTCTCTGTTTTTTTTTTTTTGTTGTTGGAGGCCTGTATAATTGAGAGAGAAAGAGAGTATTACCCTTGCCCTTGTATTCAATCCACAAACTAAATCTTCACATTATTATTATGAGATTTTAAAGAAGAATCATGATATTATGATGAAATAGGAGAATATAAAATTATGAGATTTCATAACATTTTAAAGGTTAACATTACCCTTGCAAATCTTTCTAATAATAAATACATAAAAATAATAATTTTTCTTAAATTACTTGGTGAATATTAAATCACCCAAATACACATATGCATTATTTCTCTCCAATGAAAATAAGAAAGATAAATTTTTATATTTTTTTAAAATAAAACATAGATTTCTATAAGCTTAAATAGTGAATAGTACTATTTCTTTGCAATATTTGTTTATGTTATCATTATGGCTGTATAAATAAACTATGAGTTAAAAGTTTTCACAAACTCATAAAGTAAATGATTTAAGTGGCTAATATTATGAGTAACATATGAATCATATACTTAAAACTCAAAGCATATATGCAAGTAATGTCAATTGATTGTGTAAAAATAGACTATTTAGTTTGTGAATTGTATAAGAGGTGTCATATTTATAATAATTATACATAATTTATTAGCGATTTTGATGATTTGGTTATATCTCATTCGCAACGCGAGGACAGGAAATCTTGTTTATATCATTTTATAAAATTTTATTTGTTAAAATGTTGTAAGTGTAGTATATTTTATTTTTTAATCATCATTGTATCATACATTCATACTTCATAAGTTCATTTTCACTTTTGAGTAGATTGACTTCAAGTCTTAACTTTTACTACAACTTGAAAATTAAGTAGTTTATTCATTTTATCTTAATAATTACTTGGTATAAAAAAATGTTTTTTACTTGCTAGATTTTTTGATCTTTCTGAATTACGGATTTAATTATTTAGACTCCCAATGAGCTTTTAGCCGGCTTCCTTTTGCACCAGAACTTTAGCCGTTACCCCTATAACCGCCTTCCTTTTGCACCTATATATATATATACACACGAAACACGAATTAAATCATTTGGCGCTTATTTCATTTTACACACAAATTCATCGCGAACACAATTTCTAGGGTTTCGTGCGATTCCTTCACCGATTCGTCACACATTTCATTCATATAGCTTTTTAGTTACTGATTCGTAAACCTCCTGTGGCCGGAGCTCTCGATCATCGGAAAACCTAGACATTACTGTGAAATCGAGTAATTTGAATCCAAAAATGAGCAAGCTAGTAGGTTTATCAGGCATGAAGAGCTTAGATCAGTTCAAATCATCGTTAGGATCGTCTAGTTCTGGTGCTGCAAAAGCTTTTCAGATCTCTTCACGGCAACCTTCCTATTCGAATTCAAATCCGTCAGGAAGTTTCGCTAATTTGAAGCTTGCTGCAGGTATTTCATCGGCTACTCTGAGCTTATTGATTTTAGGTTTAAATTTTTTTATAAGTTTCCGTAAAGTGAATCGTTTTCTTTCGTGTAGAGAAATTAGCTAAAGAGCAAGCTTCTGCGAAAACAGATCTTGACCTAGCGGTATGATTAATAGTTTTCTATATATCTATATGTGTATATCTGTCTTATACAAAGAGTTTGATGTATCGATGTCTAATTCTGTGCCGTGATTGTTCTATTGTAAATGTAATATGAAATTTTGATGTATAGATGCTTATTTCTGTGCATTGATTGAAGTAGGTGCTTTATTATAAATGGATACTACTTGTAATATCATGTTTATTTTGTATGTAATCTCGCTTTATAGTTAGAGGCACTTTTTTCTGATAATTGTATCACATTCACTGTGTAGTTGTGGTTATGTGCTTATGCATCACTCCATGTGTCAAATAATTAGAATTCAATTGGATTTGAGGATCACTGATTATATTTGGAATGTTCAAGGCTGTAGTAGAATACTGAAGTGTGATAGTTTGATTAGTTTGAATATGTGTCTGTGTGTGTTATGTCATGCGTACATATAAATACCGAAACAATATTGTTTAGAGGCATGGTAGCCTTATTATAACTATGCATAAACTGTTTGTACATGGAGGCTTGAGTGCATGCGCGTGCGCTTGTTATACTCTGTTTATTGTGGTGAATTGGGTGGCGAAACCTTGCTAAAAATTGCAATGGGTGCAGAATTCTAAGATAAAGAAATTGTCAGACACTATTCATGCGTTGGAAGAAAAGTTGCAGAATGTTTATAATGAAAATGCTCAGCTTAAAGTGAAGCAGAGAGAAGATGAGAAACTTTGGAGAGGACTAGAGTCAAAGTTTTGTTCTACGAAGACCATATGTGATCAACTTACTGAAACCTTACAAACTTTAGCAGACCAGGTTCAGGATGGTAAGAGGTTTATATTTGATCCTTGATTCCTACATTATGAGTTAGTTATGGCCGTAATTATCATTGTTCTGCTTCTACAGCTGAGAAAGACAAAGTCTTCTTTTCAAATAAGCTGTCTGATACTTCAGTAGCTCTTGACAATCTGAATAGTCAGATGAAGTCTTTGTCTCTTAGGCTGGAATCGTCCGAAGAAACTATTAGAAATCGTAAGTTAAATCTTCCTATTATACAGTCTTCTATATTGGAAAATATTAGGGTTGAAATTTTACAGAATTTGGTTAGTATTTTTGAATGTGTGGAATTCTGCTTGCAGGTGACAGAGAGTTGAATGAACTTGGCATTGACAAGGAAAACTTAGAGAAACAACTTAGAGATGAACATTGCAAAGTTCTCACTCTCATCAATGAAAGAGGTATTGATATATTCTAATATATGTTAATGTTTATTTCCCTATGTGTTGCTGTGAGACATAAGGATTTCACATTGTTTGCATGTCATTTTATTTTATTATTTGCAGATAATCTAACCAAGACCTTGGAGGGGACTGTAGCATCCAATGAATCAACCATAGAGAGCCTGACATCTAGGTTGAGTGAATTGCAACTTGAGCTAATATCAAAGGAAGATAGGCTAAAAAACATGCATGACTTGTGTGAAAGAAAGGAGAAAGAGAATACTGATCTAATGGACAGTAACAAGAAGTTTACTGAGCATTTAGACAAAGCAATGCAGGAGAATGGGAGCCTAGAAAATTTTGTTAACATGATGGCAGTTAAGCTGGCAGATCTGGATAAACAGAGTCTAGCCTTTTGGGAGAAGGTTCTTCAAGTCGATGCTTTCGTTACTTCTTGCTTTGACTTGGTACAAGAAGAAAAAAAGCTTGTGTCACAAAAGGCACAACGGAATAATGATTTGCTTCATAGTCAACTTTTGAATACCACATTCGAAAAAGATGCATTACAGTTGGTCAATCAAGATCTGAAAAATAAGATCACTGAGCTCCAGAATGATTTAAAGTTCACAATGGCCCAGCATGCAGAAGAATGTCACCTAGCAGAAGAGAAGGTTCAGAAGTTAGAGTCTGAAGCAGCAGCACTTCTTTCTAAGAAAGCTGAATTGGATAACCTTATTACCACATTGGAGGATAAGATCCGTTCTATCTCTGAAGCTTCCAGAATATCAGAGATACAAATGGTGCACACTTGTATGACTATTAGAAAATTGATCATCATGCTATTATATTATGGTTGATCTGTATTTTATTGTTAAACATGCAGCAAGACTTTCAATTGAAGTATTCCGAGTCTGAAAGTGATAATAAAGAGATGATCAGAAATCTTCAATCAGAGATACATATTAAGAAAGAGGAAATAGATACTCTGAGAGATGAAGTTATGAAGCACGAACAACATGTTGATTCACTGGAGAAACAAGTCAATGAGCTTCATAGCTTAGTACAGGAGAAGGAACAGGTTGTTTTGGAAATTAAGGGAAGAGAGAAACAGCTGGAAGATCAAAATTCAGAGGTTTTCTCCCTGCTATTCATATCTAAAGTTGTTATTTTGTAGGTTATCGTGATATATATAACATTCGTGTGAGTTTTAATAATCTATAGGCTCAGAAGTTGCTCGTTGAAGCTGAAGGTAATGTCGCGGAAGCTAAGAAGCAATACGATCAGATGTTAAAAAGTAAACAGTTAGAACTGTCTAGGCATTTGAAGGAAATTTCTCAGAGGAATGATCAGGTAAGGTCCACTGTCATGTGTCTGTATCAACCTTTCAGATGATGAGGCAAACTGACACTGAATTATATTATTAGGCTATTAATGATATTCGAAGGAAGTATGAAGCGGAAAAACAGGAATGCATTAATCTTGAGAAAGAAAAGGTTGGACATTCATTATCTTTTGCTCACTGACTTGTTGGATCTTTCAATCGTATTTCTATATCTTTGTTCTCAGGCTGAAAAGGCAATCGTAGATATGGAAAAGAAATGTGACAGAAAGCTATCAGAATGCATAGAGGAATCCAAACAAAAAGTGATGAAGATAGAGGGAGAACACACTTCTTTGGTATGTTATGGGAAATAGGACGCCTCTTAATTAAGAAAATTATTTTTAGTATATTGGTTTAAAGTAGACAGATATAAATACTTGTTGTGCTCATTTTGCAGGTTAATAAAATACGGCAAGAGAATGATAAAAAGGAAGCTGATCTAAGATCTAATCATTGTGAAGAGTTAAGAAAACTTCAACTCCAGGCTGAGAACCAATTAAAAGAGGTACATACTTATCCATCGCTGTGGTCTGATTCATAATGAACGCATATACGCACTTTTAAATTGCTAACTTTCACAATGAATTCAGAAAACCAAGTTACTCAAGAATCAACATGAAGCTGAGTTAAGGGAATTGAGGTCTCAGCATGACGAGGAGTGCAGGCATCTTGAAGAGGAGCTGAATTTACAGAAGGACAAGGTATGCATAGATCAAATTCATGATTTTCAAGTAATAAATCCACTTGATTTACTCCCCAAAGAGATGGTATATCACTACAGGAAGAGAGGCAGAAGGCTTTGTTGCAGTTGCAACTGAAAGTAATGAGTGATCAGCCCCAAGAAGATCAGGAAGTAACCTCAAGAAAGGCATGCATATCTAACATTAAATGCAAACAAAAAATACGTTAGTGATCCTTATTATGAAGTACACTGTTTCTGTTCCATGTAGGATTTGCCTTACATGAATGCTACACAACCACCAGTATCAAACATGGTGAAGAAAGCAGAGAAAGCTAAACCAGGAGGTGTAATTAGCATTCCCAAGCATAGTAAAAAGGTGGAGTATTCACATCTACCTCCCATATACATGCACCTATACTTATACATATGCATATACATACATAGACAATACCTATATATTCATATTATTTATTATTTAAACTGCCTACGATAGTATAGATTGCTACCCACTGCTGTTCTGCATATTATTGAATAAGTGGAAAAGATGCAGTAAGAAATGATAAATCTGGCCTAGTATGCTGATGGTTTGGTTGGTGTTTGAATAATTAGCTATCTTATGTAGTATGTGTAATTAAGTTATTTTTCATTTATTAAACTAAAACTCAAGGGCTTAACTGAGTTACAAAAGCTGCTATCTCGGCAGGTAACTCACCATGAGTACGAAGTTGAAACATCCAATGGAACAATCACAAAGCGCCGTAAAACAAAAAGTACAATCATGTTTCAGGTATGGTGTTCTTGTCTGTTTACACTCTGTTTATTCTGTATCTGTATTGACATTTTGTGTTGTCTTGTCTGGAAGGATCCAAAAAAGAACAAGAGGCGAACACCAAAAGCCACAACTCCTAGAGATGCTATCACGGTAACTTTAAGTCTGTGAGCTGGAACTACTACTGTTCTGTATGAACTTAACATAATTATTGAAATATGAACAGCGAATGAAGGGAGGGAGTCAACAAAATCCTCCTAATATTGGCGATTTGTTCAGTGAAGGATCATTGAACCCATATGTAGACGATCCTTACGCATTTGACTAGAGGTAATATCTGACGCCTTGTTCTTTTACAAGAAAACGTCTTCCTAAATATGCATAACCTAACCTAAAAATAGCCCCTTGTGCAGTGTAAGCAGATCGAGTAAGTCTTCCGCTCAGGCAGTCTCAGCTTTCCATAGTGAACTCACCTGTTGTCAAGTGTTGGTAAGTGATTTAATTGTGCTAAATGTCAATAAAGAACAAACACTGTTGTAATTGAAATTGAAGAACTTACTTGGATTTGATGTGAATTGATGCTCATGTCATGGTTGTAAAGGCTTCAAAAAACTTTCTTATGCCTTGAATTGATGAACAAATTATGAGATATTGCATTCTTCTCATTTTTACTTGATCCAAGTGAAGTTATTCACAGGAATAACTTGTATGGCACTATCTTCATGGATAATTGTATGCTAGCTATGAATGCCTTGTATATGATTGTGACTAGATGTTGGGTAAATTGGAAGAACAAATTACAATTCCATTGACTTTATTACGAGTAAACGCTGGGCAAGTTGGCAGAATACAGTTGTGACTAAGTGGTAGATTTGTTGTGGATAGATTTGTTATCTGTTCACAAATGGGCAGAATTTGATACTGTAAGGCTAAAAAAATGTGCTTATCTCATATTGATGACATGGTTGGAAAAAAATCCCGAATTTTCATTTGGGAGTGCTTACCTCATATGTACGGCAAGTTCACTAATTCAAATGCTAGAAGCATTGTTGTATGCTGGATGTGATATGTTGTACGGTGTATATGTTGATTCAGTTAAGTTTTACATCTGTATATGTGTGTGATATGTGTTTTTCAAGTAATCAGAATTTAGAAACCAGGGTTGTACCTGAGATTTTCGCGCCATTGAGTAAAAATATATAACGAGGCCTAAAATATAAGACGTGGTATGTTTTTGGAAGTCATGTTCCTTATGCAACGAAAATTCGAATGGAATAAACTACTGAAGTAAAAAATTAACTCCGTATTTATCAAAGAAGAAAAAATTGTTTAAAATGAAAGGTAATGTAAAATGATAGATGAGATCAAAGTATTAAGAAATTGGATAATTTTACATGAGTTAAATAAAACTAATGAGCAGTTAAGATCACATGTGAAATTTGTTGAAACAAATGAACCTAACAAACATGTATCTTCAACATATGATTAATGTGATGTGATTTCGTCTTAAAATATAAGGTTGGAAATTTATTAAGTGGTAAAGTTTCAACAATTTCACTAAATAACTAGATAAAGATACAAGAAAAGCTCACCTTTAAAGAAAATTTTAAATTATTATACATATAATCAAAATTCAAATATCATTTACAAATGAAAATACGATGCTAATTGTATAAATTAGTTATACTCTTATTATAATGTCATGGACGGAAGTTGTAATATAACTTTCACTATAACCTAAAATCATGAAATTTCGTTATCAAAATTTTTTTATTTGATTTTTTAGTTGGAATCGTTTATTGAACATTGGATTTTTTAAGTTTTCTTCATCTCAATTTTCACCCTTATTTCTTTAGTTTTCTAAATTGTTTTATTACTTTTAATTATGATAGCTTTTTTTTTTTTTTATCTCAAATTTAATTTATTTTGTAATCTTAAATCTTAACACGAGCTTCATGGATAGGTAGATCAACTTGCTTCTATTAGTTTCAATTATACAACTTAATTACAATTATGTATGCAACTAGTAAGACGTGTATAGTTTATTATATGTGAAATTTATATGATTGTTAAACTTAACCAAGTTATATATATATATATATATATATATATATATATATATATATATATATATATAGCCATGGCCTTTCTTTTTGAGGTGGTAGGATATAGATAAATTGTTCATATTATGTTGAATATGAGTTTAAATTTTCTCATGTTAAAAGAAAAAGTGATTTATATGTTAGAAAAATATACGTCTGCGTTGGTAAGCCCTGGCGATCAGTCGGTTGGATTAGCCGCAGTTGAAGTAAGACGGCCGTACCACGACGATATGGGGGTGTTCCCGGAGAAAGTATATTGGTCTAATTATATAAATTAAGTTTTCTGATAACAAGTTAAAATAAGAACAAATATTTGCAAAATATGAATAGATTATCTAAATTACTACTAAATCGAAAGGATAGTTCTACTTCTGATATAGAAGAAGAACAGGATCAAACAAACTCTATTGAAGTTTCTATAGATAAAATTGAAAAAAGTTTATGTGATTGGAGTATACCTAAACAAGATGTTAGAACTATTTATAAAATAGGATCATTTGATTATTTTCAAGGATATTCTATAAAAACAACTGAGAAAGTAATACCTTTATTACAAAATCACCAAAATATACAACTATTCTCTAATACTGTTATAAAAGAACATAGAAAAAATTATAAATTTTTACATATAGGATTAGTTCAAGTTGCTATCAAACCTATGATAAGATTAGGAATAGATGTCCCTATATTGGTTATATTAAGAGATGCTAGACTATTAGATTTTAAAAATTCTTTATTAGCTATGGCAGAATCTAATATATGTAATGGCCCAATATATTTTAATTGCTATCCAAATTTCACTATATCTTTATTTGATCAAAATATACTTGATACTTTAACATTAACTATAAAAACAAAAAATTTAGAAATAAAGAATAAGTCAGATCCTATAGTAGTAATATATAGAGTATATTATAAAACTATGACAACCACTATAGAACCTCGTTCCAAGTTAGTATCACCTAAATATGAAACTTTAGTATTTGAAGCAAATTCTAAACATTCTAGAGTAAATGTACCTAAAAAATTAAAATGGAATGAAATAACTCAAAATCAAAGTTGGAATATTAAAGATATATGTGTACCTAAACCTATAGAAAAATAAAATAAAATATCAAACATAGTAGAACATACAGATGGAAGTATAAATATAACTTTTGAAAATGAAAAATTAGAGCCATCTAGATTTTCCACTTATATACCTGAAACATCTAGTTCTATGTCAGAAGAAACAATAGATTTAAGAAAAGCTAGATCTATGAGAATGAAAGGAGTAGATTTTAGTCAACATATACCTCAGCCCTTATATGAAGAAGAAAATAAAAGTGAAGATTTTTCTTATAAACCTACAAAATCTGAAGTAGATTATTATGATCAATTATAAATAATAAATATGAGTAAAATACAAATGAATAATAAGCATAATAGTAATATATCTTTACAATTAATGTTTTTATATCAAGAAAGAGAAACATTATTAAAAAGTTTAAAAAGTTTTAAAGAAAAAACTAATATAAATTATGAATATCTAGCTAAAGACCAAATAGAAAAGGTAGAATCAATAAAAAATAAATATATAAAATCAACAATAACTTTACTAGAAATAAATTGGTATTTAATAGAAAAGTTAAGATCCAAATTAATTATTTGTTAAAAATGCCAAAAATCAAGACAACTATAACTATACACGATTTAAACTATTTAGAAAATGAAACAAATAATGATTATAATAAAGAAAAGTTAGAATGGTATAATAATAAATTCACTAAAAGCCGAAGAAGTTGTAATCAATTGACTTGGCATTTATACTTATATGAAAATAATGAAGTCATGCCATTTTTCTCATGGTTACAATTATATTATGCAAAAGAAAAAATATATTACCCATTTTTAGAAAAAGCAGAAACTATAATAAAACTAAATAAAACATATAGAAATCTTAAGAATAAAGAAGAATCTATAGGAATACATCCACCATATGATGATATAATTATAAAACAAGATAATAAAGATTATATAGGTGTACCCTTAGTACAAATAAAAGAACAACAAGAACAAGATAAAACTCTAAAACAAATAGTATACCAAAATAATTATACTAATGAAGTATTAAATACAATAGGACAACAATTAAATAGAATCGAAAAAATAGATGAAAACAAAGTTGAAAAAGACAAACCAAGCACTTCTAATACAAAACAAGAATATGAAAGAAGTCCATTATTTATACCTCATCATATAGATACTCCTATAAACTTAGGAAAACAAAATGTTATATTAAAAGAAATTGAAAAGAAATTATCTTTATTAAGTATAACAGACAAAACTATAAATAAAGTAAATGAAGAAAATTATTCAGATGATGATTTATCCGAAATAGAAAATCAATTTAATAATAATAATGAAATAAATAAAGTAAAATATAATTCTTATACATCAAATAAAACTTATACTCCAAGACCAGAAACTAGAAATTACTATTATAGACCATCACCACCTGATTTACAATATGAAGAAAGACATACTTTAGTACAAGCTAAATATGATGGTAATTCTATATACGAATGGAATATAGACGGACAAACTGAATATCAGATATTAAATTTATTACAAGAAATGACAATGGCATCTACTGCTTATAAATCACAAAATAATGAAGAATCACAAGTAGTTGAAATGATTATAGCAGGATTCACTGGAATACTAAAAGTGTAACAACCGGCAAATTAGGACTAGAATTAGTGCCTAATTCTTCGTTAATACATGTAATTAGTTCTGTGTTAGGCTAATTTATGTATCGAATTATATATATTGTTAAATATATATGAAAATGCGATTTGGTTAAATCGTACGCAAATTAAATAGAATGAAATTCTATTCGGTTAATACGGACGTTGGTGAACAAATGTTTAAAAACTAAAATAACGCAATTATGACCGAAATGCTATTTTATAATAGTTAGTAACTTCCTTGTACTACCCGATTTAAAACTTACACGATTTAAAAACGAAAGTACAAAAATTTATTCAAACCATATTATATTGCAAATTATTAAAGATTTAGAGAAATAATTTAAATAAATTATTTAACAAAAGATTTTGGATTTTTTTAAAATATAATTAAACGCGTAAAATAAATAATCTAACATAAAACGACGGAGAAAACGAACACTGCCCGGAGCACGGAGCGCGAACTGAAAGGAGGAGGTTCCACCCAAAACCCCCTCCCTTCTCTCATTTCTTCTTCATTTTCATTCTCACATTTCTCTCTCTTTCTTTCTTTTCTCTCTTTCTTTCCCTCTAACTAAAAACCACCACCATCCTCACAAAATCACATAAAACTACCATCAAACGCCATCGGATCGCACTACTCGTTTGAAATAAAAGCATCACCATCTCCCGATCTACCTTCCTATCTTTCCGGATTTTCGTTTCGGCATTTTGTAAGTTTCCGACAAATCCCGACATCTCTCGTTTTTGATCATTTTTACTAGTTTATGGTTTAAATAGACTTATTATGTTCATATAAGGGTTGGGTAAAAGATTTGGACCCAACGGAAACCGGGAAACTCGTTTTCGACAAAAATTCCGGCCATCAGACCGCTACGTCGCACCTGGCCAGGGGCCTCTGCGACGTCGCGGCCTACGTCGCACAAAAATCCCAACGTCGCACTAGCGACGCAGCTCCTTACGTCGCATTAAATTGCGGACGTCGCACGTAGCGACGTAGACTTTAACGTCGCAAACCGAAGCAACGTCGCATTAGCGACGTCGCCCCCTACGTCGCATTGATTTGCGAATGTCGCATCATGCGACGTACCTGCCTACGTCGCACCTTACGTCGCTTGCAACGTCGCATGCTACGTCGCACAAACCAGAACTTTGAAAACTCACATTTTCACTAAGTGTCGAACTTTTACAACCTCAAATCCTTATACGATACGACCTAACAAACATAATAAAACATACTTTCCTATTACAAATACCCTAAATTGCGTTATAAATGACAAACTTTAATTATAACAAATCACCAACGGGCCGTATACTTTGTTACGAACACGAACAAACCAACATTTAAACACAACGGGTTGTATGAACAACTAGCCTAGATGGTCTTGCGAGACATCTACTTACTTATCCTTACGTGTTTAGGCACTAGAAGGTCACGGGTTCGGAGAACCTACTTGCTTTACTACTACTTGCTATTTACCACTGCTTGACTCAGGTGAGTCTTACGGCCCCACTTTTACTGTTTTATCTTATTGGGGGAGATACATGCTACTGATTTTTCTTGAACACAAGTACTAAACTGCTTACTATACCAAACGGAATTGCATGAGTTGTTTACTATTTACAGAAGTCTCTCCATCATATATCGTTAGTTATGGACTTAAGCGCGAACACTAGTTAATGGATCCATTAGGGAAATGACCCTCCCCGCCCGGGGCAGTAGCGCTGCCACGTACTGATTTACACGTATAAACGGGTGACTACTTATTCGTTACTGATGCTTGCTCAACTACGAGCATGTCACGGGAGCAAACTTATTACTTACGGGTTAAGCTTCGATTATGAGCCTCATGGCAACGGTATAAACTTACTTACTTACATTTGCGGGATTGCAAATACTGGTTTACGATTTCTAGATTGAAATTGCTGATTTTACGCCTGCGGGCATTACTGATGAAATCTCATGTTCAAAGCTGATATTACTTACAAACCTGTGAGATTCACCAACCTTTTGGTTGACACTTTTTAGCATGTTTCTCAGGTACCCGGATGGAGTAGGATTACTCCAGGATTTTAGCTAGAGTCGCATGATTTCAACACAACTGCATTAACGGAGATTCTTAGCATTATCTTTTGTATATTACGATTATGTAATAGAATCTCCCGCTATACGCGTGGACTCTAGGGGAAACTACATTTTGTATACGAAAACACTAAGTTTTCAAACATTATATCTATGGAATGTAACTAATTTACAAACGTTGCATATAGATGTCGTTTGCTTTATCTTTGTGCTGTGATATTTGATTAGTAACACCCCAAACTATGCTTCCGCAAAACAGTGAATTTCGGGGGTGTTACAAAAAGGATGGTGGGATAGCTATGTAACAGAAGCAGATAAGCATGCTATATTAAATGCAAAAAAGACTATAATAAAAACTGAAAATAATCAAACATATCAAACGCAAATAGATGATATGGTAAATTCATTAATTTTTGCTATATTAAAAAATTATGTAGGAAATCCAGCAGCATATCAAGAAAGAAATTCAGCTATATTATTAAACCTGACATGTAGAAAACTACAAGATTTTAGATGGTATAAAGATGTGTTTTTAGCCAAGGTTATGACTAGGCCTGATTGTAAAGAAGCTTATTGGAAAGAAAGATTTATTGCAGGATTACCTAAGTTATTTGCAGAAAGGATTAGAAATAAATTAAGTCAAGATTATAACAATAATATACCTTATAAAGACTTAACTTATGGAGAAATTATAAATTATGTTAATCAAGAAGGACTAGCTATATGTTCAGATTTAAAGTTAAAAGCCAAGATTAAGAAAGAAGGAATAAATTCTAGACAAGAATTAGGAGACTTTTGTCAACAATATGGATATGAAACCTTGAAATTACCTCCTTCTAGGAAAATTAAATATAAGCCTAAAAATAGATATATTAGGAATAAGAGAAATTATAAAAGAGAACAAGAATATGATAAAAAACCCGAATATAAGAGAAATAAATTTAGAAGAAGAAAAACTCCATATAAAAATCATAAAGAAAATAAACAAAAGGATATTATAATATGCTATAAATGTGGAAGAAATGGTCATATGGCAAAAGATTGTTATGCTAAAAAGAAAATAAATGAATTAGATATATCAGATGAACTTAAGAAACAAATAAGTAAAATAATTCTTAAAGATAGTTCTAGTGATGATAGTGTAACACCCCCAAATTTAATGATTTGCGGAAGCTTGATTTGGGTGTTACTAATCAATAACAAAGCACAAAGATAAATAGCAAACGACTCTATATGCGTCGTTTTAACAAAATATATTGATAACTGAAATGTTTACAACATTTAAAGCTTTACATAGCTCGAGTTAAATAAAATGAGATTTCAGTACATAAGTACTTGTACAAAATATACTAATGCAAGAAAATCTCAATCGTCTGTATGCTGACTCGAGCTAAATCCTGAAGCAGAAACATCCTACTGCTGGGTACCTGCGATATATGCTAAAAGGTCAGCTATAAAGCTGGTGAGCTCACAGGTTTGAAATCAAGTAATATCGTATGAACCGCAAGATTTAAATAATGAATTGCATCCAGCAATTAAATAATGAATTGCATCCAGCAATTAAATAATGAATTGCATCCAGCAATTAAATGATAATCATCGTGTATACAGCCATGAGCACATAGTTGAGCTTAACTCGAGGGCCGGGTCCCCTATAGAGAATTCCGGGCGAGGTGCCTCCACGAATGCCTAATCAACATTCGTCTTCCCAAATATTAGTACGTCCGTTTACCCGGTTAGTGCTTGCTAACCCGGACGAGGAGGGTCAATCCTATATGGTACCATATACTAATATTCACGCTGCAACGTATTAACAACTATGCTGACGGAGGACTTTAAAATGATTAGTTTCGAAAAACTCATGTAGTATATGAAAAGTTGGTACTTGCGTTCACATGTTAAAAGTTGAGCAATATATCACACCCCTGAGTAAAACAGTAAAAGAGGGGCTATGAGACTCACCTGAGTCTGAGAGCGTTTAAACAAACGTAAGTTGATTAGCGAATAATGAAGTCAAACGACTTGTAACCTGAGGGTGTCCACGACACGCGATGGTTATAATCATGATTGGGTATCTCAAGAGATCACCCTTGTAGTTGTTACACAACTATATATATGTCCAAATTACTACGATTTGGTTGATTTGTTAAGTGTTTGAAAACATGTACGGCCCGTTGGTGATGGGTTTGGAATAATAAACTTTAAGTATTATTATCTTGTAATTTGCGTTTTGCACTTAAAAGTGTGTCCCAATGTGTTTTATAAGTCGTATCGTATAAGGGTTTGAGGTTATATAGTTCCGACACTTAGTGAAATTGAGATTTGAAAACCTGCTGTTTTATGCGACACTAAATGCGACACAAAGTTCGTTATGCGACACAAGGGTTGTGTCGTATAGGAGTGCGACACAATGTCCATACGACACAAGGGTTGTGTCGCATGGATGCGAAATGCTGATTCAACAGCGACATAGTGATTGTGTCGTATGGGGGATGCGACATAGTGGTTGTGTCGCAGGACTTGCGACATTAACTATCTGGTACGACATAAGGTACGACACAAGGGAATTTATGCGACATAAAGGCCAAAATACGACACAACATGCGACACAATGCTTGTGTCGCATGGATGAACACCAGCCCAGAAAGTCCGGCTGTTAACGTTTTTCCGGCGAAAAATCCATTTTAAACTCGTTTTTAAGCTATGAAATCGTGTTCTATACATTGTAATGGACATATACTAGTTATAAAAACAACCACAAATGAAAAATACTAAGAATCAAGAGATTTCGGGATTTTGTCGGAAACTTACAATTTGCCGAAATGAAAATCCGGAAAGGTAGAAATGTAGATCGTTGCGAGGTGGTCGTGAATCTCTAAAAATATTGGTGATTCGGTTGCGTTTCGTGACGTTATTTTGCGGTTTTGTGAGTTTTTGGTGATTTGGTGATTTTGGAGGAAATAAGAGAAGAGAGAGAGAATTGATAGAAGAATGAGAAAGAAAAGGAGTGGGAGGTGGGGTTATCCCCACTTTTCAGTTTCTTGCCCCGCGTTCCGCGTGGTGTTCGTTTGCTCCGTCGTTTAAACGTTAAATAATTATTTACATTTTGATTATAAGTTTTAAAATACGATTTATTACGCGATATATTGTTTAAATATTTTACAAATCAATTTATATTTGTGTTATAAGATGTAAGTTAGTTTGTTTATTTAGTTTACGCATTTTATTGTTTTAAATTGTGTAAGTTCGGTTTGTACGATACGAATTGAATACAAAATATTATCAAAATAATATTTTTGACATAAAAGCGTTATTTAATAAAATGGGTCACCAACGTCCGTATTTGATTGAATCGAAATACATTCGATTTAAGTCGCGTACGATTTAATCAAATCGCATTTTCGTATATATTCAACAATATATATAATTCGATACATTAATTAGCCTAACACAGAACTAATTACATGTATTAACATATGATTAGGCACTAATTACTAGTCCTAATTTGGCGGGTGTTACATTCTCCCCCTGTTAAGAGAATTTCGTCCCGAAATTTAGCTCGAAGTCGTGTTTGATGTAGAATCAGTGAATAGTTGCGGATATTTGAGTCGCATTTGGTCTTCCCGTTCCCAGGTGAATTCCGGACCACGCCGCGAATTCCATCTGACCTTGACGATGGGAATACGACTTTGTTTCAGTTGTTTGACCTCACGGTCCATAATTTCAGCGGGTTCCTCAACGAAGTGAAGTTTATCGTCAACACGAATTTCATCTAGTGGAATAATAAGTGTCTCATCAGATAGACACTTCTTCAAATTTGAAATATGAAAAGTAGGGTGCACGCTGCTGAGTTCGGATGGCAGCTGCAATCGATAAGCTACGGGGCCAATCCGTTCGAGGATCTCAAAAGGCCCGATGTACCTGGGATTTAACTTCCCGCATTTGCCAAAACGGATGACGCCTTTCCAAGGCGATACTTTTAAGAGTACTCGATCCCCAACTTGGAACTCGAGTGGTTTGCGTCTCACATCAGCATAACTTTTCTGACGATCACGTGCGGCTTTGAGTCGGTTTTGGATTTCCACTATTTTCTCAGTGGTGGCGTGAATGAGTTCAGGACCAGTGAGTTGACTATCTCCCACTTCAGTCCAACAGATCGGTGATCGGCACTTACGACCGTACAGTGCCTCAAAAGGTGCAGCCTTAATGCTGGCGTGATAGCTGTTATTGTACGAGAATTCGCACAACGGTAGATGTCTTTCCCAGTTTGTACCGAAATCAACTACGCAGGCGCGTAGCATATCTTCCAGGGTTTGGATGGTTCGTTCACTTTGGCCATCGGTTTGAGGATGGTACGCGGTACTCATATCGAGACGGGTACCCATTGCTTTTTGAAGTGACTGCCAAAAGTGAGAGGTGAAACGGGCATCCCTATCAGAGATGACCGAGATTGGAACACCGTGATGAGAAACGATTTCCTTGATGTAGATTTGTGCAAGGCGTTCCATTTTATCATTTTCTTTGATTGCCAGGAAGTGAGCAGATTTGGTGAGACGATCGACGATCACCCAAATGGTATCGCAACCTCTCGTCGACTTGGGTAGTTTGGTTATGAAATCCATGGCAATTTGTTCCCATTTCCATTCAGGGATTTCAGGTTGTTGGAGTAAACCAGGTGGTTTCTGATGTTCGGTTTTGACTTTCGAGCAAGTAAGACACTTGCTGACATAAGTGGCGATTTCGGCTTTCATGTTTGGCCACCAATAAAATTCCTTGATACCGTGGTACATCTTATCGGATCCCGGATGAATAGAATATTTAGACTTGTGAGCCTCGTCCATCACCAAGTCTCTTAAGTTCCCAAAACTAGGCAACCAGATTCGGTTTGATAAATACCTAATCCCGTTAGGTCTGATTTCGAATTGTTTGTCAATACCCCGCAAGGCTTCATCTTTGATGTTTTCAGATTTCAGGGCTTCGATCTGAGCGGTATGAATTTGAATAGTAAGATCGTTATGAATGGTCATACTGAGGGCTCGGACTCGAAGTGGTTTTGATGGTTCCTTTCGACTGAGGGCATCGGCTACAACGTTAGCCTTCCCTGGATGGTACTTGATCTCGCAATCGTAATCGGTAAGCAACTCGACCCATCGACGTTGCCTCATATTGAGATCCTTCTGATCGAAGATATGTTGGAGACTTTTGTGATCGGTAAAGATGGTGCACTTAGTGCCGTAGAGATAATGTCTCCAGATTTTTAGAGCAAAAATGACAGCTCCAAGTTCGAGATCGTGAGTGGTGTAGTTCTTTTCATGAATTTTCAGCTGTCGTGAGGCATAAGCAATGACCTTGTCTCGTTGCATAAGCACGCAACCAAGACCTTGGTGAGAAGCATCGCAGTATACCACGAAGTCATCGGTGCCTTCGGGTAAGGATAGAATTGGAGCACTGCAAAGCTTTTGTTTCAAAAGTTGGAACGCTGACTCTTGTTTTTCGGTCCAATCGAACCTTTTGTCCTTCTGAGTCAGTATCGTAAGTGGTTGAGCTATTTTAGAGAAATTTTCGATAAATCGTCGATAATACCCAGCAAGACCCAAGAATTGTCGTACTTCAGTTGCAGAGGTGGGTGCTTGCCAGTCTTTGATAGCCTCGATCTTTGATGGGTCAACGTGAATTCCCTGACTGTCGATCACGTGACCAAGAAATTGAACAGTTTGGATCCAGAACTCACACTTAGAGAATTTAGCATAAAGCTCCTCGTGTCTAAGTAGTTCAAGGATGGTTTTGAGGTGTTGCGCATGTTCTTGCTCGTTGCGCGAGTAAATGAGTATGTCATCGATAAAGACAATGACAAACTTGTCGAGGTAAGGTTTGCACACCCGGTTCATGAGGTCCATGAATACAGCCGGTGCGTTGGTTAGACCAAAGGGCATCACTTGGAATTCGTAGTGCCCGTAACGAGTTCTGAAAGCAGTTTTTGGAATATCGGTGTCGCAAACTCGTAATTGATGATAACCTGATCGCAGATCGATTTTTGAGTAAAAACTTGAACCCTGAAGTTGGTCGAATAGATCATCAATGCGAGGAAGTGGGTATCGGTTTTTGATGGTCAATTTGTTCAATTCTCGGTAGTCGATGCACATTCGGAATGAACCGTCCTTCTTTTTGACAAATAAGACCGGAGCTCCCCAAGGTGAAGAACTCGGTCTAATGAATCCTCGATCCAGAAGTTCCTGTAACTGAGAGGACAACTCCTGAAGTTCGGATGGGGCTAAACGGTATGGTGCGCGGGCCACCGGTGCGGCACCCGGCACGAGATCAATCGAGAACTCAACCTGTCTAAGCGGAGGTAGACCAGGTAATTCTTCCGGAAAGACCTCGGGAAAGTCTCTAACAATTGGCACATCCTCAAGTCGCTTCTCCTCCGACTTCTTCTCTGTGATGTGTGCAAGTATTGCGGGGTAACCCTTTCTCAGAAATTTTCGGGTTTTTAAGCAGGAGATTATATTGAGTCCCGTCCCACCGGTCTCCCCCTATATGATCAAGGTTCCACCAACGGCGAGTGGGATACGGACGATTTTATCATGACAAACGATTTCAGCTCGATGCTTGGATAACCAGTCCATTCCGATAATGACGTCGAAACTTCCGATTTCAATGGGTATAAGGTCGATCGAAAAGGTTTCGTCAGCTAGGTTTAAAGTGCAATTAGGTATCACACTGGTGGTTTCTACAAGTTTTCCATTTGCTAGCTCTACAGTGTACTTAACATCTAAGGCAACAGGAGTGATGTCAAGTAATGGGCAAAAATCATCGGAGATAAAGCTTCTATCAGCACCAGTATCAAATAGAACGGAAGCAGTTAAGTTGTTGAGGAGGAACATACCCGAGACCACATTCGGGTCTTGGCGGGCGTCCCCAGATTTGATGACAAAAGCTCTGCTGCGAGTGTTGTTGTTGTTGCTGTTGTTGCGGTTGTTGTTGTTGTTCTTCAGTTTTGGGCACGAGTCCCTGAAATGCCCAGGTTTCCCACACTCAAAGCATACTTTGGGTGGTCTGGTGTTGTTGTTGGAATTGTTGTTGGTAGGAGAGCGGCAATCTTTTATGAGGTGGCCGTACCTCTTGCAGTTGTTGCAAAAGGGACCACAGGAACCTTCATGGTGGCGACTGCACTTGGAACAATAAGGTTTGCTCCCAGTGTAGCCCCGGATGATGTCAGTGGTGGTGTTGTAAGCTTTGATGGTGTCGGGTTTCTTGTTTTGTTGGTTGGAGGGGTTGTTGTGGTAGTCAGACCACTTGCGTTTGTTGTTATGGGAGGATGAAGTGGGTGGTTCAGAATCTTGGCTCATGGACATTAGGTCTTGGGCCAATAGGATCGCACCGTCAATGGTGGTTGGTTTTGAAGAGATGACATGTCCCCGAACAGGATCAGGGAGACCAAGGGTGTACTTCCTGATTTTATCAGGTTCAGTGTTAACCATAGCTGGGCGGAGGGCAGCTAGTTGTTGAAACCTGGTGGTATAACCATCGATATCACCACCCTAAACCTTTAAGTTCCAGAACTCCTCATCTAGCTTTTGGAGTTTGGCGATAGAGCAGTATTTGGCAGTGAGTTTTGCCTTCAATTCCTCCCAAGTGAGTTGGTAGGCAATGTCAGCACCCACTGATTGGGTATATGAATTCCACCAAGAGTGGGCATCATCTTCAAGAGAGCAGGTGGCGAAGTTTACTTTGTCGTTCTCCGCGCATTTACTAACACGGAAAACAGTTTCCATTTTCTCGAACCATCTGATCAGTCCGATGGCTCCTTCAGAACCCTTGAAGCTCGAGGGTTTGCAGCTTTGGAAGTCCTTGTAAGAACAAGGTTTGACGGCAGAGGTTCCAGCGGTATCGCTGTTTCTTGTGGAGTTGGGTGGGGTATTCCGAGCCAAGGCTTCAGTAACAGCCTGGGTTATGAGTGACGTGATCTGAGCATCTGTGTAAGGTCGTGTCTTTGGCGGCATGATTCTTCAATAAAAGAAATGAAGATACATGAGATTTTGTAAGAAAATTGTATTTATTTCAGATGTACATGTATAAAGGTGGTAATACATAACATCAATATGAAAAAGAATTATGGCAATTAATATGAGTTGAACGACAAGAAATATTTGATAGCTAATACGAGTTCAAAGGTTACATCCTACAGATGTATTACAAAAGATGTCGGGAATTGTTACATCCGACTGAATTATAGAGTAGCGCGTAGATAGTTACTAGATTACAGGATAGATTACAAGACAAAGACTACACTAGTCTTGACGTAGATTAATTTGTTCCATCATCGTGACAAGACGGTCCACAGTGTTTGCAAGCCTGCTAGCTTGTCGGGCGTTGTCTTCTGCTAGCGCAAGTCGTTGTGTTATTCCGCGCGCATACTCTTCTGCTTCACGTGAGCGTTGCTCACATTCTTCCATCCTTTGTTGTAGAAGGGCATTTTCCACCCTTATTTCTATAATTTGGTTGCGAAGGACATCCATGTTGTTGTTTGTGGTTTCAAGGTCGTCGGAGACCTGTTCTATGCGTTCAAGAGACGTAAGTCGCCAGTTTTCATTTGTTTCCTGCAACACGACATCCATGGTGCGAAGTCGCTGCTCGTGTTGATTTACCCTAGCAGTTAAAGCCGGTAAGGCGATGTGAGTGGGATACGGGCCAGCTCGAGGCAACCTGTTGTTCCTCCTTGCTACCCTTGGGTTCTGCGACCCGGATGGAGAACGAGATGAATTTGATGGGATGTTTGCCATTTCTGAGACAAAGCGTTAGTAAGATTGAGGCCTATATTCATATAGCTCCTATATAATATAGCCTATTGAGTGTCTAGCATAAACATGTTTGAGCCTCGGTTCTCTCGAGGTCAGAGTCGTCTATTGTATCCTGTTCAGCCATAACTACTTTCAGGTCTTACATCATCTTTGCTTAATTGTACATAGTTGATCAGGCTATGTTAAATTAAACTCGTATGCTGCAATCCCTGAACCAGTCATACCTAATAAGGAATACTGCCTAATGGTCATAGTCTAGGCTCACTAAATGCAACCTAGTTCACTATAACCTTAGGCTCTGATACCAATCTGTAACACCCCCAAATTTAATGATTTGCGGAAGCTTGATTCGGGTGTTACTAATCAATAACAAAGCACAAAGATAAATAGCAAACGACTCTATATGCGTCGTTTTAACAAAATATATTGATAACTGAAATGTTTACAACATTTAAAGCTTTACATAGCTCGAGTTAAATAAAATGAGATTTCAGTACATAAGTACTTGTACAAAATATACTAATGCAAGAAAATCTCAATCGTCTGTATGCTCACTCGAGCTAAATCCTGAAGCAGAAACATCCTACTGCTGGGTACCTGCGATATATGCTAAAAGGTCAGCTATAAAGCTGGTGAGCTCACAGGTTTGAAATCAAGTAATATCGTATGAACCGCAAGATTTAAATAATGAATTGCATCCAGCAATTAAATAATGAATTGCATCCAGCAATTAAATAATGAATTGCATCCAGCAATTAAATAATGAATTGCATCCAGCAATTAAATAATGAATTGCATCCAGCAATTAAATGATAATCATCGTGTATACAGCCATGAGCACATAGTTGAGCTTAACTCGAGGGCTGGGTCCCCTATAGAGAATTCCGGGCGAGGTGCCTCCACGAATGCCTAATCAACATTCGTCTTCCCAAATATTAGTACGTCCGTTTACCCGGTTAGTGCTTGCTAACCCGGACGAGGAGGGTCAATCCTATATGGTACCATATACTAATATTCACGCTACAACGTATTAACAACTATGCTGACGGAGGACTTTAAAATGATTAGTTTCGAAAAACTCATGTAGTATATGAAAAGTTGGTACTTGCGTTCACATGTTAAAAGTTGAGCAATATATCACACCCCTGAGTAAAACAGTAAAAGAGGGGCTATGAGACTCACCTGAGTCTGAGAGCGTTTAAACAAACGTAAGTTGATTAGCGAATAATGAAGTCCAACGACTTGTAACCTGAGGGTGTCCACGACACGCGATGGTTATAATCATGATTGGGTATCTCAAGAGATCACCCTTGTAGTTGTTACACAACTATATATATGTCCAAATTACTACGATTTGGTTGATTTGTTAAGTGTTTGAAAACATGTACGGCCCGTTGGTGATGGGTTTGGAATAATAAACTTTAAGTATTATTATCTTGTAATTTGAGTTTTGCACTTAAAAGTGTGTCCCAATGTGTTTTATAAGTCGTATCGTATAAGGGTTTGAGGTTATATAGTTCCGACACTTAGTGAAATTGAGATTTGAAAACCTGCTGTTTTATGCGACACTAAATGCGACACAAAGTTCGTTATGCGACACAAGGGTTGTGTCGTATAGGAGTGCGACACAATGTCCATACGACACAAGGGTTGTGTCGCATGGATGCGAAATGCTGATTCAACAGCGACATAGTGATTGTGTCGTATGGGGGATGCGACATAGTGGTTGTGTCGCAGGACTTGCGACATTAACTATCTGGTACGACATAAGGTACGACTCAAGGGAATTTATGCGACATAAAGGCCAAAATACGACACAACATGCGACACAATGCTTGTGTCGCATGGATGAACACCAGCCCAGAAAGTCCGGCTGTTAACGTTTTTCCGGCGAAAAATCCATTTTAAACTCGTTTTTAAGCTATGAAATCGTGTTCTATACATTGTAATGGACATATACTAGTTATAAAAACAACCACAAATGAAAAATACTAAGAATCAAGAGATTTCGGGATTTTGTCGGAAACTTACAATTTGCCGAAATGAAAATCCGGAAAGGTAGAAATGTAGATCGTTGCGAGGTGGTCGTGAATCTCTAAAAAATATTGGTGATTCGGTTGCGTTTCGTGACGTTATTTTGCGGTTTTGTGAGTTTTTGGTGATTTGGTGATTTTGGAGGAAATAAGAGAAGAGAGAGAGAATTGATAGAAGAATGAGAAAGAAAAGGAGTGGGAGGTGGGGTTATCCCCACTTTTCAGTTTCTCGCCCCGCGTTCCGCGTGGTGTTCGTTTGCTCCGTCGTTTAAACGTTAAATAATTATTTACATTTTGATTATAAGTTTTAAAATACGATTTATTACGCGATATATTGTTTAAATATTTTACAAATAAATTTATATTTGTGTTATAAGATGTAAGTTAGTTTGTTTATTTAGTTTACGCATTTTATTGTTTTAAATTGTGTAAGTTCGGTTTGTACGATACGAATTGAATACAAAATATTATCAAAATAATATTTTTGACATAAAAGCGTTATTTAATAAAATGGGTCACCAACGTCCGTATTTGATTGAATCGAAATACATTCGATTTAAGTCGCGTACGATTTAATCAAATCGCATTTTCGTATATATTCAACAATATATATAATTCGATACATTAATTAGCCTAACACAGAACTAATTACATGTATTAACATATGATTAGGCACTAATTACTAGTCCTAATTTGGCGGGTGTTACAGATAGTATGTCAGATTATAGCGAAAATGATATAAATGTTTTAGAAGAAAGTAGCTCTAGTTCTGAATCACAAAGCTGTGAATGTCTAGGAAATTGTAATTGTGATTATAAATCTATAAATGTAATTACCAAAAATGAAGAAGTTGAACAATTAATAGACTTAATAAATAAAATAGAAGATAAGGATTTAAAAAAAGTATATTTTCAAAAATTAGAAGAAAAGCTAAATACCAAAGAAGAAAAGGTTATAAAAAGTAATCAAGGATATAATTTTAATGAGATATGTAAAAGATTTAGTAAAGATAAAAATCCTATAACAATTCAAGAATTACAAGAAGAACTTAATAATGTAAAATTAGAAGTAAAATTATTAAAACAAAGAATAGAAAACATAGAGAATAAAAAAGAAGATTTTAAAGAAGAAGATTTTAAAGAAAATCCTGAAATCGAATTATTAAATGAACCTTCTAAAAATGATCAAACCATAAATATAGTAAAAACAGTAAAATATCAAAGATGGTATACTAAAATAAATTTATTAATTAATAACGAATATAGAATAACTATAATTGCTCTATTAGACTCAGGAGCAGATTTAAATTGTATTCAAGAAGGATTAATACCAACTAAATATTTTGAAAAATCTACAGAAAAGTTATCCTCTGCAAGTGGATCAAGATTAAAAGTAAACTATAAATTATCAAACGTACATATATGTAAAGAAAATTATTGCTTTAATACTCGGTTAATATTAGTAAAAAATTTAACTTCCCAATTGTTATTAGGACAACCATTTATATTACAGTTGTATCCTTTTGTTGCTGACGAAAATGGATTAACTACTAAAGTTTTAAACAAAGAAATAACTTTTAAATTTATTCACCCAGTAGAAACTAAAAAAGTTAATATATTAATAAATAAGAAAAAACATATAGAATATTTAGTAAGTGAAATAAATGAAAAAAGAATTTGTAATCAGTTAATAGATAAAAATATACAAACGAAGATAAAATTATTAGAGGAAAAATTTAGAAATAATATATGTGCTGCTATTCCCAATGCATTTTGGAAAAGAAAACAACATATAGTAGGATTACCCTATATTAAAAATTTTAATGAAAAAGATATTCCTACAAAATCAAAATCTATACATATGTCTATAGAATTAGAACAACATTGTAAAAAGGAAATACAAGATTTATTAGAAAAAAGACTTATACGTCCATCAAAATCCCCTTGGTCTTGCTCTGCCTTTTATGTAATAAATAACGCTGAAATAGAAAGAGGAGTACCAAGATTAGTAATAAACTATAAACCTTTAAATAAAGTTTTAGAATGGATTAGGTATCCTATACCAAATAAAAGAGATTTATTAAAGAAATTATATAATTCAAAAATATTTTCTAAATTTGATATGAAATCTGGATTTTGGCAAATACAAATTAAAGAAGAAGATAAATATAAAACTGGTTTTAATGTACCCTTTGGACATTATGAATGGAATGTAATGCCCTTTGGATTAAAGAATGCCCCATCAGAATTTCAAAATATAATGAATGATATAATATTACCACTTGGAAATTTTGCTATAGTCTATATTGATGATGTTTTAATATTTTCAAAAAATATAGATCAACATTTTAAACATTTAAATGCTTTCTATAACACTATATATAAAAATGGTTTAGCAGTTTCACCAACAAAGATGTCTTTATTTCAAACTAAAATAAGATTTTTAGGACATAATATAATTCAAGGAACTATTAAACCCATTGAAAGAAGTTTAGAATTTACAAATAAATTTCCTGAAGAAATAAAAGATAAAACTCAATTACAAAGATTTTTAGGATGTTTAAATTATATACATGATTTCTTTAAAGATTTAGGAATTATATGCAAACCATTATATGACAGATTAAAAAAGAATCCAAAGCCTTGGACAGAAGAACATACTAAAATAATAAGACATATAAAAGAAAAAATTAAAGTTCTACCGTGCTTAAATATACCTCATCCTGATGCTAACCTTATAGTAGAAACAGATGCAAGTGATCTAGGTTATGGTGGTATATTAAAACAAAAATTGTCAAATAATGATAAAGAACAATTAGTAAGATTTTATTCTGGATCATGGAATGATACCCAGAAGAATTATTCTACTGTTAAAAAAGAAATTTTGAGTATTGTTTTAAACATTAAAAAGTTTGAAGATGATTTATATATGAAAATTTTTATTTTAAGAATTGATTGTTTATCTGCAAAATATATTTTAGAAAAGGATATTAAAAATTTAATCTCTAAACAGATTTTTGCAAGATGGCAAGCTATATTAAGTAATTTTGATTTTACTATTGAATTTATCAAAGGAGAGAATAATTTTCTACCAGACTTTTTATCTCGAGAATTTTTGCAGGGAAAATGAGCAGCTCAAGCAAGAAAGTTATTTTAACCAAACAAACCCAACCATCATCCTCTAATCAAAGAGAGTTTCCAGCTTTACCTATACACCCAAACAGATTTGGTCCTATAGCACCAAGAGCAAGACCTCCATATTCTGCTCTTGTACAAAATGTACCTATTCCAAATTCATCTATAAGTCAGATTTCTCCTAATAGATCAACAGTTCCTATATCACCAAGAAGTCCTTTTGTAACCCAAACAAGTCCTTCTACTTCCAGTCAATCCGGTACTCCAGAATACCATATAAATCCAAACAGACAAATTATCAAAATTTTAGAACCTTTAGAAGAACAAAAATTACAACAAAGCTTTTTAACCTTAACCGATTATTTATATCCCCGAGGATGTCATTTTTATGTCGATAACTATAAAACCAGAGAATATTATGAAGCAGTTCTAATTTCAAGTGGATCTGCTAGTATTGATCATACTATAACCAAGAAAAATTCTGATTATATCGATTGTAGTAAAGCAAAGATATTTAAAATAATCACTCCAGAAGAATGGTCTACAAAACCCTATGATTACAAAACCCTTTCCAACTACCCTACTTATCCAGTCTATAATTACTATGATTATCAAGATGCTTGGTTCTATGCCTTTTTAGTAAGAAGCTTTAGTCACACCTGGTTTTTCTACTTTTCTGATAAATTTAATGGAATCTATCCAAGATGGTTTATTAAATGGTTCAGATATTTTGGAAATATCCCAGCCACCTTTCCAACAAGAGTATTAGAAGGATATCATAAATATAAAGATTATTTTATGCAAGATCATATATGTCCAGCTGAGTATACCCTACAATTCACTGCTATATTCAAGTTACCATGGATAATATTATTCACCTATAAAAAACAAGAAGCTCAAGATACATCTCCACCCTTATTCTATAGACAATTCAGTGCAAAATGGTGGAAGCAGATTAATGAAACCCAAGCTGATATTAATGCAGTTATTGATTATTATAAAAAATGGAGTATTGAAAACAGTTCCTCTACTAAAGTCCCAGAAGTTCAAGACGAAGATTTTGTTAGAAGATTACAATCATGTTCATCTAAAGAAGAAATACAAAGAATTATAAATGAAATCAAAGGATCTCCAAGTTCTAGCGAAGATTTATTCCAAGATTCTCAAGATCCTTATGAAAATATTGTATTAAATTAAAATCCTATATTAAAGAATAGAAATATCTTTCATGTAATCCAGAAAAGAATTATTTCTATATAAAAATAAGAATTATTATTCTCTATAAACCAGAAAGAAAATTATAATCATTCTTTTATCATGGCCGACAAAGGCAAATTATTAGAGAAAAAGAAAATTGATAGTCAACAAAGATGTGAAGAATCCAAGAAAGATGATTATGCAGAATATTCAAGAAAGAAGAAGACGACAAAGAAAATATTAAAGAAAGGATTCTATGGCCGACAAAGGTAAAATTATTAAAGCAAAAGGAAGAAAAGAAAAGCAGCCGGTTAACACTCTATTATTGAAGACATTATGAAAGAATAACCGGAAGATGCCAGTTTACATGAAGAATCAAGAAGATCAAGCTCATCTATAAAAGACGAAGAAAATGAAAGAAGATTCATTCGAAAATTTACATGAAAAAACCCTCTATTATATTATCAACTTCCCAATGTTCAAAACATCTAGATTTTAATATATGTATATCTCCTATAGTCAAGTCGGAGTCTGTACCTATAGAGCAGGAAGCAAGTTCCAGTATACTACCGTGTTGTAATTCAGATTCTATAAATAAAGGTATAATTATATAATCTTTGTCCTTATACATGTTATGTTTATTGTTTACAAAAGGTTTTCAGATTCTATAAATAAAGGTATAATTATATAATCTTTGTCCTTATACATGTTATGTTTATTGTTTACAAAAGGTCCTGTAAGATATATATATATATATATATATATATATATATATATATATATATATATATATATATATATATATATATATATATATATATAAAAAGTATGAATAACATTAAGTTGACCATTATTAGAACACTATTTTTACCGTTTTACCTTACGATTTTTGTATTAAGATATTATATTTTTCTAGTCTTGTCGTATGTACAATATATTTGAATCTCTTTTGTTATACATAGTATTATAGACATAAATGTATAATTGTATAATATATTATAATAGATAGATAGAGTTATCATCCTATTTCTCTCTTTTCACAACATCATACATGTTTTAAATTACTTTCATGAGTAAGGTTCAAATGAGTATACCAATTTTGAGTGAGAATGAGGGAACCAATAAATTTATGCCATGTGTCACTTTATTTTCTCCCATCCACATTTTTTAAAATTAAATATCTCACAAACGGTAAGTCGAAAAATCATGAAAATTGCACCATAAAATGCAGCGTTTTCTCCTCTTCGATTTGCCATCCCTCAAGGCATACTTTCAACAACTTTTTTTCTTCTTCCATTTTTTGGTGGGTTTTACAAATTAGTAACACATGTGTCAGTGATTGGTATTACATTTAATTTGTGGTTAAGGTTAGGGTTTAGGGTTAGGGTTAGGGTTTAGTAGGGTTTAGGGTTTATTAGGGTTTATTAGGGTTTAGGGTTTAGTAGGGTTTAAGGTTTAGGGTTTAGTATGATTTACGGTTTAGAGTTTTGTAAAGCATTTAAGGTTTAGGGTTTGGGGTTTAGGGGTTGAGGTTTGGGGTTTCGCCCCGAAACCCCAAACCTCAATCCCTAAACCCCAAACCCTAAACCCCAAACCATAAACCATAAACGCAACACTGTAACACATGTGTTAGTAAATGTGAAACCCACAAAAAAAATGGAAAAAAAAATTTCGTCGAAAGTATGCCTTGAGGGACGACAAATCGAAGAGGAGAAAACGCTGAATTTAATGGTGCAATTTTCATAATTTTTGGATTTGTCGTTTGTGAGATAATTGATGTTGAGAGTAAATGGGTTTTGTACATGTGGAACATTATCTTTGTATACATGGCTTGATATCATTGGTTCTCTCATTCTCACACAAATTCCTATTCTCATTTGAACCCTACCCTTACTTTCATATCTAATATCTGATACCCTTATAATTGGTTTAAACTATTGGCTTAAAACTTAGTATTTGTTCTATCGAAAATACCAACTTTACCCCTTGATAAGTCAATAGTATGTATTTTTGGAAGAGTCACCATGTCATACATTTAATATTATTCATTTTGGAAACAATATTTAATTTAACCAATTGCACAAACAAACAAAAAATCCATATTTTTTTTAACCAAGACTACTTCATAAAAATCACACCAAATTTATTATTATTATTATTATTATTATTATTATTATTACTATTATTACTATTACTATTACTATTACTATTACTATTACTATTATTATTATTTACTTGATTTATGACATTTTTTACATCAACTATGAAATGATTAATCATAATGATCGATTTCAAAAATCATTTTCGCCACATTGCGTGGGTATTTTTTAAAATATATTAAAAATAACAGTAATTAATGAAAAACTAATAGCATTAATTGTTTTTAGTTGATATATGAACGAAAAGGTTAGGTAGAATTTATGGCCAAATATCCTTTATATAGGTTGAAAGAGATTTGTATGTTCCATAGAAAAAATGAGTTTCTCCCTTTTTAGGACATTTGTGTTATTGATGCTGTTGATCACATGTAATGGTAAGAATTGTAACACATATAATTCTATTTGATAATTGTTATCAATTATAGTTCTGTTCTTATAATTGATAATCAATTTCATATATTATTTTTTATCGAAAATGTCAGGAGAAGATATAATGAGAGATAGGGAGAAGTGGTGTGATCGTCCGAAATGGACCAAGCAACTTTGCGACGAGGATATATGCAAAAAAGAATGCAAAGATGATGGCTTTCCCAAAGCCTATTGCAAAAAGGTTGAACCATTTTTTATGTGTATGTGTCGTCGTCCATGTGCTTTTTCGCAACCAAATGTAACGATAACTCCATCAAATTGATGTACGAAATCATGTCAATTTTGAAGTGAATAAATAGTACTTTAACTTTGTTTCCATATAAATGTAAAATAAGATGCTTCGATCATAAGATGGTCGAGTCTTGACCCTGACAAAAAACAAAAATTTAATTTCAAATTCTCCAATCATATTAACTACTCAAAAAGTTATAGTTATTTAATTACGGATGATGATTTCTAAACTAAAATCAACACCTTAAAACGAATTTGTGGTTTACAAATCACTTCCTATCAATCATGTATGATTATTTTTAAATTTATTAGTGATTATGACAAACATGTAGCTAACATTCCATAAGTTACATACAATAGACATGGATGTAAAGAAAAATAAAGACTTACAATTTCAATTTTAATGATACTAAATAAGATTACTGGATTACAGACTTGTGTGTTACACGAATGGTTAATGTAAGAGGTTTAAGTTGATTTATAGTATACAAATATTCCACGCAATTGCGCGGGATCAAGTTATAATTTGAGTAGAGCTTTTAAACCATTGAACAATGATAAAGTTTTATTCGTTACTTATATATTTATGAACAAATTATTGGCATTTTTAATCAACATCTATCGTAATGTTCTTAGACAAGTATTTTTTAGCCCGCGCGTTGCGACGGAAGCTAAAAAAGAACACTGTAAAAAACTCACATAAGACACAAAACTATCGTCTAAATACGGTTTAATTCGTTTAATTATTGATTCTTATTAAATAAACTTTAGTGATTTTGCATCTTTTTAGTCATATGCATTTCTTCGTATTGTATTAATCATTAAATATTATTTTCTTTACAGTAGCTTGTGTGTGTTGTTTTCATTGGATTAGAGGTTTTCAAATGTCTTTACAACCTATATTATTTTAAAAAACAATTTATGGTTGCTCTTTTTGTATTCATACTCTCTTTCGTTTACTTATTTATTAAAAAGATTATCATGACTAATTTATTAAAAATTATAAAGAAAATCTTAGGTTAAAATAAATAACAAAAGTAAATGATGGGCTATCTAAGTCAAAGTGTCAAATAGTTTAAACACCCAAATTTTATTTTGTTGCCCCAAAAGCTTCCTAACATTCATCTCTTTGATATTAAACACAACTTAATATTTTTACAATTTTATTTTATCAAGCAAAGAAAGAAAAATAAACACAACAAAAGATGAAAAATAAACACACTTGTAATAATGTGATTGGGTCATATACTATTCATTTAATAGTAGCTCCATTTAGCTTCCTGCTAAATGTAGGAGATTTTATTGACATTGGTTAAGTTTTCAAGGTGTATATATATATATATTAAACATGGAGCAAATTATTTAAAATCACCTAGTGCTTTTCAATATGTTTCATCGGTCATTCATGACTTTCAAAAATTATTTTGAACAGTCTGTTTTTTTTGTAACTTTGTGCACGGATGGTCAAGTTTTTACCTGAGTGTTAGGGCAGTTAGGATCATGGGTTAAGTCTCACCATGTGCAATGCACGTGAGGGTGTTTTAGTCATTTTCTATTCTTTCTCTTTCTTTTTTCACAAACATTTTGGTAGGACATTTTCATCAAAATAAATCTGAATCCCAACCATTTCCTGGATACCACGAGATAATATCTCAAATCAATTATCATACAATTTTATGCCTTTACTATCTAATATACCGTGTCACTTTCTGCACCAAATTCCAACCACAAATCCAAATAGAGTACATTACAAGTTTACAAAGTCTTTAAATCGATAAGCATAAATCAAGTTAATAAACAAATAAGGATAAGGATCCCTGAATCAAAAGTAAAAACAAATCGCAAATCCGTATATAAGTTAATATTTATCATAAGTGAATGTTTAAGTATATTAAGTTGTAATTTTGATTAACATGATTTTCAAATAAAAGATAACAAATAATCGAAACTTATTGCTTACTGTAAGCCTGCATCATTGATCAAAATATATCATCTAACAGATCCAATCTCATTAGATATAATACTTAAGTAAAGGGAAGGGTCTAAGTACATAAAAGATAACACATAATCTTACTGCTCACAGACTTTGGAGTCCGAAGCATTAAAGTGAGATCCTTCTGGTGCAACACCTGCCATGGCTGCAAAAAGTCAACAACAATCATCTTAAGAATTACAAAAGAATCTCCTTCCCTGGATGGCTTTCCATAATTATGAAGCTATATTAATCGCTACTATCCAATGTTTTAAAACCCAGGTTTTAGATTGACCCGCTTGGACTGCCAGGTCCGGGTCAACCCGGGTGTAACACCCCCAAATTTAACGAGTTGCGGAAGCATACTTTGGGTGTTACTAATCAATATACAAAGCACAAGATATATAGCAAACGACCTCTAAATGAGACGTTTGTAAAATAGTTACATTTCATAATTTGAATCGTTTGAAAACCGTAGGTTTTCGTACACAAAAATGTAGTTTCCTAGAGTCCGCGCGTATAGCGGAAGATTCTACTACATAATCATAGTTACAAAAGATAATGCCAAAGAATCTTCGTTAAATGCAGTTTGTAAATCGTGCGACTCTAGCTAGCAATCCTGGAGTGAACCTACTCCGTAAGTGTACCTGAGATACAAAGCTAGAAAGTGTCAACCAAAAAGGTTGGTGAATCTCACAGGTTTAGTAATAAGTAAATGTTATGAACCACAAGTATGTACCCGTATTGCTATCAAGCAAAGTAAGTTAATCAGTATATCAGTACAGTGCCATGAGCTCATAAGTTGAAGCTTAACCGTGTAGTGTGAAATAAATCACGTACCCCCGTGAGTGCTATCCGCACACTCATATGTAACAAATACTAATATGTCTGTTTCTACGTGTAAATCAGTACGTGGTGGCGCTACCACCCCAGACAGGGATTGTCAGTCCCAGATGGATCCATCTACTAGTAATCGCGCTTAAGTCCATAACTAACAACTTACGATTAGGAGGCTTTCAGTGGATAAAAGTAACTCATGCGTTTGTTTGTAATCAGTAATGTTTTCAATTCAGTACATTGTGTTCATACGTAAAACAGTTGCTAAGTATCTCACCCCAAAGTATAAAACAGTAAAAGTGGGGCTGTAAGACTCACCTGAGTCGAGCAGTGGTAAATAGCAAGTAGTAGTAAAGCAAGTAGGTTCTCCGAACCCGTAACCTTCTAGTGCCTAAACACGTAAGGTTAAGTAAGTAGATGTCTCGCAAGACCATCTAGGCTAGTTGTTCATACAACCCGTTGTGTTTAATGTTGGTTCGTTACCGTTTGTATCAAAGTATACGGCCCGTTGGTGATTCGTTATAATTAAAGTTTATCATTTATAACGCAATTTAGTGCAATTGTATTAGAAAGTATGCTCTATGACGTTTGTTAAGTCGTATGACATAAGTATTTGAAGTTGTATAAATTCGACATTTTAGTGAAAATCTGAGTTTTCAAAGTTCTGTTTTGTGCGACGTAGCATGCGACGTAGGCATGCGACGTAAGGTGCGACGTAAGGTGCGACGTCAGGAGCGACGTCGGGTGCGACGTCGGGTGCGACGTAGGCATGTACGTCGCATGATGCGACCTTCGCAAATCAATGCGACGTAGGAGGCAGCGTCGCTAATGCGACGTTGAGGTTTTTGTGCGACGTAGGCCGCGACGTCGCAGAGGCCCCTGGCCAAATGCGACGTAGCGGTCTGATGGCCGGAATCTTTGTCGAAAACGAGTTTTCCGGTTTCCGTTGGGTCCAAATCTTTTACCCAACCCTTATATGAACATATTTAGCCATTATAAACTATAAAAACGTAAAAATGAGTAAAAACGGAGAGTTGTCGGGATTTGTCGGAAACTTACAAAGTGTCGGATCGAAAATCCGGAAAGATAGGAATGTAGATCGGGTAGTGGTGAACGTTTTCTTCCAAATGGAGGCTATGATCCGAGTGCGTTTAATATGTTTATTTGTTGATTTTTGTGGATATTTGAAGATGGTGGTGATTAGAGAAAAGAAAAGAGAAAGAAAGGAGAAAGAGAGTGAGTGGAAGATTATGAGAAGAAAGGAAAGGGAGGTGGGGGTTTTACCTCCACTTTTCAGTCCCCGCTCCCCGTGCGGTGTTCGTTTGCTCCGTCGTTTAAACGTTAAATATCCATTTTACTCGTTTAATTATATTTATAAAATTACAAATCTTGTTAAATAATTTATTTAAATTATTTCCTTAAATCTTTAATAGTTTACTTAAATTTAATTACTTTTGTTTCTAAATCGTGAACGTTTTAATCGAGTAGTACAAGTCAGTTAATAACCATTATAGAATAGTATTTCGGTCATAATTGCGTTATTTTAGTTTATAAACGTTTGTTCACCAACGTCCGTGTTAATCGAATAGAATTTCATTCTATTTAAGTTGTGTACGATTTAATCAAATCGCAAAGTTGTATATATATTCACCAACATATAATCCGATACATAAATTAGCCTAACACAGAACTAATTACATGTATTAACAAAAAAATTAGGCGCTAATACTAGCCCTAATTTGGCGGTTGTTACATTCTCCCCTTGTTAAAAGAATTTCGTCCCGAAATTAGCTCGATTGCACGGTCGGTGCGTTGTCTGGGAAGAGATGTGGGTATTTCTGTCGTATTTGGTCCTCCCGTTCCCAGGTGAATTCAGGACCACGTCTAGAATTCCACCTGACTTTTACGATGGGAATACGACTCTGTTTTAGTTGTTTGACCTCGCGGTCCATTATTTCCATAGGTTCCTCGACAAAATGAAGTTTGTCATCGATTTGAATTTCGTCGAGCGGTACAATCAGCGTCTCGTCAGACAAACATTTCTTCAGATTAGAAATGTGGAATGTGTTGTGAACGCTGCTAAGCTCAGCAGGAAGTTGCAGGCGGTATGCCACTGGACCAATCCTTTCAAGGATTTCGAATGGCCCGATGTATCTAGGATTTAGTTTGCCTCGTTTTCCGAATCGAATGACACCCTTCCACGGTGCCACTTTGAGAAGTACCTTGTCCCCTACTTGGAACTCGAGATGTTTGCGTCTCACGTCAGCATAGCTTTTCTGACGATCACGCGCGGCTTTTAGTCGGTTTTGTATACCGACGATCTTTTCAGTTGTTTCATGTACGATTTCTGGACCGGTGAGTTGTGTATCCCCCACCTCAGTCCAACAGATAGGTGATCGGCACTTACGACCGTACAGTGCCTCGAAGGGTGCAGCCTTTATGCTGGTGTGATAACTGTTGTTGTACGAAAACTCGCACAACGGCAAGTGATTTTCCCAGTTTTTACCGAAGTCAACTACGCAGGCTCGTAGCATGTCTTCCAGTGTTTGTATGGTTCGTTCGCTCTGGCCATCGGTTTGAGGATGGTAAGCCGTACTCATATCCAGTCGAGTACCGAGAGATTTTTGCAGTGATTGCCAGAAGCGAGAAGTAAATCGAGCATCTCGGTCGGAGATGATTGAGATGGGTACACCGTGTCTTGACACAATTTCTTTCAGGTAGATCCGTGTCAAACGTTCCATCTTATCAGTTTCCTTGATGGCTAGGAAATGAGCAGATTTAGTGAGTCGGTCAACGATCACCCAAATGGTATCGCAACCGTTAGAAGTTTTCGGGAGTTTAGTAATGAAATCCATGGTGATCTGTTCCCATTTCCACTGTGGTATTTCAGGTTGTTGAAGCAAACCGGAAGGTTTCTGGTGTTCAGCTTTAACTTTAGAACAAGTAAGACACTTGCCAACATAGGTTGCAATGTCAGCTTTCATGTTGGGCCACCAATACATTTCCTTGATGCCGTGATACATTTTGTCGGCACCGGGGTGTATAGAGTATTTAGACTTGTGAGCTTCATTCATCACCAAGTCTCGAAGGTTCCCAAAACTTGGTAACCAGATTCGATTCGAGAAGTATTTGGCCCCGTTAGGTTTGGTTTCAAATTGTTTGTCCATGCCCCGCAAGGCCTCGTTTATCAAGTTTTCTGGTTTGAGTGCTTCGAGTTGAGCGGTGAGAGTTTGATTGATAAGGTCGTTGTGAATGGTCATACTGAGAGCTCGAACTCGAAGTGGTTTCACTCGTTCTTTTCTGCTCAAGGCATCGGCAACAACATTTGCCTTGCCCGGATGATAGCGAATTTCGCAATCGTAATCAGTGAGCAACTCGACCCATCGACGTTGCCTCATGTTGAGATCCTTTTGATCGAAGATATGTTGGAGACTTTTATGGTCAGTAAAGATTGTACACTTGGTACCGTATAAGTAGTGTCTCCAGATTTTTAGAGCGAATACAACAGCCCCCAACTCTAGGTCATGAGTTGTGTAATTCTTTTCGTGGACCTTGAGTTGTCGAGAGGCGTAAGCGATGACCTTGTCTCGTTGCATCAGCACGCAACCAAGACCTTGGTGTGAAGCATCACAGTATACCACGAAGTCATCGTTGCCTTCGGGTAAAGATAAGATAGGTGCACTGCAGAGTTTTTGTTTTAGTAGTTGAAAAGCCGACTCCTGTTTGTCAGTCCAATCGAACTTCTTTTCTTTTTGAGTCAGTGCAGTGAGAGGTAGGGCTATTTTCGAAAAATTCTCAATGAATCGCCTGTAGTATCCGGCGAGTCCTAAGAATTGGCGTACCTCGGTCGGTGTTGTAGGTGCTTGCCAACATTTGATAGCCTCGATTTTCGAAGGATCGACATGAATTCCTTGATTATCAATGACGTGTCCAAGGAATTGAACGGTTTGCATCCAGAACTCACACTTAGAGAATTTGGCGTATAACTCTTCGTGTTTGAGCAGCTCTAGGATGGTTTTCAGGTGTTGAGCGTGTTCTTGTTCAGTGCGCGAGTAAATCAAGATGTCATCGATAAAGACGATAACAAACTTGTCAAGGTAAGGTTTGCACACCCGATTCATAAGGTCCATGAATACAGCCGGTGCGTTGGTTAAGCCGAATGGCATCACTTGGAATTCATAATGCCCGTAGCGAGTTCGGAAAGCTGTTTTTGGAATGTCATCGTCACGAACTCGGAGTTGATGATAACCTGACCGTAGATCGATTTTTGAATAAAAACTCGATCCCTGGAGTTGGTCAAACAGGTCATCAATGCAAGGAAGTGGGTAACGGTTCTTGACAGTTAATTTGTTGAGTTCACGGTAGTCGATGCACATGCGGAAAGAACCGTCTTTCTTTTTCACAAACAGGACCGGAGCTCCCCAAGGTGAGGAACTTGGTCGAATAAATCCCTTGTCCAGGAGTTCCTGTAACTGAGTAGACAACTCCTGAAGTTCGGATGGGGCTAATCGGTAAGGTGCTCGTGCCACGGGTGCTGCACCGGGCACAAGGTCAATAGAAAATTCGACTTGTCTAGTTGGCGGTAGGCCAGGCAAGTCTTCAGGAAAGACTTCTGGGAAGTCTCGAACGATAGGCACATCCTCAAGTCGCTTTTCCACCGACTTTTTCTCCATAACGTGCGCGAGGATTGCCTGGTACCCTTTTCTCAAGTACTTTCGGGTTTTCATGCAAGAAATGATGTTTATTCTCGTCCCACCGGTCTCCCCTTGTATGCTCAAAGTTCCACCGGTGACGAGAGGAATGCGTACGATTTTCTCAAAACAAACGATTTCGGCTCGGTACTTGGACAACCAATCCATACCGACGATGATGTCAAAGCTGCCGATTTCGACAGGTATCAAGTCAATGGAAAAGAGCTCGTTAGCTAAGTTCAGAGTGCAATTAGGTATCACACTGTCGGCCTCAATAAGTTTTCCGTTTGCCAATTCTATTGTGTACTTAGAATCTAAGGCAATAGGTGTACTGTCAAGTAGTGGGTAAAATTCGTCGGAAATAAAGCTCTTATCAGCACCAGTATCGAATAATACAGAAGCAGTCAAGTTGTTGAGAAGAAACGTACCCGTGACCACATTCGGGTCTTGACGGGCTTCCCCAGATTTCAGTACAAAAGCTCTTCCTCGAGCATTGTTGTTGTTCCTGTTGTTGTTGTTGTTCAGCTTCGGGCAGTCTTTCTTGAAATGCCCCGTACCGTTGCACCCATAACAAGTCTTTGGTGCCGAGGTGTTGATGTCAGTGGTGTTTGATCTACAGTCCCTAGCCAAGTGTCCAAATCTTTTACACTTGCTGCAGGGACACGAACCATGGTGGTGTCGTTGGCACTTTGGGCAATAGGGCTTGGTTCCCTTGTACGCCCCCTTGTCATCAGAACTGGAGATGTAGGCTTTAATGGTTTCAGGTTTCTTGTTTTGGTGGTTGTTGTGATTGTCAGACCACTTTCTTTTGTTGCTGTTGGAAGATGGAGTGGGTGGTTCGGGGTCCTCGTTCATGGCTAAAAGTTCATGGGCCAACCGAATGGCACCATGAAGTGTGGTTTGTTTTGATGAGGCGACATTTCCCCGGACAGGTTCCGGGAGGCCGCGGATATACTTCTTGATCTTTTCGGGTTCAGTACTCGCCATGGTTGGGCGAAGGACGGTGAGTTGTTGGAATCGGGTGGTGTATCCAACGATATCAGTTCCTTGCACTTTCAAGTTCCAGAACTCTTCGTCCAGCTTGTATAGTTGTTCGGCCGGGCAATACTCATCAGTGAGCATTTTCTTTAGATCCTCCCAAGGGAGTAGATAAGCGGTATCAATACCCACAGACTGGGTATAGGAATTCCACCACGAGAGGGCACCATCTTCGAGGGTGCAGGTGGAGAATTTGACTTTGTCGTCCTCCGCACATTTGCTGATGCGGAAAACGGATTCCATCTTTTCGAACCATCTGATAAGTCCGATGGCTCCTTCGGTCCCCTTGAAGCTCAAGGGTTTGCAGTTTTGGAAATCCTTGTATGAACAAGGTTTAGCAGCAGAGGTTTCAGCGGCATCGCTGTTTCTTGTGGAACCTGGTGGAGTATTCCGAGCTAAGGCTTCAGTAACAGCCTGAGTTATAAGAGAGGTAATCTGGGCATCGGTGTATGGTCGTGTCTTTGGCGGCATGATTCTTCAATAAAAGAAATGAAGATACATGAGATTTTTGTAAGAGAAATTGCATTTATTTCAGATGTACATGTATAAAGATGGTAATACATAACATCAACATGAAAAAGGATTATGGCAATTAATATGAGTTGAAACAGCAAGAAATACTTGATAGATGATACGAGTTCAAAGGTTACATCCTACAGATGTATTACAAAAGGTGTCGGGAATTATTACATCCGACTGAAACATATAGAGTAGTGCTTAGATAGTTACTAGATTACAGGATAAAGACTACACTAGTTTTAACGTAGATTAATTTGTTCCATCATCGTGACAAGACGGTCCACAGTGTTTGCAAGCCTGCTAGCTTGTCGGGCGTTGTCTTCGGCTAGTGCTAGTCGTTGTGTTAGTCCGCGCGCATACTCTTCTGCCTCAAGTGAACGCTGCACACATTCATCCATCCTTTGTTGCAGAAGGGCATTTTCCACCCTTATTTCTATTATTTGGTTACGAAGGACATCCATGTTGTTGTTAGTGGTTTCAAGATCGTCGGAGACTTGTTCTATGCGTTCGAGGGATGTAAGTCTCCAGTTTTCGTTGGTTTCCTGTAACACGACATCCATGGCGCGAAGTCGTTGCTCGTGTTGGTTCACCCTAGCGGCTAGAGCCGGCAAGGTGAAGTGAGTGGGGTATGGGCCAGCTCGAGGCAACCTATTGTTCCTCCTTGCTACCCTTGGGTTCTGCGACCCGGTTTGAGAACGAGACGAGTTGAATGGGATGTTTGCCATTTCTGAGACAAAGCGTTAGTAAGATTAAGGCCTATATTCATATAGTTCTTATATAATATAGCCTATTGAGTGTCTAGCATAAACATGTTTAAGTCTCGGTTCTCTCGAGGTCAGAGTCTTCTATTGTACCCTGTTCAGCCATAACCCCTTTCAGATCTTGCATCATCTTCGCTTAATTGTACATAGTTGATCAGGCTATGTTAAATTAAACTCGTATGATGTAATCACTGAACCGGTTATACCTAATAAGGGATACTGCCTAATGGTCATAGTCTAGGCTCACTAAATGCAACCTAGTTCACTACAACCTTAGGCTCTGATACCAATCTGTAACACCCCCAAATTTAACGAGTTGCGGAAGCATACTTTGGGTGTTACTAATCAATATACAAAGCACAAGATATATAGCAAACGACCTCTAAATGAGACGTTTGTAAAATAGTTACATTTCATAATTTGAATCGTTTGAAAACCGTAGGTTTTCGTACACAAAAATGTAGTTTCCTAGAGTCCGCGCGTATAGCGGAAGATTCTACTACATAATCATAGTTACAAAAGATAATGCCAAAGAATCTTCGTTAAATGCAGTTTGTAAATCGTGCGACTCTAGCTAGCAATCCTGGAGTGAACCTACTCCGTAAGTGTACCTGAGATACAAAGCTAGAAAGTGTCAACCAAAAAGGTTGGTGAATCTCACAGGTTTAGTAATAAGTAAATGTTATGAACCACAAGTATGTACCCGTATTGCTATCAAGCAAAGTAAGTTAATCAGTATATCAGTACAGTGCCATGAGCTCATAAGTTGAAGCTTAACCGTGTAGTGTGAAATAAATCACGTACCCCCGTGAGTGCTATCCGCACACTCATATGTAACAAATACTAATATGTCTGTTTCTACGTGTAAATCAGTACGTGGTGGCGCTACCACCCCAGACAGGGATTGTCAGTCCCAGATGGATCCATCTACTAGTAATCGCGCTTAAGTCCATAACTAACAACTTACGATTAGGAGGCTTTCAGTGGATAAAAGTAACTCATGCGTTTGTTTGTAATCAGTAATGTTTTCAATTCAGTACATTGTGTTCATACGTAAAACAGTTGCTAAGTATCTCACCCCAAAGTATAAAACAGTAAAAGTGGGGCTGTAAGACTCACCTGAGTCGAGCAGTGGTAAATAGCAAGTAGTAGTAAAGCAAGTAGGTTCTCCGAACCCGTAACCTTCTAGTGCCTAAACACGTAAGGTTAAGTAAGTAGATGTCTCGCAAGACCATCTAGGCTAGTTGTTCATACAACCCGTTGTGTTTAATGTTGGTTCGTTACCGTTTGTATCAAAGTATACGGCCCGTTGGTGATTCGTTATAATTAAAGTTTATCATTTATAACGCAATTTAGTGCAATTGTATTAGAAAGTATGCTCTATGACGTTTGTTAAGTCGTATGACATAAGTATTTGAAGTTGTATAAATTCGACATTTTAGTGAAAATCTGAGTTTTCAAAGTTCTGTTTTGTGCGACGTAGCATGCGACGTAGGCATGCGACGTAAGGTGCGACGTAAGGTGCGACGTCAGGAGCGACGTCGGGTGCGACGTCGGGTGCGACGTAGGCATGTACGTCGCATGATGCGACCTTCGCAAATCAATGCGACGTAGGAGGCAGCGTCGCTAATGCGACGTTGAGGTTTTTGTGCGACGTAGGCCGCGACGTCGCAGAGGCCCCTGGCCAAATGCGACGTAGCGGTCTGATGGCCGGAATCTTTGTCGAAAACGAGTTTTCCGGTTTCCGTTGGGTCCAAATCTTTTACCCAACCCTTATATGAACATATTTAGCCATTATAAACTATAAAAACGTAAAAATGAGTAAAAACGGAGAGTTGTCGGGATTTGTCGGAAACTTACAAAGTGTCGGATCGAAAATCCGGAAAGATAGGAATGTAGATCGGGTAGTGGTGAACGTTTTCTTCCAAATGGAGGCTATGATCCGAGTGCGTTTAATATGTTTATTTGTTGATTTTTGTGGATATTTGAAGATGGTGGTGATTAGAGAAAAGAAAAGAGAAAGAAAGGAGAAAGAGAGTGAGTGGAAGATTATGAGAAGAAAGGAAAGGGAGGTGGGGGTTTTACCTCCACTTTTCAGTCCCCGCTCCCCGTGCGGTGTTCGTTTGCTCCGTCGTTTAAACGTTAAATATCCATTTTACTCGTTTAATTATATTTATAAAATTACAAATCTTGTTAAATAATTTATTTAAATTATTTCCTTAAATCTTTAATAGTTTACTTAAATTTAATTACTTTTGTTTCTAAATCGTGTACGTTTTAATCGAGTAGTACAAGTCAGTTAATAACCATTATAGAATAGTATTTCGGTCATAATTGCGTTATTTTAGTTTATAAACGTTTGTTCACCAACGTCCGTGTTAATCGAATAGAATTTCATTCTATTTAAGTTGTGTACGATTTAATCAAATCGCAAAGTTGTATATATATTCACCAACATATAATCCGATACATAAATTAGCCTAACACAGAACTAATTACATGTATTAACAAAAAAATTAGGCGCTAATACTAGCCCTAATTTGGCGGTTGTTACACCGGGTCTAACCGGGTACTTGAAAAGTGAGAAGAATGATTCACCACCACACATTTTGTACTCACTGTTTAACACATACACCATCACATATTTTGTAGTGAGATTATACTTGTAATATAATAACATATCTACACTAAATCTGCAATATCCATGTACACACCTACCCAGATTTCAAACCTTTACCTCTAACCCTTTCTCTCTCTCATTTACATGTTCACAACGAAAAGCATAAATCTATCAATCTACCATCGCTTCTTTGCTTTCTTCTTCAACCCAAAACTCCAAAAGAAGATAAAACCTACAAAACAAATCAAACAAAATTCATATCCTCATCATCATCATTTAAGAACCAAAGAAATATAAGCTATTATACAAAGTCGAACTAATCTTTTGCCAAATTACTACTTTGCATTTCTTAATGATATATCTCAAGATCTTGTTACTGCACACATACTCTTTCTCCTCTCATTTGTCATTTATAGATTTGTTAAGTGTTTGTTGGCCACAAAAGTAAGAGAAAAAGGAAAAAAAAATTCAAATATTGGCAAGCCGGATCAAAACCGGGTCAACGGGTCCCGTTGAATCGAAAAACCGCTCAGGTCAAACCGAGCTGAAAACCTCCCTAAACCCGGTACCCTTTGACCCGCTATCTTGTCCGGATCGTAGTTGAACCGGGTCAACTAGCCGGGTCAACCCGGATTTCAAAACATTGCTACTATCTGCTAAATAGTATTGTTACCAGAACCAATCCTCTCACTGATAGAGAGGAAATTGATATCTGATTTCTCCATTATAGCTGTAATTAATATCTTCCATTATCACAAATGAATGTAATAACTAGATAATGTGTAGAGTCACTTGCTATAATTTCAGGAAAATCTTGTACTTTCTTATAACCCGCCAACACATTTGAATACTTACTTTCATCATACTCTAAAGCTCTGAATTGAACTTGATCGTTAATTGGACCCCAGTAGCTTAAAAGCATAACTGCATAACGCCATTATTATACATCGAGTATGTATGAGAATAAAAGCATTTAACTATGATTGTCACATGAATACATAACTAAATATGATTTTCGGAAGCATTAGGTACATGTTTTGAAGACTTGTTGACTAAGCTTCATTTTGTTTATATCAAATATGCTTGTTAGAATCTCAGTAAGCGGCTCAGATTTGTAGCCGGTAATTACCACTAACTTGACCGTGTACTAGAGGATTAATTTGTTAGAGAGTTTAAGAAAGAGATATCGCTAACAAAAACTGTAATTAGTTTAAAACATACGAAAAAAATCTCAAAATATTTGTAACAACTAGCAACATCGTGCGTTTTCCAATGCGTTCAATTTTATTACTGTTACAGACATGCTTGTAACGTGATCATCATATTTTTCACGGTCATAATTGATGGCATCTAACTCTCTCAGCGCAAATAGGTATGTTTGCTAGTCCTTCTTAAGCTGAAATTGAAAAATAAAAAGTTAAATAATGTTTGCTATTTAATAATTTAAAAAGTAGTTAGGTAGTTCATTTACATCTTTAGCTATTTCTTCCCTCACGAGCTGATGGTGATTCACTACATCAGAAGTGGTTTGGACACCAATTTAGCCCGGGAAATAGATAAACAATTATTTTAAATATATTAAAAAAAAGAAGAAGATAAACATACCGAGCATATATCATTGTCTTCAGGTGAAATATGTTTCATGCAATATATATTTGTAACCTTAATCATTTTAAATATTTTAAATATAATTTTCTTGTTAAAAAAGTTGTTTAATGCCTCATAAATAATTAATTTAATCAAATAGCATTAGCTATAGTTAATATGTACCTCGTAAGCAAAATAACCTCATAGCTACCCATAATTAAATATGTTGATGATTGTTGCTATGACTGTCAATGACCCTGTTTGGAATGACTTATTTTCGTCAAACATCAAGCTCATCGAAATAATTAGTTGGTATCATAATATCATAAATCATAATGCAACACAAGTGTTTCACAAACAACTATCCATTTTAATTTTTTATAGAAAATTTAGCTAGTTTGATAGATTATACAAAATATAAGATAATTATTATTACTAACGTTCCTATATATATACAAGGGTGGAAAACCTTCATTTATGTACGGTTCATTTATTCATCCATTTTTCAAAAAATGGTTTATGTTTTATTATGATTATTATGATGACTAACTAATTAGTTATAATATTTAACTTTCACTTTAATTTAATCTAAAAATAATACTAATTAACTCTACGAATTATTAAGTCGGTGTTTATTAAAGATAGCGGTAAATGGGTGGATGAATCTTGGGTATTGGAGTGGGACTGGGCTAATGTACCTAGAGGCAGAACAGGGGCTGAATTCAAGAAATTAGTTGACATGCTGGATTATGTTGTAATTACTTTGGAGGGCAGGAACAAGGCAGATGGTGAACAAAAATATACAGTTCACAAAGTCTCTAGCAGGATTGATGAGGCGATATTGGACATAAGTCAGCCTAGGGCTCGCACAAAACGCAACAGGTTGGTACCAAGCAAAGTAGATATATTCGCATGGAGGTTAAGAAGAAAGCGGCTGCCGGTTCGTGTGGAGCTTGATAAGCGAGGTATTGATATTCATTCGGTGTTATGTCCTTGGTGTGATGAAAGTATTGTGATAGTTGATCATTGTTTGTTATTATGTAATGAGGCTATGCTAGTGTGGAATAAAGTGTTTAATTGGTGGTGTAGAGGTAGTTGTAGGATGACTGATATTGTGGAACTTCTCGATTCGGTTGAGTCTGATTGTGGTGGTGAAAAAGAAAAGGAAATGTGGGAAGGGGTCATCTGGATAACGGCGTACTTAGTGTGGAAAAATAGGTATGCGAAAGTATTTGGAGGGAAGGTATTAAGAGGGGTGGGTTTGTTCCAAGAAATACAAATCAGAAGTTTCGAGTGGGTGAGGGTAAGGTTGAAAGTGAAGGAGGTGCAATTTTCAGAATGGGTTAGTGTTCCGTTGGCTGCAGGTGCAAACAGAAACAGGTCGAGTGAGTGATGGTTGAATGGTGTGTTACTTATTATATGGGATTCTCGATGGATGTTTATGAGTGAAATAGTTTAATCAGGGGAGTAGCAAGTGCAAGTCTATATATTGCGATGTAGGGGCATATTTTAATATTGTATTTTTTTTTGTGAAATGTAATTAGGTTCCGTGAAGTATATGTACTAGTTCATCCAGGGTGTTTTTTGAGCTTTCGAGCGTGCATATGTAAGCATATTGGTGCATGTAATTAGTTTGGGGTTTGATCAATAGAATTTTCTTTGCTTTTTCTAAAAAAAATTAATATTCATTAGTTCTATGGGATATCTTGATAGAGTTTTTTGAAAAAAATAATTGAAAAGTGGCTTTCATTGGATACAAACTTGATTAACAAGTTAACTAGTACTATTACAAAACTATTTCTTTAAAATGCTTTATAAATATAAGTAGTAAACAAATCAAATATGTTGTTGGTGAGTACTTAATGCAGGGCAGGCCCTGGCTATGGGCAGGCCGGGTGACAGCCCAGGGCATCATTAATGATGGGAGGGCATCAAACGATCCTAAATTTGAAAATTTTATCAATATGTAAAAACATATATTTTGACGATTTATATCATTATATGACTTTCTATGATGTTGAATATGTGTTCTAAGTAGTTTAAACATGATTATTGAAGTTACAATGGAGATAAAAGAGCTTAAAATTAGGTTTTGTAAAACATACTACGTAATATAGTTGCAGAGTTGCAGGAAATAAATTGGGGAAGATGACCCCATCTATGCGTTCTTATTAAATGTTCTGTTGATGCCCCTCCTATTATCACAAAAGTAACTACTTCAGCCCTTAACATTATATTACTTGTCGATTTAACCTCATACTTTAGACGATACATGTTTTCTTCATAATCATAATCATAATCATAATTATAATCATAATCATTTATATACCTAGCTATGAAAAGGTGATGACTTAGACGGTGAACTAAAATGAGTAGAAGATACATATATTTCTTCTTTTTTTGGCCAAAATGTATTATACTACCTTAAACTTGACTAACTAGGTCTTATACTACCTTGAATTATTAAGGGTGCAGAATGGTACCCTCAACTTAGTAACTCGGTTATATTAGTACCTTGACTCACTTGTGTTAGCCATGTGGCTGGCACGTGAGGTATTCTCTGTTAAAAATTGACGGAGTGTACGTAACTTTCCGGTAAAATCGAAGACAAAAATAAAAATCTTCTAATTTTTTTATAAAATCACAGGCTCTTCAACTACTCTCTAGAGCAAGATTTTGTGATACTTTACACATAATACTTAATCACACGCATCGTCTTCATCTCCCCTTTACTTCTTTATTTTTTTTATCCACAGTTAAACCCAAAAACTGTGAGTTGAATAATATCTATGTAACCACGTAACAAAAAAGAAAAAGATTAATATATAAAAATAGATGAAAGCAGTCAAGAATCGAACATGAATCTGGATTTGGTGAAGGTACACATAAATGTTTCATCGTCAAATTTAGGGGTACGTGTATGGATTTTTTAAACCTTTTAAATATTGATTTTTCTTTTTCTGATTACTTAATGAATAGTTGTTAATAGATGAATTTTTGTAATAAAACATATTACAAAAGGCAAAGGGTTAGACAATTCCTGTAATTTAATGAACAAATCGGAAAATCTATACATCCCGATTAAAATGGGGACTGTAGAATTAGGGGATCATATGTTAAACTTATATTAATAATCATTCAAAACAAAATTGAACTGATTTGGATTACGATGGGGAAACACCAAAGTAAAAGAGATATGAAAATCATATATGTGATTGGGTTTTATTCGGAAGGCATCACTTGCTCAGAAAGAGGAATTGTAATATGATAAAATCTTTAATTATGAAATCGAAGGTTTTTCATTTTTACCTTTTATGACCTGCAAGAGTTTGCAACAAGCAACAGGCTCCATCAAATTTAACAGAAAATACCTCACGTGCCAAGCACATGGCCAACTCAAGTGAGTCAAGGTATTAATTTAACCGAGTTACCAAGTTGAGGGTACCATTCTGCACCCTTAATAGTTCAAGGTAGTGTAGAACCTAGTTGGTCAAGTTCAGGGTAGTAAAATGCATTTTGGCTTTTTTTTAATTGTAAACTACTCCGTATTATTTTTTACGATACTTGCTAGTAAATTTGATTGAAGATTGAACAGTCTCATTTTTATTTCTTTTTATGTTTAAAATATTTTATTAACGTCCTTAAGTTTATGAAGATTTATATTTTGGACTTTTAATATTGTATTTAAAGGTTATGAAAAATTAAACATTTGCTATTCTATTAACATAGAAAACATATTAATAGTTAAATATGAAATATACAATGTGCTTTTTAGTGCATCTATTAAAGCTAATGACATATTAAAGATATTTTTATCTCTGTTATCTAAGTTATTACATTTTTTATATTCAATAAAACTTCGCGTTGATAATTTCAAACTCCAAAAAATAACGTGTCGTGTATACATAATTTAGTAGGGCATTTTTCGATCATTTCGCCTGAGGCATCTAAAAGTTCAGGACCGGCCCTGAGAGCAAAAACTATAAGGAAAAGGAGGAGAGTAGGGAAGAAGATTAGAAAATGACTAAAATACCCACATGTGCAAGGCACATAGTTATACCTAGTAGATGATAATTGTCTGTGCATAAAGTTTCAAAAAACGAACTATTCAAATACCTTTTATATGCTATGGATGATTGATGGAACAAATTGAAAATGAGAAATGATTTAAATAATTTACTCTTAAACATATGGAGTATAATACATAGTGCAATGTCAATTTGATAGGGAGTACTATTTTAGATGCTTAAAAGTACTCGAGGGTATGACCATGGTATGGTATGAGTTACTAATAAGGTATATGATTGATTATGAAAAATATTCAAATGTGTGATTTCCAATTATAGTGAAATCCTTAAAAGTTAAAATCTCATGAGAAGTTGAAGTTGTCACAAGTTTATGTAAAATTACTTAAACGTCCATTAATATCTCATGATAAGTTACCACTTTAATTTGCCACCTGGTTATACGTAAAAAAATAAATAATTAAACGCTTAAGAATACTGTTTTGGTTTGGGATGGTCTAGTTTCATCGACTACGAAGTTGGACGCAGTGATGCACGATGCAGTGAATTAGAAGGGGTGGCTGGGCCCCATCAAGATGGGCTTAATAGTAAAATTTTATGTAATTTTTAATATAGTATTAGCCCAAATATGATTAGGCCCCTAAAAACAGCCCATTTGTATGGAAGGACATTAAAATGGCCCCTCTTTTGATACATTATGGAAAGTTTTTGAAAACATTGTTTACAAAAACTAGTTATAGTGTTAATTTTATTTACCGTAAATATTCCGTGTTGTTGAACTGTACGGATTAAAATATGTTGTTAGTATTAATTCAGAGACTACTTTTGTACATATGAAAAGTTGGAGGATCAAAAATATAAAATATGTAATATTATCTAAATGATGATTTGTCAACATTACCATTATTTTGTGCTATTGAGAGCACAACTGTTATCCCATTTTAATTATATGTTAATGTTAAAAAATTAAGGTAATAATATATGCCAGTGTGATGTACATTTTTGGATCGCTTTCTATATATTATATTATTATTATATTATAGTTCTAGCCAATGTCGTATAATTCAATAGGTGGGGAATACTCCATCGAGACCTTATAGTAAATACTCGGCGTAGGTGGGGAGTATTCGGATTGAGTTTTTTTTTTTTTTTTACATTCACATAATTTGTTTCAAACTTGTGTATGTTTAAAATATATAGTTAGATAGATAAGACCGTTGGTAAACGACACTAAAGAGTGAGAATGAATGAAAAGAAGAAGCCCAAACATTTAGTTGGACTAAAAACTCTAATTTTAAAATATATAAAAATGTTGACCAAGTTGACTTTGAGTTTGACTGAGTAATCCCGAGTTTTTTCGAGTTTCACTGAATTTTTTCGAGTTTCACGGAGTTTTTTTTTTCCGTTGACCCAAGTTGACCGAGTTCTTAGTCCGAGTCAGACCGACTCGCCTCGGACTACCTCCGAGTCACGAGTACTTGGCCAAGTTTTACAACCTTAATAGTAGCTAGCCCTTTAACCTGTGTATAAACATGAGGTATGGTAGGTAAAGTAATTATTCTTTAAAACTTACTTTTGTCAAAACCAATCGATTTTTGTCACTTGTATAAGAATTCTAACCCCCTACATGATATATGGTTGCTTTGTTCAAACTTCAAAGATGAAGTCTCCTATAATTTATTTACTAATGAATCGAATAAAATATATATAATTTGAAGTAAAATAAGATTTTTCATTGGTTAATTAAAAGCTATAAGACTTCTTTTTAATTAGTTAAGACTTTGTCGATATGACGGTTCTTTATATAGCGATGAAGCTAACAACTTAGTGATCGATTCAGCTGGTTATTTAATTTTGATAACAAAAGTAAGAGCATAGTGTTATTGTTTGGCTATGTGACACCCGCCAAATTAGGACTAGAGAATAGTACCTAATCCCCTCTAATACATGTAATTAGTTCCTAGATTAGGCTAATTAATGTATCATTATATATATTGTAGAATATATATATCTCTATGCGATTTGATTTAAATCGTAATCTCAAATCGAACGGAATTCGGTTCAATTAATACGGACGTTGGTGAACAAAATTCTTAAATAATATAACATTATTTAATAACACTATTATATCATAAATATTATTTTGATAATATTTCGTATCGTATAACTAACGTCTACGCGATAAAAACAAATGAACGCGCAAACAACCATAACAAATCTAAGTTAAATTTTTATAACTCAAATATAAAGTATTTGATAAAAATACTTCAACCAAAATATCGAATAAATATTCGTATTTTAAAATGTACATTTAAACGCGCATAAAGATACTTAAACACTTAAACGACAGGGGAAACGAACACCGCACGGAGCGTAAATGCAAGGAACGAAAATTGGGAGACACCACACAAGGTGGGGCCCCCTAGCCGGCCCACCCTTTTCTTCCCTCCCTTTCTTCTTTCTTTGACCACAACAACCCACACACACTCACTTTCACTCTCTCTCTCTACCTCCATTTTTCTCTCAACTCTCTCACTAAAAACCCTAATCAAATCCACCATTTTCACCTTCAAATACTCATCATCATCCAAGGCTCGTTTAGAAGAAAACGATCACCACGACGAGAGCTACACATCCATCTTTTCGGTTTCTCCTCGCGACGATTTGTAAGAATCCCGACACTTTCGAAAACTCTTGCGTTTCGTTTATTTTGCTTGTATGTTGTTGATCTAGCTTTGTAATGTCCAAATATGTGTTAAAAACTTGATTTCGAAACATTGTCGGAAAATGTCGGTTTTGACCATTTTAAGAAAACGCCACCTCAGAACACTCCCGACACAAACCAATAATTTTTCTAAACTTTATAAACTGATCTAAGACCTGTGTAAAAGTTTCGGGTCAAACCGAGGTCGTTTGACCACAAACCCGACACTTGTTGACCTGCACAGCCCGTTATGTCGCAGAAAGGCTGGGACTTCTGCGACACAAGCCCTTATGTCGCAAATACCTTCCAACGTCGCACATAGCGACGCGAAGCCTTATGTCGCATTGAATTGCGAATGTCACATACTGCGACACAGCACCCTATGTCGCATTAAATTTCGGACGTCGCACATAGCGACACAAATCCTTATGTCGCATTAAATTGCGGATGTCGCATGATTGCGGCACAAAACCTTACGTCGCAACTTAATCTAGTGTCGCACCCAGTGTCGCACAAATCAGAACCTTGAAAACAAAGATTTTTACTAAGTGTCACGACTCGAAATTTTACCACTTAACGACACCTGAATCCAAATTTTTGAGGCGTTTTCACTAAAGCAATGTAGTAGAAATAAAATTTTTTCAAGCTGACCTGACAGCTCGACCCCAGCCAGGGGCTCTGCCCCTTTGACCCCGTCAGGGGTTGCCACCCCTTGGACCCCGCTACCAGGGGCGCTGCCCCCGGACCCCCGTCATCCAGAGATTTGAAAATATTTTCTACACTAAGTGTTGAACACTTACAACAACCGAACTTTATATGATACTACTTGAACGTACAAACACATATACCTATATAAGTATACAATGAAACGTATAACAATAATACTTTTAAGTTATTATCACAAACCGTCACCAACGGGCCGTACACGTTTTCAAAACTCAAACAAATCAACCAAATCGTAGTCATTTGGACATTCTAGTTGGACGAACAACTACAAAGGTAATCTTTTAAGATACCTACTCACGTTTATTACCATCGCGCATATTGGACGCCCACATGTTACAAGTCTTCGGACATCACTGCTTGACTAATCAACTCAAGTTTATTTAGATAAACACTCAAGACTCAGGTGAGTCTCATGTCCCATCTTTTACTGTTTTCTCAGGGGTGTGATATATTGCTCGATTCATTTACAATATGAACGCAAGTACGAAACTAAACTGATACTACATGAGTTTTCACAACTAATCATTTTAAAGTCCTCCACAACATAGTTTGGTAATACTGCTGTAGCGTGAATATTAGTGTATGGTACCATATAGGATTGACAATCCTCGTTCGGGTTAGCACGCACTAACTGGGTAAACGGACGCATTAGTATTTGTTCAGGCGAGTGTAGATTAGGCACTCGTAGGAGGCACCTCGATCGGAATCCTTAAATGTGGATCTGACAACTCAAGTTAAGCTCAGACTATGTGCTCATGGCTGTATACTCTATTTTATTTTGCTGTTGCAATTTAAATTCAATTAAAAATCTTGCGGTTCATACAATATGTTTTGACATACAAACCTGTGAGCTCACCAGCGTTTCGCTGACCAGTTTTAGCATGTATCACATGTACTCAGCAGTAGGTTGGACTGCCCTTCAGGATTTATTAGCTCGAGTCAGCATTCAATCAATCAGAGATTTAATTGTATTATTATATTTTGTATAAAGTAATTATGTAATATAAATCTTTCAATTCAGAAACTGAGCTAATGTAAACTATACTTTTGATCTAACTTTGGTTTAATCAATACAAATGTAAAACGACGCATATAGTGGTCGTTCATTATATCTTTGTGTTGTGATTACCGTATTTGGTCGCGCCCCGACCCGAACTGCTTCCGCATCATAATTTGGGGGTGCGACAGGTTAACATGTCATTGATTTAATGGCATACATGAAGTATGTCATATTATAAAGTTAAAAGATGTTAAACGTAAGTTAGTGAAAATATTACTCCCGTCCCTATTTAAATGTCCACCTTACTATTTTTGTTTGTCCCAAAAAAATTATCCACTTGCAAAAAATAACTAATAAAATTGTTAAACTTCTAATTTTCCCTCATTTATTAATTAAAATCATTTATTTATTAATAAATTTTGGTCAAACTTACGTTTAATATAAGAGCAAAACTAACGTTTATTCAATCTATCTTAAATCCAATAAAAAATTCTAAGGGACAACTAAAATGGGACGGCGGAAGTATTTAATTTAGTGGTGCAAATAAAATTATAAAAGATACAGATTAAAGTAAATATTGCAGACTTAAATGTTCATAATTACAAACCATGTTAGGATTGGTATTTTTTCCTTATATAGAAAACAGTGAAAGATAGAAACAGGAAATATGTATATGAATTAGGGGTGTTTAATATTTGGTTTAAAACCGTTGAATTCGAAAATCGAATCGAATTTGAATTCGATTTTCGGTTCGGTTTTCGTTTTTTTATTTTTTGAATTCGGTTAAACCAAATTCAAAACCGAATTTAATTTAATAAATATATTATTATTTATTTATTTATATATATATATATATATATATATATGTGTGTGTGTGTGTGTGTGTGTGTGTGTGTGTGTGTGTGTGTGTGTGTGTGTGTGATTTTTCGAATTCGACTGAAGATTTGAAGAGTTCAACATTTTGAAAACTTAAATTTTTTTAACTACCATGTGTTTGTGAAAAATAAATGTTTTGTTTTGATACTAAAATTCAAGTACATTGACAGTTATACGCTTTCTAAAATCGAATTTGGCTAACACATAACAATTATGAATAGTTAGATATATATAGTTTGTATCGTATAATCGTGCATATTTCTTAGTTTTGTATGCTGAAGGGTTTTTTTTGAAAAAATGAAAAAAAAATTCCGTTATAACTGAAACCGAACCGAATTCGAATTCGTTTTCAGTTCGGTTTTCAATTTGAATTCGGTTCGGTTTTCGTTTTTGCTCTCAAAATTTTCAAAACCGAATACACCGAACCGATTACACCGAGAAAATCGTAAACCGGACTGATGAACACCCCTATATATAATGGTTGAAGGAACGATTTTATGTGTAGATTTATCATGAATTAAATAAAAATTTTAAAATGTGTGAGAATATATCAAATATATTAGAATTTGGAATTAGATGGGGTGTTTTTAAAAAAAATCAACTAAAATAAAGGATCAAATTGACTAACTAAATTTTCTTAATTAAAAGTTTAATTTAAATAAATGATATCATAATCTCGCTTCCTACATTATACATTTAAAAAGATTTATGATACTATTTTATATTACATAATAAAAAATAATAATGATACAATTATATTACATAATAATGATATACCATTTTATATTACATTTATGTTTTTATTTTATAATATGTTGTAGAATTGATATTTAATATTAATATGTTATATTATAATTTGATATGTTGTGTTATATTTTAGTATAACATATGATATTTTATATCATAGTACTAGTAAGTATTCACGCCGTGCAATGCACGGCCCAGCTCTAAAAAAGTTAATGTTAATTATCGCTATGTTTAAGGATAATCATTGATTGAAATGAAAATATAAATTTCTATTTTTATCCTCAACAATCGTCAAACAATAACACTTCAATTAGAGTGTTGTGTGATGTACCTTTAATTGGAGATAATGTGAAGAAAAGATAAATTTAAGACCCAATGAAAATCTAGAACGCACATAAATCAATTGATAACGATGAAGTCTCATGTTCTTGACGATCTATTTTAGATGACCAAGTTAATTATTAAGTTATGTCTTGGCAATCTATTTTAGATGACCAAATTAAATTATTAAGTTATGCCTTCATAATAGTTGTTCAATTTATGGACCATGAAGCTATCTAACACAACTAAAAAAATATTGACCTTCGTAAGCGGATACATATGTAGAATTCGTTTCAATGAATCTAATATGGAAAGGGGAATTACCGAATTAATGGAAGATGAACCTTACAAGAATTAAGTAATATGAAAGATGAATTTTATGACAATGATTAATCGTAAGTATTGAAAAGGATATTTTTTTTTATTTTTATTAATTTTAGTTATTTTAGACGATGTAAAATTTTTATGAAATTTTTAGTAGTTAAAATCGAGGATATATAAAATAGACATAAATATGTGTAATGATAATAAAAGCCATGCATATAAGAGAATAAAATGAATTTTACTTTTACTTTTACCAAAAGTATATGAATAGTATGTTTTAAATAATATGAGTTATTCATGTATTTTTGAAAAATTATTAGGATTAACTTATGAGTTATAAAAAAAGGATGTAGTAAAAAAAATTAAGGAAAAAACCTTTTTCAATTTTTATTTCTTCAAAAGTTGTACACCCATTATAAATTTGTTAGGCAAAGTTTCAATCTTCACAATGTTAGTAATAGTAAAATACATTATGTCCACTTATATTGTAACAAAGAACATTTAAACATCACATTTGAAATTTGTAAGAGATTGAAACATTTTTAAAAATCTAGAGAAAACTATCGATCGAGAAAGTGAAACTGTTTCGATAAAAGAGTTTAAGCATTTGATAAATAAAATTACAAAATAAGTTGTTGATGTGTTCGTGTCGAAATAATAAACATGACCATGACTAAACTTGAAATAGATTACACAAATAGTTTGACTCTTTTTATAAGAGTGCATGATATGTCATTACAAGAAATATGAGGAAAAGACTTCTAAAGCCAAAACCTTATTCATTTAACAAAATTAAGTTTTTGTTACGATTTATTGATTTTATTATTATTATTATTATTATTTTTGTAAGAAGTTTACATAACTTTAAGGTATAAAACTTGTTGCATTTACCTTACAAATCTATGAAAGTATGCATCATGATTGCACTTACATAAATTTAAAGTAAAAATATTTGGAATACTAAACTAAAAAATATAGTAAAATTTAAGCTAATAAAAGTGGAAGATAAGTACTTGTATTTAAGGACACTTGTCTTATTTAAAAGTGTTTAGGTGTCAAATTCTAAAATGCTTAGGTGTATTTTTTAGAAAATATTTTAAGATCAAGAGGTAAATATTTGGAATACTAAACTAAAATATATAGTAAAATTTAAGCTAATAAAAGTGGAAGATAAGTACTTGTATTTAAGGATATTTGTCTTATTTAAAAGTGTTTAGGTGTCAAATTCTAAAATGCTTAGGTGTAATTTTTAGAAAATATTTTAAGATCAAGAGGTCTTTCTTATATAGTAGTGATGATGATGATGATATTATAAAATAACTTAATTGTATTATCTTTTATTATATGTTTGTGTTTATTTTATTATTTGTATTTTATTTTACTGTCTAATATCATATTATTTAAAAATTAGATGTATTATATTTATGCTGTTTGTTATAAGTTTAATTTGTTTCATAATGTTCCAATCAAACTTGCATGATAGATTCTAATTTCTTCATAATTAGATTATTTTTTTTTTAAGTAAAGATTTATTAAAAGCCTAAAACGTCAAGAGATGCAAATAGAAGGATTCAAGATAGAGCCAACAAAAACAACGTACCGGATCTCACCAGAACTCTGCAGTTAAATGTGATTAGGCGAGAGTATTACTAGGATGGGTGATCCCTTCAAAAGTCTTCATAATTAGAGGTATTTGAATCATAATTCAGTTTGTTTGACATATTTCATTTTTTAAAAATTATTATGTGAACCAAATGACCTTATTTACAATGGTAAAACAAATGTCCATCCTTGTAGTAAATTATATCTATTAATTAATATATATGTAGTGAATGTTATATTCATAGTTGACTCTATATATACATAAATTATACATGTGTGTCTAAAACATCACTCACCTTATATTTCCTTTAATAACCATCGAGGAAAAAGGGTTTATTGTTTCGTTATTTATCGAACTTTATACATTTAACTATTATATGTATCAAACTTTGAAACCAACTATTGTATGTATTCAAGTTTTAAAATCATCTATTGTATATTTTTTGCCTTATTTTGGCTACATAAATTGACATGTTTTTTTGAAAGTTCAATACATACAATAGTAAGTTGATCGAATACATACAAAAGACAGTTGTAAAACTTAATTAAATACATACAATAAGAGGTTTCGAAGTTGAATACATACAATAGTAAAAGGTATAACGTTCGATACATAATCAAAAATATAAACCCGACGAAAAATCAACCTTGCTTAAACGATGAAATTAAATATTAGTTGTTTAAGTACTATTAATTGTCTCGTAGTAATTTAATTGTAATGCACTTAAACATAAAGATGTCAAAATTGAATGCATTATCTAAGTTATAAATTCTTATCCTAATAATGTGTCAAAAACCAGATAGGAATCACATGTAAAACACCGTTTGGCGGTATTTTGAAGCATTAAATTATAAACAGAATAACAAATTTGATATTGTATACGATATTAATTGTAATTAATTGGTAGTATGTTGCTATTCAATTATATTTTATATTTTATAACTATAAATACAGGTACCATCAACCAAATGTTGCAAACACTCCTCCTTATTTCTACTGTCCTGAATTCTTTCTTCTTTGTCAATCAATAGTACTCTTTGTTCAGTTTCTTACAGCAAAAATGGCAAACACCCAGAAAGAATCCATCACACCTACTGGCTGGGAAATTGTTCCCTACTCATCACCATGCGATAATCAGGTAAAAAAGTTATAATTGAAATTATATCATATATATATATATATATATATATATAGGTTGATCGTGTACGTATATCCAGACCATTCAGTAAAACGAGCTTAATTATGATGTGGTGGTAAGGGCCGGAGTAAGGAATTTACTTTTGAATGGGTGAAATTTAGACAGATTTCTTACAAGGAGTGAATATAAAAAAATCCTATAAATATATAGCACTCCGTATAAATTTATAATTTATAAGGGGTCCGATTTTAAATTATTCTTAATAATATATATATAGTTACTTATAATTTTTTTTAGTTAGGACAACTGTTCTACACTGTCTCCGCTCTAATGGTGGTACTAACATTTAGATATATCAATCAAAGAAAACCCTAAAATTATTTGCCCTAATGTTGTATGTTGTGAAACAATGCAAGTCCAAAATTCCATCTTCAATGGGTGGAATGGATATCCAACTCAAATCGATCGGGATTGTTCTTTACACATGTAAAATGTTTTCTTGCCTCTAGCAACTTGCCGGAGCGGAGTGCCATTTTAATTTACAGATTTTGAAGATGTAAAAAGAAAAACGATGTATCATTTTGTGAGTTTCTTTAGTGTTCTCTTTGATTATGCTCTCAAAATATATATGAGAGCATAATCAAAGAGAACGCCTGTGGATTTCTTCCAATTCTTTTGGTGAGCAACTTGATCGACTGTCTGTCGTATTAATATTTACATATCATCCTTTTTGTTGTTTAATACTACTATAAGAATACAAATAGTGTAATGCCTGTTTAAGTATTCATAGGAAAATGTCACTGTTTTCATTTGTTCATCTTCAATTTTCTTTTGCTTAATTACTATAATGTGTATGCTTTGTGTTTTCATTTTCTTGGCCTATTCTAAGAATTGGATAAACAAGTAACATGAATTAATGTCGTATACACTAACAGTTCCAAGTACACGAAGCCAGTGAACTTAGAGGTAGCAGCCCCCCTGTCGACGCAACACCACTATTAGCTATTCATGTACCAGATGAAGTAAGTCGCACGGTTGAGGTTGATCAGGTAATCCATGTATACTTACACGGTACTTTATCGTAGCTAATAACTAATATATATATTCTAATCGCCCTTCGCCTAGAAATGGACAATATACATTGAAATAATGATAGTTCTAGTTGACTAACAAACCTTATGCCTCGGTTTGCAGTCATTTCACACCACATCGTTGGGATCAAGTAATATAAATAGAGTTAGTTCCAGTCGCATAACTTCCCTGATGATAGAAGCATTTGGTTCATAAACTAATTAAGTTAATTATCATTAAGAAATAATATTTGTAATATAATGATCCAGTTGTTGATCAATGTACATGTACATGTATATGGATCGGAGCATTGGATCTTCAATCTCTAGCTTAGATTCACACTATTTTTAGTACTATTTCATGTAATGGCTTGAAAGCAAACTAGAGATAAAAGTATTAACTCTTCCAAAATGGATGCAGGGCAATGAAACGACGAAAAAGAGAAGAAAAGGCATCCCTACAGAACTTGTGGAGGAGGTTGTAAGAGATCTATCCCTTCACGAGATATATAAATCCGAGAACATCCAAGAGGTAGATATGTATGCATTTTTGCATACTGCAGCTTATACTTTCTGTGTTACATTTACTACTACTGTTACCATGTCTAATATTAATGTATGTGCGTTCTTCATCAACAGATAATTCAAGAAAGAGAACGAGGTTTAACAACAAAAATTAATGAACAGCTACTGCTAGAGAGTCTGAAAGGGTGGAAGGTTGAGAAACGGCGAAGACATGCAGAAGAAGATGGCAAACGCAGAACTGACAAGGTATATAAATTATACTTTTGATATGTCGTTTATTTGTTAATTTATATTTTTTCCGTTATGATGCTAACTAAAAACACAAATTTTTATATATAGTACTATACGCATCTAGCTACCGCAACGAAACTCAGGTCACGTTCAAAAGTTAAAATTTTCATAGATGGGATGTGTATGATGTAATAACCCGAGTTTTACAGCTGATCAAGTATTGGATAATTAGTAATTGGTTGTGTTTCTCTTGCCATCAACAAGAAGACTGATGATTCTCCATTGCAAGTTTATATTTCTGCAGCATGTTTGAATGTTTTATGTATGCATGTAATAGTTAAGTAGCAACTTTAGGCCCATGATATGTAGTCTATTTTGAATTTCAGTTTGCATCTAATCAGAAAGAACTTAAAGCATGTAGTACTGTTCTAAACGATTTATAAGTCGAAAAATGGTTTGTTTGATTTTTAGATTGTTAATGGGTTAAGTGCTTGAAAATGTATATAACTATGCGTTGACCTTCATTATGTGTACGTAACAAAAATGACCTCCATTGTATGTACGACACCATTTATTTTTGTACATTGTGTGTATTTTGGTGACGTGTTATCAGATGTAAGCTGACACATGACATCTTTACAAGCTGACAAGTCACCAAAATACACACAATATACAAAAATAAATAGTTTCACACATACAATGACAGTCAATTTTGTTACGTACACACAATGAAAATTCACAGATAGTTATATACATTTATAGGCACTTAACCCATTGTTAATCTGTTGAATTACTCCATTGAATTTTGTTCTTTTGAGTCATAACTGGCTTTACTGATCAGGTGAAATTACATTGCTTTCAATTCGTATAGGTAGTTCCTTGGCTACTGTTGACAACTATATATATGTATATGTATTTTTTATTTTTTAGAGTAATTAATATAATGGTAACTCTTAATTATTGTTAGATTATGGTCATTTTCCATGATATTTGCCATCAACATGTTCACATATAACTGAAAGATCATCATTTGATATTTAAATCTAAATAAGCAAATCTAGGATGATTTTGTTTTTGACCTGCATTGATTTCATTAAAAAGGACCTCTAGTGGCAAGGCCGGAAAAACGTTTACAAGCTAAGTTACGTAGCCTTTTTAGGATTACAGTTCCACTCGATCCAATCGAGGTCAAATTTTCTACATCTATTATAGATCCAAAAGCTACGAGGAAAGCTTTAGCTCGTCACCCAAGATGCCGGCTGCTGGTTTCTTGATGTTAAAGATGACTCCATGTGGTGTTTGAGTGTTTCCATATAATCCATAAACCTATTTGAAGGATCGACTACATTGATGCATTCTTTATCGGCGTGAGTTCCGTCCCAAGAATCTGCGAAGCCAATGAGTTGATACTCTTGAGATTTGGTGTGTTACACCATAATGTTGCAACTGACTCCCATAATATTATAGTAGTAACGATACACTCCTAAAAAAGATGATTATCCTTTTCTTGAGCTTATCACAATCCAGTCGACCATATATCTAGTGTAATCTAAGTCGATACCTATTGCTTTGAGGTTGTATCTAGTGTGGAGAAGTTTCTTTGGAATGCGCAAAGTTGAAATGTTTACCTTCTCCGAAGGTAACAATTCGGTTTAGATTTATTTGTTTCAACGTTGAGTTATTAATTCATCAATGTGTTTTCTTACGCTACTAACCGTGAAACATTTGTTGCCATTTTGAATAAAATTTCACAAGTGTTTTTCATCTCCGAACACCAAATTATACACCAAAGAATTTAATTCTTCGAATTCCTCTTTCTCATTGTCATTTGTCATCCCTTATTAGTCTCCAATCCCAAGTGGTAATACTATTCTCATTCACAAAAGCTACCATTTGAGTAATAATTCCTTCGAAAGCTTTTTTTTTTCAAGGATAAAGTTGCCTCACGAAGCCACTTTTCATGCCAAATGTTGGTGTTATCATCACTTACAACGTTTACTTTTATTTTTATTTATTTTCAAATACGTACTGATCGAACAAAAATCGATGTCAAGTTTGAACATGATTTTTATCAATATTAGTTTATTTTCTAACGGCTTCTATTTTACAGAAACAAAATAGAATGTGTTAAGTTACTTCCGATATAGGTGAACATTAATTTCATTAGAGGCATGGTTTGAGATACTGCTCAAGAAACAGTCAAAGTTATGTTAAAATTTTGGCGTTCTCCATATTTCCACTATCCAAAATTTAAAGCATTATCGAAAAATTTAGGAAATTTGAGATATATATACAGATTGTATATAGTCCAATGAAGTATTTTTCTTTACATCTTGTATTGGCAGTTTGGCACATATAATTTGCTGAAGCATATGATGATAACGGTCGATTACCGAATGGAGAGGAGGAGCTGGTAAGGGGTTCAATTCGGAGAGTCGCCACCACCGAAGGAGATGACTGGAAGATACGTACATGTTTTAATGGTAGTGGTGAAATGATTTGTATATTCAAATGTATGCACCTTATTATATAGGGTCGTACACCATTCACCTTAAAACTTTTATCAATTACTAATAAAAAAAATAACTTACCTTATAAAACAACGAAACGAAATATATTACGGAGTAGCTGTTTTCCATGAGTATTAATGTCGCTTAGTAACTTAATTGTATTGTGAACATACAGATCTTTGAATTTAATGCGTTATCTAAATTATAAATATTGATCTTAAGGTGTTAAACCCAGATAAGAAAAACATTTGAAACACCATTTCGCCGTATTCAAAATGCATCTAGTTATAAACTTTCTAAAAAATCTGATATCAAATTATATTTATCTCTTTCTCCGCAATAAATATATATAGTTAACTTGATTATTGATGTTGATTTCTTTTTCATTATCGATCATGAACTATATGTCCAGATCCTTAAGAAAAACTCCATTAGATCGCTTATATCATATCTGGCGGTACTGACACTAAAATATACTGTATAAATTAAAGACGACCCTACGATTCTTTGCAATTGGATGTGATGAAACAATGTATCTTTTCATAAACACCGGTCAATTCTTTTGCTGTACGTTTAACATAAAAAATTAAAAATCGTGGAAAGTCTATTTAAGGTTTCCATACGCAAAGGTCACTGATTTTATTGTTGTTTTTCACCATGTGTGTGCTTTGTGGTTTTATTCTCTTGGCATGTTCTGAAAATTGAACATACATGTAACATTGATGTTGTTCAAGTACAGGAAGCCAGTGAATGCAGAGAAAGCAGCAACCCTATTGTAGCAATACCAATATCTTTTCATGCACCAGAAGAAGTACTTGGCACGGGTAAGGTAGTCCCTATATACTACGCGTTATTGTATTGTTATGATAACAAATACTCTGTATTTGAATAGCCGTTCACACGCCTAGAAACAGACAGTACTTAAAGATTACTGTAGTAATGATAGGTCTAGTTGACAATGGATTTCATTACATGTCTAAAGGCTATTGGAAGCTTAAATATCAGAATAATAACTGAATTTTATTTTAAATCTTCAGGATGTAGTAATCAGAGAAAACTTGAATGAGAATTATATATGATGTAGCAACCAAAAGTGATATGGGTATCTAGCATTCTCAAGGTCTGCAACATTATTTCGGTTTTCATCATTATGTTCTTAAGCTTTTGAAATGTGTGTTTGACTTGTTTATGTGTTTCTAGGGAAATCAAAGTTGAAGTTTGAGTTGGTTTTCTACCTAGAAAAGGTTATTAATCAGTTTAAACAAATGAGCAAGGACAACGACCATCAGTACATTGGTTTTTAAAACGGAGTTGGAAAAGAACAAAATCACAAATTTACTCAATAAGCACTCGAAGAGTCACTTGGATTAGTGCCTCAAAACTAAGGAAAAGTGAAGAACAGACGTGTATCGTAAGGGAGAAAACACGACAATGTCATGCGCTAAATAAAGAAGTGGTATCTTTTTTAAGTAATCGCTATGGTGTACGCGTGAAACTCGCAGTAATAAAATTAATGCTAGCTTTGGTATACATTTCTTGTGGTGTTAGCAATTCGAAATGTACTTAAACTTTAACCCAAAGTCTATTATATGTATCTAAAGTACTGTGAGACTAATTATGGTGGTGAGACTAATTATGGTGGAATTACATTGTCTTTAATTTGCACCTAGGTAGTTGCTTGGCTACTTACTGTTGGCAACTATACATGTACGTCTTTTTTTAAGTTATTATCAATTATCAATACAATGCTACCTCTTGTTATTGTTAGGTTATGGTTATTTTCAAAGATGCTTGCCATCAATATCGATCAATATGTTCATATATGATTGAAAGATCATCATTAAATACTTAAAGTCCTAAATAACCAAATCTAGGATGATAAACGATAGGATTGGAAAGTAACGCTAATTAAGATACATACACGTACTAGCTTGAACGACATACTCCAAAACGATATATGCATTTAGAACTCTAGCCTGATCAAATTAAGAAAGGTGTTTATCATTTCCATTCTTTAAAGGGGGATTAGATTAGATTTCACTATTTCAGTCGGAATGGCAAAAACTAACCCCTGCAGGTAAATAAAGGTCTTTGCCTTTGAGTGTTCCGTGAAGCTGAAGCCAAGTCAAAATCATGTGTTTAATGAATTAATCCTCGTTGTTCTTTGTGGGCATCGAGCAGGTTATATTTGCAATCGTGTTCGTCTTTGTCCCCAAATAATCCAGCTGATTAAAATTCTACAAGTTGCATCATATATTAATTTTACCTTTAATACAACCGAAAACTCGACTGTAAATACAGATTTTCTTTGTATATGTATAACTATGTGTTTCATTTCATAGTGCAACATTTCCACAGTAAATTCAGTTATATCCAGAGAGAATTGGATATCTTACTCAAGATCTTACCATTAGAACTTTTTATGGACTTTAAACTCATTCCTAATGTAGATTTATTAGCGAAGTCTCTAGCCAACCGTTTGTGTGGTCTATTAAATTTTGTTATGACCTCACATACTCAACAAGACAACAACTGTCAACTGATATCACCTCGCTCATTGTAATGGGGTCGGGTCTGCCGTCCGGTAGGATGTGGGTTCGGTCGGGTTTTTTCGCTTGGGGCCAGGGTTTTTTCCACATCCCCAAATTAATTCAATAATCAAATGCTTCAATTCTCTCATATTTAGACATATATATTTATACTTAAATAAAACTTTTACATGATCAATATTATTATTTTTAATTACGTATGTAACAAGATTTTTTTAAATGATTAACATGCATATGTAATATTCTGAAAATGCTTCTAATGTAGATTCCTTCTATTCATTACTTGGAGCCAAGAATAATATCCTTGGCATCACTCTACCACTTCATTACAAAGATAAATATATATTATCAGCAAAAAAAAAAAAGGTACTATTTTATTAATATTTAAAAATTATAAAATTTAGATCTAAAAAGAAGACACAGATTCACGGTTTGCGGATATAATATTTTTGCAGCGTTTTGGAGTTTATGCTACAAACAATTAACATTACATGATCATTCATTTAATTAAAGTTTTAAACTATTGAAGTAGTTGGAAGCTTCAAAGATATTCAACCCATAACCATCCAGACTTATATAAATACAAAAAGAAGCTTTATAAATGTAGTTTATAAAGATAATATAATAATAAAATTGAGCATCCATTTTGAATGCTTTGACAACTAACCATTTTTTATAAAGGAAACATACTACAGTATAAACTTACTAACGTTTTGTGATATATGTACGTCGGACGTCAATGATGCTATTGCGGGTGAAGTGAACACATACCATTGAAATATGATAAGGGGGTTAACGATACCCTAAAAAATTACCCATTTACATACATTAGTAATATACATCTATAATGGCTTCGATTTATATTATTACCCGCAATGGTTACGATAATAGCTCACTTCTGTAGTAAGATGCACAAATGCTTGCTTTATGTAAACCATCCAACTTTAAATTTTACAACTCGTGTGGTGTTTTCCTGCTCGCGAAGAAAAGATAAGATGAACAAGTTGAGTTTGAATTATACAATTTTAAGCATAATAGAGAGATCGATATGATTATACATACTGTGCCATTGACTAACATATATAACTCATATATATACATTGCACAAACCTAAAATCAGGCAAAGATATTGATAAGAGAGAAAAATAATATCTGACCATATATGAAGATCCTATACCACATGGTACAGATTAATAGATATATGATCATTATTTTATTATATTCCCTTGTTGAATAATTGTATATTATATGGGTGGTGATTTGTACACCACCAAAAATTAGTCATACACCACTAAAGCTGCTTTACAGTGTTGTGCAGTACAACACGACAATGCATAAAAATGGTGTAGGGTTAATTTTTGGTGGTGTACAAATCACCACCCATATTATATAGGTGCACATCTGATTAAGTTGTTCTATAACGTAAGTACCTAGCTAGAAACACTATAGCAGGGGGTACTATAACACCCCTCATTTACACTCATTTAAATATAATAATTCGGAAGCGTAAGTCCAAATAGATAGTAATACTTTACATCATTTTATCAGCTTATAAAATCCAACCTTTTCAAAACACAATTTCTTCAACCGAGGTGTTATATAAAACATTTTAAAACATTATATTATACAAATCCATTATCAGAGTAATGCCTCGTGGTCAAACATTCCTTCAGCCCAACTTCTTGCCCACCCAAATTATATGCAAAACCTGCAAGAATGGATAATGTGGGGGATTAGCATAACGCTAAGTGAGCAGATATCTAATCAACAACCTAACTTAGCTCAACAACCTTGTGTACAACATTTAACACTAAAACAATCACGTACACAATACAACACCTCAACTATACATCAGTTCGACAATGCAACAATTCAACAAATCAACAACACCATAATGAGGATCGGCGGCTCTGGGGATAACCATAAACCCGGGTGGCTCCCCAAGAACACTTATCCAACCTAACCGTATGGCCATACGGACGAGACCGATAGCTAGTGATTATCTTCAACTAACACAGGAGGTGTGTTAAACTTTAGATAACCAACTAGCCCAACCAACAGTTCAACAACTCGTTGCCTCATTAACAACTGATGCCCGAAGGCCAACAACAAGTCGAGTGATCACATAATCAACAAATCACATATTCAACTAGTCAACATATCAACAGTATTATTACTATCAACATAATCATCAATGCAACTAATAAAGTAATAATACGTTACTTGTTGTAACCAAACTTGTTACAACCAAGTTACGCTGAGGATTAGAGATCCACTCACCGACCACCTCAGGCATCCACTCAGTAGTCTAATATCACTGAGCCTTCTGCACATCTGACAATATAATTAAACAAAATGAGTCAGTAACTCATTCATAATAATTAACTCATGTTAGAGTCATACAACATGATTCATAATCTCTATTTCATTGAATTATTACTCATTTCGTTAATCACTTAAATTGTATCATTTCAAGATTATGAATAATCACTTTAATCATCTCAATTCGCAATCACTTAATAAACTATGATCATCTTTCAACATCAAATCAAGTAAGTTTCCAAGATTATGAATAGCCATTATAAACATCAATATTCATAATCAATTACCAAATTATGATCATTAATATCACCTTCTCACCTTTATCCATCTTAATCATGGTTAACTAATATAATTAACCCATTAACAAGATCAATAACATCTAACATCAACAATTAATCAAACCCCTCATAATCATCTTCATGAATCAATCATAATCACCATGAACACTTAATCAACTTTACACAATTTAGTTTGAACACAACTAATCATCATCATGTATCAACTCTAACATGATCACTAACAACAATTATCAAACATACACTAATTACACAAGTTTTGATCATATCATAATCAACTAAACCCTTTAACTTTATTAATGATCATATATCCAATTCACCATTTTTAAACTAGGTTTAGATTATAATCCACATATAATCATCAACTAACAACTATATGATCATTACAAGCTTCAATTCCATCATTTACACCAAAAACCCAATTTCTAAGTTAACATAAAATTCAAGAATTATCACATACAACATGTTTATAATGATGATGGAATGATTAACCATGTTATAAAAGCATAACTAACATCAATTCAACCATTGGAAACCCTAATTTCGAATTAAAGTCAAGAACACCCAAAAAACCCCAAATTCTAGGGTTCATCTATAAGAATTAGAAGCTTACTAGTTGATTAGGAGGATTACAAGATGATAATCCTTGCTCTTGAAGCTTGAATTCGAGTTTACCACCTTCAATTTGATATAGAGGAGGAATTTGATCTAGGGTTTTCAAGTTATGTATGTATGTATATGATCGTACGTATGTATATGTGTATATAGATATGTTTAAAACAAACACCGACTCAAATATGGAGTGTACCATATAATTGGTTAATTTTCATTCCCCGTACTTATCATAGTCTGGAACTTAAAAACCATTTGCGGGGAAACATTATTTTATTTTACCGTCAACTAAATAAAATTAAAACACTCAATAATTTATTAGTCACAATAAATTATTCGACTATTATCACTATTTATTTCAAATAATACAACACACCTATTTTCTGACACACTTAATAATAATTCACAGTCAGAAAATATTAAATACTACTAGACCCAAATACTGGGTGTTACAAATCTCCCCTCCTTAAAAAGATTTCGTCCTCGAAATCTGATCACACTTATATAATCTAAGAACACAACCACTTATTACTCCCATTCCTCATGTGAGATTTAACTCACATTTTATTTCTAATTTGCTAATATTTATCCTTTCATATTACACTAATTATATACTACTCATTAATATATGCATCCAATTTAATTTACTAATGCATATAACCATCATGCATATCAGTAATCACACCACCCCCGAATCAACTTGCATATATTTAACCACTAAACACAAAATGTATATACATATTATCAACTTACACACCACCAGTAAGTTGTGTTTTACCTCTATTTAATTTATTGACACAAAATGTTATTTTCAGCACCCAATGTAGCATCATCAACTGTTTAATTACAACATATACACCCATCATGTATTATTCCCTTGAGCAACTTGTAAATATATATAAACCTGTTTTCAATTCTTTCCACATGCACCTATCCAAAGGTACAGGATCTATATGTTCCAATGCACCAGCATTGCTCTTACATCCTTTCTCTGATAAATTTAAATGACCACTTGCATGGCCAGTCATACCTAGTCATGTAACAATTTAAATTACGTAATCACCAGTAATCAAAGTAACACATATCCATGTAAATATTTCAACTTTACACTATAATAACCACACTAATAACAACAACAACAACAACAACAACAACAACAACAACATCAATAAGTGGTACTGACTACTACAACATACTCATTAACAACTAACAACTTAGCTATCAACTATATATTTCTTTAGCTATCAACTTACTATGAATTTTCACTTTTGCAACTAGTTAATTACAACCTTACAACTTGTAATTATAAACACGACTAGGTTATATGAAACCCTTTACTTGACAGTAATCTACAATCATTTAACCATCACCAAGTAAGAAAATCAGTAAGCAATAGGTAAAGGTCAATTTATTTTATCGTTACAACCAGTTTCATATAATCAACTAGCATCCGTTCACAACAATTTGGATGCTAACTCAACACCTGTTAATACCAAACATCATCATTGGTATCTCAACAACACAAGGTGCTGACATTAGTCATCTATCCAACAATATTAACACAATGTTATTCATATTCAACTTACCTATACTTTGCTTAAATCAACTTTCAACTCATACTATTGACAATGCATCACACCTACACATCAAATGTGCCATTAATATCACTTTAGCAACAACTACTTAGTGGTTTATTACTCTTTCATATTAGTCCATCATTGACTATTTATCAACTACAGGTCAACATATCTTACCGGTCATTTTAAAACCACTTAACTTTATCTGGTACTTAGTAACCTCAACAACTCTATGTGAAATGGCATAATATAAATACGTTGGCCAGACGTCTTCATATTATGTCAGTCACACTTTATTCTCAGGCCACTTCATACCATCCATCTACAAGGTTATTACTCTTTTACTTTCACATGTCTCACTAATGTGATATTCAATTTACACACATATACAACACCTTAACAACAGGTATACAGTCAAGTATTTATCTTACTCCCACATATATCATGACAACGTTGAGTAGTAATTATATCACCAATTATTAACTTGCTACCATTTTCAGCTTATCACCTTATATATAACTACTCATATCATTAAGTATGTACAGTCGACATAGACATTCAACACCATTTTCAATATATTATTAACATAGATGTAAGGTCTAATATACATACATCAATCAACCTCTTTACTACCTGATATAATATTAAATTACCATTTACATCTCTTACTACTTATAGTACGTTGAGTACCAAACACTTCGTCAATGCTAAGTGCATTATTCAACCTATATTCATCAATTTTATACACCTTTAGTCGAATTACAATTAAGCATTCCATGTTTTACTATCACATAAATATAAGCTTATATTCTTGTTTCGCAATTTCTTAAAATACTCAATTCAACACCTGTTTATACCCTACATGATTCAATTACTTCATCATATTCAACTTAGTCCACATAATATAGTCCACCTAATTCCACAATCAATGTTTACTAATTCTTGCTAGTAGCAATCAACAATACCATTTACTGGTATATTTTGCAGTTAAATAAACTGCCTACAATCAACGCATACACCATAAAATATGTGGACCTCTTAAATCAACTTTTAATATTACATATAGTCACAGGAATGATCTCTGGGCTCAATAAAACAAAAGCCCAATACAAAACGTAAGCTAAAAGTTCAAAATAAGGTCCGAAAAACAATAAAATGCGATTTTCGGCCCCCAAACGACCCCGAAGTGCCGAAAACTGACAGGGCTCATGGCAAAGCATGAGCTTTGACCGTTGGGCCGTTTTTGAGTGGACTTGTAAATTTCGTCTTGATCTGACACCGAAATTTCCTTACGGAAATTCTACGTCAAACGTTACGTCGAACGTCGAAAAAATTTTATTTTCACTTACTAACGCGATCCGAGGAACAGGTTCAGGATCGCGTTCCCTAGTTAAAATTGTTCTGTTACCAAATTAGTCATACCAACGCGATCCGGAGAACTGGGCGGGATCGCGTTCCCAAGAACGAAATCTGATAATCACGAAATACACATGCAAACGCGATCCGAGAAAACTCGGCTGGGATCGCGTTCATTAAGCCAAAATATTCTGTAACCGAAATCAACATGCTAACGCGATCCAGATCCCATGCCAGGATCGCGTTCCCAATGCATTTTTCAGACCTGAAATTTTAATGCAATTTTTCGAAATTCAAACGCACATATCTCCTAAACCGTAAAGAATTTGAGTCTGAAATTTTGCAGGCAACTTCATATAATCAAAATGCAACTTTCCATTTTCACACTTTTTCAAAATCTACGTTTATCGAGAAAACGGACGTATAACTCATTTTTGACCATTTTCGACCATTTTGGTTGAAACGCCATATTCCAAATGGCTAAGTTTCTGGTTTCAACCCTTTGCCAACATACTTATACATATTTTTGTGACGTGTGGGCACTTTCATCACACTCATATACTTATTCTATCATATTTTAACTAGTCGACCCGTTTAAGGGTCCAAATGGGCATTCTTAACAAAACAACCACATTGATTACCCAAAACACTTTCAACACATAAACCGACTATATGTAGGACTTAAAGTCACTCTTACATTGGTTATAACCAATCCTCTACTTATTTTAACCGTTTAACCATCAAGTGATCCATTTGGGCACTTTAACAACCCATTTGGGTTTCAACCCATATAACTACCATTTCATATCCCATTAAATTTACTATATGGAGTCATATCAACAATTCTATCTTGTATCAAATAGTTTCTTAGCAAGAATTCATACTCACACCTTGCATTTATCAAATCATAATCACATAATGATTTATACTCTACTTTCAAATTGTAGACACACTTAATTTCCAGTTAATCCAACTATTAAACTTTATATAACAAGGTGTCTACAAACTCCATTTCTAGTTCATTATGAACTACTCATGAGGCTAAATATCTCAATTAACATTCCTAGCATCACATTAACAAGTAATAATCACCAAGGACTCACAACTGGGGATTCATATTAGTCTGACTCAATTTACTTCACTATTAATCATACCATAGCAAAGTAAACAATTCAAGCTTATTTAAATTCAACAAGCTTATCGGAAGTACCTGATACTCTTTTGCCGACGAATATCGAGGAATCATTGAGAATACCTTTAGGTTCCTCATGTTCCTCCGTCTCTGCAACTAAAACAACAATCTTGGAACTTGTTATAGGTTAGTACACATTCAATATCCACTAATCCCACACCCACTGGAATGTTTGACTTGACACATCTTATAGATTTGGGATTGAACATAACCAATGTCCAATTCACCCAAACCTATGCTCTGATACCAACTTATAACACCCCTCATTTACACTCATTTAAATATAATAATTCGGAAGCGTAAGTCCAAATAGATAGTAATACTTTACATCATTTTATCAGCTTATAAAATCCAACCTTTTCAAAACACAATTTCTTCAACCGAGGTGTTATATAAAACATTTTAAAACATTATATTATACAAATCCATTATCAGAGTAATGCCTCGTGGTCAAACATTCCTTCAGCCCAACTTCTTGCCCACCCAAATTATATGCAAAACCTGCAAGAATGGATAATGTGGGGGATTAGCATAACGCTAAGTGAGCAGATATCTAATCAACAACCTAACTTAGCTCAACAACCTTGTGTACAACATTTAACACTAAAACAATCACGTACACAATACAACACCTCAACTATACATCAGTTCGACAATGCAACAATTCAACAAATCAACAACACCATAATGAGGATCGGCGGCTCTGGGGATAACCATAAACCCGGGTGGCTCCCCAAGAACACTTATCCAACCTAACCGTATGGCCATACGGACGAGACCGATAGCTAGTGATTATCTTCAACTAACACAGGAGGTGTGTTAAACTTTAGATAACCAACTAGCCCAACCAACAGTTCAACAACTCGTTGCCTCATTAACAACTGATGCCCGAAGGCCAACAACAAGTCGAGTGATCACATAATCAACAAATCACATATTCAACTAGTCAACATATCAACAGTATTATTACTATCAACATAATCATCAATGCAACTAATAAAGTAATAATACGTTACTTGTTGTAACCAAACTTGTTACAACCAAGTTACGCTGAGGATTAGAGATCCACTCACCGACCACCTCAGGCATCCACTCAGTAGTCTAATATCACTGAGCCTTCTGCACATCTGACAATATAATTAAACAAAATGAGTCAGTAACTCATTCATAATAATTAACTCATGTTAGAGTCATACAACATGATTCATAATCTCTATTTCATTGAATTATTACTCATTTCGTTAATCACTTAAATTGTATCATTTCAAGATTATGAATAATCACTTTAATCATCTCAATTCGCAATCACTTAATAAACTATGATCATCTTTCAACATCAAATCAAGTAAGTTTCCAAGATTATGAATAGCCATTATAAACATCAATATTCATAATCAATTACCAAATTATGATCATTAATATCACCTTCTCACCTTTATCCATCTTAATCATGGTTAACTAATATAATTAACCCATTAACAAGATCAATAACATCTAACATCAACAATTAATCAAACCCCTCATAATCATCTTCATGAATCAATCATAATCACCATGAACACTTAATCAACTTTACACAATTTAGTTTGAACACAACTAATCATCATCATGTATCAACTCTAACATGATCACTAACAACAATTATCAAACATACACTAATTACACAAGTTTTGATCATATCATAATCAACTAAACCCTTTAACTTTATTAATGATCATATATCCAATTCACCATTTTTAAACTAGGTTTAGATTATAATCCACATATAATCATCAACTAACAACTATATGATCATTACAAGCTTCAATTCCATCATTTACACCAAAAACCCAATTTCTAAGTTAACATAAAATTCAAGAATTATCACATACAACATGTTTATAATGATGATGGAATGATTAACCATGTTATAAAAGCATAACTAACATCAATTCAACCATTGGAAACCCTAATTTCGAATTAAAGTCAAGAACACCCAAAAAACCCCAAATTCTAGGGTTCATCTATAAGAATTAGAAGCTTACTAGTTGATTAGGAGGATTACAAGATGATAATCCTTGCTCTTGAAGCTTGAATTCGAGTTTACCACCTTCAATTTGATATAGAGGAGGAATTTGATCTAGGGTTTTCAAGTTATGTATGTATGTATATGATCGTACGTATGTATATGTGTATATAGATATGTTTAAAACAAACACCGACTCAAATATGGAGTGTACCATATAATTGGTTAATTTTCATTCCCCGTACTTATCATAGTCTGGAACTTAAAAACCATTTGCGGGGAAACATTATTTTATTTTACCGTCAACTAAATAAAATTAAAACACTCAATAATTTATTAGTCACAATAAATTATTCGACTATTATCACTATTTATTTCAAATAATACAACACACCTATTTTCTGACACACTTAATAATAATTCACAGTCAGAAAATATTAAATACTACTAGACCCAAATACTGGGTGTTACAGGTACGTTAAGGGGCCGCGCTCCCTAGCTTGCAAGGTCCTAGGGCAGTGTTCCTAGAGGCTTATAAGGGCTGAGCCCTATTGACACTGCCGTTCGTTAGTGAAGCTCCTCGAAATAACAGTGAAAAAGTGATTAATGTTTGATAACTTCTTCGAAGTATGAGTACTCTAGATATATATGAAATACAAACACGATTTTTGTACCTACATATATACGGATTCACGTTCTTGTACATTCAAGGGTGAATGTTCTCATGAATTATTTCGACACGAATTTTATAAACGTTGACAATTATAGCGTCAACATCGTGTTTGAAAAGTATTTTTAAAAAATGATTCACAAAGAATCATCTAAGACATTGCAATCATCATTATGTTTGTTATAAACCAATTTCTAACATTAGTTTATGTCTTATGTTCAACTAATCATGATTAATAGTTGACATTCTCATTATTAATCGCGAATCAAGATTATGCTAACAATTGAATGCACATTAAACAGTACACGTATTCACCATTTCTATTTCTATAGAAGTATTATAAGATGGTATTATTGGTACGTTACAAGATGTTCTTCATATAATATGGTGGCTACGAAATCTAATACGTGCGAATGTTTTACTCCTAGAGTCATAGTAATTTTGTGAGTTATCTTTTTAAAATATACTCCCTCCGTCCCAAATCTATTGTCCTCTTGTTGACTTTGGAGTCTTTCTCTTTCAACTTTGACCTTCAATATTTTTATTTGTGTTATATAATATTTGATGCAAAATATATGAATTGATTGGATTTTGAATATATTTTCATTGATATAATTTGCATCAAGTATTATATAACACAAACAAAAATATTGAAGGTCAAAGTTGGAAGATAAAGACTCCAAAGTCAACAAGGGGACAATAGATTTGGGACGGAGGGAGTATGTGATATGCTAATATTTACTAATCAGTATTAGTTATTCACAAAAAGTTGTTTTCACATGTAACTCTAACCCGAAACCCTTTGGATCTGAAGTGGCACTTTCCCTAGGATGCAACTTATATGATGTTCGGTTGTTTCATGCGAACAACGTATAGCTGGAATAGAACCACGACCTAGTTATTTCACAAAGTTCAACCTATTTGCGGCCCCACGAGAACGCTTACGCGCTGAAGTAGGGATACCACTGGATAAATACATATTTTTTTTATAGGGTTAATACACACGGAGAGGATTAAAGTATCCCAAAATGTTCGCTTGGGGTACTAAAGTTTATGATTTGACAAAAATATAACCCAACTTTAAAAACTCATTCCAAGTGGAAAATGAGCTGATAAAGATTCATCAATTTGAACAATTTTAGAAACTTTTATTATCCTTTTAAACATTTTAATAAACTTTAGTTATCCTTATAAATATATTAATAAAGTTTAGTTACCCTTAAACACAATACGTATAGTTAACTTATAGTTTTGTCAAATCATAAACTTTAGTACCCCAAGCGAACATTTTGGGATACTTTAATCCCCTCCGTGTGTATTAACTCTTTTTTTATACGATATATGCGTATACTTAATAAAAATTTACAATAAAATACATTGCAGTGCTTAGTTACTAGAGACCCAAATTAAGCTTATAAAAATTTTGTTATAATTAAACACAAGACAAAAATATATAAGTAACATCTATGATGGTTAAAGTTAAAATTAAAATATATAATGCTTTCAAAAATCGACCATTTAGCTATTCATTAAATTAAATTACATTAAATTAAATCATACAAAGTGGTATTGAGCAAGCATAAAATTTCGTAGCTTCAATTTTACACCACCCAACAAATCGAATCTTTAGACTTGATAATTTCTTGAAACTTTCATATACAAACAAATTAGTTATAAATTTGCTAAAGAGCACTAACAAATAACCCAAACCAATAAAATTTTAATTTGGATGTGGTCCTATACATTTTAACCATTTGCATTAAACAAAACTACTAATCATATATCCCATACATGGATTAATAATAATGCCAAAAGTAAATGTATTATCTTAATTACAAATTAAAAGACAACTTAACCTAAATGATGTTAACACATTTGATTCCTTGACTTTCAATTAGTGACAATGCTTTTGTCTTCATGGGGTTAAGAAGCTTCTTATTCCTTCTGCATACATATATGATCCCTTGTGAACTAAAGGCCAAAAAAATAATAGTGACCCATTAATTACGGAGTACTAATTAACTTTTTTTAATTGATGTTTAAACTAATAAAAAGGAAAATGATGCGTACCAAAGATAAACCGCTATGCATCTACAATGTTGGTTCAAATTAGACTCAGTAATACTTTTATTAAAAATTTATATGCAAAAAATGCATAATCTTTTTCGGCATATATACACTAGTAAAGGGTTATATGCATAACTATATATTGATATATATGTGTATCATATTATTCGGGATTCCATTAACTGTGAGACACTTATTCATTACTAATATATGTGATTTATAATATATTAACCGGTATGTCACGTGAAATCCTTATAAGTTGTTGTCACCAAAATATATAATTTGAAAATTATTAAACACAATGTGAGCTCGAATGTTCGATACACACTAAGAATGTCAAACTTTGTTCGATGCATTCTAAAACATTTCACATATCATTAAACCCTTGAATAGTTCGGTACTATTTTGATGTGATAGGGAATATCTTTAGTGTTACAAATTTGACGTATAGTATCACTTAACACTCCACTAATCACTATTAAATTATATATATAAAGAGTTTTTATTGGAACTATATATATGTGTGTGTGCATTCAAATGACAAACCGTTTATAAAAATGGTATTAATTTCTAAAGCTACTAGTTATAATATTAATATGGTTGTGAGAGACAGCTGGATTTTGTCTGGAAGAAGAGGCAATGTTCTCAGTCGTTCATTTCTTAACACCGCAATTTAAGTAAAATGCAGCGCACACGTAATGTAGATTTGCGAATTTGAACCGCCGATCACTGAAATCAACCTCTGAGATTGTTTGCTTTAATCTCACACCTTATAATAATCACCATTATATATGTTAGAAGAACTTAATAGCATGTACATTTTAAAAGTACAAGTTAAACTTATGTTTAAACCTTAAAATTCAGATATTAAATTAAGTTAAAATGATAAAGTATACTTTTAAATTATACATTATAACTTAAATAAAGAATATTTAGTGTTAAGATTTAATATAACGAGGGTTTATATGCAGTGTTTTAAGACCCGGTTCGACCGGCCCGGTCGGACCGTATTTTTAGAGATTTCCGGGCCAAAAAAACCTGGGTTTTTCAATATGTTGACTAGTCAACGACCCGGTTGACCCGGTCGGTCGGACCAGGTTGGACCGGGATCCGGACAGGCGCATTGACCCGGTTTCATGTTTTTTTTGTTTTTTTATTACAATTTCTATGTACATTTAATCATTTATAATTAATGAATATTGACTGATTGTGTATTTCAAGAATAATGAGGGTAATAAGGGAATTTTTGACTGATGTGTCATAACCATTTATTACTCTATGGATTATATAATTACTTTATTGATGTGTATTTCAAGAATAACAAGGGAATCGATGTGTCATCACCCTTTATTACTCTATCGATTATAATTCTTATACATGATATAGTTAATAATTATAATTATAATTCTAAAAAAATTAAAAAAATCACTAAATACTACTACTGTATACTATTATTAACTCCGGTCCGACCTTCCGGCCTAACCGGTCCGACCAGAAAGTAACACTTTTCCGGGTCGACTAAAAACCCGGGTTTTAAAACATTGTTTATATGCCGTTGCAAATGCGATGGAATATATGTAAAGTACCGAATTTGTAAGCTAAATCACATATATGTGTTCAAATGTGATAACATGCATCAACTTCATATCCATATTACATTGGTGAATAACTTTTCACTACTTATATAGTTTATGTAATATGGTGAATAACTTTTCACTACTTATATAGTTTATGTAATATGGTGAATAACTTTTCACTACTTATATAGTTTATGCATGTATATATATACTAGCAGAATACCCGCACGATGCAGCGGGACAAGCTGTTTGTTTTATTTCATTCTATATGTAGTACGTAAATCATAATTAAAAGCTATATATTACAATACATTACGATATAGTTTTTTTTAATGGTAAAAATCACCTCTTTAGTCTTTTTTTTAAGAAATGTCATTGCGAACTCGATGCTTGGGTTTCGAGTTGCGGCTGTTAGATTGCAAGTTCACAATGGCTAGGTTCAAGTTGTGATTTGTGAAAGCGTGGGTTGTTTCGAGACTAATTATAAATACAATCTTATGCGGGTATTAGATACTAAACATTATGTATACCACATTGAAATCGTAAAATTGGATCAAAAATTTGAAACTCTCTAATATAGGATGTGATTGTACAAAAATGAAACAAAAAATACAAACAATCGCTTAAATTTACAATTTCACAAAAAACACTATTGAGAGATCGTTTTTAATATCTTACAACACTTTTAGAAATGTGTAAAATTGGGGAAAACTAATTTTGGAGGCTTTAGAGATGGAATTTGACAAAAAAAAAAAACCATGGACAAACTGCCTACGGCAGTTTGCTAACATGTTCGTTTCGTTCCGACCTTCCCATCCATAATTGACACGTCTCGTACCTCTTTACGGTTAAAAAGTTATGTCATATTATGATTACATTAAAGTTTAATGATGATAGTCTATATAAGATTTAATTATATATGTGGGGGTATGTTAGTAATTTCAAGTAGATTTTTCAAATATTAATAATAATGTTATGGGTAAATTAGTAAATTATATCCTAAAAAAAAAACCTTGAAATGAATTATATATTAGTATAGATAGATATAGAAAAAGCTTTAATTAATTATAATTTAATGTCGTATGTTTACTACTTTAAAGTTTAATAATGATGATATTAATGAGATTTTAATAGATGTAGGGGTATGCTAGTAATTTCAAGTAGGTTTTTCAAATATTAGTAATAATGTTAGGGTTAAATTAGTAATTTCACTCTTAAAAAAAAACATCACAAATGTATTATATAATAGTATAGATATAGATATCTTTATAGATGTTCCTTAAAAGAATCAATATATTTTTTACGCAAAATAATGAAAGATTTTAATTTTAATTATGCATATTAGGAAATCACCATCAAGTTGGAATACATAAATATTCAATAGATATCTTTTGCACTACTTTAATCTTCACACCAATTATGAAAATATATAATCAAAGAAAATTAAATTACCTTAAGAATAACAAATAGTCAAATAGGTAAATCATGAAAGATGCATGGAACATTGTTTAGATGGAGCAATTAGAGTGCAATGTTTGTTATGTGCTTGCATATTAGAATTTCTTTTCTTTGTTTTATAGACCAAATCAACAAATGACACTTGACACATAATTAGGCCATTAAAAGCCCATTTCAAACAATATTCAATATTACCGTTAAAAATATCATGAAATCCCTAAAAAAACTCATGAACTCTTTCATGATATTATCATGATATCCATCTTTAAATCTCAAGAGAAATTAGCCTTACTTTGTAGATTGACTATATTTAAGGATAATATAATCAGAATGATTTTTTTTTCTTTCATATGAGCATATTACTTAACTTTTAGTATTCTGGTTACTCTATGTACTAATAAATTACAACAGTGCACAAATTGGAAATGCTTTATATTTCAGGGGTTCTTATAAATTTTAAAGGAATATAACTCTAATATACTTGAGGATGTTCAATGTTCAAATCTTAATTAGTGTAAACAATTTGCAGGGGCACGCCAATCTCCTTTTAGGCTGTGTTTGGCAATAACGGCCTAACGGGTTAGAACTGGGGGCTGGTGTTGAAACTGGTGCTGGAGTTGGAGCTAAAGCTGGGGTTTGAGCTTCTATTCATAAGCCACTTCAAAAAGCTTCTGGTTTAAGGGCCTATTTTTTCAAGAATTCCCATTTTTTGTGTTGCCAAACAAGGCTTATAGCTGGGACTTATTTAAAATAGAAGCTCAAGCCCCTAGAAGCCCCCTTCCAAACACACCTTTAGAGGGAGCTTTAAAACTAAATCTGTGTGGCGATTGATTTGATCTGCAGAATAGTAATCCCCCAAAGGTGATTTTGGAACCATGGTAATAAAAATAAACAAATTATTGGAGATGCTTTGACATATATTATCCACCTTAATTCTGCATGCTGCTATGAGGACTTATATGTTATGCAGTGCAAGCTGTACACTACTAGAGATCCGGGCATTGGGCCTTTGGTAACTCACTAAAGCTTTGTACTTTACGCAATAACCACTTGTACGTTTAAGTAGTTAACGTGAATTTTTGAGCTTTTGACACCATTCTTCAAGCTTAAGGATTCTTTTTTCTCGTAAACGAAAACACAAACCAAACCACATAGAATGAGAAAAAAAATGTATTCATAATTCATTAGATACAGCCAAAAGAAGAAAAAGTGTGTTTTGAACAAATAAAAGTAGAGAAAAATTGAGACCTCATGCAACCTCACAAAATGCACAAAACACAAAGTTTATCTTCCTTCAAGACCCACCAAAAATAAACATTAAAAATACATTTATTATTTTCATCCTAGAATCAAGATCTCAAAACAGTAAAATCTGGGTAAAATATGAAAGTTGTCAAAGGTACATTAACATTATCATCTTTATCATTATTATATTCCATGTTACATGTGTTGTCTCTGTATCTCACAGCTAGCTCAAACTTATGTGATGCTAGTATGTAATTACTTCTATTAAAAAACATGGATATTGTTCAAAGCATATCCCACATATTATGATACTACACATGACATATATATATTATATATTATATATTACATACATATATGTATATACTCAAAAGTAGAAGCATATAAGAATCAATTGCTGAAAAATCTGCAACACAAACCCATAATGAATTTCTTGAAACCTTTGGTGTTATTATTTTTTTGGGTATACCTGAGTATCCAACTCGCTTTGCGAGCTGACTAATCCCAGGGCGACTGCGAGTAGCCCGGAGTCATCGCGGGTGAACCTCCGTGGCCACAAGGAGGATTTTGCTGCTCCTAGGGTTCGAACTTGGGACCTCTAGGTATTACACCTTAGAGACCAAGCTTTTACCACTAGGCCGCCTGGTGTTATTATTATACGTGACTAAATAGCTTATAAGCCGTCGTTATACAAACAATATATATATATATATATATATATATATATATATATATATATATATATATATATATATATATATATATATATATATATATATTGAATGTTGAGTACACACAACAGACATTGGATACAAATTATATGCATTCTCAAATACTTATCTCATATGAGGTTTTAAAGTTACATGCATACATAATAACTGGTGTAAAATTGGATAAACTCCAAATGATACACCCAAAGATTCAAAGCCGTCATCTTGGGATGCATTAAACACGTAGATTAGATGTGGCAATTTTAGACCCATTGGTTAATTATGGGTCAATTTAGTTAATTTTTAGTAGGGGATGGGTTTGTTGATCTCCTCCCCATTTTTTAGATGGGTCTAAATAGGTTTTTCAATATAACCTCTAATTGTGTAACAATTAACCAACAGGTTTAGACGGGTCTGGCAGGTAATTTTTTTTTTTCACCTTATTCATTTTCACTCAAATAAAAAAAAAAGTTTGGTGAACCCAATGACCCGACCCGAGACCCATTTGACCCGGACCTGTTTAGACCCATCCTTCTAAATGATCCATCTAGACCCGGACCCATTTAGACCCAAACTCATCTACACCCGTGACCCGACCCGACCCATTCATTTTGCCACCTCTAACGTAGATATTTACTACTTTTTCACATAGATAAAATACAGACAGTTTAAGAAAGTGCAATATTTTTTAGTAAAGTAATAGTTTTACCTTTTAAACTATTGATCCTTACCTCAGCTTTGTTGATAGATGAGGAGTGCTTATATATGGATGCAAGATGACCAACAGAACCGGCATTATGATATTCCTTTGATCAAATATGGAATCTTTCATCTTAAATAGTTTTTATTTTATTCAAATGATAATGCTATTTTTCAAATTAGTAGTTGACTCCCTTAATTGTTTAATGTTTAACTTGGTACCACAAACTATAAATCAAATGGACAATCATTTAAACTAATTTTTTAAACAACAATTATGATTATAATAACTATTAAATAAACCAGCTATTGCCGACCATTAACATGGTACATTAATCAATAAAAGATTGCTACCCCAGTTTACTATTATATGCGTTTATATATTAAGAAAAATAGAATGCAATCAAAAGTAGGATTAAGTGCTTATAAGTGTAATTAACTAAAATCTGAAATTAATAACGTGTATCTAACTATGCCGGTTATTACTGTCTGAAGGTATACTTCAGAATAGGAGAAACATAAACAAGTAAGTAGTACCATATACCTTAAGGGATACACAACCTCTATGCAATTAAAGTTTCACACGTGCACACTCAAAACAATGTTACAGATTTCAGCAACAATCACTAAATACTCATAATGTTGTAAACATATTCACAATTTTTTACCGACTTTCATATCATATATATATGTGCAGCAGTAGTATACTAAACTTCAATATGATATTTCATGGAACCATATATGCATCTTCCAATTTGATATCTTATTCACATGTAAAGATTTTATAAAAATCATTGGTATGAGTTTGAAAAGTACCTTCTGTGAAGCCCGAATCCGTACTTACAGTTGGTCCTAACCTGTCAAAGAAGGAATACATAAAATAAAAATAAAAATAAATAAAATACTGATTCAAGATTTCAAGATTTGAAGATGCTGTAAATGGAATGAAAGTACTGATGATTTAATTTAAGACCAAGTAATCCAAACTTTACCTACTTCAGATAGACCTTCACATATGTATAATAACATGGTATGATATCATTCCTGACATCATTAATATCATTATCATAACGAAACAATGCTGTATGTTTTTTTTGCAAACTAAGATGCTATAAATACACCTGTTCTCCTAGCATTCGTAATTTGAAAGTTGTGGTGATCATGGAAGGTGGAGATGCGTTTAGAGTTAGCAGTGCACGTATAAGTAGTTCTAATATATGGAGAAGTAGTGATAGAGATATTTTTTCAAGATCTTCAGTGGAAGAAGATGATGAAGAAGCATTGAAATGGGCTGCAATTGAGAAATTACCAACACAACTGCGATTAGAAAGAGGGATATTAACCGAAGAAAAAGGCCAACCAAGAGAGATTGATATCAAGAATCTTAATTTGGTTGAAAAACGAAATCTTCTAGAAAGACTTGTCAAAATTGCAGAAGAAGATAATGAGAAATTCTTGTTAAAACTCAAACATCGCATTGACCGGTAATCTCCATTGTCATCATGATTCATTTATTCTGCTTTTTTTGTATTTGTTTTTTCTCCCCTTATATTCGGATTAAAAACAGTGTCGGGCTTGAACTTCCGACTATAGAGGTCCGTTTTGAGCATTTGAACATAGATGCTGAAGCGTATGTTGGAGGCAGGGCACTACCTACCATTTTCAACTTTCTGGTTAACATCTTACAGGTTGTTATACATATTTTCAGTTTATACCCCCAAATTTCTGCCAATATAACAATATTTCACCGCAATTTAAACTTCAATGCTAATATTTCTCATTTCCTATCCAGGGATCCTTAAATTATCTGCATCTTCTTCCAAGTAGAAAGATTCCGTTACCAATTCTTCATGATGTCAGTGGTATCATTAAGCCTGGGAGGTAAGAAATTACCATGATATGCTCTGAATTATTTATATAACAATATATGTAAAATAACTGCAATATGTATGGTTTATTCAGAATGACATTGCTACTGGGCCCACCAAGCTCGGGAAAAACTACACTGCTTTTAGCTTTGGCTGGAAAACTCGGGTCAGATTTAAAAGTAAGAGAACATCATCTAATTCAATTTGTAAATTGAATTCTCCTAGTTGGTCTTTTTGTTGTGAACTGACTACTGTGTTAGTGAAACTGCCAAAATACTGAGCAACTTGCAAAAATTGATTATGTGTATATAAACGAACGACTACAGGTATCCGGTAGAGTGACTTACAATGGGCATGAGATGAGAGAGTTTGTGCCACAAAGATCATCTGCTTATATAAGTCAACATGACCTTCATATTGGAGAAATGACAGTCAGAGAAACATTAGCTTTCTCTGCCAGATGCCAAGGGGTCGGAGCAAGTTATGGTCAGTAATTCTATTAGAAATTCTATTAGGAACACACACACAAACATGCGTATATACATATATGTGTGTGTGTTTGTGCGCGCGCACTAAAATGTTACAAAATTGACCAACCTTGATCTTGTATGATTGTGGGAACTTTGCAGAAATGTTGGCAGAATTGTCAAGGAGAGAAAAAGCTGCAAACATTAAGCCCGATCCTGACCTTGACATCTATATGAAGGTGAAATAAAATAATAAATATTGCTTAGAAAGGAACTTCTATCATTATTTTGCAACTGCACTTAAGAAAAGATTGAAACTATTTGCTTATTCGATAGGCAGCATCACTAGAAGGGCAAGAGGCTAGTGTGATTACTGAGTATGTTATCAAGGTACCAAATTTTACTAATGCTTGATATGAAATAAGCTCACAAAAGATATCGAACTAAAAAGCTGATTAAAATGTTTATATATGAAGATATTAGGCCTTGAAGCCTGCGCTGATACCATAGTGGGTGATGAAATGTTTAGAGGCATTTCTGGAGGCCAGAAAAAGCGAGTCACAACTGGTTCGTACGAATTATACATACTTGATTAATAGTGTTGAGGAATAAATACAGTAACATAAATTGAAATGATCTGGTATGCAGGGGAAATGATGGTTGGACCAGCAAGGGCATTGTTCATGGATGAAATATCAACTGGATTGGACAGTTCAACGACTTTTCAGATAGTGAATTCGATTAGGCAATCAATACATATTCTTCAGGGCACTTCTGTAATATCACTTCTCCAACCTGCACCCGAGACTTATGACTTATTTGATGATATCATTCTTCTTTCGGATGGACAAATTGTTTACCAAGGTCCCCGAGAGAATGTTCTAGAGTTTTTTGAGTACATGGGATTCAAATGTCCCGAGAGGAAAGGCGTTGCCGACTTCTTACAAGAAGTAATATTATTTTTCAAATCATTAACTTTACCTTCTTTTTTTAATGACTGCAAACTTCAACTCACACTTGATTATCGTAGGTGACATCAAAAAAAGATCAAGAGCAATACTGGATGAAAAGAGACGAGGCTTACACTTTTATTAGTTCAAGAGAATTTGCAGAGTCATTTAAGTCATTTCACGTTGGAAGAAGGCTTGGAGATGAACTTTCTACTCCATTTGATCGATCAAAAAGCCACCCTGCTGCCTTAACAACAAAGAAGTTTGGTGTGAGCAAAGTGGAATTGTTAAAAGCTTGCATATCAAGAGAATACTTGCTTATGAAAAGAAACTCGTTTGTGTATATATTCAAGATGACACAGTTGGTTTTCATGGCTACCATAACAATGACACTGTTTCTAAGAACAGAAATGCCAAAAGATACATCTGTTGATGCTACAATTTTCATGGGTGCATTGTTTTTCGCTTTGGTCACGATTACATTCAATGGTTTCTCAGAGCTATCTTTGAGCATTTTAAAACTTCCTGTATTTTACAAGCAAAGAGATCTTCTGTTCTTTCCCGCATGGGCTTACTCTATACCTACATGGGTTCTAAAGATCCCAATCACAGTCATTGAGGTTGCCACTTGGGTTATTATGACTTATTATGTCATAGGATTTGATTCGGATCCTGCAAGGTAATAATTGTTCATAACAATAACACTCTAGTTCATATGATACATGTGTCTGATGAACTTTTTCACATTTTGTAGGTTTTTTAAACAGATTTTTTTGCTGGTATGTGTTCACCAGATGTCGTCTGCCTTATTTCGTTTCATAGGATCATTAGGAAGAAATATCATTGTCGCTAATGTATTCGGCTCATTTGGATTGCTTACTATATTTGTCCTTGGCGGATTCATCTTAGCACGAGGTAACATATATACATAATTTCATTGTCATTTTTAATCTACATTCTTCAAGAATCGTATATGAGCCATTTTTCTTCACACAGATGACATTAAGGGATGGTGGTTATGGTGTTATTGGTTTTCACCTATGATGTATGGACAGAATGGTTTGGCAGTCAATGAATTTCTTGGAGATAGTTGGAAAAAAGTAAGTACCACTTAAGCTAATTAACACATGTTTATGATGTGTTACTCAAGTCAAGACGATCCTATCATATAACCTTACGCTATATGTATAGGTTTCACCCAACTCCAATGACACAATTGGTGTCGCTCTACTTAAGTCTCGTGGAATTTTTCCGGAAGCATATTGGTATTGGATAGCTGTAGGTGCATCAATTGGATATATGTTCCTATTTAATATCGGCTTCACCCTGGCTCTCGAATACCTCAACCGTGAGAATTTTACTTAATCCACATGTTTTGTACTCGATAGTATATAATATTGATCTTCAGAAAAGCCTAACTTATCAAATACTTGTCTTGCAGCCTTTGGGAGTCCTCAGGCAGCTTTATCTGAAGAAACCATGGCAGCAAGAAAAGCTATGAAAACAGGACATTCTACCGAGTTATCAGCAAGACCTCCAGCAGGTAAACCATCCCTTAATCACCGATTTGTTTTAGACAGGCAAACCTACAACCTATCTCTACATTTATACATATTGTCTACAACTAGACTTGAACCCATCAACCAAAACCTTTTGGTTGATGGGTTCCTCCAATATCGCCCTTTGGTGAACCACTGAAACTTTTACATCGTAATTAGTATTCAAATGTTGTCTGCATTACAAATGCAGAAAGAAAGAATGAAGTTCGAATGTCATCGAGAGTGGGAAACATTAATGATGTAGACCATAACAAAAAACGTGGGATGGTTCTACCGTTTGTGCCTCTTTCCATTGCATTTGATGAAATTAGATATGCAGTCGACATGCCACAAGAAATGAAAGCTGAAGGCGTAGCCGAAGATCGGTTAGAACTACTAAAGGGTGTTAGTGGTGCATTTAGGCCTGGAGTTCTTACAGCTCTAATGGGTATAAGTGGTGCTGGTAAGACCACATTAATGGACGTTTTAGCCGGAAGAAAAACAGGTGGTTATATTGAGGGGAGTATCACCATCTCCGGGTACCCAAAAAAGCAAGAAACATTTGCTCGTGTTTCCGGATATTGTGAACAAACTGATATTCACTCGCCTCATGTTACAGTATTTGAATCCTTACAGTATTCTGCATGGCTACGGTTACCTCCTGAAGTTGATTCAGAAACCCGAGAGGTGAACTTTAATGATTTTTATGAAAATTCATAGTAATAGTAATATCCATTAAAGTAAGATGATAATATGTTATGTTTTATTATGGGTAGATGTTTGTAGAGGAAGTAATGCAGTTAGTAGAGCTAGTTCCACTTAGGGAAGCACTTGTGGGATTACCTGGAGTGAATGGGCTTTCAACTGAACAGAGAAAGAGGCTAACGATTGCAGTCGAGCTTGTGGCCAACCCGTCTATAATTTTTATGGATGAGCCAACATCAGGACTTGATGCACGAGCTGCAGCCATAGTCATGAGAACGGTTAGAAACACAGTTGACACAGGAAGAACAGTTGTCTGCACCATACATCAACCAAGCATTGACATCTTTGATGCTTTTGATGAGGTAAGTTTATATCAATAATATCACGAACTTTCTAACAGAAGTTGATACTGAAATTCTTGTTATAAATCATAGTTATTTCTGTTAAAAAGAGGAGGTGAAGAAATATATGTCGGTCCACTAGGCCGCCATTCTTATCACTTAATCAAGTACTTTGAGGTTAGTATGATGAAAATACATAAATACTTTCTAGACCTTTAGTTGAAATATATGAATATAAAAACTTGTCTTCAATGAAGGAAATCAATGGAGTGCATAAAATCAAGGATGGTTACAATCCAGCAACTTGGATGTTAGAGGTGACTTCAGCAGCACAAGAGGCAACTCTAGGGATTAACTTTACAGAAGTCTACAAGAACTCAGAATTATACAAGTAGGGTGACTGTGACTTCATCACTTACAACTCCTATTCTAACACAATTCGCTCGTTACCTAACTACGATTTTTATGACTCGTTCAGGAGAAATAAAGATTTGATAAAGGAAAGCAGTAAGCCGATACCGGGTTCTTCTGATATACAATTTCGCACTCAATATTCACAATCGTTCTGGACACAGTGTATGGCTTGCTTATGGAAACAACATTGGTCGTATTGGCGGAACCCTCCATACACTGCTGTTAGGTTCTTGTTTACGACCTTTATTGCTTTGATGTTTGGGACAATCTTCTGGGACATGGGGTCTAAAAGGTAAGCCGACGAGTTAACTGAAGCAAATTATTCTCTCTTTTAAAATGGACCTTTTAGTAAACATGTTTATACAACTTACAGGAGGAACAAGCAAGATCTATTTAATGCAATGGGTTCTATGTATGCTGCAATACTTTTTATTGGAGTACAAAATGCTACATCAATACAACCAGTTGTTTCTATAGAAAGAACAGTCTTTTATAGGGAAAGAGCTGCTGGGATGTATTCAGCTTTGCCATATGCTTTCGGGCAGGTTGTTTTATAGAATCTTCCTTACCGTCTCGATATGAATTATATGTTACTGATATCTAAACTGTTTACAGGTTATGATTGAGATCCCATACATATTTGTTCAGACGATTGTCTATGGGCTCATTGTATATTCAATGATAGGATTTGAGTGGACAGTAGTGAAGTTCATATGGTATCTCTTCTTTATGTACTTTACCTTCTTGTACTTCACATTCTACGGGATGATGACAGTTGCGGTAACCCCTAACCACAACTTTGCTGCTATCATCTCATCGGCATTTTATGCAATATGGAACCTTTTCTCGGGGTTCATTGTTCCACGAACAGTAAGTCTCAAACTATCGTATTTATTAGAGGCTTTAGGCAATATACTGTTAATGTACTTCCCAAAAAGTATCAATATGAGCAACCTACTTTCTTATTACCTAAACTAGATACCCATTAAACTTCTAAACTTTGTTCCAATATTCCCATTCTGCAACTATTCTACCATCTAAAAGTTGAATTATATTTGGCGCTTATGTGGCATTTACTTGGCGCACATTTGGCACCTACGTGGCGCTTACTTGACGCCTATGTGGCGTACAGTTAGTAAGCGTAATATTGGAACTAAATAAAATTTTTGAAAAAAGAGATAAAAAATTAATCAAAAAAGCATGACTGCAGGATATTCATATCAGTACTTTTTGAAAAGTAGAGTGCTATTATATATGTTAAACCCTACTTAATACTACACAGAAAGTGATTGGCTGGCTCAAAAAACTAACTTCTAAACTTTTTCGATATGTTAAACAGAGGATTCCTATATGGTGGAGATGGTATTATTACATTTGCCCAATTGCTTGGACGTTATATGGATTGGTTACTTCACAGTTTGGAGATATAACAGACAAGCTCGATACAGGAGAAACAGTTGCGGAGTTTGTCCACAACTTTTACGGGTTTGAATTTGACTTTATAAAATATGTGGCAGTAATCATTGTTGGATTTACTGTTTTGTTTGGGTTCATTTTCGCATATTCCATCAAGGCGTTTAACTTCCAAAAACGGTAGTAAACAGATCCTGATATGCTTACCCAAAAGTACAGGAAGCAGTCTGTAAATCAAGAAACTTATTTCATTTTCGAGCATCGTATTAGATAGTGTTTGTCATTAGTTGAGTTCTGTGAGTTAAGTTATAAGTCCTTATGTAAATGTAAACATTATAATATATTTATCCGGAATCAAAGAAGGAAATTTTGAGCAGTAAAGTGCAGTAGTGAAACATTTTATAGTTTTGCATCATATGACTGTAACAATGACAATGACAATTGACATTAAAACACAAAGCAAAGTCTCATAGACATTTCATCAAACATGTTATAGGCATTATGAGGCATATAACAATATAACAACGAAGTATTGAAACTAGCAGTTATTACCTTGTTATGTAACGGATTACTGGGAAGGCAAGCTTTTGTTTCTATTCACAGCAAAATCATTGTGGCAAAAATAAAATAAATTGAAATAAAATGTGATTTCGTGTAAAATCGAAATCATTGGAACTTTGGAAGTGCCTGATGAAAATTGGGCCCAAAAAGGAAAATGGGCAAATTTATTATTTTATTATACGGGTCGTTGGGTTTATTATACGCATGTTATTTTCACAACTTTTGCAAATGGTAAAGAAGGTTGTGAATGGTTTTGGAGGTAAGCCCTACTAAACTAAATAAAAACATACTACAATTCCATCAAATTCCTTTTAGTAGAAACAAGTTTAAGAATCGGAATCCAAATTCCAATTCCATCAAATTCCAACCAATTCCACGAACCAAACGCACCCAACTATTTGGTGCAATTGAAAGCATTTTTTCAAGAAGTTACATTTTCAACCCCTTAAAATTTATTTATTTTTACAATACTGGTCCTTCAATTTACCCTTACACGAAAGAACGATGCAATTTAGCAGCACGGATTATTTCTCCTTAAATAATACATACTTTAAATAAACTTTAATTCATTATCATTAATAAAAATGTAAGAAAAGGTTATGAATTTATATTTTTTAATACTAAAAAAAATACAATCCTCATAAAAAAAAAAAAAACCCATACCAAACAAAACCTGCTAACTTAAAAACAAGCCCTTTACCAAAAAATATGCAAACTTTATAAATGCCCATACCGAACAAAACCCAAACTAAAAAATAAGCTCAAAAATCTTTTAAGGTCAATCATCATCTTCTTCATTAAAAAAACAACCATGCAATAGAGCACTCTTCTCTCTCCTGTTGCTTATTTTTGTCTTCAGTGTTAATATATGTATATGTATACTTAGAGTATCTCCAATGCATTATACCTTATAAGGTTTGATACACTGTTACATCAGCGTCTAACATTTTTAACCTTTATAGTGCATTTGTCTAACAAAGTTTAATATAGTAACACATGAGCGTGTTCATTGTCTAAATAAAACATTCAAAGTGCATTGAACTCTACAAAATTTAATACACTATCATATCAGCCAACTATTTTTGTTATCATATAGTTTGTATACATGTTGTGTTGTATATTGTATAATAATTATAAAATAACTATATAACCTATGTGTTAACTCACATATAATCTAAATCGGTATTATTAGAAGTAAATAGACACACGAATTAGAAAATTATAAAACTTGATTTAATATTAAATATAATTAAAAATAATCATATATATAATGGTGGCACTATACTATAAAAACTGATACCCCCTAACTAATACTATATATTATCTAGTGTAACTCAATACATGTATGAGACAATAATCATCAATATTAAGTCTTCAACCATTCAAAGAAAGAAAAAAATAAGTAAAAACAAAAATGTTTTGAAAAAAATTGAAAAACCCAAAAAAAATCACGCAGGCCCCACTTTTTGAGTCCCCTCGTTCTCGCAAGCACAATGCCCCTGCCGCCACGATCCCCACTGCGCCTATAGTGTCGTCGTCGTGGTCAAAATCATCTGCTCAGAACGCTTGCATTGCAAGTGGTCTAAGAAATATTATCTTCACAATGTTATTTACTACTACTATTTTACTAGCAGGATTTTAAAAATAGCGGTGATTCGTACATCACCATTTTCATCCGTACTCACTAAAAAGACATTTTAGAAAAAAACAAAGATGTTTGATTTTATCTTTTTTTTTCCTTCTCTCTTCATTCTTCTTCTTTTCTACTTTTTTGTTTTTTCTTCTTTCTTCATTCTTCTTCTTTTCTACTTAACTGAATTACAATTCCAATTCCAATGAATTCCAACAAATTCTGTGAAACAAACACACCCTATACCAAAATGTGCGGAAGATGGAGAATTTAAGAGAGAGAGATATAATAGAGAGATAATAAAGGGGAGTGAGATATGGGATGTGGGATGTGTGTCCTCCCTAGCCTCCCATGTGGTTTTATTTATATGAGAAATATTTTGATTTTCTTATTAGGTCTTGGTTTAGTAATTCGTTAATGTGCATCTGAAATTCTTTTATATCTTTTTCCGTATTAGGTTAGTATTCTTGTTTTCGATTTTTCTGTTATACTTTCTATATTACTATTTATGGTAAAGATGTTTTTATTTATTGTTGCTAATATCGATGTTACTGTATCTGATTCCATTTAATCACTTAAACAATTACTTTCATATAATATTTCTAATATTTCTTCATTTTTGTAATCTTCTCTATTACTATTATTACTAGCATATTCTTGTTTTTTATCTTTAGATGTTAACTTTTTGTACTTTCTAAGGGTGTGTTTGTTTCACAGAATTTGTTGGAATTCATTGGAATTGAAATTGTAATTTCCATTGTTAGTGTTGTTTGGTTGGAAAAACAAAAGGAATTGGAATTCTTGAATTCCATCACATTCCTTTACTCAACTGAATTCAAGATCCCTACATGTTATGGAAGCAAAGTTTAACATTACAAAGGAATGTACACAATTTTACCTAAATACCCATAATATAACAAATCGAATACAGATCTCACATTCACATGGTTTTCTCAGTTCATCATCCTTCATCACTCCTCTGACCTGCTACCTCCGACCAACTCCGGCCAGCAACGTCCGACCAACTCCTGCTAGCAACATCCGACCGCCGGCAACATCCGACCAACTTCGACCAGCAAGATTCGACCACCACAGACGTCGTCCTTTTTAACAAGTAGCACCACGTCAACGTTTGACACGCAACCACCTTCGCACTCGTACCGCCATTGACCGTTGTACAATTGCCATCTTCTTCATCATTCTTCTTCAATTTTAAAACATTATAGGGTTTTATATTGAATAGCTTCTTCAAGAATCAAGATCTTCTTTTCTTTCTTTAATCTTTCCAATTTGGTATGGTGTGGTATTTATTATATAGCAGATTGAGATAGGGTTTTATATTAGTTTGTATTGATGTGTTGGTGATGGTAATTGGTAAGTAATTGTTCAAGATAAGGTTGTTATCTGGGTAAAATTGTTCTCGATTAATGTAAAACAAAAAGATTAGAAAAGGTAATGTATAGGAAATCTATAGAAATTAGTATTGTTTAAAAGATTAGCCAGATGAAAAGTTCTGGATGAATTGATAAGCTTAAAAAATGAATGATTTATGAAAATAATTAGGTAAAATACTGAAAGGATAATTTTGTCATTTAACATTATTTACATTCCAATTCCATCTATAAGTTTTTACCAACCAAACAACATCCAGCAAATTACAAATTCCAATTCCTTTACATTCCAATTCCTTCAAATTCCAATTCTTTTGACAGATTCCAATTCCTTTAAAAACATTCTGCGAAACAAACGGACCAGAGAGTAACTAAAAAATAAAGTGTAAAGTTTATTGTTTTCATCGATATCTAAGACACTATAGATATACTATTATATTATGTAGAGATGTATTTTATGGTTACAATATATCAAATATTAGTTGCAACTGTAATAGTAATTAATACTGACAACAATATTAACCATATCTTCATACGTTTATTACTGAATACTGAATTAACAAAAAGGAAGAAAAGAAATAGAACTCATTAAATCCATAAATAAAATTCGTCCTAGGTACTTCTTGCCATATGTTTATTAATTAATGGACGATTACAAAACAGTTTTGCAATGGTTGATGATTGGTATGTCGCGTACACCATCGAACACTCTAGAACATATTTAGTGGTGCACGAAAAGAAAAATAGTGATGTACAAATCATCTTCCTTAGATAATGCATTTAGCATTCTAGCTACTTTCTTCTTGTGTGTTTCATGATAAAGCAATCATTGTCACTTTCTTTTGTCTCTGAATAGTAGAATTCGTATACAGCTTGTATGTCAAAATGAAAATTGTTAGTGAAACCTCAACTTTCTTACACATGAATTTCTAAAACAATTGTTAGTACATACAAGCACCAGAATAGTACTGATGAGGATTGATAAACAAAAGCCACACAAACACAAGAACTAAACCGAAATTCTCAAGGTGAGAAGATCTCTTATTCAACCAGTTATCAAAGTCTCGAAAAACGTAATGAATAAACCCTAGAAAACGTAGTTAAATACTAGGAGTGTTCTGCAAGCATAATGAACCGTAAACAAAAAGAAAACAAAATCCGAAAGTTCAAAATTAATCCCGAAAAAACAGTAAATTGCCGTTTTCATGCCCTAAATTACCCTGTAACGCCGAAAACTGACAGGGCTCGAGGCAAAGCGACGAGCCTTGTTTGTTGGGCCGTTTCCAAGCTACCTTGCGAATTTAAGGCCAATCTGACACCGAAATCTGTTTCGGCATAATATGCTCCAAGTGAATTATTTGCCGCGTTGACCGATGTGTTGACCAAATCTACATCAACTAGAATACGAACATGACCACCATTTTACCCTTTTTGAAGGCATACCAATTATTTGAATTTGTACCTTTTTATAGTATTTTGTACATGTTGTAAAGGTGAAGGATTACTACGCTTTTTAGAGGGTGTTTGGCCCGGCGTTTGAAGAAGGCTTTTTAGAGTTTAGCTACCACTAAAAAGCCATTTTGTTAATTTGCTCAATCCAAACACATTTTGCTTTTTAGCTTTTCAAATCCTTAAAAAGCTCTTTTGGAAAAGCCAGGAAATCCGGGGTGCGTTTAGTTACAGAAAAGTTTCTCCAATTTTCTTTTTCCATTTCTCTAGAGAATGAGAAGTGTTTTACTTCTCTAGAAAAGCATGGAAGATCTAGAAAACGTGTTTAGTTGTAAGAGGTAGAGTTTTCTTTTTCCAATGAATAGTAGAGATGGAAAACTTAGAAAACCATCAAAAGTAGTTTTCAACTTCGTAGTTATAAAAAGGAAAACAAGGATTTTCCTTTTTTAGAAAAGTTTTCTTAGAAAACTCGAATTTGAACACGTTTTCTAATTTCCTTGTTTTCTTAGAGAATTTTTCTAGAAAAGTGAGGAGTTTTCTGTAACTAAACGCACCCTTAGTTTTTTAAGCTTTTCACATGGAACAAGCTCTTTTTACAGCAAAAGCTAAAAAGCTAATCCAAACACTATCTTAAGAATTGCATTATATTACAGCAAAAGCTAAAAAGCTAGAAAGCTAAAAAGCTAAAAGCTAAAATTCAAAAGCCAGGCCAAACACCCTCTTAAGCTATGGCTAACTAGTCAAATACCATCTTATCATTTTCACGATAGAGTTAACAATGTCAAGATCACTTGAAAGAGTTAACATGCAATTAGTAAAATTAATTCATTGATTAATATGATTTCTCTTCAAAACAATTCATTACAAAAACTTTCTTTTATCAATATAGAGATCACTTGAAATTATAGTACCTAATACTCTAATAGGGCCAAGTATGGCAAAATATATGCATCATTGAACGTATATCTATTCTATGTATCCACCTTTAATCGATTCTAATAGGCTTAATTATAACCGTATTGTTATCGATTATCAGGCCATTTGCAATGCAGTATCTGCAAACATCATCACGGCGTGACACAAAACTTCTATTTCCACAATTAAAACAATAAGAAAGGTTCTCTCTGTCTGGAACTCCATCAAACATGTCTCGTAGGGTACCATCTCTGTCAAGCATGCGAATCATTTTGAACCGTCCAATGCGGTTTCCTCCAATAAATAGTTGTGGCAAACTGTAGGAATTCCCTTTTATTTTGCAATTGATCCCTGAATAATGGATCCAAGGAAACATTCCTATTTTCCACATGCTTTCTATATTGGTCTAGAATCCGTTGGGCTGCCAAAGTTTCTTCTAATTCTTGATTTCTGCGTAGTACTACAGACTGGGGATTACTACCATGATATAATACTGCACGATCAGAACTAGATGAAAAGACTTTGGGATTGGTGAACTGAATCGGCTGATCTTCCCGGTGTTTCTTTTGCAATCTCAATGCTTCTTCAAGCTTCAATACGACTTGATTCATATCAGGGCGTTTGACCCGATCAATATCCTAACAATCCATTATAAAATGCTGACATACTCGCAAAAATCTTGGAGAAATATGTCTCACAACATTCTCAGGGGTGAAATTGGGAAGTTCACCTCTCATGATGAAAGGAAGTGCTGAACTAACTAGACTCTCCCAGGCCCGCCTCTCGCATAACACTTCCAATAATAAAACACCATAAGCATATATGTCTGCTTTTCAGCTTAGTTTGTATTTGGGTTCTTTACATTCAGGAGCTAAATAGTCTTCGGTACCTGTAAAAATTACAACCTTATAAGCTTTCATGTAGTAGTTGCATGAGGTTATTAAGGTATATAGGATTCTAAGATTGCATCTGATTGATGAACACTGATCTGTACAATACCGTGTACATGATTGGTGATTTGTTCTGAAGTGGATGGGCCAGCATCACGAGTCCTGGACAGTCCAGAGTCTGATATTTTAGGAACCAAGTTTTGATCTAAGAGAATTTTGTCAGTCTTGAGGTCACTATGAATAATGACATAATCTATGCTAGAATGAAGGTAATCGAGACCTTTTGCCACTCCTATGCAGATTTCGAGGTACTGCTCTATGTTCAACCTCGCAACACGGTCTTTGTGGTTATAAAGATAATCATAAAGTGAACCATTTGGCATTAATTAATATAAGAGAATCCTCTGATCCTCTTCCTCACAAAATCCCACTAGATATTGATGTTAACATGATCACAACCTGACACCAATTCAATTTCCTTTTTAAATGCAGGAAGTCCTTGCTTTGGCTCCATAGTCATACGCTTCACGGCAACCTTTCCATTGTAAGTATTCCTGGAGATGTGCAGAAGTATGCCTTGCAATAAGGCACGATGCAACATCGAGTCCCAATTTCAGATTTGGATAAAAAAAAACCCTACAAATATCAAGGGCATTCGCGATCAACGACTAAGAAAACAAATCCACACTTGTCATTTTAGCATAGAAAACACTCAGCGTACAAACATATAAAAAGTAGGATGTCTTGTCATTTTAAATTTGCAACTTTAATAAAAATTTATGGATACAAATAAAAGAAAAATTGAGTGAGAAACTATCTATATAACTGAGTATTGTGGCTGACTTTAGCCTTCTGAAGCTAAAATTCTACCCATTTATCAGAAACGAGGGCTAAAACACACAAAATCATCACCTATGTTAAAGTTACAGGTAATCACCAAAAAAACACATCTAATGAAGCAAAATAAAGCCATCGTAAACATGCCACGATCCAGTTCAAAAGAATATCATGATAAAATGAGAGAAATGTAAACAAAAGCCTGCCAGTTTTAGGACCTTTCATCTCGTTGATTTCATCCAGATGAACCTATCAGTATTAATTATATTCAGTGATCTATTGAGTGGATCAATATCAATATTGAATTATTCTACACTTTAAAGTATAATCAAATCAAACATCAAATAATCAGTTCCTATATAGAACCCACGCAAACCTAATCAACATAAATCCAAACATAATATTTTCAGACAGGTAGCTAAAAATAGCATTTCAGATGATAGTGATTCACCTTCCTGCTCAGATAAAATAATAGAATTACGAGATTCCACCAGAGGTGGCAGCTATTGCAATGACTGGAAATGGGAAATGAGATTGTGATTGACCTGATCGGAAAGCGTGTGAAAATGCGATTGGAGTTGATTTGATTAATCATCTGAAAAACATCAGCATCGTCGGAAATGGAGAGATACGATTCGATAGTTATTTATGGTTGCAAAACTATACCATCATAACAACTTAATGTTCTAACATGATCAACCACATTATTAAGTACTGAATATATCAAATCCGTGTGACGATGAGATCGATCTCTTGCGATAAAAGCATGAACTTCATTGTTCATTTCAATCCAACTACATCCAGCTTCTTTCACAACACCACTACACTCCATCCTCTTTCGCACTTTCTTAACCTCACCCCACATACCCTTAGCTGCATAAATATTCGAAAGCAAAATATATGATCCGCTATCTTTTGGATCATTCAAAATTGCCATTTCTGCAGCATATTCACCGACTTCAAGATTTCCAACAACTCTACATGCACTTAACAAACTCCGCCAGATTATAGCTGCTGGAAGTATTGGCAATTTCTCGATGAAATCTTTCGCTTCATACAGCTTCCCAGCACGACCCAAAAGTGAAACCATACACGAGTAATGTTCTAAGCCTGGTTCAATACCAAAGTTTGCCATTGACTCAAAATGGTCAAACCCGTCTTTCACCAGCCCCATATGGTCACAAGCCGATAGCACAGCTACAAACGTGACATAATTAGGCCGAGTTCCTTCATTCAACATTTTTTTAAACAATTTCAAAGATTCTTTGGCGTCTCCATGTTGTGCGTGTGTTAATATCATTGAGTTCCAACACACAATGTCTTTGTATACTATGGAGTCAAATAGAATCCGAGCTTCTTCTTTGATTCCACATTTGGCATACATGTCTAATAATGCGTTTGTGACAAAAACATCAAGGTTTAAACCTGATTTTACGAGTTGTGCATGGAACTGGTGTCCATGAGGAAGGCTAGCAAGGTTACTAGCTGCGGTAATCAACGCCACAAATGTAAACTCATTTGGTTTTTGGGATGAAAGTTGCAGTTCAAAATATAATTTAAGAGCAATTTCATTTTCTGATACTTGTGTATACCCGAAAAGCATAGCATTCCATACCACAATATCTTTTTCACGTATTTCGTTAAACACAAGGCGTGCATCAGAAGTCGATAAGCACTTTGAGTAGACATCAATCAGAGCACTGCCAGCAAATACGTCCAAACAGACACCGAATTTGATGATGAAACCATGTATTTGTTTGCTTAATTCTAATGTGAGCAACGAAGCTGAAACACCAAGAAGACTGACAAAAGTCAATAAGCTCGGCTCAATATTGTGAAGTCTCATTTCACGGAAAAGATCCAATGCTTCGTTAATATTTTCATGCCTCGAGTAACCTTCGATCATTGCATTGTAACCAATCACATTACGATTTGGAATATTATTAAAAACTCTCCTTGCATCATCAAGACAATTGCATTTTGAATACATGTCTATTAAACCATTGTTCACAAATTCATCTTTTTCAATATTCGTCTTTATTGTATAAGCATGTGTTTGTCTACCTTGCTCTAAAGCTTCAAGCGAAGCACATGACGTTAAAATGCTCGTACAAGCAAAACCGTCTGGTCTCCATCCATTTCTAGTCATTTTAATGAACAAATTCATCGCCTCTAAATCAAATGAGTTCTGCATATAGCCAGAAATCATCGTGGTCCACGATATAACGTTCTTGACATGCATCTGATCAAAAATCTTCCTTCCTGTTTTCACGTTACCACATTTCACATAAAAATCTACAAGCGCATTACTAACTGATATATCCATTGACGCCTCTCTTCTCAACACAAAACCATGAATTTGTTTTCCGCCTTCATAGAACCCAAGAACCGAACACACGCTTAAAACACTAGAGAGAACGTATCTATCTGGAACAACGTCACTTTCTCTCATTTCTCTTAAAAATTCTATCGAAACTTCACTTTTTCCTGCTCTTGCATAACCAGTTATTATCGTAGTCCATGTTACAGCGTTCTTAATTGGTAAACCATCAAAAACTAATCTTGCATCTTCCACCTTACCAATTTTACAATAAAAATCAACAACTGAAGTACCCACATACACATCTCGATCAAGACCAGTTTTAACAACCAAACTATGCAAACAAGAACCCTTAACCGTACTTCCTAACTGCGTAACAGCCCGAATAACACTAGCTAATACATACTCATTTACAGTCTCAACACTGTCTCTTTTAAACATTTGAAACATCATCCAAGCTTCTTCACAGTATCCATGTTGTGTATACGCAGAAATCATCGACGACCAAGTACTTATATTCCTCTCAGGCGTTTCATCGAACACCTTCCGTGCATCTCCTAAATGACCACATTTTGAGTAACCACTGATCAATAAGTTTGCAAGAAATGTATCTAGTTTAAGCCCGGATATTAGAATCACCCCATGAACTAATTTGTAATAGGAACTTGGGTTAGCAGTAACGGATGGTGACTGCAACAGCTTAGCAAGTTCTTGTTTTTGGGTTCTGCAATTTAGTATTAAAGGTATTAATGAAAAAAAAAAGACGAACATATATTTTATTCAATTCCTGGTGGAGATAATTTGTTACTGTCGAATACATAATTACATATGCACCAAAGTACATATACAAAAAAAAAAATTATTAGAATACTTACTTGATCAGTTGTCTATATCGTCGGCCGACCGAAAAAAACATACTACGATAACCACAAAGTCGGACTCTTGTCAATATCAGCTAACGGTGACCATAAATTTAAAGGGTGAAAAGACTTTTGTGGACTATATTATGTATATATAAACTGTAAACATGAAGAGTTTTTATTGATTGTTTAAATACAGTAGCTTACTTTTCCAGTGATCTATCTTCGAATGGTAACTATTTTACTATTATTAGTATTAAGTAGTAACATAAATGTGATTGTATCACACATGTAAACGTGTGTATTAATGTATATAAAATATCGCAAGATCTAACATTGACCAAGTATCACTCTGTGTAAGTTTGGTAATGGTTATGTTACAACGTGAAGACGAGTATTTCAAGTGAACATTTGTGATAGTTTAGTACCCTCTATGTGTATTAACCCACCCAGGGTTAGACACAAGTTCTATAAGCCAAATACGGAGTATATTATTACTTCAACATAGTTACGATGTTACTTCTTATGGTGACCTTTTTCACGATATTTAAAGGGTAAAGCGCTTTTAAAAAATGTCCTTACATCACAGTTACAAAAATGGATGAGGTTTTATATGTTCAGGTTATCCGGTGAGAGGGCAAAAAAAATTAATGGCACCTAGTCGAAGTATCCCATGACTGTTTCTAATACTCTTAAACCACCTTCAACATATTTACCTAAAAAGATTCGTATACTTGACATCTTATGATAAACATGACAACTTATCAACAAGTCATCTGGACGATGATAACATCACAAATTAAAACTTTAAATGACTACTTATTCAAAAGAGATAATAATATTATACCAAAAAATTGTAGTGTTTACATTAAAGAATTAAACCAAGCGATTTGTTTAACCTTTTATTTTTATTTTCACATTTGTCATTTAAAAAGTATATTATAATTTTTCTAATTTTTTTGTTTTCTAAAAACATGAGCAAATAATTATAAAATGATTAGGAAAAACAATGTGTGTACTTAACACCCTCGGCGCACGTTTGTCGTTTTTGTCTCATGCATTTTCAAAATCTGCACACCTAATACGCGATCTTACCATTTATACGCGACCGCGTATTAACGTGCCAAAACGTTCTGTCACCAAATATCACTAACATACGCGATCATGCAATTTCACGCGATCGCGTACTAATCAATACGCGATCTTACCAAAAATGTTACGCAATCGCGTATAATAACACCACTCTCAGACACGCACCAAACCATATAAAAATACGAACTTTGAACACGTATAACTTTTTACTCGTTATGAGTTAGAACCTGAAATTTTGCGAACACGTATAAAATGACAATACAAACATTTCCCAATTTACACTTTTTCCAAATTCACGTTTTATCAAAGTTTAGACCATTGACCAGTTTATGGTCGTTTTTGACCATTTTACTTGACATGCCCAATTCCAAACTAATGTAATTCAAGTCTAAATCTTTTGACCACTATTTTAACACTACATATGGAGTCTAATGCCATTACAACATTTATTATACCTTGACCCTGACTCGTTATAACATTAGACCGAATAGTGACCCATTTGGGTCTTTGACCACATTAACACTACTTTATTACTATTTTCACATTATGTTGACTATTCTAAGTCAAACCAAACTCTTACCACTTTCAACCTTCAATGAAAACCATTAACCAATCATTTCACAAAATTAGTAACATTTCCATTCCATTAACCATTTTCAAAACTTCCAACAAATATATAGCTCTTGTTGGTTTATATAACACCCCCTATTTTCTATACCATTTTATAGTATATAATATCTCGGAAGTGCATGTAAAAGATACGTTAATTATTTTAAATTACAGATTATATAAACAACTCAGACTATCTCAATATCATAATGATATCGCGTAAAAAGTCACGTTTTTACTACCGATATCTCTCTCATTCTGTAACGATTCTTGGTATTTTGAACTCAAATATGGTTCAAATCAATGACATTATGCCAAGGTGGTCAAAACAAGGTTGCATGATAAAAATCAAGCAAAACGGATGAAAAACGAAGATTCCACACACGTTTAAAGATTCAAAGCATCAAAACGAAATTTCAAGACTAAAGTGCCCATCACCAACATCCATCTAATCCAAGATGTTCGTTTTCAAAATACGAATCCAACAGAAGAAGAATCAATAAAAACGGACGAAGAATGAAGATTCTACGTACACCGGAAGATTCAAATGATTCGCACAACACATCTGAAGATTAGAGACATATTTTTGGGATATCTTTACATCAAAGTGTTCGCTTTTGAATTACGAATCCAACGCAAAAAGAATCGACTAAAACAGACGTATAACGAAGAAGATACGCGCGAATTAAGAAACGAAGCAAAAGACGGCGAACCGGGGCGGGTGGCAGCCACCAGCCACCAGCCGCCGCCGGCCAGCTGGTGGGCGGCGCCGGCCTGCCATCCCCCGCCCCGGTTTCCTTTTTTGGCTAATTCACGTACCTGGTGCGCCTACTTTCCGCGTTGTACAGTACCCGGTGCGCCTACTTTCCGCGTTGTACAGTACCTGATGCACTTTTTTTCCCACATTGCGCTAATGTACACCCCTTGATGCTAATGTGAGCCTAAACTCACCTATAAATAGAGGGCTTGGGTTCCATTTGCAAGACACACCATATGCACACACATTAAGCATATTTCTCTCTTTCTTTCTCTCTCTAGCACTACTCTTAGGGTGCGTTTGGTTCGCAGAATATTTTTGATGGAATTGGAATCTGTCAAAGGAATTGAAATTTGGAGCAATCTGAATTGGAATTATTAAATTCTATTGTTTTACATATTTTTGTTTGGTTCATAAAATTGTTATTGGAATTGGAAAGTTAATATCCAACGACAAAATTACCCTTTCAATTTATTGACAAACCTCTTTATGAATTAAAATATATCATTTATTATATTATATAAGCTAATTCATTCCTAATAACCACTATAGCATTTCCTGCTATTACGGTAAATCATCAAATCAGTAAATCACCACATAACCTAATACTATCAGCACCTGATACCACGCATAAACTATTAGCATAATAAATTACCACCTACTAATTAACAGATCTAAAAATAAAAATAAAAAGATCTTGAAGAAGAGAGATAGAACTCAAAAGACCTAGAAACCCAAATTAATGAATAGTAAGACGACATAAGCAATTCGATGATTGTGGTGGGATTGCGACTGGTGCGACGGTGGTGGTGGTGGCGGTGGCGGTGGTTGTGCTATGTTGAGTGGTGCTACGGTGGTGGCGGTGGAGACTGTGCTACGGAGGTGGTGGTGATTGGTGGAACGGCGGGATAGTGACTGACATGAAAATGATGGAGGTGAAAAAAGTTCTGTTTGAGTAGTAGGGAAGAGATAGCTGGTATATTTAATGGCAATTTAAATTCTATTTGAAGGTTTTTTTTGGTAAAGTTGAACATTCCTTGAGAAGTTAAACCTTTCCTTCAATATATCAAAGGAATGATGAATTCCTTCAACCGATTGAATTTGGAGGAATTTAACAATTCCAATTCCTTCCATTTTTTGAACCAAACATGTCAAGAAATGGAATTGGGTGGAATCCAAATTCCAATTCCATGCAATTCCTTCCAAATCCGCGAATCAGACATGGCCTTAGGAGTTAGAGGAGAATTATTCTTGTAGTTAGTTCCTCTCTCTAGTTTCTCTCTCTAGCACTACTCTTAGGAGTTAGAGGAGAACTAAAGAGATATAAGTGTAGGAGCTTGTTTAGAATAGAACGAAAGCAAGAAACACATTGTAATCTTCAGTGTATGCTCGGAATTGTGTCTATTAATTCAAGTCTACTTTCTCCCGCATTTAATCCTGGTTCTTTCTATCCTTATCTATCTTAATTAATTACGTTTATATTGATTATGCTAGATTTAGTTATTGCCATGATTAGAGAGTAGTATACTTGTTGTGTTTGCTTGTGATGTAGTTAGTTAATTATGGGATGATTTATAATTAAATATTAAAGATCGGTAATATTACTTTGATCGTCTTATTGCATGTTCTTGTTTGATTGTTGCCTTAGGATTATCATAGTAGTAAAATATAACCGGTCTTAATTATCGCAAAGTAATATGACGGCCCATATTCGACTGTTATACAGTATAGCGTTGGAAACACTTTAGGTGTAGTACAAACACGTGGAAGCTGTGTAACGACCGAAGGTAGTTATATTACGAACTAATTTATAAAATGAGAAACCTAGTTTAATTATCCTTTCTAAATAGACTTTTAAACTTCAAATTAATCTATCGTCTTTCCACCAATAAACGTGATTACAACACCTTTTTACGACGTCCAATTAAAAGGTAGTCAATAATCTGTGTCAATATAATTTGTCAAAGGTATGAAACTATGGAACCGCAAGGCTACATGGGGGATTATCACAGGACAAGACATGGCCAAGGTTTGAAGCGGCGGAACCACTTAAAGTGAGGAACGATGTGGATAATTAGGGGATTTATTGGGTAGTCTTAAGCAAGGGCTGGTTTAAAGTCATAAATGAACTGTTTTAAATACATGAATCTGTTAGGATGACGAGGAATCGTTATATGATTCAGTAATGAGTACCTTAAGATTTTGTTCCCGTTCATATGAAAGTATTATTAAACCTTAATTAAGATTTTGCTTATTATTCAAAATACTTTGTAATGTTACCATAACCTAGCTCCCGGTGTGACATGCTAATGGGATTTTAATTAGTAGGGAATCAAGTGTTTACATGCAAGTATTCAAGAATGATAATTAACTAATATCTTTCAAAATAGTTTCTCCAAATATCATCCCATAACTTAATTAACGAAGTCTCAGCAAACACTATCTTTATCTATCTGCTTTAGGTTTTACTTTTATTTCGCTTTTATTTATTTACTTGCCTAAGTTAGTTAATATAAAAACCAAAACCCCCACTATTTTATAAACCATTCACTAGTTTGAAAGCCCTCATCTGCCTCGCCTTAGTTTCAATTCAGTCGGTTTGAAGAACGACTCTAGGTCATACCTACCACTTGCTCACCCTTAGGATTAGCATTGTTAGGAAATACTTAGGCCCCGCAATTACAAATTTAAAACAACCCACTGCTGGTGCCCGGTTAGTAATCGTTAAAGACACCGACCTGATCGGGCGCCAACACAAATTTGGGTGTTATTTAATTCCAAATACAACTTGGGTTTATTCCAAAACCAATATCAGAGTAAGCCATCTGGTCAAACATTCCATCCCGAACAAACTTCTTGCCAATCCCGTTCTATCAAAACCATAACCTGCAAGAAGTGGGGTGGTGGGGTTAGCATAACGCTAAGTGAGTGAATAACTAATCATCAGTCCAACTTAGCTTAACAATTTTGTTTACAATAAATAATCGTAAGCAAAAACATTACAGTAGATCGATGGTTCTTGGGAAACCTTCAGTCAAGAATACCAACAATAAACATATAATATCAATGAGATAACATCTCAATAACATAACACATCAATGAGGATCAGTGGTTCTTGAGATACCATAATACCCGAGGGTTCTCCAAGAACACTTACCCACCATATCCGTATGGTCATAACGGACGAGACCGTTAAGTTTGATACTAATCTCATACGACCTAATTTCCTATTAACGATAAGTACAAGGAAATTCCTGTCGTCTTACAATAGTAACCAAACCCAACCAACATGTTGACCTCAATACACTGATGCCCGAAAGCCAAATATCAAGTGATCACATATTCACATATTCAACCAGATCAACATATTAGACTAAACAGTCTATCAACAGTATTATTACTATTAAACCAAAATCATCATGGCAACCCAAAAGTAGTAATAATACGTTTACCCGTTGTAACCAAACTTGTTACAACTAAGTAAAACTGAGGATTACAGATCCACTCACCAAATACCTCAGTCGTCCACTCAGTAGTCTAATGTCACTGAGTCTTTCTCCATATCTGAGAATACAATATAAATAACGAGTTAGTAACTCATCCATAATAATCAACTCATGTTAAAGTCGTACAACATGATTCATAATCTTAATTTCAATGAGTCATTACTCAATTCATTATTCACTTAAAATTCTTATTTATCCTTGTATCATTTCAAGATTATGAATAATCACCTTAACATCATTAATTCACAATCACTTCAATTAACTTTAATTATCACAATTTAACATGGTTAGACCTTTAACAAGGTCATTAACCTCAAATATCAAGAATTCATCAAAACCACAATACTAGGTTTTATGACTTTTTAAGCAACCATGTTCTAACTTTAATCTTTGATTATCAATTAAGTGTTCTAAATCATAAACAATACTAACTTTATCATATAACCCATAATAATCATCATAATCAATATAATTCTCAATAATACTTAATCATGATTATGACGTTTAACTTGAATAATGTTAGTCATCATCATTAATCACCCATATTATAATTATTAACAACACTTATCAATCATACATCACTAACTTAAGCTTAAAAGCTTTAATTCATGAATAACCAATTATGCTCATAGACTTTCTTCATGAGAATATATCAAGTTCTTAGTTTCTAGGTTAGAGCTTAGCTATTAATCATGATTTAAGCATCTACTAATCATTATATCATGAACACACGCTTCAATTTAGCATCAACCACACTAAGTTAATCATTTACTAAAAAACTCATTTTCTAGGTTTATGAAAATTAAAGAATTAACACTTACAACAAGGTTAGGAGGATGAAATGATGATTCAATCACGTTATTGAAGCTTGAATCAAAGTTTTATAACATCAATTTAACTCCACAACTTGTTTTGAAGCTTTAGAATCGTCCATGTGGTAATTTCGGTTCGGCCAGAGTAATTTTAACATAAACAGTAGATGATTTCACAAGAATCTGATAATTAGAGATTGAGTTAGGGTTTAGTTTAGGTGTTTGATCTCTTTCTTGGTCTCAATCGAAGTTACAGGAAGGGTGAAGATGTTTATTACGTATTTTACACATATATCATACAATATGTGTACTAGTTTTTGTCCTCTTTTAGATCTATTGTCTGGAACTTAAAACCATATGCGAGGAAAAACTATTTTATTTTACCGTCAACTATATTGATTTAAAACAAGTAATAATTTACTAGTCACAATAATCTATTTGACTCTTTTCCTCATTTATTTGACTAAAACATACCAAAACTATTTTCTGACACATTAAATAATGTTAGGTCAAAACTGTTTCAGGTCTGAGTTGAAGTTCTGATGAGAAGACAGAGTACAAGTGATTAAAACTGTTTGCTTTAAAGGTTAAAACTGTCTTTACGAAGTTACAACTGATAGAAGAAAACTGAAGAGAAGACAAGTGTTATAACTGTTTGAAGATAGATTACAACTGATAGTTATGTGTCTGTAAGTAGTTAAAACTGCTTATGTATTAGTAACTGTTAGTTATGTATGAAACAGTTAACACTGATTATGTATTTGTACTTAGTCGCATATTACAATTGAAGCAGTTACCACTGAATGTGTAATAGTTACAACTGTTTACATCAGAATGGTAGTTAAAACTGTTTATGATTTTGTGATAAGTATGAGTCGGTTATGGAAGTTATTTTATTCCATATTTGTAGGAGATTGTATAGGACTCTATATGTTATAAATAGAGATCCTTTAGACCTAGATAGGTTAATGATTTTTGCGCAGCTTCAAGGTTTTCTGTAACCCTAATACATCAAGTGTATTCGTCTTATATCATTAATAAGATTGAAGCTTTCGGTATATTATTGTGTTCATTAATTTAATTAATATTCATTGATCTTCTTAAATATTATTGAGTGTGATTCCGCAACTTCTCAATAATATATTCAAGGCTTATTAAGTAAGATTGTTTATTAAGTTAAACAGGGACTAACAAAGTGGTATCAGAGCTTGTGAAGCTTTGAAGACAGGAAGATCTGGGATTATTAGTATTAGTATTTGAGTTTAGTTCAGATATTAAGTTTTGATCTCAATGGCGTCTGAAGGCAATGAAGGGATTCAAGCAACGAAGATACCAATGCTTAAACCAGATGAGTTTGACCTATGGAAGGTCAGAATCAGGCAATATATGCTTCTCACGGATTATCAGATGTGGGAAGTTGTTGTTAATGGTATACCAGTAACGCTTGATGGTGATGGAGTAAAGCAACCAAGAGCACCACCAACATCTGAAGCAGAGAGGAAAATCAGATCTACTGAGTACAAAGCACTTAGTACTCTTTTGCTATCCATTCCGAATGAGCATCAGAGCAGATTTGATAATTGTGAAGATCCCAAGTTATTAATGGAGGCAATTGAGAAGAGGTTTGGTGGTAATGATAACACCAAAAAGAATAAAAGATCTCTGTTAAAACAACAATTTGAAAATTTTAGCCATGTGAAATCTGAAACTCTAACTCAAACCTTTGATAGGTTTACTAAATTAGTTGGAGAATTGGAAAATCACAAGGTTAAGATTGACAAAGAAGATCTTAACAGAAAGTTCTTGAGATCATTAGGTGATGAATGGACAATTTATACTGTTGGATTGAGGCAGAGTTCAGACATTGAAGTTAAGGAACTAGAAGATATATACAATGATCTGAGGAACTTTGAGTCTGAGGTTGAGAGTAAGAAGCAAGCTACTGGATACAGTCATAATGCTGCTTTTATGTCTATGGCTGGAACAAAAGCAGAATCAAGTCAAATGGGTTCTACACATGTTTCAGGGGGAGCAGGATCATCATCAAATAGTTCTAATGATCAAATATTAGAATCTTTCTTTGCAAGTAATGTGAATTCTTCACTTACTAATGAAGATCTGGAACAATTCGATGGTGATGATCTAGAGGAGATGGACATCAAGTGGCAAATTGCATTGATTACTCAAAGAGCAAAAAGGTTTATGCAGAGGACTGGTAGAAATAATTTTGCATACAAGAGGAATGATGCAAATTGGTTTGATAAGAGCAAGATTGAGTGTTTCAACTGTCACAAGATGGGACACTTTGCCAGAGAATGCAGAAACCCTAGGCAAGAGCAGAATGGTAATGGTCAGAGATCTGGAAGCAATGGGACACAGACAAGAAACATTCCAATTCAGGGGGCTTCAGCAAATGCTTTGGTGTCTATGGATGGCTGTGGATGGGATTGGAGTGATCAAGAAGAGCATGTTGTGAAGAATCAATGTCTCATGGCCATTGCAGAATCTGACAAAAAGTCAGAAGTTCCTACTGAGGTACAAAATAAATTATGTTCTGCTGTTTGTAAACAAACTGTTAAACACTACAGAGATCATAATATAAAAGTGTGTGAGGAACTAAAACAATGGGAAATCAAAAGTAAACACACTATAGCTGTCATTGAAAATCTGGAAAATCAAATTAAGGCATATGAAGTCAATGCAACACAGTTTAAGTATGATATTGAATATGCTAGGTGGGAGAGAGACTCTTTTAAAGATAAAGTTGATTTGTTATCTAAGAAACTTACTGAGGTCACATGTGAAAGAGATAGTATAAGGCTTGATGTAAGTAAATTAGAACATGCTTCAAAGAGTGTAAATAAACTTATTAATTCACAGATTCATGATAAACTTAAGACTGGATTAGGATACAACAATGTACCTCCACCTTATAATCACACCTACTTTCCTCCCAAAAGTGAAATTGATATCAATTCACTTAAAAGAGAAATGGTAGATGAGGTTAAAAAGGCTGATCCAATTAAAAGTTTATCTGATGATGATCTGTTTATAGAAGGTGAAGTAAGTGACTGGACTGAAGAAGATGATCAGAGTGATAGAACATCTGATAGTGAGAAGAGTGTGAAATCTGAATCATATAAGTCTGAGTCAACATGTGAGGATGTGAAAAGAGTAATTACTGATCTAGTTGTTAATCTTAAAACTGATAAACTAGAAGAGGGTAAGAAAATGTTCAAGGAGAAGGTTAAACTGGACTTAGAGAAGGTGAGTTTGAATACTAACAAATCTAAACATGGGTTAGGATATGTTAGTAATACAGTTAACTCAGTTACTAAACCTGTTGTTGAATCTGTTGTGAATAACTGTGTGAATTGTAAATGTAAAGCAAGTGCTTCTTCTTCACAGAGTTTTCAAAATCAAAAACCCAGAGGTAATCAAAGAAATTGGAATCAAATGATTTCACAAAAACTGGGTAATAATGTTACTGTGATTAAAGAAAAGTCTTGCTTTATATGTGGAAAAATGGGTCATCTTAAATATGACTGCTATCATAATCCTGAGAATGTTCAAAGGATTAGAAAACAGTCATGGACAAAAGCAAATATGATTAACAAACAAAACTTTCAATCAAAAGTTGATCATACTGCCAGAGTTCAGAAGATAAACTCAAAGGCTACGATGTTAAACACTGTTACAGGTAAATCTACTGCAGCAGTAATAACAAAATTAGCCAAAAGCTCAAAGACTAAAACAGTGGTAACTGATTTCAAAAACAGTGTTAACAAAATTAACACTGAATCGCCAATTGGTAAAACAGTTAAAACTGTTAAGCCAAAGAACACTGTTAAGTCTAAAATTAGTTGGATTTGGACACCTATTAAGTCTGATAAATTAACAGATCCAAATACCAACAGTGCTTCACAATCAATAATCTTTAAGAAAGTTGATTATGTGAATGCACATGGGAAACCCAAAGCCAAATTGGTTTGGGTTCCCAAGAGAAATTAATTCTCTTTTTGACTATTTGTGCAGGGCAAGCCTAAGAGCTTATGGCATATTGATAGTGGATGCTCACGGCACATGACTGGAGACAAAGAAAAGCTGCAGGACTTTAAATCTTTTGATGGAGGATATGTAGCTTTTGGAAGCAATCCAAAAGGAGGAAGGATCACAGGGAAAGGAACAGTTCAGAGTGAAAAGCTAAGTTTTGATAATGTTTATTTTGTGGAGCAACTGAGGTATAATTTACTAAGTGTGAGTCAAATCACAGATAAAAAGAACCCAGTTCTTTTTACTGACACTGAATGCCTTATCTTGTCCAAAGAATTCAGAATACCAGAAAACATGATTTTGATGAGAATTCCAAGACAAGATAATGTATATAAGTGTGACTTAGTAAATATGACACCTCAACCTGATTTAAACTGTCTTATTTCTAAAGCAAGTGTGAATGAATCTGAACTGTGGCATAGGAGGATGTGTCACATGAATTTCAAAACCATTAATAAACTTGTCAAAAACAAGCTTGTTAGAGGTTTGCCTGAAAAGGTCTATTCATGTGATGACCATTGTGTTTCTTGTCAAAAGGGAAAGCAACACAAATCCTCATTTAAGTCCAAATCTGTGAACACAAATATCACACCATTACACTTATTGCATATGGACTTATTTGGACCAACCAGTATAAGTAGTATGGGGAAAAAGTCTTACTGCCTTGTGATTATTGATGATTACACTAGATTTACATGGGTTTTCTTTCTTAGGACAAAGGATGAGACAGGTGAAATACTTAGATCATTTATAACTAAGATGGAAAATCAATTGGATAAAAGAGTAAAAATCATCAGAAGTGATAATGGAACAGAATTTAAAAATCATGAGATGGATAAATTCTGTGAAGTTAAAGGTATTAAGAGAGAATTTAGTGCACCTAGAACTCCTCAACAAAATGGAGTAGCTGAAAGGAGGAATAGGACACTGATTGAGGCTGCTAGAACCATGCTATCTGATGCAAAGCTACCTATGTCTTTTTGGGCAGAGGCAGTTAGCACAGCTTGTTATGTTCAGAATAGAGTATTAGTTGTTAAGCCTCATAACAAGACACCATATGAACTGTTGTTTAAGAGAAAGCCTTTGGTTAGTTTCTTAAAATCTTTTGGGTGTCCTTGTACAATCTTAAATACCAAAGATCACTTAGGTAAGTTTCAGAGTAAGGCTGATGAGGGGATATTTGTTGGTTATTCTATTCAAAGTAAATCTTATAGGGTATTCAATCAAAGGACCAGAATCATAGAAGAAACAGTGCACATTACTTTTAATGAAAACACTGTTAATCCTGAGGGAAAAGGTCCTGAATCACTGTTTGATATTGATGCACTTAATAATGCTTTTAGATATACAAATGTGGATACTAGTGCAGGTACAAGTGCAGGTACAAATGCAGGAACAGGTGATGAAGAAGGTAGAGCAAAATCAGGAAAATCAGTTGGAAAGAAGAATGATTCATTGGAATATATATTATTTCCAATTTGGTCTCCTGATCCTCCAGAAGTGTTTGATACTGATCAACCAACGACATCACAGGATGTGGAAACAGGAAAATCAGATGAAACATCATTTTCTCATGTTGATGATTCTGATAGACCTGTTATTGAAGACAGTACAGAAGACAGTGATATGAGTCCAGTACAGAAGTCTACAAAGGCAGGTGTGAATGTTGATCAGACACCTACAAAGCATCTTGACACAGAGCAGGAACAATTGAATTATCTACATTTGATGAGTTCTACTCCTTTGTCAAAGAGAATTGCAAGAGAAGTGTCAAGTAGTGAGTCTGATCAAGAAGGAAATTTTACCAACTTAGAGGAGAGTATTCAAGAAACAGCAGTATCTAAATACATTACTCATAAAGATCATCCACTTGAGAATGTAATAGGAGATATTGAATCAGCTGTTAAAACAAGAAATCAAAGTCAGGTGTTTGAAGCTTCAGCAAATGAGGAAGAAGTAAATCTTGATACAGAAGCTGTAAATACTTCTTTGTTTGCCTGTTTTCTGTCTCAAACAGAACCAAAGAAGGTTACTGAAGCTTTGAGAGATCCTAGTTGGATTGAAGCTATGCAAGAGGAGTTGCTTCAGTTTAAGATTCAAGAAGTTTGGACATTGGTTGATTTGCCTAAAGAGAAGAGGGCAATTGGTACTAAATGGATTTTCAAGAACAAGAAGGATGAAAGAGGTATAGTGATCAAAAACAAGGCTAGATTGGTTGCACAGGGGTATTCACAAGAAGAGGGGATTGATTATGATGAGGTTTTTGCACCTGTTGCAAGGATAGAGGCAATTAGATTGTTTTTGGCTTATGCTTCATTCAAGGGTTTCATTGTGTATCAGATGGATGTTAAGAGTGCTTTTTTGTATGGCACTATACAGGAAGAGGTCTATGTATGTCAACCACCAGGGTTTGAAGATTCTAAATTTCCTGATAAAGTTTTCAAACTGGATAAAGCTCTTTATGGTTTACATCAAGCACCTAGAGCCTGGTATGATACTTTTTCAGATTATCTGTTGCAGAATGGATTCAAAAGGGGTGCAATAGATAAAACTTTGTTTACTAAAAGAATTAAGAATGATATACTACTGGTTCAAGTTTATGTAGATGATATCATTTTTGGTTCAACAAAGGATAGTCTTTGCAAGGAGTTTGAATCATTGATGCATGAAAAGTTCAAGATGAGCTCCATGGGGGAATTAACATTTTTCTTGGGGCTACAAGTAAAGCAACAGAAAGAAGGAATCTTTATTCATCAAAGTAAGTATGTGAATGATATACTGGATCGGTTTGGGTACAAAGATGCTAAAGTTGCAAGCACACCAGTTGAAACAAACAAGAAATTACATGCAGATCTTGAGGGGGAGAGTGTGGATGAACATCTTTACAGATCTATGATTGGGTCACTTATGTATCTTACTTCATCAAGGCCTGACATCATGTTTGCAGTGTGTTTATGTGCAAGATTTCAAGCTAATCCAAAGCTATCACATCTTCTAGCAGTCAAAAGAATTTTTAGATATTTGAAGGGTCAATCAAAATTGGGCCTTTGGTATCCAAAGTTTAATTCTTTTGATCTGATAGCTTACACAGATAGTGATTATGGAGGAGCTAACTTGGACAGGAAATCTACATCAGGAGGTTGTCAATTTTTGGGAGAAAGATTGGTTTCATGGCAATGCAAGAAACAAACCACTGTATCTACATCTACAGCAGAGGCAGAATATGTAGCAGCTGCAAGTTGCTGTGCTCAAGTGCTATGGATTCAGAATCAGATGCTAGATTATGGTTTTACCTTTCTTAATACTCCTATTTTTATTGATAATAGCTCTGCAATCAGTATTATTAATAACCCAGTTAAACATTCTAAAACAAAGCATATTGAAATCAGATATCATTTCATTAGAGATTGTAATGAGAAAAGACTTATTCAAATTTTGAAAGTTCATACTGATAATCAGTTTGCTGATCTGTTTACAAAAGCTTTTGATGTAGGCAGATTCACATTCTTGGTTACTAGTATTGGAATGATCAATTTGTCATAAGTTATTTCTCTTGTTACTGCTTTCTGTGAATAATATCCACTGTGATTTCAATTTGGGTTAATACTGATTTGTTAATTAAACACTGATTGTGTGTAATGTGTATCGTTATCACTGTTTCTTACTTTTATTATAAACAGTGGTAATAATCATTTCACCACTGTTGGTGTATAGTTAACACTGTATACTTGTATTATTGTTTGAAATTACCACTGCAGGTTATATTGCTATGTCTTGGAGTCTAACTTATGCAGGTGTTTTTTGACGTTTTTACTGCTTATGGAGTTTGCTTTCGGTAAAAAAAAAAAAAAAAAAAAAATAAATAAATAAATAAATAAATTCAACCACTGCTTTGTTTATGTGATTTTGCTGCTTTGTTTATGTGATTTTGCTAGAACTGAAGTACTACTTGTATTAAGTTAGCACTGCCTTGGTCGGTTGGTACTGCTTGTACAAGTTAGCACTGCTAGCTTAATTATGTAAATGATGCATTTGAGAAACCAAGTGTTGATTACCACTGATGGTTATTTTCACAGTTATCACTGAACGTGTGATTTTGTTTAATTAACACTGTTTTAGTGATAATTGGGGATCTGATCAAATTAGGGCTTACAACTGATTTAATTTCAGTACTTAACTCTCAACACTTAGGGTTTCTCATTACGCTTTCAAAATTTCACATACAAACAACTGCGATAAGTCTCTTTGATTTTCGATTCTGTCAAAACATCTTCGATTCTTCTCGATTACTTGATTTCTTATCATGGCATCGACTTCGTCTACTGTTCAACTACCGATTGGAAAAGATCACAATATGATTGCATTCTTAATGAAACCTGCGGAGGCAAATGAGTATGTGGAAATCATTGATTTTCTTCGTGCTTCACATATTCGTCATGCTCTCACTATAGCACCCAGAATATCTCACGATCATATCAATAATTTCTGGGTGAATGCATCAATAGAAGAGGAACAGGGGATTAAAAGAATTGTTTCAGAAGTTATGGATACACGTGTTGTAATCACAGAAGCTACTGTTAGAGCTTCATTACAACTAGATGATGAGGCAGGTATATCTTTTTTAGAGGATACTGTTATGTATGATACTTTACGATTGATGGGTTATGAGGGTTCTTTTGAAATTTTTACTTTTCAGAAAACCTTATTTTCTCATCAGTGGAGATTTTTAATACATACAATTTTACACTGCTTATCATCTAAGAGATCATCTTTTGAGCAGTTTGGAAGCAACATTGCTTATGCAATTGCTTGTCTTGCAACTGGTCAAAGGTTTAATTTTTCAAATCTGATATTTTCTGGTATGCTTAGAAACATTGAGCAGCCAAAGATTAAGTTTTTGATGTATCCACGTTTTGTGCAGTTGTTCTTAAATGAACAAATTCCTAATATAACTGCACTTGAAAAGATTATTGGTATTGTCTCTTTTAAACCAAAAGTTTTTGTAAATATGAAGAGAGATACTAAATTTTCTGGGAAGGTTACAGCATTATTTTCTACAATGCTTTCTGCACCTTCCACCACAGCATCAGTACTACCAACTGAAGCTGAACCAACTACTGAGAGAATGGTTCCACCCACCACTTCTCAACCCACAGTAGTTGGGGGTACTAAGAGAAAACAAGGGACCAAAACAGCCAAATCTTCTAGAGCCAAAAAGGCTAGAACACAGATGTCTGAGGATCATGTTGCTCAGTCATCTCAGTCAATGGACAGTGGTCCAGAACAACATGTGGTCCATAAGGAGAGGGGTGACCATTCTGAGAGGGCTGCTTCTACTGCTTCTAGCCCACTGGCAGAGCAGGACAGAAGTAACATTAATAAGACCCAATCAGAGGCAACACATGGACATGATTCTACACCTGTAGATGATCCTAGTGGTCCCAGTACCAAGAACCAAGGGAACTTTGATGATCATGCTAGGCATGAGTCAGAGTTTAATGATGTCAATGATTCACCAAAGGATTCACATTCTGAAGGTGTTGAGGCTAGAACTAACTTGGAATTGACGAAAATGATTGATTATGTATGGGCTGAGTTTGTACAAGAGAGGAAGAAGAATAAGGCTAAGGATGAAGTTATAACTCAGTTGCAGAGGAAAGTGAAGCAGTTAGAAAAGGTTGTTATTAAGTGTTTGAAGAAAGGAAGGAGATATGTGGTTCATGATACTTCAGAACCTGAGGAGCATTATAATTTTAAACAAAATGCTTTCAAAAAGGGGGAGAAGGTATGGACAAATATGGGTGATAAGAGGAATGAGAATGAGAAGGTTGTGTCTGATGATGAAAAAGTTGATGAAGACATTGAAATAGAACAACCAGTGGAAGATGAATTTGTGCATACACCTTCAACACCACCTACAGAGCCAGAGGTTAATGAGTCAGTGTTTGAGACAGTGGAAACAGAAATGAAGGAATCAGTGGCAGATGAAGATAAGTCTGATAATACTGAGGTTGTTGGGTCTGATCATACTGAGGTTATTGGGTCAGTGGAGCAGACTACAGAGGTGATTATGGATGATAAGACTGAGGAGTTAAAGATTGATGAGGATGATGGTGAAGAGGTGAGCAAACCTGAGATAGCAGTTGAAAAGGAAGAAGTGAAGACTGAAGTTAAAACTGATGCTCAGCAAGTTGAAAAAACTAGAAAGAAGAGCATTCCAGTTAAAACTGCTAAGATGACTGGAACAGGAAAGAAGGTTGAAACTCCAAAGAAGAAATCTTCACAACAACCATCTTTGCCTGGATTTCAAATTAGAGAACCTGCTGCTGCTCCTGTTCAACAGAAAGAATTGCCAAAGATAGATCCAAAAGCTAAGGGCAAGGAAAAACTGGTAGAAGAACCAAAGAAGAAGAAGCAAAAACCAGTGCCACCAGAAGTAACTGCTCATGATACTGAATATGCAGAAAGATTACAGGCTGAGCTAAATGCAGAGGGCTTGATTGATGTTGAGATTGAGGAAGGAAAGTTTGTAAAAATGACAAAAGAGCAAGTGGCAGAATGGGATGAGTATTTGTTGAAAGAGCAGAGACAGGATGATATTGAATATTTAGTTGATCAGCTTAAGAAGAAGAAAGCAGAAGAAGCAAGAAAGAAGAAAGCTGCAAAACCACCAACAAAAGCTCAAATGAAGAAGAATTTAATTGCAAAGCTAAAATGTGGAATTATTCCTTTGAATGCATTGAAACAAATGAGTTTAGAGAGATTGCAGGAGTTATGGGATAAAGATGAGTTGAATCCTGATGTAATTGAAAAGAAAGAAACAGAAAAGAAAGAAGCTGAGAAGAAAAAGCAGGAAGTTGAAAAGGAAAGGAAAAAGGCTGAAAAAGAAAGAAAATTGAAGGAAAAGGAAGAAAAAGAAAAAAGAGAAAAGATAGAAGCTGAAAAGAGGAGGAAAGATGAGCTTGAGCAAAAGAAGAGAGAGTTAGATGAAATTCCTGATAGAGAAAGGAATATTGATGAATTGAAGGAGTTTATTTTGTTACAGCCTATGGAATCTGAGGTAATTAATGTTGAATTACCTGGTATTATTGATTGGTCTATAGAGCAATTTGTCAATCCTGTTAAGATTCACAAGATTAAAGTTGAAAGAGCAGATGGAAATATATCTTGGTGGAGATCTTTTAGGGATTTGATAAAGAGGATTAGTAGAATTGATTTGGTGAGGATGTATGAGATTGGAATGGAAAAGAAGTTAGATTTAAAAAGATTTGATAATTTGGTTGAAAAGGTTACATGGCATTGGATTAAAGCTATGTTTGAGCCAGAAGAGTTTCCATTTCAGTTTGCTACTTTTAGCAAGGTCAGAAATTGGATTTATCATGCTAAACCTGGAGTACATCAGATTGTTATGGAGGATGCAGTGTTTATGTGGTTATTGACAGATAGATTTTATGATATCAATCTGAGATTTTTGATGAGCTTGAGAAATGCAAGGTTGCAAGTTGCAGTGTTAGATGATGTAGCTCTAGAACTGGTATATATGGTGTTAAATCAGATTTATAAGAAGGAAGAGATTGATAGGAGGAAGAGAAGAAAAGACTAACAGTTTTGAAAGAATTTTGTGAAGCTTATAATGGAGGATTAAAAGAAACTTAATGCTGTGAAGTACAGATTAAGTTTAGGGGGAGATTGTTAGGTCAAAACTGTTTCAGGTCTGAGTTGAAGTTCTGATGAGAAGACAGAGTACAAGTGATTAAAACTGTTTGCTTTAAAGGTTAAAACTGTCTTTACGAAGTTACAACTGATAGAAGAAAACTGAAGAGAAGACAAGTGTTATAACTGTTTGAAGATAGATTACAACTGATAGTTATGTGTCTGTAAGTAGTTAAAACTGCTTATGTATTAGTAACTGTTAGTTATGTATGAAACAGTTAACACTGATTATGTATTTGTACTTAGTCGCATATTACAATTGAAGCAGTTACCACTGAATGTGTAATAGTTACAACTGTTTACATCAGAATGGTAGTTAAAACTGTTTATGATTTTGTGATAAGTATGAGTCGGTTATGGAAGTTATTTTATTCCATATTTGTAGGAGATTGTATAGGACTCTATATGTTATAAATAGAGATCCTTTAGACCTAGATAGGTTAATGATTTTTGCGCAGCTTCAAGGTTTTCTGTAACCCTAATACATCAAGTGTATTCGTCTTATATCATTAATAAGATTGAAGCTTTCGGTATATTATTGTGTTCATTAATTTAATTAATATTCATTGATCTTCTTAAATATTATTGAGTGTGATTCCGCAACTTCTCAATAATATATTCAAGGCTTATTAAGTAAGATTGTTTATTAAGTTAAACAGGGACTAACAAATAATAATTCAGAGTCAGAAATATTAAAATATTACCAGACCCGAGAACTGGGTGTTACAGTTTACATTGACCTTATCTACATAATTAACATCATATTACTACTATCACAAGTTCTATGTTTCTGAAACGTGACAAAACATTAGTTAACTTCTCCAAAAAGGGGTGGTATCATATGAGCATGATTTATCAAGGGATTAGTGCTTGTTACCATTAACTAACAAGCTCCACCACTAGCTTCTCATAAGTTTCTTGCCCAAATCCCTTTGTGATCCACTTGGCTCACCTAAAAACATTGGAAACATAAACACGTAAGCATATTGCTTAGTAAGTAATGAGCTATCATCATAAACATAACAACACATATTAAGGATCTTTAATACCATATGTGACACCCGTCAAATTAGGACTTGTAATTAGTACCTAATCAACTGTAAATACATGTAATTAGTTTTATGTTAGGCTAATTAATGTATCGAAATATATATTGTTGAATATATACAATTATGCGATTTTATTAAATCGTACGCATCTCAAATCGAATGTAATTCGGTTCAATAAATACGGACGTTGGTGAACAATTTTATTAAGTAATTTAACATTTCTTATATTAATATATATTTTGTTAAAACGACGCATATAGAGTCGTTTGCTATATCTTGTGTGCTTTGATATTTGATTAGTCGCGCCCCGACCCGATTATCTTCCGCAACCCGAATTTGGGGGTGCGACAGATTGGTATCGGAGCCTAAGGTTATAGTGAACTAGGTTGCATTTAGTGGGCCTAGACTATGACCGTTAGGCAGTATTTTCTTATTAGGCATGACTAGTTCAGGAATTACAGCATACGACTTTAATTTAACATAGCCTGATCAACTATGTATAATTAAGGAAATATGATGTAAGGTCTGAAATGATTATGTTGAACGGGGATACACTAGTTGACTCTGACCACGAGAGAAACCGGGACTTATACTTGTTTGCGCTAGACACATTAGGCTATTATATGATATATGTATATATATGTATATGATAGGCCTCACTCATTCAACGTTCTTGCCACAGGAATGGCAGACTCATCATCTAGGCAAATTACACGTACCCCATCATCGCTCTCTCGCTCACGTCGTAGCCACTCAGAATCCCTAGTGGCTAGACGCACTGGTAGCTCGCGTCGAGCTAGCCCCTATGCCAATCCTGCCACTACTGGTAACACATCTACTTTAGCTCACCATCGAGCAGTTGCTTATCAATGGAGCTGGTTACCTGCGGCTATGGCCACCTGGAGGATTGAGGAACACATCGAGATCCCCGATAATATCGAAGGATATTCACCTATGGATCTCTCACCGTACACTCAAGAACCGACACATCACACTGTACCGGTGTTAGCTGCTCGTGTGCACCGTCATGAACGCAGGTTGCACGACATGGAAATTGAACTTCAAGAAACCCAAGAAAACTGGATGATAACGGCTCAGGGCCGCATTGCACAGATCTAACTGGATCAGGAAGATCTATCTGAAACCCTTAACCGTACTCACGATCAAGTAGAAGATACCACTCAAACCATGAAGATCGTTCACAATCAAGTTGTCAGTAACCGAAGCGAGATCTCCGTCTTGCAATCAAGGTTGCAACAATGTGAAACACATCTAAGGGAAACCGAGGACGCACTCCGAATGGTTGGCAGACTCGCCGAATCTGTGGACCATCTCACCGCACTATTCCCTCAACTTAATCTACGTCAAGATTAGTGTAGCTACTAAATTGTAATCTGATTAGCTAATCTATGTAGAACTCTTGTAATTCGACCGGATGTAGAATTCTCGATATCTTTTGTAAGCTCAGTAATCATGTAATCTTTTGAAAACTCTTACCTTGTAACTCGGCTTATTATCTAATGAAATATGATTATCACCTCGTACTACTGTATATATTACTCCCTTATGTATATACATGTGTGATATATCATGACTTGTGCAATATCTTACACATTTCATTCCTTTATTATTCAGCATCATGCCTCCAAGACGACACACGTATAGTGAACTAGAAATCGCCCAGCTCATCGCCCAAAGCGTGAAGACACATCTGTTAATGCTCCTGCAGCAAAACCCTGTTCTTATAAGGACTTCTTGAACTGCAAACCGCTAAACTTCAAGGGCACGGAAGGTGCCATCGGGTTGATCAGGTGGGTTGAGAAAATGGAATATGTTTTCTTCATCAGCCAGTGTGCGGAGGAAGACAAGGTCAAATACTCTACTTGCACTTTCTCTGAAGGTGCTCTCACTTGGTGGAATTCTTATGCCCAGTCTATGGGTATCGATATCGCCTATCTACTTGAAGAAAATGCTCACGGATGAGTATTGCCCAAGCTAGCAACTCCAGAAATTGGATGAAGAATTCTGGCACTTAAAAGTGCAGGGAACCGATATTGTTGGATACACCACCAGGTTCCAACAACTTGCTACCCTTCATCCAGCCATGGTAAGTACTGAACCTGAGAAGATCAAAAAGTACATCCGCAGCCTTCCGGAACCTATCCGGGGAAATGTCGCCTCTTCAAACCAAACCACTCTTCATGGCGCCATCCGATTGGCCCATGAGCTTATGGCTATAAACGACAGCCAAGAATCCCCTGCTCCATCCTCCCACAACAACAAAAGGAAGTGGTCCGATAACCACGACCACCACCAGAACAAGAAACCCGACACCATCAAAGCCTACAAATCAACCACCGAAACCAAACGGGGTTACACCGGGAACAAACCATACTGTTCCAAGTGCAACCGCCACCACGAAGGTTCTTGCGGTACCTACTGCAACAACTGCAAGAGGTACGGACACCTCACCAAGGACTGTAGATCCCCCACCAACAACAACAACATCAATACCTCCAGCAACAACAATGCCAGGCCACCCAGGGCCTGCTTCGAGTGTGGACATACCGGGCACTTCAGGAACGAGTGCCCAAAGCTGAAGAACAAGGGCAACAACAACAACGCAAGAGGTAGAGCCTTTGTGCTCAACTCTGGGGACGCCCGCCAAGACCCGAATGTGGTCTCGGGTATGTTCCTCCTCAACAACCTATCTGCTTCTGTTCTATTTGATACTGGTGCTGATAGAAGCTTTATTTCTGATGAGTTTTATCCACTGCTTGACATCACTCCTGTTGCTCTAGATGTTAAGTACACTGTAGAACTAGCGAACGGTAAACTTATAGAAACCAATAGTGTGATACCTAATTGCACTCTAAACTTAGACAACGAAACCTTCTCGATTGATCTTATGCCTGTTGAAATTGGAAGTTTCGACGTTATCATTGGTATGGACTGGCTGTCCAAACATTGCGCTGAAATCATTTGTTGTGAAAAGGTCGTTCACATCCCTCTCGCCGCCGGTAGAACTTTGATCATACAGGGGGAGACCGGTGGGACGAGACTAAATATCATCTCTTGTTTGAAAACCCGGAAATTTCTGAGAAAGGGTTATCCGACAATCCTCGCGCACATCATGGAGAAAAAGTCAGAGGAAAAGCGAATTAAGGATGTGCCCATCGTTCGAGACTTTCCAGAAGTCTTTCCCGAAGAACTGCCTGGTCTACCACCATCAAGACAGGTCGAGTTCTCAATCGATCTCGTGCCAGGTGCTGCACCCGTGGCCCGAGCACCATACCGTTTAGCTCTATCCGAACTTCAGGAGTTGTCCACCCAATTACAGGAACTCCTGGAAAGAGGATTCATCAGACCGAGTTCTTCACCTTGGGGAGCACCGGTCCTGTTTGTTAAAAATAAGGACGGTTCATTCCGAATGTGTATCGACTATCGAGAGTTGAACAAGTTGACCGTCAAGAACCGATATCCACTCCCACGCATTGATGACCTGTTTGACCAACTTCAAGGGTCGAGTTTTTATTCGAAGATCGATCTTCGGTAAGGTTATCATCAACTACGTGTTCGCGACACCGATATTCCGAAAACTGCTTTCAGAACCCGTTATGGGCATTATGAATTTCAGGTGATGCCATTCGGTCTAACCAACGCACCGGCTGTATTCATAGATCTTATGAATCGGGTGTGCAAACCATATCTCGACAAGTTTGTCATTGTTTTCATTGATGACATTCTCATTTACTCGCGCAACGAGAACGAACACGCGCAACATCTCAAAACCATCCTAGAACTACTTAGACACGAGGAGCTTTAAGCAAAATTTTCTAAGTGTGAGTTCTGGATGCAAACCGTTCAATTCCTTGGTCATGTTATCGATAGTCAAGGAATTCATGTTGATCCATAAAAAATCGAGGCTATCAAGTGCTGGCAAGCACCAACCACTCCAACCGAAGTACGGCAGTTCCTAGGGCTTGCCGGGTACTATCGGCGATTCATCGAAAACTTCTCGAAAATAGCTCAACCACTCACGACACTAACTCAGAAAGACAAAAAGTTCGATTGGACTGATAAACAGGAGTCAGCATTTCAACTTCTAAAACAAAAGCTTTGCAGTGCTCCTATTCCATCATTACCCGAAGGCACCGATGACTTCGTGGTATACTGCGATGCTTCCCACCAAGGTCTCGGTTGCGTGCTGATGCAACGAGACAAGGTCATAGCCTACGCTTCGCGACAACTCAAAATCCACGAAAAAAATTACACCACTCATGACCTCGAACTTGGAGCTGTCGTGTTCGCTCTCAAAATCTGGAGACATTATCTTTACGACACTAAGTGCACGATTTTTACCGACCACAAAAGTCTCCAACACATGTTCGATCAGAAAGATCTCAACATGAGGCAACGTCGATGGGTCGAGTTGCTTACCGATTACAATTGCGAAATCAAATACCATCCAGGGAAGGCATATGTTGTTGCTGATGCCCTCAGTCGATCGAAACCACTTCGAGTCCGAGCCCTCAGTATGACAATTCACAACGATCTGAACATTCAGATCCTCGCTGCACAACTCGAAGCCCTGAAACCCGATAACATCAAAAACGAAGCCTTGCGGGGCATGGATAAACAATTCGAAATCAAACCTATTGGAGTTAGGTGTTTCTCAAATCGAATCTGGTTGCCTAGTTTTGGGAACCTGCGAGACTTGGTGATGGATGAAGCTCACAAGTCCAAATATTCTATTCATCCGGGGTCCGATAAAATGTATCATGGCATCAAGGAATTTTATTAGTGGCCAAACATGAAAGCCGAAATCGCTACCTACGTCAGCAAGTGTCTTACTTGCTCGAAAGTCAAAGCTGAATATCAAAAACCTTCTGGATTACTTCAACAACCTAGCATTCCTGAATGGAAATGGGAACAAACCGCCATGGATTTCATAACCAAACTACCCAAGTCATCGAGCGGTTACGATACCGTTTGGGTGATCGTCAATCGACTCACAAAATCTGCTCATTTCCTGACGATCAAGGAAACCGATAAAATGGAACGTCTCACTCGTATTTACCTCAAGGAAATCGTTTCCCGACACGGTGTTCCAACCTCGATTATCTCCGATAGGGATAGTCGCTTCACATCTCACTTTTGGCAATCACTTCAGAAATCGTTGGGTACCCGTATTGATATGAGTACCGCATACCATCCTCAAACCGACGGCCAAAGTGAACGAACTATTCAAACACTGGAAGACATGGTACGAGCTTGCGTAGTTGACTTCGATGTAAACTGGGAAAAACATTTACCATTGTGCGAGTTTTCGTACAACAACAACTACCATACCAGTATTGGAGCTGCACCTTTCAAGGCACTGTACGGTCGTAAGTGCCGCTCACCTATCTGTTGGACCGAAGTGGGAGATAGCCAACTCACTTGGCCGGAAATCATTCATGAAACCACCGAGGAAATTGTTGGTATCCAAAACAAACTCAAAGTTGCACGTGATCGTCAGAAAAGTTATGCTGACGTGAGACGCAAACCACTCGAGTTCCAGGTTGAGGATCGAGTGCTACTCAAAATTTCACCTTGGCAAGGTGTCATTCGTTTCGGAAAACGCGGAAAACTGAACCCTAGATACATTGGACCATTCGAGATCCTAGAAAGGATTGGTCAGGTGGCATATCGATTGCAGCTACCATCCGAGCTCAGCAGTGTGCATCCTACTTTTCACATTTCTAACTTGAAGAAATGCCTGTCTAATGAGACACTAATTATCCCACTCGATGAAATTCGTATTGACGACAAACTTCACTTCGTTGAGGAGCCCACTGAAATCATGGACCGTGAGGTCAAACAAATCAAACAAAGTCGTATTCCCATCGTTAAGGTCAGGTGGAATTCGTGGCGTGGTCCGGAATTCACCTGGGAACGGGAAGACCGAATGCGACTCAAGTATCCTCAACTCTTCACTGACTCAACATCAAACGCGACCTCGAGCTAAATTTCGGGACGAAATTCTCCTAACAGGGGGAGAATGTGACACCCGTCAAATTAGGACTTGTAATTAGTACCTAATCAACTGTAAATACATGTAATTAGTTTTATGTTAGGCTAATTAATGTATCGAAATATATATTGTTGAATATATACAATTATGCGATTTGATTAAATCGTACGCATCTCAAATCGAATGTAATTCGGTTCAATAATTACGGACGTTGGTGAACAATTTTATTAAGTAATTTAACATTTCTTATATTAATATATATTTTGTTAAAACGACACATATAGAGTCGTTTGCTATATCTTGTGTGCTTTGATATTTGATTAGTCGCGCCCCGACCCGATTCGCTTCCTGTAACACCCCCAAATTCACTGTTTGGCGGAAGCAAGCTTTGGGGTGCTACTAATCAAATATCACAGCGCAAAGATAAAGCAAACGACATCTATATGCAACGTTTGGAAATTAGTTACATTCCCATAGATATAATGTTTGAAAACTTAATGTTTTCGTATACAAAAATGTAGTCCTAGAGTCCACGCGTATAGCGGGAGATTCTATTACATAATCGAAATATACAAAAGATAATGCTAAGAATCTCCGTTAATGAAGTTGTGTTGAAATCATGCGACTCTAGCTATGTCCTGGAGTAATCCTACTCCATCTGTGTACCTGAGAATACATGCTAAAAGGGTCAACACGAATGTTGGTGAATCTCACAGGTTTGTAAGTAATATCAGTTTTGAACACAAGATTTCATCAGTAGTGCCCGTAGGCGAAAAATCAGTATTTGCAACCCAGCAAATGTAAAACCAGTATTTGCAATCCAGCAAATGTAAGTAAGTAAGTTATACCGTTGCCATGAGGCTCATAATCGAAGCTTAACCCGTAAGTAATAAGTTGCTCCCGTGACATGCTCGTAACTGAGCAAGCATATGTAACGAATAATAGTCGCCCGTTTATACAGAACGGTTCGTGGTAGCGCTACTACCCCGGGCGGGGAGGGTCATTTCCCTAATGGATCCATTAAATAGTGTTCGCGCTTAAGTCCATAACTAACGATATATGATGGAGAGACTTCTGTAGACTGTAAATAACTCATGCAATTCCGTTTGGTATAGTAAACAGTTTTAGTACTTGTGTTCAAGGAAAAGTAGTAGCATGTTTCTCCCCCAATAAGATAAAACAGTAAAAGTGGGGTCGTAAGACTCACCTGAGTCTTGTAGTAAGCAGTAGCAAATAGCAAGTAGTAAGTAAAGCAAGTAGGTTCTCCGAACCCATAATCCTTCAAATGCCTAGACACATAGTGTTAGGTAAGTAGATGTCTCGCAAGATGTTTCGTTTAGTTGTACACAACTAGTATGCCCAATGTTTGTCCGTATGTTTGTAATCGTTTGTTGTTAGAAAACATGTTTGGCCCGTTGGTGACGGTTGTAATAATAATTTTCAAAGTATTATTATTGTTTTTGAACATTTTGTGGTGGAACGACGGGTGTCCGGGGGCAGCGCCCCTGGTTGCGGGGTTCCAAGGGGTGGCAACCCCTTGGTGGGGTCCAAGGGGCAGAGCCACTGGTCGGGGTCGAGCTGCCGAGTCAGCTCGGAGGGAAAAAAAATGCACATTTTCTACATTGTTTTAGTGAAAATTCTTCAAAATTCTGATTTCTGCGACACCATTTGCGACATAAAAGTTTGGTATGCGACACAAGGTTTGTGTCGCATAGTAATGCGACAAAGAGCTACACGACACAAGAGTTGTGTCGCATAAGCTTTTCGGTGCTAAATCAATAGCGACATAAGGGTTGTGTCGTATTTGGTTTACGACACAAGGGTACGACACGAGATACGACACAAAATACGACATAGCCTACGACACAACACGGTTTATGCGACATAACATGCGACATAGGCGTTTTGTCGCAAAGATGAACACCAGCCCAGAAAGTTGCGACTGTCGCGATTTTCCGATCCAAAACCCAAACCTAACGCATTTCTAAGCCGTAAAATCATGTTCTCTTCATTGTTTAGGTTATAACTAAGTTGTGTACACAATATTACATCAAAACATTACACCAAAATGAATAGATCTAGGAATTTAGATATTTTCTTACAATTGCAAATCGGAGCTAAAGGAGGCCGGAAATGATGATGACGCTTTTGTTAATCTTGTTCATTGTTTGTTTGTGATTCCGAAAATATGAATTTCGTGGGTTGATTCGTAAATCCGAAATTTTGGTGTGGATTGAGTTGAGAGAGTTTTAGTTTGTGTGTGTGTTTTGAAATAATGAAAATGAAATAGAATGGGGAGGTGGTGATGGTATGATGGCTGATTCCAAGGGCAAAGGAGGGAAAACACTTCCTAAAATACAGTATTTACTCCGTGTCCTAATTGATTAATCGTTCATTTTTAGTATTTAACCAAACAGTTATATTTTTAAAAATGTGACTGGGGTATTTTGATAAAAATGTCTTGATATTAATTATAAAAACATTTGTCGAGATATTTAAATCATTTGATTCGCGTTTAATACGTTTTTGCTAAAATACTCATAATGTTGTCGCGCTAATCTAATAGTGTCCGTTCGAATATGCATTTATACAGTAAAATACGTTCCCATTATTTAAGTAAGTTTTGTCACCAACGTCCAAGTAAAATGTATCGGAATCTGTCCGGTTAATCCGTACGATTTATCCAAATCGCGTAAGTACACACATATATATAAATCACCTTATATATATAAATAGAGTCTGTAATTAGTCCTATTACATACTAATTACAACTAGTTACAAATAATTAGGCATAATTAATTATCCTAATTAGGCAGGTGTTACACTTCCGCAACCCGAATTTGGGTGTGCGACACCGTAACATGCCAATTCCTTAAAATTAACATCTTCGAGCTAATGAAGTAAACATTACTTGGCTAGTCATCAAGCTAATGCTACTCATTACTCGGCTAATCAATAAATGTCATCAAGCTAGTGTCAACCTCATTACTCGGCTAAACATCAAGCTAATGGGTGATCACTACTTGGCTAATTATAATGTCATCAAGCTAGTGTCATACTCATTACTCGGCTAAACATCAAGCTTATGAGATATGCACTACTTGGCTAATCATAGCATCATCCATTACTTACCTTGTAATAGCTCACTAGAAACACTTTTAACACCTTCCATTCTTTTATCACCTAATTCACATAAGCACATAAACACATATTACTTATCATATAATATAAGTGTTAAATCGCATAACACCTATAACCTCATCATAGGTTTCATACACTTTAACATATAATCACATATAAATGGGTATTTGGTATCATTCATAATCTACCAAATACCCATATACACATGTACATGATTTCATTAACAAGGTTATGGGTGGGGTTCAAATGAACATAGGAATTTGTGTAAGAATGAGGGAACCAATGATATTGTGCCATGTGTACAAAGAGAATGTTCCAAATGTACAAAACCCATTTACACCCAACATCAGTTTTCTCACAAACGACAAATTGAAAAATTATGAAAATTGCACCATTAAATTCAGCGTTTTCTTCTCTTCGATTTGCCGTCCCTCAAGGCATACTTTCAACGAGTTTTTTTTCCATCTTTTTTAGTGGGTTTCACATTTACTAAGACATGTGTTAAAGTGTGGCGTTTAGGGTTTGGGGTTTAGGGTTTAGGGTTGGGGGTTTGGGGTTTCGGGGCGAAACCACAAACCACCAACCCTAAACCCTAACCCCTAAACCCCAAACCCTAACCTCTTTACAAAACTCTAAAACCTAAACCCTAAACCCTGATATCGCGTAAAAAGTCATGTTTTTACTACCGATATCTCTCTCATTCTGGAACGATTCTTGGCATTATAACTCAAATATAGCACAAATCAGTGACATTATGCCGAGATGGTTAAAACAAGGTTGCACGAGAAAAATCAAGCAAAACGGATGTAAAACAAAGATTCCACACACGTTTGGAGATTCAAGGCATCAAAACGAGATTTCAAGACTTAAGTGCCCTCCACCAACATCCATTATTTTCAAGATGTTCGTTTTCAAAATACGAATCCAACAGAAGAAGAATCAACCAAAACGGGTGAAAAATGAAGATTTCGCGCCCGCCGGAAGATCCAAATGATCCGTACACAATATCTGGAGCTAGGGACCTCATTTTAAGGCATATCCTATGTCAAAATCTTCGTTTTTGAATTACGAATCCAACAAAAAAAGAATCAACTCAAACGGACGTATAACGAAGAAAACACGCACAAATCAAGAAACGAAGCAAAAGATCACGCAACGGGGCGGGGTGGGGCCCACCGCCGCCGGCCACCAGCCAGCCGCCGCCGGCCACCTGGCTGGCGCCGCCGGCCACCCTACCCCCATCCCGGTTTACGTTTTTGGCAAGTTTCGGTACCTGGTGCGCCTACTTTTCGCGTTGTACAGTACCCGGTGCGCCTACTTTTCGTGTTGTACACACCACTTTTGGCTAGTCTTTCTAACATGCACCTCAAGGCCAACTTATGCTAAAATGAGCCAAAGCTCACCTATAAATAGGTTGCTTAGGTTCATTTGTAAGACACACCATATGCACCTCCTTTCTTGCATATTTCTCTTTCTCTCTCTAGAATTCTTTCTTTAGCACTACTCTTAGGAGTTAGAGGCGAATTATTCTTGTAGTTAGTTCTTCTCTCTAGTCTCTCTCTCTAGCACTACTCTTAGGAGTTAGAGGAGAACTAGAGAGAAGATTAGGGTCCCTCTACTTTCTCTCTCTAAGTTAATTTGGAGAGAGATAAGTATGAGATTAATTATGTAATAGTTAGTAGTAGCTAGCTTATCAATGTAACGCTTTGGATTATTCGGAAGTAATATAAGCATCGTTTGGCTCGCAATAATTACGGGTAATATCTATCCTTTTCTCTTATTAATTAATTGTAATGTTCTTGTTTGATGTTTATGATTTATTAATATTGGAAATGTTTATTGTCATGATATGCGAGTAGTTGTTTATATGTTTGCCATGATTTAGATAGTTATAATGGGATGATAATAAATGTTGTGAAGTAATATGACGGCCCTATTCGACTGTTCTCGGATATAGTGCTGGAAACGCTTTAGGCGGAGTACAAACGTACGGAAGTCTGAGAACGACCGAAGGTAGTTATATTACGGACCAATACTTTAAATGTGCTAAATGAATTTCTATTTATAGTTTAATTATAACATTATGAACGAATGATGGCATGTTTGGCCAACCGCTTATGACCAGACTACCCCAACTTATTCCGGTAGGGTAAAACCTGTTTATGTGACTATTTATTCAATAGACCATGCCATGATACGGACATCTCTGACGACCGAGATTGGGGAATAGGATTCGAGGGTAGTTGTTAGCCGATATGTTCAGTACATTTGGGAGAACTTCCGATGTATTGTAATTGTTTGTGTTTACTATCCATGTGACATATCTTCTATCTGATTGCGGACAACTCTACGTTAGTTAGTTGATAGGATCGTAAAAACAACTCATTCCAACATAGTCTAAACTCATAAAAAGAAACTTATATGAATGGGAATTATTATACTTTGTTATTGTTTAAATGTATGACACCTGACCTAATTTATAGAGTACCCTTTCTAGTTATCCACGTGACTACAACTTAGACATTAGGGAGTCCGGAACCTTAATTATGGTAAGTAGTTATCTGTGCCCATGACATGCAATAAGTAAGACACAGTGAAATCACTCGTTGTATATATTAGATTTACATTTCTGCACTGCTTTACATTTAGTTAGTTTAGAGTGTTAACCTCACTGTCAATTACTCTCAACCGCATGTTAGACGTAAGAACCCGTGGAACTACCCTTTAAAGTACACTGTCTATTACTGAAAGGCATGGTCCTCATATGAAACATGTTTTAAACAAACTGTGAATAATCTGGAGATGTATAACTGTTTGAAAAGGAGAGGTCTAGGTCATAAATCAATGTAATTGGAGCTTAAGAAAAGTATTAACAAGGTCTAGTGAGGAAAGTCCAAGTGATTTAGATTTATCAACCCCCTAGATTTTACATATTTGATTCTTTAAACATAACAAGTTAATAATTAGGTACACTATTAGAAGAACGAGAGATAAGCTTAGGTGTTAAGAACGGTCGGACCTATGAGACGATATGCTGCTTTATTCATGTACCTCGGTTAATCACCAAAATAGGTTGCTTATCTTTCAACTAGGTAAGTATTGGGAGTTTAGCGTATTGCTCCAATCAGAATCACGATAACCTAGTTCCTAGTGACATGCCAATGGGAATTTAATTGGTAGGGTTCTAGTGTTTACACCAAAGTCTGTCAATCTATTAATCTGAAAGTGTCCCCATCATAAACACAATCCCGATATTATACTATTCCAAGTCATGGTAAACCACGTCTTCCCTATCCTTAGTTGTTCCTTATATGCTAGCTAGTTCTTTTTAATTTTATTGCTTTAGTTATTTTAATTAGATAAAAACCAAACAAAACCAACTATCTGAACCCAATCTTGAGGACTGAATTATCCAAACGAGCTCCGTTTCAAATTCGACCGTCTGGAGACGACCCTAATCATCCTTACCACGTACTAGTATCAGGTACTTGTGCCTAGTACCAGTAGGTAGTTCGGAGGTTTAGGCCCCGAGCAAAATAAATTTTAAAACACCCTGATCGCACCCTCGGTCGTTACAACAGCACCGACGACACCGACGGCTGAGGGCCTTCTCCCTATGCCACCTGTTATTGACCCTTGGGATTGCCTTAGTATTACTTTAGATTAAGTTCCCTTCTCACCCCCGACTTTAATTCTGAAACCTTCTCCCTATGCCACCTGTTATTGACCCTTGGGAAATGTTAAATCAATGGAAACGATTAGATCAAATGCAAAGTCTTGTTAATTCAATCGAAAATAGATGTAGGATGTGCGGTAATACCCACTTAGATGGAGAATGCCAAAGCCAAAGTATGATGTTTTCGGATAACATAGGGTACTTAGACCCTCAAATGCAATATCAATATGACCCCCATGCTACCCAACCACATCCATACCAACCTTTTTATCCCCAACCATTCGAAATCTACCCACACTCAACTCACCCTGTAAGTATACCACAATCCTATGAGAACCCTGACTTGAGATATATGCCCTTAGCCTGTCTCAGCAGTAATGCTGCTTTCTCACCTCCTTCCGAATCACTTGAAGAAATGATTAGAGAACAAGAGGACATACTTAGAAGTCAAACTTATAATATGTCTAAATTCTCTACTGAACTACCAACACAAGCCCAAGAGAGTAGTGAGGAGAGTAGGAGTCAAGCTGGAGCCAACTCTAAGATACAGAAAGTTGAGAGACACACACACACCACATCTAGCACACCAGATACAAACTTACATTTTCATGAGTTCGGTTTCAATAACCCTTCAATTCCCACACCAACCCAATCTTCTAAACCTTCAATTTCACCTATTCCCGACCTATCAACGTCAAGGACCGACGGAGGGTTTGTTCTAGAAGAACTTTCCGAACCACTGCAACTTGAAACTTCTGGCCAGAGTGACGAGGATGACGAAGTAGACGAAGAGATCGAGATGGAAAGCCCGAATTTAGAGATTTACATAGAAGACTCGGCTTCACATGGACTAAAGGAATACATACCGACTCTGAGTAGTGAACTCATTCAAACTGATATGGTTGAACACGTCCCACAACCAGTTGTGGTCAACTGTATCTCAAAAATCCCTTTGATTGATTCACTTCCTGATCTAATCGACTCCACTAGTACCTTAGAGGAGACAAACACCCAAGTATTTGATGATAATGTTGCTACAAGACTGGAGACACTAATGGAAATTGTCCCACCTCCATGCCCAGAGTACAACGTTATCATCCAACCAAAGGCTTTAGGAAGCAAGGTGGGTTTTGCATCAAGAGCACCCTACAAACCATCTCTCCCTTACATAATGACGTACACGTCATGGAGTGATGAGGACCTCTTTGACCAACCCAAACGACCCAAAAATCAAGAGGTAGAAAATGTCGAGAGCTTTGTTTTACCTCAAATAAAATAAATCACTCAATTCACCATGCCTCTTCCACTGATTGGACATACCCTTACCGTAGTCCACTTTAATCCCCTAGGTATGTACCAATACTTCCGCTTGTATCTACTGATGGATGCAAGGGAGCCCCCTAGATTTCCTAAGAAATAGGTTTGGAGTCAAGCTAGTGACTCGAACAAAAACAAGCGCTTCTCGGGAGGTAACCCGTATCTAACATAGGATTATCAGTAGTAGTTAAAGTAGTTTAAGTAGTGAACTAACCCCAATAAGTAGAAATGAAACCCTAAAATGAATGTTCCAAGTTTTCTATCTTTATGAACAAAAATGGATGGTTTGCGGAATTACTTCGTTAAAAGTCACATTTTTGTCGAACCTTAATACTTCCTACTCCCAGTCGTTTGGAATTTTTTCACCATTTTCTAAAAGTTCTTGTTATCCCTTTCACTCACAAAAATGGAAACCTACTAGGAGTTAGGAGCATTAGTCATTCTAAACACCCACTGACATGTTTCGAGCATTTGAGGTACTTACATATATTAGTGTGAACATACATGAGATACTAATGCTTAATCTGATAACATGATTTGTATGTCAATATGTGTATTATGCTCGAACTTGTTTAAAAATATGTGCTTTGGATATCTTTATACCTGGCTACCTTATTCAACTGATAATACTGGTATTTCCATGTCTGCTATTTGTGCTGCGGTGAAATTATAGGCAACTAACATTTTTTGTGTAGGATTAAAATCAAAGTCATACACTGGTTTGTTTCATCTACAAAGCACTCACTTTGATAGGTTCTTCATAAACCAGTGAATTAATGATTTGGAGGATAATCACTTGTTTGTTAGATCATGTTTATTTGATCTACTTGTAACAGACAGGGACTGACGCCTATGGATAAAGAATCTTTAAAGATAATGGAAAGACGACAAGAGGAGCTTACAGTTCATTGAGTATGAGAATCTTTGGAGCATTGCTTTGCAGGGGACAAGTGATGACACTTCTAGATATGAAGATGATTTCTAGTTGTCTAAGACTAGTTCATCAAGTTGACCAACTCAATACTCATCACTTATTGGTTAATTATGCTTATGTCCGGAGGGCGACACCACTTCATTTTCTGCAATCTATCCTTTAGTTTTTAGTTATTTTCGTAAGAAAACTGGTTGAGCGATTGAAGAAAGGTTATACTACTGGAACTCGAGTTCAATGCATGAAGGCCGATGCCAACCAAGTTCAGCAAACATTGGAGCTGACACAGTCAACCACTCAGATCCTCAGCTCACAATCATAGGGGAGTTCTGCGTTCCTTTCTCTAGTTTATCTATCTGTTTTTGCAAGATTATATCGACCTATATCCCATTCCAAACACTAAGTGTGGGATCCTTAGAAACCACAAAATACTTAGAGATAGTTTCCATAATCAGTAGAAATTCTAAGTGTGGGATACTTCGACAAGAGGTGTTCAATACATAGATTCGAACATTAGGGACAATGTTCCTCTAAGTGTGGGATATACGGTCTGCAACCGCAAGTTTGACCTCTTGTTCGTAAAATAAACAATATTTTCATTAAAAGGCTAAAAATGAAGAAGTTTTCAAAATTTTTGATTCAAAAGCAACATTCTTTAGAACCTCTATTTTCCGAAAATATAAATTACATAAAGAATTGAGTTTTAACAAAGAAACAAAACGGTTCTCTTAGAATAAGATACGGACGAAAAAGGCAACACATGGCTAGGCACACAGACCAAAACATTCGATTCGTGAGGTTTCAGCCCATAATTAGCATTCATCTTTAAAATGCTTCACTTTTCGTTTCATGTGTGTGCCGATGTATGCATTTGAATTAGAACTTGCTCTTGCAATACATTTCGAGATCACACCAATGAGTGCCATACGTGGCATAGGTACAACCTATCTCGATACTTTCTAAGGAATCCCAACACCCTCTTACCACCAAATAATCACTCACTCATCACACCCACAAACCAACCAAAACCTCCCTTTATATCTTCATTCCGAACCTATGGAAGTCAGGCCTTCCAAAATTTTCAGAGACATTCTCAATTTCCCAATTTCCACAAGAAAAGCCAACACAACCTTACAACCCAATACCATAAGAAACCTTTCGGACCAGAAAATATCCATCGGTAAGACCGGCATAATACAAGGAAAGAGAAGACAAATGAGAAAAAGAAAGTAAACAACAAATGTATATGCCGGCACTACCCAAAGAAAGTCCAGAAAAAGGAAAAATCCAAGAAAAAGGGAAGAAAAAGGCTATGAAGTCCTTTCAAAATCTGAGAAATTTCAAAAGAGACTCTCTCGAGAAAAGCACCCTAGTTTCGAGAAAATACAAAGAAAACCCATCACACCCCTCATCACACACCTTCTTCAAAAACCAAACACCCGATTCCTTCTAAGATATCTTGAAAGATTAGTACCGTCCTCATCAAAAGTGATGGAGATTTGATTCTTGATCAAGCCTATGACGAGAATGCTGCATGACTGGCTATCTGAGTGATTGACACTAGTAAGTAGGAAACCTTAAACACTTGAGTGATTTGAGTGACCCACTTGTGAGGATTGCCTAGTCATGATCATCTTATAGGTTGCCCGAAGAAGGTATCAAATTCTATAAACCCTTAGTTTCTAATAAAAAGCTCTTTCATAACTGTAATTATATATTCTTTGGAAATAGTATATCTAAAAACTAATGCGATTAGAATCCTTTCAGAAGCTTTTTATGAATGAGTTTGCTTGAGGACAAACAAAGTTCTAAGTGTGGGATACTTGATATCGCGTAAAAAGTCATGTTTTTACTACCGATATCTCTCTCATTCTGGAACGATTCTTGGCATTATAACTCAAATATAGCACAAATCAGTGACATTATGCCGAGATGGTTAAAACAAGGTTGCACGAGAAAAATCAAGCAAAACGGATGTAAAACAAAGATTCCACACACGTTTGGAGATTCAAGGCATCAAAACGAGATTTCAAGACTTAAGTGCCCTCCACCAACATCCATTATTTTCAAGATGTTCGTTTTCAAAATACGAATCCAACAGAAGAAGAATCAACCAAAACGGGTGAAAAATGAAGATTTCGCACCCGCCGGAAGATCCAAATGATCCGTACGCAATATCTGGAGCTAGGGACCTCATTTTAAGGCATATCCTATGTCAAAATCTTCTTTTTTGAATTACGAATCCAACAAAAAAAGAATCGACTCAAACGGACGTATAACGAATAAAACACGCACGAATCAAGAAAAGAAGCAAAAGATCACGCAACGGGGCGGGGTGGGGCCCACCGCCGCCGGCCACCAGCCAGCCGCCGCCGGCCACCTGGCTGGCGCCTCCGGCCACCCTACCCCCATCCCGGTTTCCATTTTTGGCAAGTTTCGGTACCTGGTGCGCCTACTTTTCGCGTTGTACAGTACCCGGTGCGCCTACTTTTCGTGTTGTACACACCACTTTTGGCTAGTCTTTCTAACATGCACCTCAAGGCCAACTTATGCTAAAATGAGTCAAAGCTCACCTATAAATAGGTTGCTTAGGTTCATTTGTAAGACACACCATATGCACCTCCTTTCTTGCATATTTCTCTTTCTCTCTCTAGAATTCTTTCTCTAGCACTACTCTTAGGAGTTAGAGGAGAATTATTCTTGTAGTTAGTTCTTCTCTCTAGTCTCTCTCTCTAGCACTACTCTTAGGAGTTAGAGGAGAACTAGAGAGAAGATTAGGGTCCCTCTACTTTCTCTCTCTAAGTTAATTTGGAGAGAGATAAGTATGAGATTAATTATGTAATAGTTAGTAGTAGCTAGCTTATCAATGTAACGCTTTGGATTATTCGGAAGTAATATAAGCATCGTTTGGCTCGCAATAATTACGGGTAATATCTATCCTTTTCTCTTATTAATTAATTGTAATGTTCTTGTTTGATGTTTATGATTTATTAATATTGGAAATGTTTATTGTCATGATATGCGAGTAGTTGTTTATATGTTTGCCATGATTTAGATAGTTATAATGGGATGATAATAAATGTTGTGAAGTAATATGACGGCCCCTATTCGACTGTTCTCGGATATAGTGCTGGAAACGCTTTAGGAGGAGTACAAACGTACGGAAGTCTGAGAACGACCGAAGGTAGTTATATTACGGACCAATACTTTAAATGTGCTAAATGAATTTCTATTTATAGTTTAATTATAACATTATGAACGAATGATGGCATGTTTGGCCAACCGCTTATGACCAGACTACCCCAACTTATTCCGGTAGGGTAAAACCTGTTTATGTGACTATTTATTCAATAGACAATGCCATGATACGGACATCTCTGACGACCGAGATTGGGGAATAGGATTCGAGGGTAGTTGTTAGCCGATATGTTCAGTACATTTGGGAGAACTTCCGATGTATTGTAATTGTTTGTGTTTACTATCCATGTGACATATCTTCTATCTGATTGCGGACAACTCTACGTTAGTTAGTTGATAGGATCGTAAAAACAACTCATTCCAACATAGTCTAAACTCATAAAAAGAAACTTATATGAATGGGAATTATTATACTTTGTTATTGTTTAAATGTATGACACCTGACCTAATTTATGGAGTACCCTTTCCAGTTATCCACGTGACTACAACTTAGACATTAGGGAGTCCGGAACCTTAATTATGGTAAGTAGTTATCTGTGCCCATGACATGCAATAAGTAAGACACAGTGTAATCACTCGTTGTATATATTAGATTTACATTTCTGCACTGCTTTACATTTAGTTAGTTTAGAGTGTCAACCTCACTGTCAATTACTCTCAACCGCATGTTAGACGTAAGAACCCGTGGAACTACCCTGTAAAGTACACTTTCTATTACTGAAAGGCATGGTCCTCATATGAAACATGTTTTAAACAAACTGTGAATAATCTGGAGATGTATAACTGTTTGAAAAGGAGAGGTCTAGGTCATAAATCAATGTAATTGGAGCTTAAGAAAAGTATTAACAAGGTCTAGTGAGGAAAGTCCAAGTGATTTAGATTTATCAACCCCCTAGATTTTACATATTTGATTCTTTAAACATAACAAGTTAATAATTAGGTACACTATTAGAAGAACGAGAGATAAGCTTAGGTGTTAAGAACGGTCGGACCTATGAGACGATATGCTGCTTTATTCATGTACCTCGGTTAATCACCAAAATAGGTTGCTTATCTTTCAACTAGGTAAGTATTGGGAGTTTAGCGTATTGCTCCAATCAGAATCACGATAACCTAGTTCCTAGTGACATGCCAATGGGAATTTAATTGGTAGGGTTCTAGTGTTTACACCAAAGTCTGTCAATCTATTAATCTGAAAGTGTCCCCATCATAAACACAATCCCGATATTATACTATTCCAAGTCATGGTAAACCACGTCTTCCCTATCCTTAGTTGTTCCTTATATGCTAGCTAGTTCTTTTTAATTTTATTGATTTAGTTATTTTAATTAGATAAAAACCAAACAAAACCAACTATCTGAACCCAATCTTGAGGACTGAATTATCCAAACGAGCTCCGTTTCAAATTCGACCGTCTGGAGACGACCCTGATCATCCTTACCACGTACTAGTATCAGGTACTTGTGCCTAGTACCAGTAGGTAGTTCGGAGGTTTAGGCCCCGAGCAAAATAAATTTTAAAACACCCTGATCGCACCCTCGGTCGTTACAACAGCACCGACGACACCGACGGCTGAGGGCGCATCAAACCCCCAACCCTAAACCCTAACCCCTAAACCCCAAACCCTAAACTCTAAACAATTTACAAAACTCTAAACCCTAAATCATACTAAACCCTAAACCCTACTAAACCCTAACCCTAAACCCTGCTAAACCCTAACCCTCAAACCCTAAACCCAAGCCCTAACCCTAACCACAAATCAAATGTACAACCAATCACTAACACAAGTGTTACTAATTTGTAAAACCCACCAAAAAAAGAAAAAAAAAGTTGTCATAAGTATGTCTTAAGGGACGAAAAATCGAAGAGGAGAAAACGCTGAATTTTATAGTGCAATTTTCATGATTTTTTGACTTATCGTTTGTGAGATATTTGAGTTTCAAAAATGTGGGGGAAATGGGTATTTGATGAAAATGAGTGATTGAGATTGATTCTCCTATTCTCACTCAAAATTGATGTACTCATTTGAACTCTACTCACAAGGTTATTATAATTTAAACATAATAAATATTACAAAATTGTGTATGAAACCTTTAATTCATCTAATTACACTTCTTTTCATCAAAACCCGAAGTTAGGGTTTATACAATTTAGCTCTAACATCAAATTAAGCAAGAATAGAGCATGAATTATACCTCAAGAACCCTAATTTAGTGCTTACAAGCTTCAACTTATAAACCTTAGCCTTAATTCTTTGATTTCCTCTTGTTTCTTGTTCTTTCAAATCGACACCCACACACACTGTACGTAGTTTTCTGTTTCTGTATTTAGAATAAGGTGGAAGGAACCAGAGTTTTTGTTTTAATATAATCATTTTCATATTACTCCCCTCAACTATGCTAACTTGACACTTTATACCCCTCTAACTCCATTTACTTAACATGGTTAGTCCCACTAACTTATTTAACATATATCTACACTTAAATATTACACACCTTTAATATAATATTTATTTGTAACTTAACTGTTAGTCCCTGTTTAACTTAATAAACAATCGTATATAATAAGCCTTGAAAGTATTATTGAGAAGTTGCGGAATCACACTCAATAATATTAAGAAGATCAACAAATATTAATATAATGAACACAATAATATATCGAAAGCTTCAATCTTATTATTGATATAAGACGAATACACTTAATGTATTAGGGTTACAGAAAACCTTGAAGCTGCGCAAAACCTTAACCTATCTAGGTCTAAAGGATCTCTATTTATAACACATAGAGTCCTACACAATCTCCTACGAATATGGAATAAAATAACTTCCATAACCGACTCATACTTATCACAAAATCATAAACAGTTGTAACTACCATTCTGAAGTAAACAGTTGTGACTATTACACATTCAGTGGTAACTGCTTCAATTGTAATATAAGACTAAGTACAAATATATAATCAGTGTTAACTGCTACATATATAACTAACAGTTACAGATATATAAGCAGTTTTAACTACTTACAGACACATAACTATCAGTTGAAATCCATCTTCAATCAGTTGTAACACTTGTCTTCTCGTCAGATTTCTTCTATCAGTTGTAGCTTTATGAAAACAGTTTTATCCTTCAACACAAACAGTTTTAAACACTTTGTACTCTGTCTTCTCATCAACAACTTCAATTCAGAAATAGTTTTGACCCAACAATCTCCCCCTAAACTTAATCTGTCCTTCACAGCATTAAGTTTCTTCTAATTCTCCATTATGAGCTTCACAAAATTCTTTCAAAACTGTCAGTCTTTTTTTCTCTATCTCCTCCTTCTTATAAATCTGATTCAGCACCATATAAACCAATTCCTGAGCTACATCATCTAAAATAGCAGCTTGTAACCTTGCATTTCTCATACTCATCAAAAAGCTCAGATTTATATCATAAAATCTATCTGTCAGCATCCACATAAACACTGCATCATCCATAACAATCTGATGTACTTCTGGTTTGGCATGATAAATCCAATTCCTGACCTTACTTAAAGTAGTAAATTGAAATGGAAATTCTTCTGGTTCAAACATAGCTTTAATCCAATGCCATGTAACCTTCTCAACCAGATTTTCAAACTCCTTTAAATCCAAATTCTTCTCCATCCCAATCTCATATATTCTGACCAAATCAGTTCTACTGATCCTCTTTATCAAATCCCTAAAAGATCTCCACCAAGATACATTCTCATCTGCTCTTTCAATTTTAATCTTGTGAATCTTAACAGGATTAACAAACTGTTCAATTGACCAATCAATAATACCAGGCAAATCAACATTAATTACCTCTGACTCCACTGGTTGTAACAAAATAAATTCCTTCAATTCATCAACATTCCTTTCTCTATCAGGAATTTCATCCAATTTTCTTTTCTTTCTTTCTAATTCTTCTTTCCTTTCCTTCTCAGCTTCTTCCTTTTCTCTCTTTTCCTTTTCTTCCTTTTCTTTTAATTTCTTTTCTTTTTCTGCTTTTTTCTTTTCCTTTTCAGCTTCTTTCTTTTCTTTTTCTTTCTTCTCAATCACTTCAGGATTCATATCATCCTTATCCCACAAATTCTGCAATCTCTCCAAGCTCATCTGCTTCAAAGCATTCATAGGAATATATCCACCTTTTAACTTTGCAATCAAACTCTTCCTCATCTGAGCTTTAGTAGGTGGTTTAGCTGCCTTTTTCTTTCTTGCCTCTTCTGCTTTCTTCTTTTTGATTTGATCAACAAGATACTCAATATCATCCTGCTTTTGCTCTCTCAACAAATATTCATCCCATTCTGCCACTTGTTCCTTTGTCATTTTAACAAATTTACCTGGCTCAATCTCAACATCAATCAAGTCTTCTGCATTGAGCTCAGCATGTAATCTTTGTGCATATTCTGGATCATGAGCAGTTGCATCAGCTGGCACTGGTTTTGGCTTTTTCTTCTTTTGTTCTTCAACCAACTTTCCCTTGCCTTTATCTTTGGGATCAATCTTTGGCAACTCTTTCTTTTGATGAACAGGAGCTGCAACAGGTTCTCTGATAGTAAATCCAGGTAAAGATGGTTGTGTAGATTTTTTTCTTTGGTGTTTCAACCTTCTTCCCTGTTCCTGTCATCTTAGCAGTTTTAACTGGAATGCTCTTTTTTCTAGACTGTTGTTGAGCATCAGTCTTTTCTTTTTCCACTGCTATCTCTGGTTTATTAACCTCATCACCATCATCATCATCATCGTCATCAATCTTTAGCTCCTCAGTCTTTGCTCCCATATCAACCTCTGCAGTTTGATCCATTGAACCAATAACCTCGGTATGTTCAGATACATTATCATCTGCCACTGGTTCATTCATATCTGTTTCCACTGACTCATGTACTGGCTCATTTACCTCAGGCTCTGTTGGTGGTGTTGGAGGTGTATGCACAAACTCATCATCCTCAGGTTGTTCCATTTCAATCTCCTCATCAACTTTCTCATCATCATCTACAACCTTATCACCCATGTTTGTCCAAACCTTCTCCCCCTTTTTGAAAGCATTTTGTTGAAATTGATAAGCATCCTCAGGTTCAGAAGTATCATGAACTACATACTTTCTTCCTTTCTTCAAACACTCAATGACAATCAACTCCAACTGTTGCACTCTCCTCTGCAATTGAGCCACAATCTCATCCTTAGCTCTATTCTTCTTCCTCTCCTTGACAAATTTTGACCATACATAATCAATCATAGCCGTCAATTCTGAGTTAGTTCTAGCCTCAACACCTTCAGGATGTGAATCCTTTGGTGAATCATTGACATTATCAAACTCTGACTCATGCCTAGCATGATCATCAAAGTCCCCTTGATTCTTGGTACTGGGACTACTAGGATCATCTACAGGTGTAGAATCATATCCAGGTGTTGCCTCTGATTGGGTCTTATTTATGTTACTTCTGTCCTGCTCTGCCAGTGGGCTAGAAGCAGTAGAAGCAGCCCTTTCAGAATGATCAACCTCCTCCTCATTGATAATCTGCTGTGGTGAATCATTTGACTGAGACATCTGAGCAGCAGCAGCCTCAGATGCCTGTTTTCTAGCCTTTTTGGCTCTAAAAGATTTAGCTGTCTTGGTCCCTTGTTTTCTTTTAATACCCCCAGCTACTGTGGGTTGAGAAGTGGTAGGTGTAACCATTCTCTCAGCAGCTGGTTCAGCTTCAGTTGGTTGTACTGAGGCTTTGGTGGAAGGTGCAGGAAGCATAGTATAGAAAAATGCTGTAACCTTCCCAGAAAATTTAGTATCTCTCTTCATATTTACAAAAACTTTTGGTTTAAAAGAGACAATACCAATAACTTTATCAAGTGCAGTTAAATTAGGAATTTGTTCATTTAAGAACAACTGCACAAATCGTGGATACATCAAAAATTTAATCTTTGGTTGCTCAATGTTTCTAAGCATACCAGAAAATATCAGATTTGAAAAATTAAACCTTTGACCAGTTGCAAGACAAGCAATTGCATAAGCAATGTTGCTTCCAAACTGCTCAAAAGATGATCTTTTTAATGATAAACAGTGTAAAATTGTATGAATCAAAAATCTCCACTGATGAGAAAATAAGGTTTTCTGAAAAGTAAAAACTTCAAAAGAACTCTCATAACCCATCAAGCGTAGAGTATCATACATAACAGAATCATCTAAAGAGGTTATACATGCCTCATCATCTAGTTGTAATGAAGCTCTAACAGTAGCTTCAGTAACTACAACTCGTGTATCCATGACTTTTGACACAATCCGTTTAATCCCCTGTTCCTCTTCTATCGTCGCATTCACCCAGAAATTGTTGATATGTTCATGAGATATTCTGGGTGCCACAGTAAGAGCATGACGAATATGTGAAGCACGAAGAAAATCAATGATTTCCACATACTCGTTTGCCTCAGCAGGTTTCATCAAGAATGCGATCATATTATGATCTTTTCCAATCGGTAGTTGAACAGTAGACGAAGTAGATGCCATGATAAGAAATCACGAAATCGAAGAGAATAGAAGATGATTTACAGAATTGAGAATCTATGAGACTTAGCGCAGTGGTTTGTATGTGTAATTTTGAGAGCGTAATGAAAAACCCTAAGTGTTGAGAGTTAAGTACTGAAATCAAATCAGTTGTAAACCCTAATTTGACCAGATCCCCAATTATAACTAAAACAGTGTTAATTATGAAAAATAACACGTTCAGTGGTAATTGTGAGAATAACCATCAGTGGTAATCAACACTTGGTTTTTCAAATGCATCATTTACATAATAAAGCTAGCAGTGCTCACTTGTACAAGGAGTACCAACCGACCAAGGCAGTGCTAACTTAATACAAGTAGTAAAACTCCAAAGTATACACCTACAGTGGTTAGACTCCAAAACATAGCAATATAACCTGCAGTGTTAAAATAAACAAATATACAAGTATACAGTGTTAACCATACAAAAACAGTGGTGAAGTGATTATTAACACTGTTTATACTTAAAGTAATAAACAGTGATAACTATACACAATACACACTATCAGTGTTTAATTAACAAATCAGTATTAACCCAAATTGAAGCACAGTAAATATTATTCACAGAAAGCAGTGATAAGAAAAATACTTAAGACAAATTGATCATTCCAATACTAGTAACCAAGAATGTGAATCTGCCTACATCAAAAGCATTAGTAAACAAATCAGCAAACTGATTATCAGTATGAACTTTCAAAATTTGAATAAGTCTTTTCTCATTACAGTCTCTAATGAAATGATATCTAATTTCAATGTGCTTTGTTTTAGAATGTTTAACTGGGTTATTGATAATACTAATTGCAGAACTATTATCAATAAAAATAAGAATATTAAGAAAAGTGAAACCGTAGTCTAACATCTGATTCTGAATCCATAGCACTTGTGCACAGCAACTTGCAGCTGCTACATATTCTGCCTCTGCTGTAGATGTAGATACAGTGGTTTGTTTCTTGCATTGCCATGAAACCAATCTATCTCCCAAAAATTGGCAACCTCCTGATGTAGATTTCCTGTCCAGATTAGCTCCTCCATAATCACTATCTGTATAAGCTATCAGATCAAAAGAAGTAAACTTTGGATACCAAAGGCCCAATTTTGGTTGACCCTTTAAATATCTAAATATTCTTTTGACTGCAAGAAGATGTGATAGTTTTGGATTAGCTTGAAATCTTGCACATAAGCACACTGCAAACATGATGTCAGGCCTTGATGAAGTGAGATACATAAGAGACCCAATCATTGATCTGTAAAGATGTTCATCTACACTCTCCCCCTCAAGATCTGCATGTAATTTCTTGTTTGTTTCCACAGGTGTGCTTGCAACCTTTGCATCTCTGTACCCAAACCTATCTAGTATATCATTAACATACTTACTTTGATGAATAAAGATTCCTTCATTCTGCTGCTTCACTTGCAACCCCAAGAAAAATGTTAATTCCCCCATGGAGCTCATCTTGAACTTCTCATGCATTAGTGATTCAAACTCCTTGCAAAGACTATCCTTTGTTGAACCAAAAATGATATCATCTACATAGACTTGAACTAGTAGTATATCATCCTTAATCCTTTTAGTGAACAAAGTTTTATCTATTGCACCCCTTTTGAATCCATTCTGCAACAGATAATCTAAAAAAGTATCATACCAAGCTCTAGGTGCTTGATGTAATCCATATAGAGCTTTTTCAAGTTTGAAAACTTTATCAGGAAACTTGAAATCTTCAAACCCTGGTGGTTGACATACATAAACCTCTTCCTGTATAGTGCCATACAGAAAAGCACTCTTAACATCCATCTGATACACAATGAATCCCTTAAATGAAGCATAAGCAAAAAACAATCTGATTGCCTCTATTCTTGCAACAGGTGCAAAAACTTCATCATAATCAATTCCTTCTTCTTGTGAATATCCCTGTGCAACCAATCTAGCCTTGTTTTTGATCACTATACCTCTTTCATCTTTCTTGTTTTTGAAAATCCATTTAGTACCAATTGCCCTCTTCCCTTTGGGCAAATCAACCAATGTCCAGACTTCTTGAATCTTAAACTGAAGCAATTCTTCTTGCATAGCTTCAATCCAACTAGGATCTCTCAAAGCTTCAGTAACCTTCTTTGGTTCTGTTTGAGACAGAAAACAAGCAAACAAAGAAGTATTAACTGCTTCTGTATCAAGATTTACCTCATCCTCATTTGCTGAAGCTTCAAACACCTGACTTTGATTTCTTGTTTTAACAGCAGATTCAATATCACCTATTACATTCTCAAGAGGATGATCTTTATGAGTAATGTATTTAGATGTTGCTGTTTCTTGTAACTCCACATCCAAGTTGGTATAATTTCCTTCTTGTCCAGACTCACTGCTTGACACTTCTCTTGAAATTCTCTTTGACAAAGGAGTAGAGCTCATCAAATGTAAATAATTCAATTGTTCATGCTCCTTGTCAAGTTGCTTTGTTGGTGTCTGATCAACATTCACATCTACCTTTGAATACTTCTGTGCTGGACTCATATCACTATCTTCTGCACTGTCTTCCATAACAGGTCTATCAGAATCATCAACATGAGTAAATGATGTTTCATCTGATTTTTCTGATTCCAAATTATGTGATGTCTTTGGTTGATCAGATTCAAACACTTCTGGGGGATCAGGAGACCAAATTGGAAACAGTATGTATTCTAATGAATCATTTTTCTTTCCAGCTGGTATTCCTGAGTCTGATCTACCTTCTCCAGCACCTGTTCCTGCATTTGTACCTGCACTTGTATCTGCACTAGAATCCACATTTGTATATCTAAAAGCAGTATTAAGTGCATCAATATCAAACAGTGATTCAGGACCTTTTCCATCAGGATTAACAGTGCTTTCATTAAAAGTGATGTTCATTGATTCTTCTATGATCCTGGTCCTTTGATTGAATACCCTATAAGCTTTACTTTGAATAGAGTAACTAACAAATATCCCCTTATCTGCCTTACTCTCAAACTTTCCTAAGTGATCTTTGGTATTTAAGATTGTACAAGGACACCCAAAAGATTTTAAGAAACTAACTAATGGCTTTTTCTTAAATAAAAGTTCATATGGTGTCTTGTTATGAGGCTTAACAACTAATACCCTATTCTGAACATAGCAGGCTGTGCTAACTGCCTCTGCCCAAAAGGACATAGGTAGCTTTGCATTAGATAGCATGGTTCTAGCAGCCTCAATCAGTGTCTTATTCCTCCTTTCAGCTACTCCATTATGTTGAGAAGTTCTAGGTGCACTAAATTCTCTCTTAATACCTTTAACTTCACAGAATTTATCCATCTCATGATTTTTAAATTCTGTTCCATTATCACTTCTGATGATCTTTACTCTTTTATCCAATTGATTTTCCATCTTAGTTATAAATGATCTAAGTATTTCACCTGTCTCATCCTTTGTCCTAATAAAAAAAACCCATGTAAATCTAGTGTAATCATCAATAATCACAAGGCAATAAGATCTTTTCCCCATACTACTTATACTGGTTGGTCCAAATAAGTCCTTATGCAATAGGTGTAAGGGTGTGCAGTTTGTATTCACCATTTTGGACTCAAAAGAGGATTTGTGTTGCTTTCCTTTTTGACAAGAAACACAATGATCATCACATGAATAGACCTTTTTAGGCAAACCTCTAACAAGCTTGTTTTTGACAAGTTTATTAATGGTTTTGAAATTCATATGACACATCCTCCTATGCCACAGTTCAGATTCATTCACACTTGCTTTAGAAATAAGACAGTTTAAATCGGGTTGAGGTGTCATATTTGCTAAGTCACACTTATATACATTATCTTGCCTTGGAATTCTCATTAAAATCATGTTTTCAGGTATTTTGAATTCCTTGGACAAGATAAGGCATTCAGTGTCAGTAAGATGAACTGGGTTCTTTTTATCTGTGATTTGACTCACACTTAGCAAATTATACCTCAGTTGTTCCACAAAATAAACATTATCAAAACTTAGCTTTTCACTCTGAATTGTCCCTTTGCCTGTGATCTTTCTTCCTTTTGGATTGCTTCTAAAAGCTACATATCCACCATCAAAAGATTTGAAATCCTGTAGCTTTTCTTTGTCTCCAGTCATGTGCCTTGAGCATCCACTATCAATATGCCATAAGCTCTTTGGCTTGCCCTGCACAAACAGTCAAAAAGAGAATTAATTTCTCTTGGGAACCCAAACCAATTTGGCTTTGGGTTTCCCATGTGCATTCACATACTCAACTTTCTTGAAGATTATTGATTGTGATGCACTATTGGTATTTGGACCTGTTAATTTATCAGACTTAATAGGTGTCCAAATCCAACTTATTTTAGACCTAACAGTGGTTTTTGGCTTAACAGTTTTAACTGTTTTACCAATTGAAGAATCAGTGTTAATTTTGTTAACACTGTTTTTGTATTTTGTTACCACTATTCTAGTCTTTTTACTTTTGGCTAATTTTGTTATTACTGCTGCAGTAGATTTATCTGTAACAATGGTTAACATGTTAGCCTTTGAGTTTATCTTCTGAACTCTGGCAGTATGATTAACTTTTGATTGAAAATTTTGTTTGTTAATCATATTTGCTTTTGTCCATGACTGTTTTCTAATCCTTTGAACATTCTTAGGATTATGATAACAGTCATATTAGAGATGACCCATTTTTCCACATATAAAGCAAGCCTTTTCTTTTATCACAGTAACATTATTACCCAGTCTTTATGAAATCATTTGATTCCAGTTTCTTTGATTACCTCTGGGTTTTTGATTTTGAAAATTCTGTGAAAAAGAAGTACTTGCTTTACATTTACAATTAACACGGTTATTCACATCAGATTTAACAACAGGTTTAGTAACTGAATTAACTGTATTACTAACATATCCAAACCCATGTTTAGATTTGTTAGTGTTCAAACTCACATTCTCTAAGGCCAGTTTAGCCTTTTCCTTAAACATTTTCTTACCCTCTTCTAGTTTATCAGTTTTAAGCTCAGAAACTAGACCAGTAATTACTCTCTTCACATTCTCACATGTTGATTCAGACTTAGATAATTCAGATTTTACACTCTTCTCACTAACAGATGTCCTATCACTCTGATTATCTTCTACAGTACAATCACTAACTTCACCTTCAACAAATAACTCATCATCAGATAAACTTTTAATTGGATCAGCCTTTTTAACCTCATCTGTCATTCCTCTTTTAAGTGAATTGATATCAATTTCACTTTTATGAGGAAAGTAGGTGTGATTATAAGGTGGAGGTACATTATTGTACCCTAATCCAGTCTTAATTTTATCATGAATCTGTGAATCTATAAGTTTATTGACACTCTTAGAAGCATATTCTAATTTATTTACATCAAGTCTTATGCTATCTCTTTCACATGTGACCTCAGTAAGTTTCTTAGACAACAACTCGACTTTATCTTTAAAAGTGTCTCTCTCCCACCTAGCATATTCAATGTCATATTTAAACTGTGTTGCATTAACTTCATATGCCTTTATTTGATTTTCCAGATTTTCAATGACTGCTATGGTGTGTTTACTTTTGATTTCCCATTGTTTTAGTTCCTCACACACTTTTATATTATGATCCCTATAATGTTTAACAATTTGTTTACAAACAATAGAACATAATTTATTTTGTACCTCAGTAGGAACTTATGACTTTTTGTCAGATTCTGCAATGGCCATGAGACATTGATTCTTCACAACATGTTCTTCTTGATCACTCCAGTCCCATCCACAGCCATCCATAGAAACCAATGCATTTGCTGAAGCACCCTGAATTGGAATGTTTCTAGTTTGAGTTCCATTGCTTCCAGCTCTCTGACCATTACCATTCTGCTATTGCCTAGGGTTTCTGCATTCTCTAGCAAAGTGTCCCATCTTGTGACAGTTGAAACACTCAATCTTGCTCTTATCAAACCAATTTGCATCATTCCTTTTGTATGCAAAGTTGTTCCTACCAGTCCTCTGCATGAACCTTTTTGCTCTCTGAGTAATTAAAGCAATTTTCCACTTAATGTCCATCTCCTCTAGATCATCACCATCAAATTGTTACAAATCTTCATTAGTAAGTGATGAATTCACATTACTTGCAAAGAAAGATTCTAATATCTGATCATTAGAACTGTTAGATGATGATCCCGTTCCTCCTGAAACATAAGCAGAACCTATTTGACTTGACTCTGATTTTGTTCCAGCCATAGACATAAAAGCAGCATTGTGACTATACCCAGAAGCTTGCTTCTTGCTTTCCACCTCAGACTCAAAGTTCCTCAGATCATTGTATATATCTTCTAATTCCTTGATCTCAATATCTGAACTCTGCCTCAATCCAACTGTGTAGATTGTCCATTCATCACCTAGTGATCTTAAGAACTTTTTGTTAAGATCTTCTTTGTCAATCTTAACCTTGTGATTTTCCAATTCTCCAACTAATTTAGTAAACCTATCAAAGGTTTGAGTTAGAGTTTCAGTTTTCACATGGCTAAAATTCTCAAATTATTGCTTTAACAGAGATCTTTTATTCTTTTTGGTGTTATCATTGCCACCAAACCTCTTCTCAATTGCCTCCATTAGTACCTTGGGATCCTCACAAGAATCAAAACCCTGTGATGCTCATTAGGAATGGATAGCAACGGAGTACTAAGAGCCTTGTATTCTGTAGATCTGATCTTTCTCTCTGCATCAGATGTTGGTGGTGGTCTTGGCTGCTTTACACCATCAGCATCAAGCGTTACTGGTATACCATTAACAACAACTTCCCACATCTGATAATCTGTGAGAAGCATGTATTGCCTGATTCTGACCTTCCATAGGTCAAACTCATCATGTTTGAGCATTGGAATCTTTGTTGCTTGAATTCCTTCATTCCCTTCAGATAAAATTGCGTGGATCGTCCCTGTGGTTTGCACTAAATTGCACGCCGCGTCCCTGTACTTTTTTTTTTACCTGGACCATCCTTGTACTATCATTTTGTTGCGTAGGGCGTCCTTCTGTCAAAATGACATTAGTCTATCCCGTTAACTTGACCCATGTACGGAACACGTGAGGGTAAATTGGTAAAATCCCCTCCCCTTGTCTCTTTTATTCACCCGTACCTTTTCATTTTCTTCCTCCCGCTCACTCACCCATCACCACAGAACCCTAAAAACTCCCTTTTCTTCAATGGCTTCATCAAGCTCATCCGTTAACTCTCGAATGCCAAGACTTTACAAATGTGCAGTACCGCAACCCTTGAAGGTGCGCACGTCGTGGACTGTTACCAACCCAGCTAGGCGATTTTTGAATTGTCCCGATGGTTTGGTAAGGAATTTTGTTTGTTTCGTAAATTTTGAATACATCAGATTGTTTGATACTTTATTAATTGTTTTTATCAGATTCCATGGAAGAGGTGCAAAGCATATTATTGGGTTGATGAAGAAGTTAAAAATTCATGGTACAAGATGAATCTGTACGAGTTATATCAAAGCTTGAACCGTGACCAACGAGAATCGTATTACGAGATGATGAAGTACAGAGAAATGTTCACGAAAATGGAAGATGACTTTGCAATGTACAGGTCTGAGATGGAAGGTATGGTGGAACTACTACAAAATGAAGTGGTGGACTACAAGAAAAGGATCAAGTTTTACATGAAACTAACTATGTTTTTGCTGTGATCATAGTTGGTAGGATGTTTTTAGGTTAGTTGAAGTATGTTTAGGATTGCTGCAGTTTGATATGGTGGGTTTATCTAGTTGCAGTTTATATTGGTTAGGTTGTATTTTGTAATCTTTTGGCTTAGTAATCTTTTGACTTGTAGTTGCAATTTGTGATCATAGTTGGTATGTTGTACTACTCCTTTGTAATCTTTTGACTTGGTAATGAACGAATGAGGCTATTAATTTGAAGTTGTGTTAATGGGACTTCAAGTAATGAAGTGGTAGTTGTAATCTTTTGATGTAATGGAGACTCGAGGTAATGTTTGAAAGCTAGTAATGAAATGCTTCTATTTTGCTCAAGTGAAGCACACATGTGCTCAATGCATAGCATGGTAATATCAGTCTAATGCATAGCACGGTAATATCAGTCTAAGCATATACAAATAGACTGCACAAATAGACTGCACAACAAAAGATAAACTGTTACATACCACAACAAAAGATAGGCTGCACAACAAATAGACTGCAAAAGCCAACCACAACAAAAGTCTGTTACATACCAAATATAATGTAAAAGTCAACCACCACAAATAGCACAACATTCAACCACAACATTCAAATTAAGATAAACTGCAAATACTAAATCCATACATTTAAAACATACTAAATAGATTGCAAGTTCAGAACAGATAACATGATTACACAAGTTCAACCTAATAGAAGAGTTAAGTAGACTGCAGGTTCAAAAGACATTACATAAGGCCAATGACAGGCAATAGAAATCCAGAAATTGAAATTGCATATTGTTCCTTGACCAAAATAAAGCAAAGTTAAAGTTATGTTGCTGCATCCTTGGTTACCCTCTTAGATCCACATGCCTTTTTCTTAGTTCCACCCCCTGAAACAGAACTCTTCCTCTTACCAATTTGCTTATCTTTAGCTATCACAGCAGCTGCAGCTGTACAACTCCTTTGATTATGGCCAAATGATTTACACTTTCCACATTGCACAGTCTTCCCCTTCCTTGACAACTTACCACTCACATTCAAGCTTTCCCTTTCATCTGCTGACTTCTTTCTGTTCTTGGTGGGCATACCAGGAGTTGGATGGTCTATTGGTGGTAGCAGAGTAGTTGGAACCTTAGACTTTGTCCACATGTTTCTTCCATTCACTGGATTAATGGTATAACTATAGGTTTTCTTCCATGTGTCTAACCAGTACACAGGATGCACCCAAGACTCTGGTATACCAACTTCTTTGCCATTCACAGCCATATTCCAGATTGTAGCAACAGCATGCTTACATGGCATGCCTGTTATCTCCCACTTTCTACATGCACAAGTTTTTTGACCTATATCAACCACATACTGTTCATTGTGAGGACCATTGACTTGATACATTTGACTCCCACTCCATGTCACTAGACACTTCCCTGCCTCTGTCTTGATTGCCTCAAATAGCTTTGTTGCAGTTGGTGTAAGTGGTCCATCACTCTTTTCAATTACCTTTAAAACTGTAGCAATCCTCTTCATAAGGTACTCTCTTGTGTACTCTAAGGCTGTAATTATTGGCTTGTCCCTCCCATCAAGTAACCACCTATTTTACACCTCACACATGTTATTGAGTAACACATTAGATACTGCCCTTCCTGCACAATTTTCCAATTATGTTAAAACTACTCTCAAAGCACATGTAATGTTACAATGACTTATGTTAACATGGAGCATTACTAACCTGTGAAGTGGCTTCTAGCCCAATGTTGTGGTGGAATCCTGGAGAGCCATGTGTAACAAGGTTCATTAAAACTCTTGAACTCAAGCATTGCTTTCTCAAAATGTGGGACAGTTGTGGCAGAAGCACACTTCCACAATAATAGTTTAAAAGCAGTTCCTCTCCACTTCAACTTCATATTTTCATGAATATGCCTTAGACAGTATCTGTGCTCAGCACATGGGTATAACTGTGTTATTGCTTGAAGAAGTCTCAGTCACACATTCATATATAAGTTAATCATGGATTTTAGGCAGTTGATAAAGATAAACTGCAAATAATAAACATAGTCAAAGTACAAGTAACCATACCTTTTGTCTATCACTCATGAAAGTGAAGTTTGAGTTTCCGTTAAGATCTAGGCCCTCACCCAAGCACTGTAAAAACCAATTCCATTACTTGAAATTCTCAGAATCCACAATTGCATAAGCCACAGGATATATACCATTGTTAGACTCCCACAGCAGTTAATATATGTCCAGTTGCAGGGTCTTTCATGTGTGCCCCATCTACACCTATTAACTCCCTCCCTAAAGTTTTAAATCCCTGCTTCAATGGACCTAAGCAAACATATATCCTCTTGAACACCCTTGAACTTGCTTTTAGATTTCCAGGTTCTGTTTCCACCCTCACAGTTGACCCCGGATTTGCCCTCATCAACTCATTTATATAGTCCCTTAACAGTTCATATTGTTCCTTGAAATCTCCTTGAATGCTAGTTTTTGCATCCTTCAGTGCCCTGTATGCCTTATATTTTGAGATATCCATTTCAAGATCCTTCTCAAACTGGGCTTTAACTGCTTTAGGTGGCATCTTTGGATTAGTTTCCAGCTGCTCCACCAACTGACTTGAAAGAAATTTGTATGTGCACTGTTTGATATCCCTGGATTGGATACACTTGTGTTGCTCAAAAAAGGTTTTCACTTGCCAAGTCTCTTTGCCTAATTGTTTAGAAACCAGCAAAACCCACGGACACTCAACCACAATCTCCCTCTTTTTCTTTTTTTTCTTCTCCAGATCTGCAATTTTTTGTGAAGATTCCTTATCTATGCACTTTTTTGTCTTTTTCCCACCATTTGGTGCACTTTTTATCTTTTTTTTATTGGTAAAGGGGGCCACATCATTTACTCTCTCACCTTCCACTATTTGCTTTGGAGTAGGACCCATACCAGATTTAATAGCATTAGATGTTTGACCAACTTCAAAATTCCCACTTATTTCATTATTCACAAAAGTTGGCAATTTGCCTTCACAACCTATCCTCAGCCTTTCCTTGTCATTTTTAATATAAAACAACAACCTCCTAGTTTCAATTGCATGCACTTTAACATGCTCTTTGACCTCCTCTACACTCTCAAACTCCTGACCAACATAAAAATAAGTCTTGCTCACATCCCTGCCTTGAGTTTGTTGTTTCTGCAATTCCTTAATCTTTTTCTTCCTAATCCCATCCACACCATCTTCAGGTTCTGAGCCACTTTCAAACTCCTCATTGTTCAACACATCTATATGAACTACATCTGCTTCATTTGATGGATTCTCAGGAATTGTCTTACTAGCATTCCCCATGAATTCAACATCCTTATCAACACTAAAATGGAAGTCTCTCATGTCTACTTCAACATCATCCATGGGATTATCTTCATCTACAATGTAGTCACTATCATCTTCCACTTGTCCTTCCATCCTATCACTCACCTCATCTTTTTCAACCCTATCACTCACCTCATCTGGTTCAACCCTATCACTAACCTCTTTTGGTTCATGAGCATAAAAGTGATCAAACTCATTATCCACAGCATCACCAAATACAGTGGATGTGTCTACATTGTACTTTGGCATGTTTTCTTCTACACAACTTGCTTGAGTCAAGTCAATAACAGAAGGTTGACTATTGATATCGCTCGTTTTGTACATGTTTATCTCTTGCGATATCATTGTTTTTGTACTTATTTCTAGTTGATTTCATGAACTTTTGGTATTTATTTAGTTGGAAATTGATTTCATGTATTAAGGCTAAAGATTGAGAAAGAAATGATGAAAAGATGGAGGATTTTGCTATGCTGCACCGTTTTGGCCATATCTCCCTCATACGAACTCGGATTGAGGTGATCCAGGCGGCCAAACGAAGCTAACTCAGAGCTCTACAATTATCCAGAAGATAGTCAGCCTATCTGCTAAGATTCATAGCCGATCGGCTAAACTAAGCAGATAGTCAGCCTTCTTGTTCACTTTTCAATGATAATTTTATAACTGGATTCAACACATCAAGTTTTTGGCGCCGCTGCCTGGGAATGTGATTGATTAAGAGTTTAATTCGAGTGTAATTAATTTATCCTTTTCTAGAATTTATTTCCAGGAAAGTTACTTTAAGAGTTTTAGTTGTTATTAGTGTATATATTTTTAATGTTTGTTTATTTTGTGTTGAGTGGTTACGTTTTACCGTTTTTAGTTTTGATGTTTGTAGCAGATTTGTGACTTATCATCAATGTCATATTACTCAAATCATAAAGGTTACAAACCTTTATGTGAAGAGAGTGATTATGATGATGTGCCAATAATATCACGCGAAAGGTGTGCACCACCAAGACACTACCAAGATAATTGGACTCAACTTTATCCATCAAGGACTTGGAATGAAGAACCTTTAATCACTCAAGAGATCGAACAACCAAAAATGTCTAATCTTGAAAGGTTGTTGAAAGAAACAATAGAGCAAACAGAGAGGCATAGTAGAGAATTTGATGAAATCTTCTATTGGAATTTGGAGCCTTACCATGAAAGGCCATATGATACATTTACCATTGCAAATGAGCATTGGGATGATGTTGAGGCTATTGAGCATAATGATTCTTATTCTAACGATGGTTTTGCAGATTCTTCTAACTTTGTTTTTCAGGATGATAGTGAAGACGAAATGGATGAGGAGGAAGAAGAGAATGAAGTCACAAGTTACCCTCATGAAACTTCACAATCTGTTTTGCAGGATTCATACATGCTAGAGCCTGAAGTGACTAAGGACGCCATTGTTGACTATGATGCCGATATAAAGGAATTACAAGGACTGCTGGGAATTAGTGATCATGAGCTAGACGAGCTTGTAAAAAAGGGATTTGGAGATGATCTTATTCTAGAGGCAGAATTTGAAAATTTGTATCTAGCTAATAGCACTCAGGTGCTTGAGGTAGATAGGTTGGAAATGTTGGAAAGGGGTATTGAGTGTGTGCATACAAACTATTTTGAAGAACCACCCGATTATCTTTGTATACTTGTCAAAGATTTTTCTGAAAACGTGGGGATAACTAGTCATTCATACTTGGAAGTGGCAATTATCTGGATTATCATTATACCACTCAAGAAATGGAGAGGTTATTTTCACATTACAAATTGTAGTTGGAGGATGTTCTACCGAAATGTCAAAACAAAAGATGACATCCTCCTATGTGAGTATGACGAGAAAGGAGGTGGTAGCGTGATTGAGGATTGGTTATGAGAAAGCAAGGGTCGAGTCTAGCTCGGGACTCGGGAATAAACCAAGCATCTTGCGGGAGGTGAACCCGTATCGAGATATGATGGATGATTGACAATGGTAACTTTATGCTATGGCAAGAATGTACCTGAAAGGAATGGATGTTTTGAAATCATGATCGAAGGTTATCCAGAATTTGAACAAGCAAAAACCCCCGGGAAGTACTCGCTCCCTTTTACCTTTCACACTTATGCTTATTTCATATATTATATTTTGTTGCATTGAGGACAATGCAAATGTTAAGTGTGGGGAGGTTATTATTCACTTGAATTTGTTTGTCCTTTTAAGATTAATTGCTTTAGTAATGTAATTGATAAATTTTGTTGAAAGTAATTAAATCTTACCTCTTGCATGATAAATTTGTCATAGAGCAACCTCCTTGGGTGAATTGCATAACTAGCATATTTATAGCCCCACTAAAAATTGTGAGAAATCTTGAGCTTAAATTGAAAACACTTATCTTTAGTGTTTATATATTTCAATTGCTATGAGTGTGCCGGTGTTTGTAGTTTATTCTAGAACTTGCCTTAATGATGCATTTCAAGACCGCTGTGGGATCATATTCATGTGATATAGGTAAAGTAGACGATGAATTGGTATTCATTAGGTTTTAGATTTTTAGTTTTTATTTTAAAACCATTTTATTCCAGTCCACCCAGGTCGTTAGCACTCATTTTTAGTGCTAAGAAACCCCTAGACACTTTTCACTTACATTTCCATCAGATTCTTTACCTAGCCTCATTTTTGTGTAGTCAAAAGTTTCAAAAGTTGCCTTGTAACATTGAAGATCATTTTATAAAGTGTGATTTCAAAAACAACCTTTTGGAAAAGTATTATATAAAGAATATTTATTCAAGGAAGCAAGACGAAAGGTGAATGCTCAAACTCAAAAACAAGCAAAATGAAAAATCATGAATAGAGTGCTGAAAATTTACCCTAGGAGGCTGAATTAAAGAAATATTATGAGATGAAGAATAGAAGTTGAAGCATAAGGTTCATTGTTATCACATTTTCATTTAAGTTTCAAGGTAATACACCACAAAGATTTTTTACTACCATTTTCAACAATTGATATATGTGTCTATCCTAACACCACTTCACCTTCACTTTTACAATTATAACACGTTGTTAGAATACCTATTTTGATACTTTGCTTGGTGCTCACGCCAAGACGGTGGAGATTTGATCTTTTAGCAAGCTTATGGTAATTTGTGCAATCACGACTTGGCTATTTGAGTGTTTATCTATTCCATTCCCAATCTTGATCAAATTGAGAGTTGAGTGATTGAAACACATTTCCTATTGAGAGGTGCTAAGTTGTGCATTCAAGCTTGACAAATTTATTTAAGGTTTTCTATGTTTATATTCATGCTACTAACATGATTACTTATGCAATTGTGGTTAGTTATATTTTGTAAAACCTTGTTCTTAAATTCTAAATGCAAGAGGTATATGTTTTGGAATGTATATCATAGTTTACTTGAGGACAAGCAAAGTTCAAGTGTGGGGATATTTGATATCGCTCGTTTTGTACATGTTTATCTCTCGCGATATCATTGTTTTTGTACTTATTTCTAGTCGATTTCATGAACTTTTGGTATTTATTTAGTTGGAAATTGATTTCATGTATTAAGGTTAAAGATTGAGAAAGAAATGATGAAAAGATGGAGGATTTTGCTGATTTTGCTATGCTGCACCGTTTTGGCCATATCTCCCTCATACGAACTCGGATTGAGGTGATTCAGGCGGCCAAACGAAGCTAACTCAGAGCTCTACAATTATCCAGAAGATAGTCAGCCTATCTGCTGAGATTCATAGCCGATCGGCTAAACTAAGCAGATCGGCTTGTGTAGTTCAAAATCCACTCAGAAGTTCGACCTTGTGCAATGCCCAGTATCTTAGCCGATCTGCTAAGTTTAGCCGATCTGCTAAGCTTAGCAGATCTGCTAAGCCTTAGCCGATCTGCTATGATGCACGGGGAAGTCTATTTATGTATTGTTTTAGGGTTCCACATCTCACCTAACTTTTCACCCTCGAACCAGCAGCCCCCATGGGCGATTTTTAGGGTTTCTTGAGCTAATTTCATCATTTTGAAGATCTTCCATCATCCTTAATCATTTGGTTACGAAGAATCATCATCCAAACAATGTAATCACTCGGTTTGCATCTTTATTCGATTATAATTATGTTTACTTTGATTTCTCTTATTTCATGTATTTATCTTGTGGTTATGATGAGTAGTGGCTAGATTATTGTGCTTGTTTGGATGAAATAGCTATTTGATTAGGGGTGTATCTTTTGGTGTTAATTTATGCTTTGAGTTTGTGAATCATCCATGAATTCGTATGTATGTGGTTTGTTGTTGTTATGAAACTTGGGCATTTTCACTAAGCGATTATAGCGAACGTTTGTTGCTTATAAAAAATACCTAAATAGTTGTTTGTCATTTGTGGGACAAAGCATTTGATGATTGTAGCAACAACTAGTTAAATACAAACAAGTTAGCGATTGTACCGAATGTTTGTCGTGTGGATGATTTGCAAACTCACAAATATCTAAATTTATGTTTAATCGGAGAACCTTGTGTGATTGAGCTTAATCTCTAGAATTTGGCCATTTGGTAATTTACTAATTGATATAGCGAACGTTTTCAACCAAGTAAATTGCTATTGATTATTTGTCTATAAATGATTGAACGAAATTGCGAATGTAATTTTGGAATGTGTCAAATGATTTAGCTAAATGGTGCAAGTTTGTAACCATGGCGAATGTCCGTTACTAGATTAAATCATAGGTTTGTTGATTGAAGTTGAACTATAGGTCTTAGCGAACGTTGAGCTTATGTTTGATGAATATTACCCTTGGCATATAGTATAACCGGCTATAACTATACACCCCGAAATCACTAGTGAAATAGTCCAAGCAAGCATTGTTTTTAATATCTGAAAATTTCCAATCAATCACTTTGACTCTTCAGAGTCCACCTGCCTAGATTAATTAAAGTTTGTAGTTTTAAGCAACGTGACAACTCGGTCACACAAAACCCCCACAGTTACTTTTCTGTATAAATTACTTGCACTTGGATATAACTTCTTAAACTCACATTCCCTGTGTTCGAACCCGAACTTACCCAACTATACTACCACACGATAGGGTCCACTGCCCGGTTGTGTATTGGTCTAGCTCGGTACTTTCTTGTTCACTTTTCAACGATAATTTTATAACTGGATTCAACACATCAACTATCATTTAGAGTAACCTGGCTTTCACTCACAGTTGCATCACCCTGATCAGTCACACTTTTCTGACTATCATCATTAAACCATTCTAACACTAGTCGCTTCTTAGCATTTGGTTTCCTAACTGGTATTTTTTTGGCCTTAACACACTTACTGTTTGATGGTACATCACTAGCAACCTCCTGGATTACTACAGTGGATGATGGTGATACATTACCGTATGTCATTGCTTTGGTCTTATCATGCTCAGTGTAAACATCAATTTGCTTATGTCTTTCCACATATTGACTCATATTAACAACATCCAAATCACTACCTAAAGCCTGTAATCCATAATCTAAAATGGTGTATGGCCTTTGAAAATGGTAATACATCACACTAAATCCATCGTAACCTAAATCCTCCATAATATCATTGAGCTCAAAAACAGAAAACGTATTAATATCTATTGCATCTACATAAGTAACCTTACCATTGAGATATAACCTTCCTGGTGGATCAGTAAACACTTCACCATGATGTAGCTTTATCGAAAACTGAGAAGGATACGTATCTGTATAACAAAATAAACTTGCATAAATTAAATTTGAATTACGCAGCAATATATACGACTTATATGAAATTAAAGAATTACAGCGCAAAAGCCATACCGTATAGAGTGTTCAAGTCATAATCCACACCAGGTTTTCGTATTGTGTATAACTTGTTCACCATTGTTGCCAATTTTGAAATTTTGTTTCGAAATTGGGGTTTAGGGTTTTGGAATCGTTTGAGCGCCAAGTGATTTGGGGAAAAAGGAGTGACGGGGATGAATAAAAGAGACAAGGGGAGGGGATTTTACCAATTTACCCTCACGTGTTCCGCACATGGGTCAAGTTAACGGGATAGACTAACGTCATTTTGACAGAATGACGCCCCACGCAACAAAATGATAGTACAAGGATGGTGTGGGTAAAAAAAAAAAGCACAGGGACGCGGCGTGCAATTTAGTGCAAACCACAAGGACGATCCACGCAATTTTCTCTTCCCTTCAGTAGCCATTGAAATCAAAACTTAATATAAAAACTAAACCTCAAGCAATAATATGAATAATCCCAGATCTTCCTGTCTTCAAAGCTTCACAAGCTCTTATACCACTTTGTTAGTCCCTGTTTAACTTAATAAACAATCGTATATAATAAGCCTTGAAAGTATTATTGAGAAGTTGCGGAATCACACTCAATAATATTAAGAAGATCAACAAATATTAATATAATGAACACAATAATATATCGAAAGCTTCAATCTTATTAATGATATAAGACGAATACACTTAATGTATTAGGGTTACAGAAAACCTTGAAGCTGCGCAAAACCTTAACCTATCTAGGTCTAAAGGATCTCTATTTATAACACATAGAGTCCTACACAATCTCCTACGAATATGGAATAAAATAACTTCCATAACCGACTCATACTTATCACAAAATCATAAACAGTTGTAACTACCATTCTGAAGTAAACAGTTGTGACTATTACACATTCAGTGGTAACTGCTTCAATTGTAATATAAGACTAAGTACAAATATATAATCAGTGTTAACTGCTACATATATAACTAACAGTTACAGATACATAAGCAGTTTTAACTACTTACAGACACATAACTATCAGTTAAAATCCATCTTCAATCAGTTGTAACACTTGTCTTCTCGTCAGATTTCTTCTATCAGTTGTAGCTTTATGAAAACAGTTTTATCCTTCAACACAAACAGTTTTAAACACTTTGTACTCTGTCTTCTCATCAACAACTTCAATTCAGAAACAGTTTTGACCCAACAATAACCCATTAAAATCACATATTATATAGTTTTAGACTTACAAAATTACAGACGTTACAATATATGTTTTAATTTTTGATTTAATTAAAACAGAAGGATTTACTTGATTAATTGCATATAATTTTAAATGACAATTTCATAACCCCGCTTCCTATAGTATATCTATAATCTATAATACATATAAAGCATGTCCAAATTGTTGAGTCTTAACTCTTAAATAATAATTAAAATTACTTTTTTACTCTTTTACTCTTTTACACTCATAAATGAAAATCATTTTAAATAAGAAAGTTTTTATTCCAAAATTACATATTAAAATTTTTATTTTCACTGAATTAAGCATAGTTAGTGACAACATATCTATACTTATTTGTAAAACATGTGACATTTTAACTAATTGAATCATTAACTGTTAAACAACGATAAAAAAATGTTATATTACTATTAAAAATGACATTATATTTAACGAACTAACAAAAATAGATATATTAGTTGTTACCGCCGCATTGCGCGAGTAATGTGCTAGTTTAAGATAAGATAAGACGGTTAATATGGATAACCCACTCAATTTTGTTAATGTAATAATGGGAGATGTTTCTAATTTATTAAATATTTTAATTTTATATTTAATATGCAAAGTCATAAAGCATGTTAAATTTTAACAATCTACCATATTACGAACTCAAAAAATAGGCGAGTAATCAACTATCTCTCCATAAAAAGTATGTATCAAACTAGTTTTCAAATGGTTAATACACACGGAGGGGATTAAAGTATCCCAAAATGTTCGCTTGGGTTACTAAAGTTTATGATTTGACAAAACTATGAGTTAATTATACGTATTGTGTTTAAGGGTAACTAAAGTTTATTAATATGTTTACAAGGATAACTAAAGTTTATTAAAATGTTTACAAGGATAATCAAAGTTTATAAAATTGTTCAAATTGATGAATCTTTATCAGCTCATTTTTTCACTTAGGGAGGTTTTAAAAGTTGGGTTATAGTTTTGTCAAATCATAAACTTTAGTACCCCAAGCGAACATTTTGGGATACTTTAATCCCCTCCGTGTGTATTAACCCGTTTTCAAATACAGGATTTCAATTCATGGTTACATTATACTTGACCAAGTTTGTATTTATACTCTCATAATCATGTTCTGTTATATTATAGTTTATTATAGTGTACATTTATTCTTACTTTACTACTCCGTATGTTATATGTATAGTTGAAAGGACAAGATTAGTTTAACATTAAACCACAAATTTTTTATTTTTTATATTTTGTGGCAACGAACAAGTATCATATTACTTGGGTCCAAAACTCAAAAATCAACCACTTGCCTAGATGGCCTAGTGGTAGGATCTTCCCCTGGCTTCCTAGAGGTCAGGGGTTCGATCCTACCCTGGGTAAACATTTAGCATGTTAGGTACCGCCACCGCAAATTCACAGGGCACACCCGAATTCGAGTCCGATAAAGGACTGCCGGTATAATTTCGTGGGCTAACTGTGGCCAGGTGCTTTACCGGGCAGATGTCTCTTGCGGGTGGGACGCTGCGGATCTCAAAGAGATCCGGGGTCAGAAGAAAACTCAAAAATCAATTATAAATTGAAATAAGTGATAGGACTGAACCATAATTTAAAAATAAATAATGAATCATGTAAAATTGAAATTGAAGAGTTTTGATTATTGAAAAATCAAAATATATTGTTATGATGATTTTGTTTTACCTAATAGCATAGCTGAATCAACATGAACCGTTGACACATCTCCAATGTTGTAAAGCGATATAATTATTGTGTAAGAGCTTTAGGAACAAAACACAAAAATATTTGACTCTAGTTCAAATAATTAATTTAACTATCAAAATCGATTAAAACCAATAAAACTTACTCAGTTACTCTATGAAAGATGGTGTAATAACTTTGAGTCTTGTTGACTTTTTACTTTTTAATACTACTCCGTATTAGTTTTGAACTTTTGATAGTTGACTAGTTTTTTTTTTTTTTGGAGTAAAACGCTAGAGGCTGAAAGTTATACCCCACAATAAAATAATTATACAATCATTAGGGTAATTAATATCTATTAATTAATTATTATTAATTAAAAATTATGTATCATCTTTAATCTACTAACTTTTTTGCATCCTATTTCATCTTCTTCTTCTTTTTTTTTTTTTTTTTATAAAAAGATTACCCGTTTAGTAGTTGTGTATGTATTACTAGTACATGGTAAAGTTAACTATTTTATAATCATAATATTTTTAACAAAAATGATTTCTTAATATAAGGATGAGTAGAATAATGTTAAACGACTATTGTTTCTAACTCGACATTAAAATGTTCTTGTAAGCGTTTGAGTAAGTTAAAAAATTTATACAATGATTTATACATTTTTATTAATTTTTACCTACAAGATAAGGAGTATTTGTATTTGTTTTGAAGTTTTTATTGAGTAATAATTAAAACTTTAGACCCTATTAAATAAATTGGTTTTGATTCTAAATAAAAAGAAGCACGTGAAGTATAATTTTTTCAACGGTGATGTCAAAAAATTCAAATTACACATACTAAACAAATTAAATGCATTAATTAAACTTGTAAACACAATGTAAAAGGTTATTTGAAGCTGATTAAAAAATTATCATGTCCAAAGAAAGTCATCATTTATTTAGAGAGTAAGGGTAAGGTTCAAATGAGACTAAAAATTTGTGTAAGAATGGAGGAACCAATGATATGATGTCATGTGTACAAAGAGAATACAAAACCCATTTACCCCTTAAGTTAAATATCTCACAAACGACAAATCGATAAATTATAAAAATTGCACCATTAGATTGAGCGTTTGATCCTCTTCGATTTGCCGTCCATTAAAGCATACTTTCGACGAGTTTTTTTTTTTCCATTATTTTTGGTGGGTTTCACATTACTAACACGTGTGTTACAGTATTGCGTTTAGGGTTTATGGTTTGGGGTACGAAACCCCAAACTCCTAACCCTAAACCCTAACCCCTAAATCCCAAACCATAAACCCTAAACGCTTTATAAAACTCTAAACCCTAAATCATACTAAACCCTAAACCTTAAACCCTGCTAAACGCTAACACTAAACCCTGCTAAACCCTAACACTAAACCCTGCTAAACCCTAACTCTAAACCCTAACCCTAAACCCTAAATCAAATGTACAATCAATCACTAACACATGTGTTACTAATATGTAAAACCCACCAAAAAATGGAAAAAAAAAAAGTTCGTCGGAAGTATGCCTTGATAGACGGCAAATCGAAGAGGATAAAATGCTGAAAAATATGGTGCAATTTTCATGATTTTTCGACTTGTCGTTTGTGAGATATTTAATTTTTAAAAATGTGGATGAGAGAGAAAAAAGTGACACGTGGCATATTGTGATTGGTTCCCCCATTCTCACACAAAATAAATGGTCTCAATTGAACTCTTCTCTAGAGAGTAAATACATAAATGAGGGATATATTTAGTAGAACAATAAAGTTATTTATGATTTTTTTCTCTCTCTTCGATTAGACATCCACAAGGTATACTTTCAATGATTTTTTTTCCCGTTTTCGCTGAGTCTTATAAACAGCTATCACATGTGATACCAATGACTATCACAATTGATACCAACGACTAAGACACGTTATCCAACGACTATCAAACGTGATACCAGCGAGTATCACACATGATATCAACAACTACAAATGTGATACCAATGAATATTTTGAATACTTATATTGTACAATTTGTAAAACCATAAAAAAATCGTCGAAAATATACCTTGTGATATGTCTAATTGAAGAGAAAAAACACTGATTTTTATGGTAAAATTTTTATAATTTTGCGTCTTACCGTTTGTGAAAAATTTAATTTACATAAACGTAGGGAAAAGTTGATTTTGTGACAAGTAACACATTATTATTGGTTCTTTCACTATTTTTAAAATTTTCATTTTCATTTAAACCCGAGTCAAATATAATATAATAATAATAATAATAATAATAATAATAATAATTAAAATAGATGAGTAGAGATATAGTATATTGGCCATGAGAAAAACATTTTATTTCTTCCTTGCCATGAAATTTGCTTTATGCACATATCCTTATAATCGTATCCTAAATTCCTAATATTTTATTGTATATTATACTAGACATTTAACTCGTGTATATACACGGTCCGTCGATTGTGTATTTGATTTTTAAATTATGCGAATAATGTATACAATTAAATTCTATTGTTTCGTAGGAGTTAAAAAAGATATACAACGGATTAAGGGATCACGATGTTAAAAAAAGTAGGAATATATTTGTTGTTTTATTAATTTTAATTATAACTAAAATGAGTGTCGTTGTTTGACAAAATTTAAAAGTACTTTCACATTCTATATTGTATAGTTTTGTACCCGAAGGTAAATCATATTTTTTTACATGTTAAGATCTTGCGTGAAATTATTTTCTAGTCTTTTGCAATGAATGAGCCATGATGTACATTTTTGAATATATGCATAAGCTTTCTTATTCGATTGTGTATGTTATGTAACAAAATATAAAGTATTAAGATTTAGATTAAGCTAAGGACTCCAATTCTGCATATATGTATGACCCTTATTTGTGATTTATTATATCATTATTTTTAATTCATAATTTATGATGTAAGAAAATTCTATATTTAAGTCAATTGGATAATATTAAGTAATTCTATTGGTTGATTATAATTCTGATGACATCACACCCCGCTTCTTATATTATATTTAAGATTATTATTATTATTTTATTAATAAATTAATTACTTATTATTATTATTATTATCATCATCATCATCTTCATCTTCATTATATATAATGCATCTCCACCATTATCTTATTTTGGTATTTAACATATGGGAAAGACAATATTACCCTTGACTTATTTATAACATTTTCATTAATACCCCTATCCCATTATCTATTACTCCCTCCGTCCCATTTTAATTGTCCATTATTCCTTTTTGGGCTATCTCAAATTAATTGTCCACTTCCAAATATAGAAACTAAAGTTGAATCGTGATTACCATATTACCCTTACTTGAAATTATAAGTACAAACATGCAAAGAAAGAAGTAACTAATCAGTTATGGGTAAAACTGTCATTCTGCCAAAAGTAAGAAAGAGAAAACAGTAAAAGTTATGTTTTTATTAAACTGCATGTTTTTTGTCGGGGGACAATTACATTGGGACGGAGGGAGTATCTATTACTACTTACTATCCACTAACTACACTTACATTAATACTCCTATTTCATTATCTATTATTTTTAATTACTACTTATTCTTCATTAACTATACTTTTCATCCATCAAATATTAAATCTACCGCTAAAGTCTTTTTTGATTGGTTAAATATCAAAGTGAACACTTATAATGGGACATCCCAAAATAGTAATGTAGATATTTTAAATGGGATAAACGGAGTACAATATATTTTTATTTTAAAACATTAACTCGCATCTTCATCCATCGTCGTCAATTTTCACTTAGACTATCCGTAACGCGTACACATGGCGGCGTTCTCACCCTCCAGAACGCCACGCGGCGTTCTGGACGGCGTTCAGCTCGGCGTTCTCACTCGATTAACGCCTTCGTTTTCCGCGTTTTGGTGGGACCCACAGCCTATTTAGTTTTCTTTTCTCTTTTTCTTTCGCGATAAATGCCGGAAATAAAATAAAAAACGGTTTTTTTTTTTTAAATTCAAAAAGTTTCGAAAAAAAAAAAAAAAAAAAAAGGATTTTTATGATTTTTATGTGTTTAGATTTTTATGATTGTAACGTTTAGATTTTCTTTTCTCTTTTTAGTGTGTTTAGATTTTTATGATTGTAACGTTTAATTTCTTAGGATTGTAACGTTTTATTTGTTAGGATTTTTATGATTGTAACGTTTTATTTTGTAGGATTGTAACGTTTAGATTTTTAGGAATTTAACGTTTTAATTTTTAGGATCGTATTGTATTTTAAAATTATTGTGATGTATTTTATTTTTAAAAAGTAATGTAGTTCATTTTTATTTGAATTAATGTATGGTTTTTATTTTAATTATTGTGGTGTATTGTATTTTTAATTAAAATGTTTTGTATTGTATTTTAAATAAAATAAAATTAAATTTAGTAAGTTAGTGGTGGGTCCTAGAATGGAGGAAAAAAGTAGCGTTCTGGTGTTATGATTAGGGGCGTTCTGGTGTTATAGTTTGATGCTGATGTGGCGCTGATGTGACAGCTGAAAAAGTAGCGTTCTGATGTTACGGTTACTGATGGTCTTATGCATTACGTGGGTATTATGTTGGTTATTAATATTAATATTCTTTATCACCTTGACATTCTCTCTTTTTACTCCTTTCTATCTCTCTCTTCAATTCCTCTCTTTCTCTCCCTGTATATCTATCTATCTGCATATATGTATCTTTCTTGAAAGATCTTTCTTTCTTAATAAATTATTATAATTAATAATAAATATTATTGACTTCATTTTTCACATCAATTCTCAAGAGGGTTTTATCCAACAGGCAAAACCCTTTGTATTTTATCCTTATTATATGTATGAAGATCTAACAATTTGTATTTCTTGAACATTTTGCTTCAAGAAAATGTCTCAGACTCACTGGGAAGCTGATAAAATGTAAGGTTTTTTTTTTTCTTTGTTTTTTTGCTATGTTCATGTCTTCTTGTTAGATTTATGGTTGTGTTGCTTATTTTTCTTTTTAAATTGTATTGTTTTCTGATCCAACTTTAATTTTGTTTTATCTTGTTTTTTTGGAGGTTTTCTAGGGTTTGTTCTTGCAGTATCTTTTTTCATTTTTTTATTAAGTTAATTTGTTTCTCATTTGGGTATTTAGATTTATTGAAATTTATGCTATCTTGTGCCTGATTAAAGCCATGTTTGTATAAAGTTTTCAAATTTAAGTTAGTCTTGATGAAAGATCCCCTAATTTTGGTGGGTACTTATTATTGATTATTAATAAAAAATTCAAACTTTTGGGACTTTTGTTTACTTATTAAACATGTTATTCTTTGTATAAAGTTTCAAACTTTATCATGGTTTTAACTAATAAAGATGTGATTTTTATTATTATCATTAATTCATTATTATTATTTACAGGTTAGATGTTTATATACATGACTACTTAGTAAAAAGGGATTTGAAGGCTTCTGCTCAGGCATTTCAAGCTGAAGGAAAAGTCTCATCTGACCCTGTTGGTAAGAATCCTTCCATTAAAAGTTGAATATTTCTTATCTTACTTATCTATTATTGAAGGGTATTTCAGACATTTGATAAACATTCCTACATTTTCCTTAGTTAAAGCTTGCAAGTAAGAACCAAGAAATTTTGTTTCTTTTTATAACTAGTTTGTCATTTTGGGATATGTTATAGCTATTGATGCACCTGGTGGCTTTCTATTCGAATGGTGGTCGGTGTTTTGGGACATTTTTATAGCAAGGACTAATGAAAAGCACTCAGACGTTGCAGCCTCTTACATTGAGGTTAGCTTGCGATATTTTTGGCGTATATTTTTTGTGAAATTGTATAAATTGTTGACATTTGTTGTGGGACCTTATAACATACTCATAACGTTTATGTATACGCATCTAAACATAAATGAGTATACATAATTGCAGACTCAGTTAATTAAAGCAAGAGAGCAGCAACAACAGCAGCAGCAGCCGCAACAAACACCTCAACCACAACAACAACAACAGCAACAGCAACAACAACACCAACAGATGCAAATGCAACAACTTATATTACAACGTCATGCTCAACATCAGCAGCAGCAACAACAGCAACAGCAGCAACAACAACAGCAACAGCAGCAGCAGCAGCAGCAACAACAACAACAAGCACAACAACAGCAGCAACAGCAGCAACAACGGAGAGATGGGGGCCATCTTCTGAATGGTGCGTCAAACAGGCTTGTTGGAAACGATCCTCTTATGAGGCAAAACCCTGGAGTTAATGCTATTGCTACAAAAATGTACGAGGAGAAATTGAAAGTGCCACTTCCGAGGGATTCTTTAGATGATGCAGCTATGAAGGTAAGATGAACAGTTGACTTTGTGGATTTCAAAATTACCAATATACTACGTATATATGTGTGCATATTCTGAGTATTCCCTTTCATAATCTTGGCAGAGATATGGTGAAAATCCTGGTCAGCTTTTGGATCCAAACCAGGCGTCGATATTGAAATCTGCTGCAGTTGCAGCTGGCCAACCTTCAGGGTAATTTTGTTGCGTATTACTAGTTCTTGCGAATTATATATAAAGTAAGGTTGCTGCACATTGAAAAATAGTTCTTTAACTTTTTTATTCGTGAGAAAGTTGATTGGTTTTCTAATATAATTGGTGGGTAGTTATTTAGTGAACTTCTATATTAGCTTCTGCATGCATTAAAAGCATGGTAGAATGTGCTCGATTTTTAATAGTTTTGAAATTAATAATTTATTAACGTTTTGCAGGCAAGTGCTGCATGGTACAGCTGGCAATATGTCACCTCAAGTCCAAGGTCGGAACCAACAACTTCCAGGCTCCGCACCGGTGAGTACTTGTGTTACGTCATATGATACACTTTTCGCTATTGGAGATGCCAAATTTGTTATAAGTAATAAAACAATTATATATGAAGAAGTGCCGAATGCATCAGAACTATTTTTAGCACCTTAACAGTCAGTCCTAAACAGTTATTTATGAAGAAGTACCTAGCACATTAGAACTTATTTTAGCACTTTAACAGTCAGTCCGGGAGTGTTATAATACAAAACAAGGAGTGTTTACTTCTGAATATCTCCAAGAAAGGAAAAATCGTTATGCGCTTTTGAGTTTTAATGTCATATATTCAAAGATTTGAATTGCTATAGAATTTTGACTTATTATGCTGACTACACTTGAATAGGAAATAAAGACAGAGATGAGTTCGATCTTAAATCCTAGAGCTGCGGGTCCTGAAGTGTCATTAATCGGGATCCCCGGTAATATTTTGACTTTTCTCGAATCCGTCTTTTTGGCTACTTACTCAACTAACGCCTCATGCAACTGACAACTACTTTTTCTATAGGATCAAATCAAGGCAGTAACAATTTGACATTAAAAGGGTGGCCTCTCACAGTAAGTTTGTTCATGATTCCACATTTCATTTTTATATGTATGAATTTACGTCTTCATGGTTAGTGCGATGATGGTGAATAACAGGGATTGGATCAGTTGCGGTCTGGTATAATGCAACAACAGAAACCATTCATGCCAGGCTCCCAACCATTTCATCAACTACAAATGATGTCACCACAACATCAGCAACAACTTCTGTTAGCTCAACAAAACATGACATCACAATCAGCCAATGATGATAGTCGACGGCTAAGAATGCTTCTTAATAATCGAAGCATGAGTATGGGTAAAGATGGACTCTCTAATTCTGTTGGTGATATTCCAAATGTTGGATCCTCAATGCCCGTTTTACCTCGTGGAGATCCTGAAATGATGCTCAAGGTTACTTTTCAATCTCATACCATTTTTCTTTAGTAGCCATGAACACGAGTTATGTTAACTTGACATTATTAGTTTTCTACCGTAGTTAAAAATGGCTCAGTTACAACAACAGCAACAGAACGGTAATCAGCAGCAACAACAGCAACAGATTCATCATTCTCTATCTGCCCCACCGCCCCAAAACTCAAACTTAAATATTCAACAAGAGAAGATTGTGGGTGCAAGTAGTGTCGGTGATGGGAGCATGTCAAACTCATTTAGAGGAAACGATCAGGTCGGGTGAAGCTTACTAATTTTAGGCTCTTACTTATTATGCTAGTTAATTAAGTATCTAAATCTTAATAAATGGACATTAAATGCGAATGCATTATAACAATTTTTAAAAAACAGACTGTTAGAAAAAGAAAGCAGCCCGTGTCATCTTCAGGACCGGCAAACAGCACAGGAACGGCCAACACGGCTGGGCCGTCACCAAGTTCAGCGCCCTCGACTCCGTCGACACATACACCTGGAGACGCGATCTCAATGCCTGCTTTGCCACACAATGATAGTTCTTCGAAGCCAATAATGATGTTTCGACCTGACGGGCCAGCAAATCTTACGTCTCCATCAAATCAATTGGTGAGTGTCACGTGTGTGTCGTACGTACGTCGGTATGGTTTTCTTTTATAGATTTTAAGGAGATATAGTTTTGCAGTGGGATGATAAGGACATTGTGCAGGCTGACATGGATCGTTTTGTGGAAGATGGATCTCTTGATGATAACGTTGAGTCTTTTTTATCTCATGATGATACGGATATGAGAGATACGGTTGGTCGTTGTATGGATGTGAGCAAAGGTTTGTGCGCCCACTACTGAGTGTTCTCATGTAAGTTGACCTGTTAGAATTCTCGTTTGACTTAATCCTTCATCTGATGACAGGGTTTACATTTACGGAGGTCAATTCCATTCGTGCTAGTCAAAGCAAGGTTGTTTGTTGCCATTTCTCTTCAGATGGTAAGCTGCTTGCTAGTGGCGGCCATGATAAAAAGGTAAAATAACATATTTGGCAATTATTATCATTAAACTCTTTAAATATATATATTTGGTCAACAAGAATACAAGATTAGTCTAAATTTTTGTAAACTTATAATCTGAGACTATTTATTTGTAAATTTGGTTGTACTAGTTAGTGTCAATAATTAAGGGTCTATATTGATGTATATTTTGTGTTGTACTAGTTAGTGTCAATAATTAAGGGTCTATATTGATGTATATTTTGTGATGCAGGCTGTGCTATGGTATACAGATTCTTTAAAGTCCAAATCGACTCTTGAAGAACATTCATCGTTGATCACGGATGTAAGGTTCAGTCCAAGCATGCCACGACTTGCAACGTCGTCTTTTGATAAAACAGTTCGTGTTTGGGATGCTGACAATGTTAGTAGACTAATTTTGTTAAAATTTACGTTCCACTCTATAGTTATTCGCTTTCTTGCTTTATCTAGCTCTGAATAATATTTTGACTTGGACTTTGACGTTGACTCTTCAGCCTGGTTTTTCTCTCCGTACATTTATGGGTCATTCTGCATCTGTAATGTCATTGGATTTTCACCCGAATAAAGAGGACCTCATCTGTTCATGTGACGGGGATGGGGAGATACGATACTGGAGCATAAATAATGGTAGTTGTGCACGAGTATTCAAGGTATGAATGACAAAGTTTTGCTACTATTATATTACAATTAAAGTGACGTTTTTCAAATTAAAGTTGCTATGTTATTAATGGTGGATCAGGGAGGAACGGCCCAAGTGAGATTCCAGCCACGCCATGGAAAATTTCTTGCAGCAGCTGCGGAAAACATTGTTTCCATACTCGACGTGGAAACACAAGCCGTTCGACATTCATTACCAGTTAGTTTCCCATCCTTGTACTCTATATGATCATTTATTTTTGGTCGAGTGTACATATATTGTAATATGAGTAATAATATAGGGGCATACGAAACCGATTCATTCTGTTTGCTGGGATCCGAGCGGTGAGTATTTAGCATCGGTTAGTGAAGACTCAGTTCGAGTGTGGTCTCTTATGGCTGGAAACGAAGGGGAATGTGTACATGAACTTAACTGTAACGGCAACAAGTTCCATTCGTGTGTTTTTCATCCGAGCTATGCTTCTCTGTTGGTCATTGGATGTTATCAGGCAAGTTCTCTTATTTGTTTGATCATTATGTAAAATGTGGAATTGATCTCTTGATATTTGTGTTTTAATAGTGTTGCTATATATGCCTAAATTTCAGACCTAAAAACATGCCTACTCTTTTTTTTTTAAAATATATTTTTTAATTTTGGGGAGAAGCATGCTGCTCCATGAAGTGATTAATCGTGTCTTACATTATTGATTTCTCATTGTCTTTACTAATGATGTTAACGTGTGTTCCAATCATTTTGTTAGGCACATATTCTTAGGCACACGAAGCAATTTTCTTGTTTATTCATACATGTATTTTGATATGTCAAATGTAGTCTTTGGAGCTATGGAACATGTCAGAGAACAAGACGATGACTTTATCAGCCCATGAAGGATTGATTGCCGGTTTGGCGTTGTCAACGGCCACAGGTTTGGTAGCTTCGGCTAGCCATGATAAGTATGTTAAACTTTGGAAGTGAAAAACTGTAAACATGAAACAAAAATGTTGTATGAATTGTTGTGTAACCCTGCTTTTGGAAGCTTATGTTTTTTTTGGGTTGCTTGTTTATATTTTTAGAAAGTGTTGAAATTTAGTACAAACAAAACTCATGTGGTCATCATCGCATGTTCTCGTGGTATTATCTTTTACCGTTTGCTTTTCCTCGGGTTTTTTTTTTCATTGAGCTAGTCCTGTTTTAGATTTGAAATTGTGTCCGGAATTTCTAAACCTTCTATTTGATCGACCCTAGAGTCGTGTAAGTAAGGTTTAATTCAAAACTATTTCAAAAATCATATCTATCAACCCATGATTTTATGTTTTAATACGAAAATCCTGAAAAACATATGAAAAAATGAACCTGACACCATTGCCGGAGAAGAAAACAACGGTGGTGACTGGAAAAAATGAGGATAGTGGGTGACCTGAAAAATACAGCTATGATGGTTAATTATTTTGGATAAATTTTCCATTTTGGGTGTTAAATAGATTTTTGAATTGAAATGGCAAAATAAATAGATTGTTTATTGTTTATCTTGTTTCAATAAGATGTTTAATTTAAACTGATTCTTTCACTTAAAAAACTTCACGCGGAGTATTTTAGAACCTTAAAACATGTCCGTCAACCAGTTGGTTCTTTAACGTTCGACTTCAGATGTAAACTTTACTAATCAACTCCAACAATAGAATTATTATAGCCTCAATGCCCAACTAGTCTCATTAAACAACAATAACTAAAGTTTTATTGTCACCTAGAGACCTCACAATGGTAAAAGGTCATTAATGACTTCTACTGTTAATGACCTTTCACGATTATCATATATACTTTCGGGGGTCTTGCTAACATGTACACTCGTGACACACACGATAAAATGTATCTAATGAAGTCGAAATTTTCTACAATATTAACAATTACATTTAATAGTTAATACTCATTAGTTCAATATAATTTCCTCAAATCAATTTCTACATGTTGACTATCTTTTTTATTAAACGCATATCTAAACACACACCTTACGCTTAAATATAACTTTTTAATTAATTGAAAATGACAAAATCAATGCTAAAAACCAACGTTGTCAAGATCGAGATCTTACCTAGGATCGTTTTTGTCTTCACAGGATCGAAATCGTAAGATCGGATTGGGATCGTAAAATCCTACTCATACATTATGTTAACTTATAGATTCATGTTAAGTAAGATCGGATCGGATCGAGATCGTAAGATCCTATGCTTAAATCGACATAAGATCGGGATCCTAAGCAGATTCTATGACTTTAAGATTAAGATCGGGATCGTTTTCGTTCACGGGATTGTAAAATCGTAAAATCTTGATCTACAGGGATCTTGACAACTATGCTAAAAACTTTCAAATGCTACAAAGACACACACAAGTGCACATAGACAATACTACAAGGACTGTTTATTAAAAATAAATTAGCAATTCGGCGACACCTCCCAGCCGATCTGCGATTTGAAAATCTCCGCCGTTAACCGCCACGAAACCACCACTTCCGCCACCACGTTATATGTTTTCATCCTGCAGGTCAAAGCTATAAAATTAGATTGTCAAATTGAATCATACGATGACAGATATGGTAAGTCATTTTATCATATATCTCTCTTTTTATCATCGCTAAATTGAAACGATATAAAAACCTAATTGAAGAATTTTTCTGCAGACCTTAAATATTTTTTATTACAGTATTCTGCATATTTTTTGTTAATGAGTTTTAATTTTCTAGGAAAAAAATTAAGCATTTTTCAGACTTTTTTTTAATATCTTAGGATCAAAAGATGACAGAAATATTGAAGAAGATGAATGATTTGAGAGATAGAGCTGAGAAAGCTGGTGCTAGTGCTAATGTACAAACATTACTTTCACTTCTACAGACATTACAGGTTGCCTTTTGTGTTTTTTAAACTTTTGTTTCTTTTTAATTATTGTATGTCATTTTTGATATCGAGGCATTGTGTACTGCGATTAGGTGAATAATTTGAGAATGGTAATATAGGTTCTCAAGAAGCAAGAAGCACAAGTTGAATTATATTACATTGAACAATGTGCTAGATTGCAATCGGAGGTTAGTGAGTTGGAGGAGATGATACATAGCGATAATCACGAAGGGGGTTTTCCGCAAATTGTTGATCGTTTGTTGGCTAATGCCGCTGAGAAACTGAATATAGCAAAAATGGTATTGCATACTTTTCTTTTGAGTACTTGTATATGTGTATCTGTGTGTAAATGCCTATGTAGATACATAGTATCAGGATTAAATGAGAAATGAGAAGCTAATTTGGGTGAAAAGTGTGAAAAAAACATTGAATTAAATTCTAATTTTTTTCTGAATTAATTTTTATTTGATCATGATTTCACATATATAGACAAAGTTGTGAAACAAAATTACAGATTGCAACTTCATTTTCATAGATTTTCGAATCCATTCGGAATGTAAAATTGTAAATGAAAGCTAAATTTCTTGAAAATGTCTTCTCATACCTTCTCACACAAAATTAGCTTCTCTCTGGATCCGTATTTGTATATATACATACACCTCGGATATTCAAAAATGAACGCATACTTCATCATAGACGTAGGTACGATTGAGTACTGTTATAGTTTGCTAATGTTTTCACTTATTGGCATTATTTTACTGTGGATGATTTGCTTTTGCTGATATTGTATAGGACCTTGCCTCAAAACTAAGGGAAATTACATCATTAAAGCGGCAGCATGATGACGTGCCAACACAAGGAGAACTCGTCCAGTAAATTGCTTTCCAACATCTAGAATAACATCAGCATAATATATTTGTTAAATGTGAAATGCATTATGTTCTATGCTGCAGGTATGAACGTCGGTTTTCAGAGCTTAATGTTCACATCCAGGTATGCTCTATATTTATTTATTTATGATTTATGATTCGTGCATGAATTATCTAATATGGTATCAGTTTATCTACGTGTAATATTTTATCATTTTGTCTGTTGATGCACAGGGAAAGCTTCGGCAAACTCGTAAATACTATGCTACGTATAATGCTTTGTTGGAAATAAAAGAGCTAATGCTAAAAGAAACGTCCTTGTTAAACTCCATGAGTTCTCAGGTAGATGAATATGTATAACGATACTTTGACTCTTCAAACGTAACCTAAATTTATGTTGATTTCACTATTTTGTTTTTACTAAACTACCATGAATCCATGATCTACTTTTAACTTTTGAGTTTCGAAACTATTTCTATGGCTGATGTTATCTAATTATCTCCTTTGTTTTTTGTTGTATGCAAATTTGAAACAGTTGCATGATGCTCTTAATAGTCCTGCTGGTCGTGTTACATTGACTAGTTCCATGGAAGGAATTTCTAAGAGTATTCAACAGGTGATGAATAGCGTAACATGTAATTGATCCTTGTGTCATAGAAAAGAGTCATGGTTTAACTTTTACAGTCAAATGTGTTACTTCTCAATAGATAATTGCATGAACTTTATGACATGTTCAACACCATTAAAAGAGCATATAGTATTGATCCGGGTTTGCAAAATTTCTTTGTTTTTACATCTTTGAAGGGTATACCAAGTATTTGGTCACTCAAGTGTCACAATTTTCATGAGACAAGGGAGTGTCTGTTACATACTTTGTAGTTTGCAACATCCATAATCTCCTAAAAATTTAATAATTTGTTTTTATATTTGGAAATGTTGATGCTAATTTTAGATAGCTTACTTGTGCAGAAGCTCCAAAATGTGCAACTTACACTGCAAGCAGAGCAAAAAGCTTGTGAAGCTTTGAAGAAAAAGCATGCTGCAGCTAACTTGGAGAAAAGGCGTTGCTATTCTCTGTTAAAGGCGTTTCAAGTAAGTTAAATATAAATAGTCCATACCTTTTACTGCAGTTGTACTGGAAGTGACATTATAGTTAACTTGTATTTAGGCATTCTTGCTTCACCTTTTGTGACACAAACAAGTTAACCTCCGAGAAAAATATATCATGCACATCAATGTGCTTCACAAGGTTCAATATTAAGCCTTTGAGTAGAGGTAGTGTCAAACCTTCAACATGAATCTAGGTTATTACTAGTATTTCATTGTCACATGGATATTACAATAACTGTATACATACTTGAATTGAATAATTAGTCAATTAGTCAAAAATCCCCATTTGATTATATAAATGACGTCCATCAAGGATAACTTCAAACTTATGATTTGATGACAAGAGTTATAATGTTGCCAAATAATTGGTCTTATTTTCTATTGCTTATATAAAACTTTCTCCTTTCACTATGTCATGTTCATGTCACATAATGATATGATATGTATTGATGATATATATTTTAGGTGTCCGTTAATTTTTCATATATTTGACAAAGTTAGTAGAATCTTATGGACCAAAACCTACGTGATGTATTTTACTCTTAACAGGATGAATGCACGAAAAATGAGAGACTTCGCAGTCAAACTCCAGAGATTCACTTATAGACTCTCTCTTTGATGAGGATTTTTACAAGATCTAACCAGTTATACATAAGCTCTACTTTACAGGCCAACGCTGTATCTTTTTATTTTGTTAAGAGGGTTTGCTGGACAAAGCTGCTTGTTGTTTGATGTACTGAATTGTATATTTGTATAGTAAATATAGGTATATTGCTTTCTTTCCTACTTTTGAACTCTACCTGTGTGTGTGTGTGTTTTTTTTCAGTTGAAACTTTCTGCACTTTTAGAAATCTAGATTAGATTCTTAGTACAAGTAGTGGGTAGTGGTAAAATGGGTCGGCTGGGCAACTATATTAAAAGTATAAAACGGGTTGGCTAGCCAAGAGTTTCTATGTTTACTATAAGTATAACTAATTTATTTATTTATTGTAATCATGGAACTAAACTGTAACATTCTAACTGTTATACGGAGTTTACAATTATATATGATGCATCGTTCATTTGCCCAACTTATGGAATGAATTCTGACCCGTTTGATTATTCAAATTATTTCGACTCGTCAGTTGTTTTAACACTTTTACTATGTAGAATTGATTCTTACAATAATGGGACATATTAGTATCAACATATTTATAACTTGTAAGTTAAAACAATGACAAATAAAGAAAGAAGAAGAAAAAGATACGTGTGAATATCTTTGCTTGTTGTCTTGTTGATGAAAAAACACCTAAAACTCGTTTATGTTTGCAATCTTTTTTGATCCAAAGATTGTGTTTGTGGGCTTAGGGTCTACATTGGGCTTTTCTAATGAGCGTTAAACGGAAATTGGTACCAAAACGGCAAAACCCAACAGAAAAATGCGTTTTTTTATAAAACCAAAATTAATTAATGTAATATATAAATATATTATAATTTAATATAATCATTTTGTTTAACTTAATGTAATTTTTGCTTTATAAACGTTGCTCCTTATGTGCTGCTGTGAAAAAGGAAGAAAAAGAAGGTGGAGTACACTGAAGTTAGTGATGGTCGTCATGACTAGAGTCAGTGTGATATTCGAGTTGTGAGTCAGTTGCGTTGTTATGATCTGCGGTGATACACGACCGATGATTAGAAGTACAAGTGATTGTCCGTAAGTTCTTTTTACCAAAATTGTTAAACAAGACTCGTAAAGTCATATTTCACGCATCTATACAAACTCATATGTATAGAGGTGTACAACTAAAATCCAGAAATCAAATTATTATTTAACCAACCAAAGGTATTGCGTGTACATTAAAATTCAAATATTATGAGTAGAAGCGTTAAAAATGTCGTTCAATCAAGTGGAATTATGTAGACTTCTCAAAATAAAGGCTGCTGAAACTATATTAATATCTAAAAACCACATGGTCATTAAAAATAAGTTAAATATAAATATATAAAATGAATAATAATATTAAAAAATATATAATAGCTAGTATGCATGTTCATTACTTATTAAAACTAGTTCAATCCCAGCTTTGGCATATTTGCATGTCATTATCAAACAACTTTATATTCTTTTCAACAAACATCGATCAATCCCCTTCTAATTACGTCATGCTACTAGAATAACTTTCTTTTTTTAGTTCTTGAAGTAAAATGGCACGTAAGGTTTGAAATTTGAATGATTTAAAAAAGATGATGATTGATTCGTATACCACTGGAAAATTTCCGTTCATAGTCACTTCCTGTGTTCTTATTTCACTTTCAATTACTTATATCATACTTTGATTTGGACTTGAAGTAACATTGTAAGTGACCACTTATTCTAAATATATTATACTAGCTTTAAACCCGTGTATAAGCACGGGTCAATCCGTATATACAAAAGAGTCATATAAGTTAAAATTGTATAGCTAATAATATATGTATAGTAGTATAACTAATAAATGTGTTTAGAATATGTTTTTACCATAAAAGAGAGAAATAAAAGAGTAAACGAAAAATTAACAATGATATTGAAAAGATCTTCTAGAAATACTCGTTCAACCAATATTTTTTTGTTACTACTCCGTATAAGTTAGGCTTGGGTCGCGTACACTACAGGAGAAGATTTTAACATATTTTCCACAATACATCATATGAAATCATACTTCTTCATATATAAAATAGGACAAGTTTAAAGGTAGTAGGACTCCTCGTCGAGATTCTTTAATAACAATTTTTAATTAATTTTTAGAGAATCAATTTTCATGATTTATGATGTCATCATATTCGATATTTTAATCAGTTTGAAAAAAAATAAACAATTCAATTGTTAATTAAATTTTTTATGACATCATAATCCTTTTCCTATATTATAAAAATTAAATCCTCCTCACTACAAAGAGAGAAATAATTTTTAATTGACGTTGTTAACAACAATAATCTTAATCTATCAAGATTATGAAAAATGAGTAAATGACTGAATGTGTATATAATAGAAAGTTGCGAGGTAGAAAATGTAAATTAAAAATATCTACGATATTGAATGTTTGATTGGTCAACCACATCTAATAAGTGTGTTGTTATCAATATATATATGGTAATGATATTTCCACCTCTATTTTTGATAAATCCACCAAGAATACACAGTACAGTGTTGTACTATACAAACAAATAATGCACACTGATGGTGGATTTATCAAAAGAGCTGTTGGATTTATCAACACCCATATATATAACATACTCCATTTGTCACATAAAAGTTGTGCCCCATTATTTTTATTTTTTAGATTAAGATAAATTGAGTAAATGTCAGGTTCGCCCTTAGGCCACTCCCAACCCAAAACTCAACTGACTGAAACTGACAGAGCCACGTCAGCGTCACGTCAGCTTTTTCAGAAAACTGACCGAAACTGACAGACCCCTTCCATCCCTGATCCATCACTTCATTTTTCTGGGGCCCGGTTGGGATTTTTTAATCAAATAAAATACAAAACTATTTAAATTAAACACAATAATTTAAATAACACACATTTCATTAAAAATAAAAATTACAACAATTCCTAAAAAATAAAAATACACCAATTCCTAAAAAATAAAAAGAACAATAAACTTAAAAATGAAAAAACTACATTCCTAAAAAAATAAAAGTTACAAGAAATCCTAAAAATTTAAAAGTACGATAATTTAAAAACTACTAGAATTATAGATAATCTAATCGGAGCTCGACTCGTCGGTTTCGTTCGCGTTTTCTTGCTCGTCATCGTCCGATTCGTTGTTGGCATATTTGTCTTGGTAAAGTGTCACGACTTCTTTCCTCGCGTTTTTAAGCATTTTTAATTTCTTATTTAGACGCTTTCTTCGGAAGTTTTTTACACAAAAAACTCAAAGCTTTGTAGGCGGCTTTTTTCATCGCATTTTCCTTAATCATTTTGATTGCTTCTTGTTGCGCGAAAGCGGTTTGCTTGACTGCTTCAAGTGCATCCAGTTTTTCAGATTGAACACTTCGTGAAGACGATCCGGCGGAGCTTGATACCGTACTTTTTGCTGCCTTTCGGCTCGGAGGACGGCGGATGTAGTCATTTTGGAACAACCGTTTCATGTTCGCATCAAGAGCCGTTGCAGTGGGTTGTTCATCCGCGTCCAGATCAGTGACAATTGGTTGGAAAGAATCTTCGTTGGCCATTACGCCCGGCTCAGCAAATAATTTTGGAAAATGTCTAAGAACATTCCATGATGACTCGTAAATGAACGCACGCCCAACTTGGTGCCGGAATGCATTTCGGGTGGCAATCATAACGTCGTTTTCGTCGGCACCGCTTTGTGGGCGAATTTCTTTGTAGTGTTTGTAGAGAGCTTGGAATGTTTTTGAGTCGTGAGAAATCTTGTTCCATTTGCCAGAAAGTTGATTAAGGTTACGGTTTGTTGTAGGGGTGAGCAACAAAACCGAAAAACCGAACCATAACCGCTTTAACCGATTTAATCGCCCCAATTTAACCGACCCAAAGCTTAACCGATGGTTCGGTTATTATAATTCCATTAACCGATTAGATCGGTTACGGTTTCGGTTTAGACCCATTAACTATAACACCCCTCATTTTTACATCATTTAAATATAATAAACCCAGAAGCGTTAGTCCAACTTTCAACAATACCAAGTTACATTACAAATTCAAACTAATTTAAAACATAGTTCATCAACATGGGTGTTATTTCAAAACCAAAAGATAACAATGATTTATACAAATCAATATTAGAGTAACGCCTAATCATCAAACATTCCTTCCATTTCAACTTCTTGCCCACCCGATAAAATCTATAACCTGCAAGAAGTGTTAATGTGGGGGATTAGCTCAAAGCTAAGTGAGTAAATCAATAAACAACAGTCCAACTTAGCATAACAACTTTGTGCACAACTACTAACCATATGCACACAACACACCTGTTTACAACTTATCCATCACCCTCATATACCCATTATCTATCATTTTAACATATTGACCCATTTAGGGGTCCAATTGGACACTTTTACCAATTTCAACCATATTAACTATCATAACACTTTCAATACACTTTGCTACTATATTTATGACTTAAAGTTACTTTAACATTCGTTATACTCAAATCACAACTTGTTTTAACCATTTTACCAAAAAGTGACCCATTTGGGCACTTTAAAAACCCATTTGGGTTTCAACACATCTATCCACCATTCCAACACCCAATTTACACTTCTTTGACTATTTTAAGTCAAATTAAACCAATTTCTCTATTGATATCATATTATACTTTAAAACACCAACTTCACATAAAATTCATTATGTTTACACCAATTACAACAAGTTTTTCAACATTGACTTTTTACAAACTAGTCAACGCATATAAAGGTGAATTAACCACTTTGACTTTCTTATTTTACCACTTTTAATACCTAGATCATAATTCAACCACAATCATGATCAAGGCAAAACACATAAACATCTAACCACCTTTATCACTTTTACAACATAGTCATTACACAATTTGACTCTACCAATTTCGACTTTGACTTTTCCAAGTCAACTACACATATTCCAATTAATGTACACTTTTAATTTAAACAACAAAATAACTCCAAATCACCTCAATTGAGATATACCAACATCTCATTTCACTACTTAGAGTCATATCAATTAAGGCTATCATGAGTTACTACTACACTTGATCATATTACTCCCAAAATTATTATTTCACAATAGCAAGTAATTTCACATAATCCAACTATTACACCTTCTTCAACGATGTGTCTACTCAATTCAACAATGTATTACACCTTCCCCACGATGTTAAACGTCTTATTTAATACTCTCATCATCACACTAACAAGCAACAATCATCAAGAACTCATTACTGGGGAATCATATCAGTCTGACTCAATTTACTTTACTACTCTTCATATCATAGCAAAGTAAACAATTCAAGCTTATTTAAATACACCAAGCTTATCGAAAAGTACATGATACACTTAGGCCCACGAGTATTGAGGAATCATTGAGAATACCCTTGGGTTCCTCATATTCCTCCGTCTCTGCAACCAAAACAACAATCTAGCAACTTGTTATAGGTTAGTACACATTTCAATAACCACTTTCTCATACAACCACTAATCCCACACCCTAGAATGTTTGACTTGACACAATTCTAAGTTTGGGATTGAACATCTTATAATGCACAATTCACCCAAACTCATGCTCTGATACCAACTTATAACACCCCTCATTTTTACATCATTTAAATATAATAAACCCGGAAGCGTTAGTCCAACTTTCAACAATACCAAGTTACATTACAAATTCAAACTAATTTAAAACATAGTTCATCAACATGGGTGTTATTTCAAAACCAAAAGATAACAATGATTTATACAAATCAATATCAGAGTAATGCCTAATCATCAAACATTCCTTCCATTTCAACTTCTTTCCCACCCGATAAAATCTATAACCTGCAAGAAGTGTTAATGTGGGAGATTAGCTCAAAGCTAAGTGAGTAAATCAATAAACAACAGTCCAACTTAGCATAACAACTTTGTGCACAACTACTAACCATATGCACACAACACACCTGTTTACAACTTATCCAATCACAATCAACTGGCGTCAAAGAGGACCGGTGGTTCTTGAGGTATCACCTTCTCAAAGAACACTTTAAAACCACTGCAGGCCCATACAGAGGTTTAACCGACTACTTGGTGCTACAACTTAAATAACACAAGCTACGACAATAATACTTGTACTAAGACCCTGTGTTATCCAATCAATAGCAAACCCAAGCCCAGCCCAGATGTCCGCTGGCCTCTGAATCAACTGGTGCCCAAAGGCAATACAACAAGTGATCACATAGCTACAAACTCATCATGTATCATATCAGACTAACTGTAACATCCTCCTCCATCGCCCTCAGGCCCAAGGAGGAATGTTAATATAAGCCATTGGGCCAGGTCTGCAGCCCAATGCACCCCAACCCATCTGGTATAGTATTCCACTAATACCCAGGTTGTTGAGAGACTCGAACATGAGACCTCCCCTTTAATATCAAGTCTTACCACTTGATATCACCAATTGAGCTGCAGCTCAATTGGTGATACTAAGTGGTAAGACTTAGTATTAAAGGGGTCTCAGGTTCGAGACTCAACAACCTACCTATTGGTGAAATCCATAGGTGATGTGGTTGGGGTGCATTGGGCTGCAGACCTGGCCCAATGGGTTTATATTAACACTGCTCGATGCAGACCTGCATCTGCGGATGGGCTATGAGCGAGGGTGTTACATAAAAAGTGCACTTTTTATGTAACACCCCCCTCCATCACCCGCAGGCCCAAGGAGGAATGTTAATATAAGCCATTGGGCCAGGTCTGCAGCCCAATGCACCCCAACCCATCTGGTATAGTATTCCACTAATACCCAGGTTGTTGAGAGACTCGGACATGAGACCTCCCCTTTAATATCAAGTCTTACCACTTGATATCACCAATTGAGCTGCAGCTCAATTGGTGATATCAAGTGGTAAGACTTGATATTAAAGGGGAGGTCTCATGTTCGAGTCTCTCAACAACCTGGGTATTAGTGGAATACTATACCAGATGGGTTGGGGTGCATTGGGCTGCAGACCTGGCCCAATGGCTTATATTAACATTCCTCCTTGGGCCTGCGGGTGATGGAGAGGGGTGTTTGTAACACCCCGCAAAATTTAAACGAGATTAATAACATTAGCTGCGCATGTAAGAATCGCCAACACATGGAGAATTAGGCGACCCGTGAAGCTTTAGGATGCCAACATTTTTGGAAAAACATATGGATTTCTCCAGTATAACTGAAACTATTTTGTCATATTCTAGAAATCCACTTTTGTATGCTTATTACTTTTAACTTGTACGATTCGATGAATCGTAAATCTTGTAATTAACATTTTGGCATCTTAATATATTATGTTCTGTTGTAATCATAAGCTCTGATACGTATGCACGCTTTATTATTGTGACACCCCAGTACTTAAACTAAACGCTTCCGCTAAACAAATTTGGGGGTGTTACAGATTGGTATCAGAGCCATTGGTTATAGCGAACTAGGAAACTTTAGGTGACTTAGAAACCTAGAGACCTAGACTATAGCCTTGGCTAGAACGTACATGCATACATACATTTGCATACATCTAAACTATCGTTACGATAACTCGATACGCGTGAACTATTCACCACATTCGACTCGTTCATTGTACTCAGATCTCATATGAACCTGATCGTATTAAACGGTTGATGAAAAGAAGTATGTATTTAGCATCATATAATGACGCCTGGCCAACGTGATTATATTATACTAAGTACATATGGGTGTTTCATAGTCGTAAGATACGTGGCGGGGATTCGACAATTTTTCTTGATACTCGAAAACTTGAAATATGTGAAACTTCATTCCTCACTTACTTTACATTGGCATTGACTTCTGCATCCTTTAATCCCAGAACGTCAGCATGCCTCCTAAACAAAGAAATACTCGAAACAGTCGACGAAATGTTCCTCCTCCACATCCGCCTCCAGAAACAACCGAACAAATAATCGAACGCCGCGTGGCTGAGGCTATTGCTCAGTACGAGGCCAGCAGAAATCGTGAAAACCTGACCAACAATAGCGGAGCCACCCCCGTCAACAGCGAAACCCCAACCAATAACCAGCAGGGGTGTTCCTACAAAACCTTCCAGTCATGTAAACCCAGCACCTTCACCGGGACCGAAGGGGCCATCGGCCTGGTCCACTGGATTGAGAAAACGGAATCAGTCATCGACATCAGCGACTGCGCCACCGACAAAATTATGAAATACGCCACCTGCACTCTAGCCGACAAAGTGCTAACATGGTGGAACGCTCAGGTGCAAATCATGGGACGCCCAGCTGCTTACTCTATCTCATGGGAGACACTGAAACGAATGTTGATGGAGGAATTTTGCCCTCCCAACGAGATGCAAAAACTTGAAACCAAATTCTGGAACATACAAATGTTCGGCGCTGACATTTCCGGTTACACAACTAGATTCCAGGAGCTTGCACGTCTTGTGCCCCACATGGTAACCCCCGAGAGCAAACGCATTGAGCGTTACAACAGGGGTTTGGCACCACAGATCCGAGGCATGGTTATGTCCTCCAAACCCGCCACTTTTAGGAGCGCAGTTGACCTGGCTCAAAGCTTGACCGATGACGCGGTCGAGATTGGAACTCTGAAAACTATCACAGGGAAAACTGAACCTACCCGTACTGATGCGGACGACTCTGGAACCCACAAACGCAAGTGGAACGGCGAGGGTAACGACCGTCAGGGTCAACAAAACAGAAACCCGGGAAACACCCGAGCCTACGCTGCAATCAACAACCCTGGACCCAAAACCTACCTTGGCAACAAACCGAGGTGTGACAAGTGCGGGAGACACCACGATGGTGATTGTACATTTTGTCAAAACTGCAGACGTCCCGGTCACTTAGCACAGAACTGTAGGACAAACCTACCTCCTCAAGCCGCTCCCGAGGGACAAAACACTGGCTGCTTTAGGTGTGGTGATCCTGGACATCACCGAAACCAATGCCAACAACCGAACAACCCCGGGAACAACAATCAGGACAACAACAACCGCATCACTAACAAAGGCTACGTCCCAAGCCGCGCATACATCCTCCGTGCACCAGAAACGGTTGCGGATCTCAACTAGCACGGTACGTTTTAGCGACTATTACTACGATTTAACATACGTTTTACTCGAATGTCGATTCGAACACAACACTTGGTAAACTCAGATCACGAAACGAAACACACAACATATTGAACTATGCCGCGAGCATACTTAAACTGGTTGAAGTTCTATGGCAACAATTGAACGCCACGCAAACTATTACTATTGTTAACAACATGACTTATCGGAGAACATATGCCGCGGGCGATCCGACTCGATTTTAAATCTCGGGACGAGATTTCTCTAACATGGGGAGAATGTAACACCCCGCAAAATTTAAACGAGATTAATAACATTAGCTGCGCATGTAAGAATCGCCAACACATGGAGAATTAGGCGACCCGTGAAGCTTTAGGATGCCAACATTTTTGGAAAAACATATGGATTTCTCCAGTATAACTGAAACTATTTTGTCATATTAACATTTTGGCATCTTAATATATTATGTTCTGTTGTAATCATAAGCTCTGATACGTATGCACGCTTTATTATTGTGACACCCCAGTACTTAAACTAAACGCTTCCGCTAAACAAATTTGGGGGTGTTACAGTGTTACACTAACAGTCTATCAACATTATTATTATTCAACCAAAATAATCATGGCAACCAAAACAATAATACTACGTTTACCCGTTGTAATCAAACCTGTTACAACTAAATCACACTGAGGTTTATAGATCCACTCACCGAATACCTCAGTCGTCCACTCAGTAGTCTAATGTCACTGAGTCCTTCTGTTTATCTGAAAACACAACAGAACTACACAAGTTAGTCATTTGTCCCAATGTGGATATAACATCATATAATTGTAATTATATCAAACCACTTATCACTAACTTGTATTAATTCAACATTCACCATTTCAAGATTATGAATAACCACTTTAATCATCACAATTCACAATCACTTATCAAATTATGATCATTAGGATCACATTCTCACCTTTCTCCATCTTAATCATTGTTAATTAATATAATTAACCCATTAACAAGATTATTAGCATCTAACATCAACAAAATTCATCAAAACTCTCTCATGACACTTAATCAATTTACACATTTCAACTTGAATTATGTCAATCATCATTATAAATCAACCATTATCAATTATTCACTAATAACACAAGCTTAAAAGCTTTGATTATAGCATAATCAACTAAACCCACAAACTTTATTAATGATCATATATCAACTTAATCATTTCTAAGCTAGGTTTAGATTAGAATCATCATATAATCATCAACTAGCAACTATATGATCATTACAAGCTTCAATTTCATATCAATCATCCTAATTCAATCAAATACACAAAAACCCATTTCTAGGTTTATAAAGAATCACGAAATCAACACTTACCAAATGATTAAAAGGAATAAAGGATGATTCAATCACGTTTTGGAAGCTTGAATTCGAGTTCTAGGGCTTCAATTTGATGATTCCTCATGATTTTGATAAGTAATTAGGGTTTCATGGGTTTAGTATGTTCGTACGTATGTATGTATATAGATATATGATGAAAATAACAAACCGCCTCAAAATATGAGTCTATCATATAAATGGTTAATTTTCATTCCCCGTACTTATCATTGTCTGGAACTTAAAAACCATTTACGGGGAAACATTATTTTATTTTACCGTCAACTGAGTTAATTTAAAACAATCAATAATTTATTAGTCACAATAAATTATTCGACTCTTTTTTCCTTTTATTTTAAATTAACACAACACAATTATTTTCTGACACATTAAATAACAGTTCACTATCAGAAAATATTAAAATACTACTAGACCCGAAGACTGGGTGTTACATTAACCGACCCTATTTAACCGAACCGACCAACCCTTAGTTTTTTTAGTTATATTTTCATTATACAAATAAATATATAAGGTAAATAGGTGATATATGTTGAGCTAAATTGATAGATGGATACAATTTAATACTAAGTAGCATAATGAGCCGTTAGAAAAGTCTCAAACTTTAAGCCTAATAGTTAATTATGTAGTCCATATTTTCCATTTTTAGGTTACATTTAAAGCCACTTTCTCTTCTACCCGTAAACACAATCTTTTGAAATAGTGATGTTCTTCGCAAAATATCGACAACACCACCACAACTAGGAGCTCGATGATTTCATTACCTCATATAAGATCTACGTTTTTCTACAAAATATCGACAACACCACCATATTATGAACTCTCATATGATTTTTCTTTTTCAAGCGGTTAACCAATGGTTAACCGATAACCGACCCAAAATCTACCCAAAAATCGATTAACCATAACCGATTTAACCAAAAACGATCGATTAAGAAATTTCCATAACCGAAATTTCGATTTTGGGTTCGGTTTTAGGTCATAACCGACCCAAACCGACCCATATTCACCCCTAGTTTGTTGAGACACGAGAATTGTAACCTTGCATCACTTTGGTCGAAAAGGACTCGTTTGATTGATTTTTCCCTTGGACACCGTTTTCGGAACAATGTATCCACCGCTCCGCTAAAATCCTAGCCTCCTCGTCCGTCCAACGTGTTTGAGCCCGTTTAGGCCCTTCCACCTTTTTAACCCGTTTACCCTTTTTCTTGTTCTTTTGGGTTTCGGGTTACGGGTTCGCCTCGTCGGAGCTTTTTTCCAAAGTTTGTGGTACGGTGAAATTCATTTGTTGGTGACTGGGGTTGGATGAGCTTGGAGAAAAGTGTGGTTGTTGTGGTGACCATTGTGTGTTTTGGTACCACTGTGGTTGTGACCATTGTGTGAATTGTGGTTGTGGTGGTGAGGATTGTGTGTTTGTGTACCACCCTTGGAATGTATAATTATTCCTCGGGTCGTGCGGATCAAGGGTGAACGGGCTTGCAATAGGTGGGAAGTTGGCAAACCCGGTATGTTGAGTGTTTGGTTGAGACGAAGATCCGGAAGCTTGAGTGTTTGGTGAAGTCGGGTTTGAAAACGGGTTATTCAACAAATTTTGCCACATATCTTTGGCAATATTTTGTTGATCTTTTTTTTTTTTTTTTTTGGAAGTTGATTTGTTGTTTTTGGACATATTTTTGAGAGAGGTTTTGAGGTAAAAAGTGTGGTTTTTGAATTGTAAAAAAGTGGTGAGGATTGTTGTGTGAAAGAGTTTGTGGAATAGATAGTTGATTGTGTAAATTGTTGTGTGAAAATGAGTAAATATGTAGGTATATTTATAGGGTAAAGTGGAAAGTTTAAAAAAATTTAAAAAATTTTGAAAAAATGAGCCCCACTCCACCAACGGTTTTTTTTTAATTCCAAACGGTAAAAAAAAAAAAAAAGAAATTGAGCCCCACAAAAACGACGAAGGGCTTCGGTAAACCGAAGGAAGCAACCGACGAAGCGGTGCCATCCCTGTCGGTTCGTCGGTTGGGAGCCGACGAGCTCCGTTGGGAGCAGCCTTATAATCAAGACAAGTTTAACTTAATTTATTTACAAAATTAATGATTTAGAGTAATAAATGATGACAAAATGGGGAGTTTAATGATTTTTAATAGTTATTTTTTGCAAGTGGACAATTATTTTAGGACATAAATAAATAGTATTGTGAACATTTATTTTGGAACAAATGGAATATATCATATGTCCGTAAAGGAACCTTACAAAAAGTTGCCACAAATATAATCACCGTTTAATAATAACATTATTATAGTACTAATGTATAATTAGGGCGTGTTTGACAACCTATTTCATTTGAGTTTATGAGTGTTTAATTTAATTTTATTTTTCTTTGTAAACTCTAAGCTATAAGCAATGTTTGATAACTAAAAATATAAAAGCTTATTGAAAAAGTAAACCATTAAAAAATGAACTACTTCAACTAGACTGTAAGAAAATGTGAAGCTTATGGAAGATAAAATTAAATAAAGATTACTTATTAAATATATTTTTAATCTTATTTGAGTTTAACATTTTTTTTGTCTTTTCATACCGATTCACATTTTACACTGCTTCAACCCCAACTATAGATTTAGGGATACATGGTATGTTTGACGAAACTAGCTGTTAACTGGAGTTGGACTTTATTTTTGAAGTTATGAAGCTCTTGCTTATTAAGTATTAAAAGTGTTTGATAAAGTAGCTAAAGGTGTAAGCTTATAGCTATAAATTGATAAAAAAATACATGATAAATAATTATATAAAGAGTATATATGTAATTTAGCATTTCAAAGCTATGAGCTTATTTTGGGTGATGCATTATTTGGGATTCTAGGGGCCGTTTGGAAATTAAAAGCAAAAAACAAAAAAGAATTCTTGATAATCACTTTTTAGAAAAGCCATTTGAAATTTTTTTGAAAAGAAAAAAAGGATCCGCAGTTACAAGTATAAGTGGCAAAATGAATGGGTCGGGTCGGGTTGGGTCACGGGTCTAGATGGGTTTGGGTCTAAATGGGTCCGGTTCTAGATGGGTCATTTAGAAGGATGGGTCTAAATAAGTCCGGGTCAAATGGGTCTCCGGTCGGGTCATCGGGTTTTTACCAAACTTTTTTTTTTAATTTGAGTGAAAAATGAAAAAAATGAAATGAGGTGGAAAATTTTTTTTTTACCCGCTAGTCCCATTGGTTAATTGTTACACAATTGAAGGTTGTATTGAAAAACCCATTTAGACCCATCCAAAATTTGGGGAGGAGACCCAACAAACCCATCCCCTCCTAAATATTAACCAAATTGATCCATAATTAACCAATGGGTCTAAAATTGTCACCTAGTTACAAGCTTCAACTCTAACCACAATATTCAATTCCAATTAGTTTTTGCCAAATATTCCGTGTAAAGCTATTTCAGCTAGTTCTTTTTCTACAGTTCTATAACCTCTAAATTTGTTGTCATATGAACAAAGTTAATAAATAAATAAACAAATCTTATGTGCCAAAAAGAACCAGAGCACACATTTAAAATTAGATTTGATTGGATAGATCAATGAACTAATGATCAAAGTAAAAGTGTAAATAAGTGGATCAACCCCTCTCTCTCTCTCACGCATACACACACAAAAACACATATTCTTAAAAAAGGGATCAGACAAAACATCCACACTCTAGGACAGAGTAAACAGCAGAACAACAAGTAGCTTTTGCTCTTTAATGCTCTTTCTCTCTCCCAACACACAACTCTCTCGATTCCTTTTCATATTTTCATAAAATAAATTAAAAATAATAATCCCATGATATCTTTCTTTTTGCAGTTTCTCCAATTATGACAATATTAATTGATTTGAGATGAGATTATGGCTGCTGCTGTCTTATTATTAAATAATAATCATCATCATAATAATATGGCTCAAAACAACAACAATAATAATGCAAGTGATGATGTTAAACCACCCACTATTTTACATGACTTCCTTGGCCGTGCTACTACTCCGGTAACTAAACTCGCCGCCGGTAGCGATGTTGCCGCCGGAGGTTCTTCCCCTTCTGCTTCTGGCTCCGGTGGCGTTGGCCGCGGTGGTGGGCCCGTATCCACCACTTCTGATCTGGGTTCTGGTAACTAGCTAACCTCATTTTCATCCATTTCTTGAATTTTTATTTTTCCATATGGGCTTTGTTTGTTTAAGATTCTTCTTTAAAGCTAGATTTTTATTGATTTTTATTGATTTTTAGGTCTTAAAATTAATTGGGTTTTCATTAAATTAGTTTCTCATGTTTTAAATTCTGGTAATTTATGTTCTTTAGTCATTCTTCACAAAATTTTGTCAAGATTGGGTGACTATTCAATGTTGAGGGGTAGGGTTTATTCTTTCTTTCTTTCTTTCTTTCTTTTTTTTCAGAAAATGATCACATTTTGGGTACAACTTTTAATGCATTAAATACACATTATTGTACTACGATTTTTCTAGATTTATTACCTACACCTGAGGGACACTGTGTATTTAAAGAAGTATTAATTAATAGTGGGAAGAAGAAAAACTGAAAACTTCTTTAAGAAAATGAAAAGAAGATGTGATTTTTGTTTATGGGTTAGGTATTTTTGAGTGGGTTGGTGTCTTTGATAGCATCATCATAGTCAGTACTCTCTCCATCAAAAGAATTGCAACATTTTTTCACATATTGTGATGCTAGAATTACTTTCTTACCCCTACCACTCAGTTTCCTGATTTTAATCTAGAATTGTTAATTAATGATGTCATGATTCTTGATCAAGACATCAAGTTGTGTGGCCAGTTTTTACATTTGTGCTGTTGATTGATGATAATTTGCTTGTGTTAACCATGGTAGAAAGGCCGGTTGGAACACTTTTTGAAGGGGTGCCATTCTTTGGTCAAAGAAGCGATTTTTCAGGCTCAAAGGTTAGGTATTCAGGTAGCAAACGCAATAACTCAGATTCCGGTTTTATGGCACCTTCCAGAGAAGGTATCCCCCAACCGAGACCAGATTTTCCTGAGACCTCACATCTAATGAAGGTATTTAAAAAATTATTTATGCTTTAAAACTTGAATTATAGTTGTTGGTTTGAAATGCCTAAATGAGATTTACATGTGTGGTCTGAACCGAATTATATGCTAGGAAAGTCTTCCTAAAGAGCATGTAGCACATGTTTCACGAATCCATTCTAATGTATGATGTTATGGTTAGATGCTGAGAAATGTCGGGGCAGAGCGGCCTAGATGGCCCCACGAGGATGAACCGTTCATGGGCATGCCTCAAATGAGGCCAACTTCATCATCTCATATATTACAATCCGCCACTGGTGTTAAAACCGATGCAAACGCATCTAAATGGGAACGAGCCATTCCTGTAAATGTTGGACCTGTACTCCAATATCCACCACGTGCTGGTCAAGTTGTTCCTTACGGGTATCAACCAGTTTCAAACAGGTTCAAGGATGCCAATGCGGGTCCCCCATTGATTTCGCAGTCTGCTGCTGATGAAGGATCTAGGACTGGAATTAAAGGGTCTGGTGGGATTTTGAGCTCGGTTAATGTTAGTGGCGGGTTGGCTGAACCATCCAGCAGCAAACTGAAGTCTTTGATCAGTAATATTGAGCCTGGCTCTTCTGCTCCACTTCCGTAAGTATTATAGTAATCCACTAAGAAGCGTCAAATAAGAAAATCAGAGAACTTGTATCATATAAAAGCACAAATTCACAAAGTTGACTACATCTCGATTGCAGTGTTGTATAATACTGGAAAGTTTGAAGTATCATAGTTTCTAAAATTCACAAGTTTTATGGTTGTGCATTCTGCAATCTGATGCAATAGATGCATGTTGTGCATATGCTGATTAAAATGATTTATAATTTGACAAGTTTGTGAGTAAGTCGACTAAAATGATTTATTTTGTGATTTTTGATCACTTCTTACGGTTAGCACCAATATTTGGGTTCTCACTGGAACCTTCCCCATCCTATAATATATTTAGTAAACTTGTGAACTTGACTTTTGACTCGAGATATATGGTTTTAAATCCTTATTTTTACAGTCGTCAAGGATCTACATCTGCCAGTCGCCAGATGACCATATTTTACGGCGGTCAAGCCCATGTGTTTGATGATGTCCACCCAAACAAGGTCAGATTTGTATGCTTTATTTCCAATTGTTTCTGCTAATAATCTTTTCATGTAGTCTGAAAATAAATTATTTGGTTTCAGGCAGACGTAATAATGGCGTTAGCTGGGTCAAATGGTGGATCGTGGTCGACTAGTTTCTCACCCAGTTCATCCCTAAAACCACCGAGTGGTGAGGCTATTCCTGTGAGTGGTGAAAATGACACAATCATGGCTGCTGCTAAAACAGCATTGTCGAGCAAAGATCTACATGGGAGATTATACGTTCCTGGGAGCTCAAGTCATGGGCATGGCTCGAATGATCGAATGCTAATGCTTTCTGGTAAGTTGCTAGTGGATCAAAATCAACACCATCAATTATCTGTTATCATTTTAACAAAAAGTAGGAGTGTATGGATGTGTTTTTTGAAAGTGATTATGTAATTTTGACTAACACGAATCAAATAATTAGTTATATTAATAGATTTTTTAGTATTTGACAAATTCTGATTATCGAGAAAATGACTAAATAAAATGAACCGCTAGTAGCAGGATATGTTTATCTAAGCATTAGGAACTAGTTTTTGCAACTGCAAATCACAATTATCAGATAAGTAGTTTTTAAGTTCCAGTCAAACACCCTTATGCATGTTGATATTACTTAAATATTTTGCCATGAAAGGATAGAAATAAATATGAATATTGTTTTGGGTACAGGAGGGCAAGGTAACAAATCAATGAAAGATGCAAGAGGGCCTGCTGCAGAACAAAAGCACGACGAAAAACAGTGAAGAAGGTTTTGGAAACTTATGGAAGGTATTTCATCGTTAAATGGATGATTATTGTTGTAGGAAGTTGGCTTATGGTGTAGTTTAGCTTGAAGCAGATACTGAACCTCATGTGCAAATTATACAATGCTTATCGAGAAGACATCTTTTTGCCATCTTGATTTCAGTTATAATTTGAATGCCAACAAGATTCACTTAAAGCTGCTTATTAGTCAAATAATTTCAAATACACTTTTGCCCAATTTAAAACATTAACTATAACATGAATAGGCAAATTCAAAAATATATATTGGATGAAATTAGCGATAGTTAGGGTAGATTGGGGAATACATGCAGCTCTCTGCGAATGTAACGAGATCGTTAGGTTTGGGGAGAAGAGAAGCTAGACCTGAAAATAAAATAAATATTGATTTGTTAATGATTTCTTGTAATTAAGTACTACTATAAGTTAGAAAATAATAGCAAACTCTCAGGTGCTTTTGGTTCGCAGAATATATTCGATGGAACTAGAATTCATCAAAGGAGGAATTTGGTGACTATAACTCCCTTATGAAATGGAATTGAGATTCCAATTCCATCGAATTTTGTGAACCAAACACGACGTTAATATACAAGTCTGGAAAGTTAAAACAATAAAAGACTGCAGTATGTCAGGAACATAAAACAAGCACCAACAAAACTAACTTGTGGTAACTATGTACGGCGTTCTATAAGTACATATACATATGCGTGTATATATAAGTGCAACCAATTTGTGCAGTGATTATTAAATAGCTTACAGAAGATGAACTTACCAAGTTCGTATGCCTTGTCAGCAACAGTGGCTGCAATATGTGCTGAAATCTTTCGGATACAAGAAAACGGTGGATATATAAGCCCCTTTGCAAAGTCTTGTTCCGTTACTTGAGAAGCTAAACCTTCAGCTGTTAAGAATTTCAGTCACCATAAAACTTATAAGAGAATGCTTACTTCGGTTGTAAGATGACCGTAAGTAATTTTTTTTGCTAATTGGTATTAAGATAGTTTATGTTTATCTGAATTAGTAGTTGGTTAACATTCCTCATTTCCTCATAGATGTAAATGTTGGTTTTCAACTTACATGCTGCCAAAAGCAAATCGTCATGGACACGAGTTGCACCACACATGATCAATCCCAACCCGAATCCTGGGAATATGTAAGCATTGTTTGCCTGCAATTTTTATGAACTGTAAGAATGAAAAGTAAGGCATTTGTGAAATGTTAGGAGCGGTTTTGAGAATTTAGGCTTAAACCTGGCCAGGCACGAATACTTTGTCTTCGTACGTAACAGGTTTAAACGGGCTTCCACTAGCAAAAATAGCATGACCCTACGAAAAATCGAAACTTTATAAAATAGGACATCCCAAATTAGAACTTGTTGAAATACTGCAAAAGTTGCTACTAGTTTACCTTGCTCCATGTATATGCTTCTTCAGCAGTACACTCTGCTTGTGAGGTTGGATTCGATAGAGCCATAATGAGAGGTTTCTTCACATCATTTGATCAAATCAAATATCGAATACCTTAAACCAAAACCATCATTTATTATGCTTGAGAACTAAAACTAACCTCGTTAATAGATGACATGGTCTCAATAACTTCTTGAGTAAATTGTCTCCCCACACCGGATGTTCCTATTAGTACAGATGGTTTGATCTCCTACATAACATAGTTATCTAAGCAACGTGTTTCCAAAAGGCAGTGAATGGTGATAGAATATCGGTTATGTACCTTTATGGCATCTAAGAGATTGTTAATCTGTTCATGTTCGTGAGCCCATGGAAGCTTGAAGTGTTGAAGTGACTCTTTACGTGAGCTCACGACCAATCCCTGTGCGAAAGATACACGTTATGTTTATCAAGCATAAACGTCTCATAATGAGCTCTAGTTTGTAGATTATGATTCTTGTACCTTAGAGTCAACAAGCCAAATCTTTTTACGAGCTTCTTCCACACTAGCATCTGTTTTCTTTGATATTTGGAGTGCAATAAGTTCTGCTATACCCGTACCAGCCTTTGAAACATAAGAAAGAGACTTATTGTCGGTTTTTCATTGGTAAATTGCGATTCACAAAACATTGTGGTCGTTTGTATGTGCAAAGAAATTTCACCTCTCCAGCCCCTAGAAATAAGAACGTATGATCGGAAAGGGTGCCACCAAGTACTTTCAGAGCCGAAAGCAAACCTCCAAGAACAACAGACGCCGTACCCTAAAGGAAACAGAGATATGATGGCTGTTTTATTATGATATGATCGATTTCTGAACACACATGCATAAGTCGAAGATCTTAATAACCTGTATGTCATCGTTAAAGACAAGATGAGTTGTACGGTATCTGTTAAGTAATGAAAATGCATTATGGTTTGCAAAATCTTCAAACTGGATAAGAATGTTTTCTCCGTAGTTTCGCTTAACAGCAGTCATGAACTCCTCTAACAATTCGTCATACACCTCCCCTCTTGCTCGTTTTTGTTTGAGGCCAATGTAGAACTCATCGTTAAGCAACTTTTCATTGTTAGTGCCAACGTCAATGGTTATCGGCAAGCACTGTGATTATAGATAGATCTCGAAACAGTAATGCTAAATGTGTTTTAAATACAGGCCTAAAGATATGCCTGTATTTTATTCTGAAAACTGATAAATGATACTCCGTAATTACTTACAGCTGAAGGACGAACTCCTCCTAATGCCGTGTACAAAGAAAGTTTTCCAACTGGTATCCCCATCCCCTGGCATCCGAGATCTCCTAACCCCAATATACGCTCACCATCTGTAACAACGATAACTTGGATATTTCTCTCAGGCCAATTTCTTAGCACCTCAAGAACCTGCCCTCTGATGATTAATATATATATATATTCAGTTCAGTTATATATATAGTAAAAATTAAACAATGGGAAAGAAAACAAGTCCCATATATACTTGTCTTTTAAAGAGATGTAAAGCCCCTGAGGACGCCTGAAAATGCTCCCGAATTTCTGGCAAGCTTCACCGACAGTTGGAGTGTAAACGATTGGGAGTAGTTCCTCTACATTGTCGACTAGAAGCTTGTAAAACAATCGCTCATTTCTCTCCTGTAACATAAACATACATATCCAAAGCATGTGTCATAAATTTCTGGCCACTTTTGTCGTCTGACCACTAACTTAAATCCAGTCAATTATGTTGTCTGGTACAATCTTTTTCTTCTTTGACAACATGATGGTTGGATTTGAGTCGGTGGTCAGACGACAACAGTTATACCTACACATATAGACATGTACAGTGTATAAACTGAACCAATAAAAAAATACCTGAAGATCAATCATAGCTATGTATCTTTGCAATGGCACCTCATATTGACGAAGTATGTGCATAACCTTTTTCTCCTAATTTCATTTTGAAGAAACTAATCAAGAAAATGATATATATGTTTTTTCTTTGCGTACAAACTCTAACTACAAGAATTATAAACTTACTTGAAGTTCTTGGGTCGATATGGTGGGAGGAAGAAGACCGTTCAAGTAATGTGCCTCTCTTTCTCTTTCGGTGAATGCTAGCCCTTTGTTATGGCGTGGGTCTCGCAACAAAATGTGACCACTGGATCATACAAATGTTTTAAGTCATAAAATCAAAGGAATTATTGAACATAATGTTAGAAACTACTAGCAGCATAAAGTTTTCAATAAAATGATTTCGAATCACCTGGAAATAGACATATTCCAAGGGGTAACAAGTTGATCTTCTTGTACAATAATACCATTGCTGTTAACAACGCCATTTCCATCGTTTGCCATCGTCCTGCAATCGTTTTTGAAAATCAATGAGACAAGAACATAACAGAAAATTTTGGGTTAAGAAAAACAACTGACAATAAAAATAACAACCCAGATCAAAAGGCAAATTATATCACATCAGATTGACAATTATGTTATGAAAAAGAGCCAGGGAACAACATGAATGTATGACCTACCCACAAAACAAATTTGTTGACCAAAACTATGTGTATATAATCAAGAAATCTTGATTATGAGTAATGTAACTCTATATATATATAAAAAAAAATGGGATCTTGAAATGTGAGAGAGTAGAAGAGTATGATACCAGAAAAAATTTGAGTTATATATGTGTGTTTGTGTGTGTTAAAGAGAGAAAATGGGAGAGTAATTAGAGTTGAAGGTTTCTTTTCTTTTCATTGTTTCATGCCTTTTTTTGCTGCAAGAATTAAATGGTTTCTTCCTTCTTTTTAATTTTTATTTTATTGCAATAGGAATTTTATTAATTTTCTTTCTTTAGTCTAAGGCAAATAAAATGCTACACATATATATATATATATATATATATATATATATATATATATATATATATATATATATATATATGCCATATTAAGTTGAGACAATTATCATAAATGTGGAATTCAATACCAAAAACAATTTTTATTGAGTGATCTAACTTTACTATTCTTGATATCATCAATTTAATTGTAATAAAAACTTTGTTGACAGGATTATAAAGAGCCATAGATGTCCATGTGAGAATATTAAACCCGGTTTCCAATTAATGTTTGTCCAAGTATTTATTCAATTCTAAAGAAAAAATTATTATGGTAAGCCCAAATAAATGAATTGAAAACATATTTGTTTTAGCCATTAGAAATTTAATAAATCAATTTTTCGTCAGTATAACAGTTTTACGTCGCCGGTTTGCTGGTTCAACCGAAAAACGTACTAGTATGGTCATTATGATTCAAAAACTAGGAGAAGACTGAACTAATTAGAATTGTCATAAGGACCGATCCTATAATATAATGTTCAACTCAACAAGAGTGATCGATTATGTTCCCTCACAAATTAAGAAAGTAGGTCTCACTAGTTGACATGACGAGGGAAAATGTACAAAATAGTTGTACATGTTTAGGTTTAGGTCTATATTTAAAGACGTGTATATTGTTAGTCTTTTTTAATCTTTTTTAGGTTTCAGTGTAACTGAACATGACCTCCCATGTTGGTGTTAAACATGAAAGGATCTCATATTTAAATGAATAGACCTAAAAATCAACATAATGATAATGATACGATGATCATACATGATAACAAAAATGAAAAAGTAAGAGAATAGTAAAGGTTTAAATCACATGTGAACCACCGATCGAATAAATTAGGTCAATCTTTATATTGATATATTTAGGTCCATATATCAACCTATAAAATGACATAACAATTCATAAACGCTATATTACGTGAGTACCATACTAGTTACAAAATTACAACACTTATGAATTATGTACTTGAATATGAGTTAAATCATGTAAATATAGAAGTAATATATTGCAACTATATGTACACTAACATCATGGATTAAGGTTCAAATGAAAAAAGGTAGATTATATAACAAGATGAGAAATACTTTGAAATCTAACTTACATGACTTTAATAAACTAGTTTTGAAAAATATCTTCAAATATGAATGATACAATCGTTTAAACAAACAAAAGCACTTAAAATGGCAATTGTTAAAAGTCTCATCAGACAAGTCAAACGCACAAACGTACTCATCAACAATTTAACAAGGGTTAGTAATGGTTTAATCCCTAAAGTTTCATTTCTTTTTCGTTTTAACCATTTAACTTTTTTTTGAATGTTTTAACCACTCAACTTAGGGTCAATAATGGTTTAATCCCTGAACTTTCAATTTGTTTTCGTTTTAACCACTCAACTTTGTTTTAAACGTTTTAACCACCCAACTTATGAGTTGACCATACTTTAACCACTAAAGTTCATCTAACCATTTAAAAAAACCCTTTCGTTAACTTATAATGAAAGTTTAGATCGGGATATATAAACTTTGAACTGATTTTTTATCGACCAAGGTTTTCAAGAGAGAGATCTTACCTAGGATCGTTTTTGTCTTCACCAGATCGAAATCGTAAGATCAAATCGGGATCGTAAGATCTTACGATTTCGATTTGAGCATAGGATCTTACGATGTCGATCCGATCCGATCTTACTTAACATGAATATAAGTTAAGAAAAGATAAATTAGTTAATTTTTGTCCAATAAAAGGTTAATAGGTTCATTATTTGTCATGCAATTAATCTTTTATATGCATTATAATACACATTTATAAGATCATAATGTATGAGTAGGATCTTACGATCCCGATTTGATCTTACGATTTCGATCTTGTGAATACAAAAACAATTGTAGATAAGATCTCTCTCTTGACAACCTTAGTCGATAAAAAAATCAATTCAAAGTTTATATATCCCGATCTAAACTTTCATTATAAGTTAACGAAAGGGTTTTTTAAATGGGTAAATGAACTTTAGTGGTTAAAGTATGGTCAACTCATAAGTTGAGTGGTTAAAACGTTTAAAACAAAGTTGAGTGGTTAAAACGAAAACAAATTGAAAGTTCAGGAATTAAACCATTATTGACCCTAAGTTGAGTGGTTAAAACATTCAAAAAAAAGTTGAGTGGTTAAAACGAAAAAAAAATGAAACTTTAAGGATTATACCATTATTAACCCATTTAACAACGGATGTGAAACTTGTTCCAAGTTCTAACGTTAAAAGTGTAAAGGTAAATAACAGTGGCTTAATAAACCAGTGGAAAGTTAACTTTTTTGATAAAATTTTGTGGCAATTTTATCTTTTTAACCTTTTTATCTTCTTTACTTATTCCAAGAATTTGATATATATTTTTATTGTTTTGGGATATCATTTGTAACGATGATATTATAATGGGGATAACAACTATAATGTTGATCGCACAAATAAATTATACGGTTAACCAATCATTATTTAGATATTTTACATATTTAGTCCTTCAATTTTTTTATAATAGCTAACTGCACGACTCGTCCGTGCAGTGATTCAGTGAACCCCTAGAAATAGTCCATCCATTAACACTAACAACACATTTCGATCCGTGCTGCTGATTATTTTTTCATTTTTTATTTCATTTATTTGACTTATTTATTATTACTAGTTTATTGACCCGTGATTACACGGGTTTGATGAAAATATTAAATTTTCATATATCTATATACATATATATAGGCTATTTTTTAATGACAATGGTAGCATAATATTTAAGTTCTATTGTTTATATAAACCCAGAGCATACTAAATATATAATACAAACGCATTTGATAAATTGTGATCTAATATAAATGCATAAACAGGTAAACTATAATACAAATAGCTCCCACTTGGATGATAAAAACGTAATTAACTTATCGAATAGCTTGCAAATTAGGCCCACTAATTACACCATTTGTCTTGACTTATGCATAATGATGCATGTTTGCAATTTATTTAAGACATGAATAGATGATTAATAGCTTTCATGAGAATTATATCCTTTAAAATTCATCACTTTGAGTTAACATTTTATACATGCTAAAATACATCACCATAATCCATCTCATATATTTCACATCCCATGATGTGACACCCATCAAATTAGGACTAGTTATTAGATCCTAATCATCTAGTAGTATATGTAATTAGTGCTATGTTTTAGGCTAATTGTATGTATCAATATGTATATTGTTATATATATATATCAGTACGCGATTTGTTTAAATCGTGCATTTTCAAATCGGCCAAATTTCCGATACACTTTCATACGGACGTTGGTGAAACTTTTTAATAAATAACATAAATCTATTTGGTGATTAAATAGTAGTTATTTACATTATATTATTATGTATTAATAATATACAAAACAATGTACGTTTTGTATAAAACGTAACCGACACGAATTAAACGCGTGAGATACGCCCGACAAATAAAATAATCATAAGTTTTATTTTTATAACTTCAAACAAAGTAATTTGATTAAATACTTTCATTATAAATATCGTATTTCAAACCGATAACAAAAACGTGTATTTTAAACGCTACGCGATTAAACGACCAAAACACGAAACCGTAAATCAACATCGACACTATAAACAAACACTTTTATAAATGTTTTCCAAGTATTATAATTAATACTTCAATGTAAACCTATCGAAATTCAATTGGTATTTAAAATGTATACGTATAACGAATAACGTACGAATTAGCGTTTAAACGATCGGGTAAACGAACACGGATATAATACCACTAATTGGGAGACAAGATTTTTGCAAATCTCACCTCCCATTTCATGTTGAAAAATCGGCCAAGACATGATCCACAAAAAGTGGATCATGTTCTTGACTAATACAACTTATACACTAGCCATTTTCTCATTTTATGCATCACCTTTCTCTCTCTCTCAACTCATCCTCTCCCTCCCTTTTCTCTCACTAAAATCTGCCCTCAAGGCCATCACAATACCACCACATCTCCACCATCAATCATCTTAAAGAAATCAAAGAAGGAAGCAAGGAAAAGAGGAGGAAAAGCAAACCGAGTACTCTCTCCACGTTTTCGACTTTAGATCATCATATTCCTTTGTAAGAACACACTTTCTCTCTCTAGAATGTTATGACTTATGTTGATATATACATGTTAGTTGCTCATTTGAACTATAAAATGTCCAAAACAAAGCCTCAAAAACGTTTTTTTTAACATATATATATTCTAACAGATTCTGTCTTCATAAAACCGTCACACGAAATCAAGTATATCTCGAAAACTTGGAAGAACCAACTCTCGACTTCTAAACGAAAAATGTTCCTTAGGATGTCTACTACAACTTTTATTTTTGGCCCTTGGGCCAGATCCTCACGGATCATATCTAAAAACACGAGTCTTTGGACTGACCTTACTGTTGAGACGAAACCGATCACTCTTCATATTTATTTTTGTTAAAAATAGTAAACGAACATATAAAAATACCATAAAGTGCAGAAATGAACTCGACATATATGAGAACATGTGTGATTTTTGGTTAGGTATGAATCGGACTGCAAGTGGACCAAATCGAGAGGTTTATCGGGTTCAAAAATCTGGAAAATGAACATAATAGGGACTGTTTTGGTCTAAACATGGAAACGACACTTCGAGAGGTCTACGAAACATAACGAAAAGTTTTATAAATTTATTTGATCATTTTAGGAGTTGAGTAAAAGTTGCGAGTCAAACCGAGACCGTTGACCACGTCTTCGACAATGACGTGTATAACTTCAATAACTATAAATAATTTTCAAAACGTATTATAATTATAGAAACCCAAATTATTTATATTCGGTACGATACGTTTTTAAACAAATTTCATTTATATGAAACAAACATATCTATGTTATCGAAATCTTTGTGTCAATCAATAACCAACGTGCCGTATCCATTTTCACAAAATCAGACATAATCATTAACCAAAGTATTTGGTCATAACTAGTTAAGGGAATAACTAGCATAGATGGTCCGTAGAGTCATCTAATCAATTAATCCTTGCGCGTTTAATACGCCCGGCAGGTTTCAAGTATCTAATCATTTATCAAAACCTTGCGCGTCCAAGACGCCCTGCAGGTTTCAGTCGATTGATCGACATCATTGTATTGTGAATCATCATAATTGTTGGCTAACAATTCATTAGGCTCAGGTGAGTCTCATAGCCCATATTTTAAATGCTTTTACCTAGGGGTGAGATACATGCTCTGTTTTGTTTTACATGTGAACGCAAGTATCAAATTATCACGTATGCTGCATGAGTTGTTTTCATCTAATCAATCAAAGTCCTCTGGAGCATAGTTCTGTTAATATGATTTAGCGTGAATGTTAGTGTATGGTACCATATGGGATTGACAATCCCCGTCCGAGTTAGCAAGCACTAAACTGTCAAACGGACGCATTATCATTTGTTCAGTATTGAGTGTAGATTAGGCACTCATAGAGAGGCACCTCGATCAGGTCCTTGAATGTGGATCCTGACCCCTCAGTTAAGCTCAGACTATGTGCTCATGCCAGTTATATACATCTTTACTTATTTGTTTAATTACAAATATTCATGTGATACTCATCATTTATCTATTTACATGTTTGTAAATCAAATCGTTAAATCTTGCGGTTCATAAATCATATCTTATCATATTAAACCTGTGAGCTCATCAGCTTTTTAGCTGACCTTTTAGCATGTTATCTCAGGTACTCAGCAGTAGGTTGGACTGCCCATCAGGATACTGTAGCTCGAGTCGCATGCAAATAATAACATCAAGAGATTTAACTGCATTTCTATATTTTGTATAAATTAGATATGTATTAGAATCTCTCAAGTAAATTATGCGAACTCACATTTTGAAAACGATTATGTAATTTCTATTACATCTATGTATTTTATCAAACGACGCATGTAGTGGTCGTTCATTCTGTATCTTATGTGCTTTGTTATTGATTAGTCGCGCCCCGAATCGACCCGCTTCCGCATCATAATTTGGGGGTGCGACAGATTGGTATCAGAGCCTAAGGTTATAGTGAACTAGGTTGCATTAGTGGGCCTAGACTATGACCGTTAGGCAGTATTTTCTGTTAAGTATGATTGGTTCAAGAGTTACAGCATACAAGTTTAATTTAACATAGCCTGATCAACTATGTACAATTAAATAAAGATGATGTAAGGCTTGAAATGGTTATGCTATGATAGAAATACATTTGTTGACTCTGACCATGAGAGAAACCGGAACTCATAATTGTTTGTGCTAGACACTCATAAGACTATTATGTGATATAGGTATATATACATAGATAGTCATCGCTCAAGCACTGTACGCTAGTCTATTATGTATTATATATATATATATATATATATATATATATATATAGACACTCACATTCTCAAACACTTTGTCATAGAGATGGCAACACACACTCACTGAAACAACCATCTACTTCATCCCACTCTCGACAACCTCTTTTGGGATCACGAAACACATAGGTAGCTTGGAGGACCACCGAGTCACTTCGAGCGAGACCTTATCCAACTCACAACAAATCAAATAACCAGGCTAGTTAGCACGTAGTTGCTAGTCAGTAGAGATGGTTATTCAACACCTCTTGAATTGTTCCATAATGTTGATTGTCATATTGTGATGTTGTATATTACCGCATTTGTATATGTACATCTATGATAATCATCATTTATGGACAATCTCTCATGAACCCTATCCTTCTATTCTCAGGAAAATCATGCCGCCAAAGTCAAGGACTTACACAGATGCTCAGATGGCATCCCTCATTTCCCGGGCAGTAACTGAAGCCTTGGCGCGACATTCGTCAGAGACCTCCGAAAGGAATAGTGATGCTGCCAATACCCCTCCTACTGTCAAGCCTTGTTCCTACAAGGACTTCCAGAACTGCAAACCTTTGATCTTTAAAGGAACTGAAGGAGCCATCGGCCTAATCAGATGGTTCGAAAAGATGGAGTCCGTCTTCCGCATTAGTAAATGTGCGGAAGGGGATAGAGTTCAGTTTTCCACATGCACCCTTGCTGATGGTGCCCTCACCTGGTGGAACTCGTATGCCCAGTCTGTGGGTATAGATACCGCCTATCTACTTCCATGGGAAGATCTGAAGAAAATGCTCACAGAGGAGTATTGCCCAACTGAAGAACTCCAGAGGCTAGATGAGGTGTTCTGGCATCTCAAGGTCCAAGGAACCGACATTGTTGGATACACAACTAGGTTCCAACAACTTGCAACCCTTCGCCCAGCCTTAGTAAGCACTGAGACCGACAAAGTCAAGAGATACATCCGCGGTCTTCCGGAACCTGTCCGGGGGAACGTCGCCTCTTCCAACAAAACCACTATTCAGGGAGCAATCCGATTGGCCCATGAACTCATGGCTATGCAAGAGAACAAAGAAACACCTGTCTCGTCTTCTGGGAACAACAACAAGAGGAAATGGTCTGGGAATCAGAACCAGCAGACTTTCAAAAAGACCGAGACTGTCAAGAATGACACATCGGGATCTGGAGAAAGGAAAGGGTACACTGGAAGTAAACCCTACTGTTCAAAGTGCAATCGTCATCATGATGGTCCTTGTGGTACACCCTGTAACAACTGCAAGAGATATGGACATCTTACCAAAGACTGCCGAACACCTGCAACCAACCCCACCACCAACACCAACAACAACCAACCCCGAGCCTGCTATGAGTGTGGAAACACTGGACACTTCAGGAATGCGTGTCCAACGTTGAAGAACAAAGGGAACAACAACAACAATGCTAGGGGCAGAGCTTTTGTGCTGAATGCTGGAGACGCCCGTGAGGACCCTAATGTGGTCACGGGTATGTTTCTTCTCAACAATTTAACTGCCTCAGTTTTGTTTGATACTGGTGCTGATAAGAGTTTTATATCTGAGGAATTTAGCCCACTATTAGACATTTCCCCAGTTGCCTTAGAAGCTAAGTACACCGTAGAGTTAGCTAATGGCAAATTGATTGAGGCCGATAGTGTGTTACCAAATTGCACCCTAAACCTCGCAAACGAACTATTTCCCATAAACCTCATACCCATCGAGATTGGAAGTTTTGACATAGTAGTAGGCATGGATTGGCTATCCAAGCATCGAGCTGAAATTGTCTGTCATGACAAAATCGTTCGTATTCCTCTCGTCACTGGTAGTACTTTGATCATACAAGGGGAGACCGGTGGAACGAGATTGAATATCATATCCTGCATGAAGACTCGCAAGTACCTTAGGAAAGGGTATCAGGCAATCCTCGCTCATGTTATTGAGAAGAAGTCAGAAGAGAAGCGACTTAAGGATGTGCCCATCGTCAGAGACTTTCCAGAAGTATTTCCTGAAGAATTGCCTGGTCTTCCACCACCAAGGCAAGTTGAGTTCTCAATAGACCTTGTGCCTGGGACAACACCCGTGGCACGAGCACCATATCGTTTAGCCCTTCAGAACTTCAGGAGTTGTCTATTCAGTTACAGGAACTTCTGGATAAGGGTTTCATAAGACCGAGTTCTTCACCCTGGGGAGCTCCGGTCCTGTTTGTGAAAAAGAAGGACGGTTCACTCAGGATGTGTATCGACTACAGAGAGTTGAACAAATTAACCATCAAGAACCGTTATCCACTTCCCCGTATTGATGACCTGTTCGACCAACTCCAAGGGTCAAGTGTCTATTCGAAAATAGATCTACGATCGGGTTATCATCAGTTACGAGTTCGCGATGAAGATATTCCGAATACCGCTTTCCGAACTCGCTATGGTCATTACGAGTTTCAGGTTATGGCCTTTGGTTTGACTAATGCACCGGTAGTATTCATGGATCTTATGAACCGAGTGTGCAAACCATATATCGACAAGTTTGTCATTGTTTTCTTCGATGACATTCTTATCTACTCACGTAACGAGCAAGAGCATGAACAGCATCTCAAAACCATTCTAGAACTCCTTAGACACGAGGAATTATATGCTAAGTTCTCCAAGTGTGAATTCTGGATTCAGACCGTTCAATTCCTTGGTCATGTGATTGACAGTCAGGGAATTCATGTTGATCCCTCAAAGATTGAGGCTATCAAGTGCTGGCAAGCACCGACAACGCCGACAGAAGTACACCAATTTCTAGGATTGGCTGGTTATTATCGGCGCTTCATTGAGAATTTCTTCAAAATAGCACAACCACTCACGACACTGACTCAGAAAGAGAAGAAGTTCAATTGGACTGATAAGCAAGAGTCAGCATTTCAGTTATTAAAGCAAAAGCTTTGCAGTGCACCTATCCTATCATTACCCGAAGGCAATGAAGACTTCGTGGTATACTGCGATGCTTCACATCAAGGTCTTGGTTGCGTGTTGATGCAACGAGAAAAAGTCATAGCTTACGCTTCCCGACAACTCAAAGTTCACGAGAAGAACTACACAACCCATGATCTCGAATTAGGAGCCGTAGTGTTCGCACTCAAAATCTGGAGACATTATCTGTATGGCACGAAATGTACCATCTTCACTGATCATAAAATTCTTCAGCATATATTTGATCAGAAGGATCTCAACATGAGGCAACGACGCTGGGTAGAGTTGCTCACCGATTATGACTGTGAGATCAAGTACCATCCGGGAAAAGCAAATGTAGTTGCTGATGCCCTAAGTCGAAAAGAGCGCACCAAACCTCTTCGAGTCCGAGCCCTCAGTATTACCATTCATAATGATCTAATCATTCAAATCCTCACCGCCCAACTCGAAGCATTGAAACCTGAAAACATCAAAGACGAGGCCTTGCGAAACATGGAGAATCAATTCGAAACCAAACCCAATGGGGTCAAGTACTTCGCAAATCGAATCTGGTTACCTAAGTTTGGAAACCTTCGAGACTTAGTGATGGATGAAGCTCACAAGTCCAAATACTCTATACATCCGGATCGGACAAGATGTATCATGGAAACAAGGGACTGTACTGGTGGCCGAACATGAAAGCAGAGATTGCCACGTACGTCAGCAAATGCCTCACATGTTCCAAGGTTAAAGCCGAATATCAGAAACCATCCGGCTTGCTCCAGCAACCGGAAATCCCTCAATGGAAATGGGAGCAAATCTATAACGCCCCTCATTTAATACAACAATATAATATTAAAACTGGCGGAAGCGACTACTTGAAATACATATTCTATTAAAACCTGCTATAAATTTTTGCAACCTTTTATACAATATGTTTAACTACTAAACAACCATAATTAACATGTTTACAAACCCGGGGCATTATATACTATAAAACATTATTTATTACAAACTGGATCAGAGTTGCAAGTTTCAAACATTCCCAGCATCAAAACTATCCTTCCTGACTACCCACATAATATACATCACCTGCAGGAAGTAAATTGAGGGATTAGCACGAAGCTAAGTGAATGAATAATCAACTACAATTCAATTTAGCTAACAATCTGTTCACAATCAATAATGCAACAAATATCGTCAAGAGGAACGGTGGTTCCTAGAGACCCTGTTTCGGGTGGCCCCATCAGAACACTTAAATCAACTGTAGGCCAAAACAGTTATTAACCGCTAACTAAATGCTAATCTCCATCAACACATGTACGCAACCCTGTGTTGACCAACATTAGCAATCAAGTCCAACCAACAATCTAGTTGACCTCTGGATTATACATTTCAATTCAATGTTCATCAAACAACCAATCAAATGGCATATCATTTCAAAGTTAGCATACTATCAATAGCAATTCTATAATTACTGATTGAAATCAAACTGACACAACCAAATCAAACTGTGAGTCTCAAATCCACTCACCTGATTCGTCTCAGTTACTTACTCAGCAGTCTTATCTCGCTGAGCCCTTGGATTATCTGAGAACATAAAATCAATCATAAGTTAGTAATTTGTTTTCAACTAATGGTACTTATGTAATTAAACACATTACATAAATAATCACATCATTAATCAATTCCAACATACAACAATACTATTTATATATAGTATTTATTTAAGTTCACAAACTAAAATGATCATCAATTTTATTCATGCAAACGCGATCCAGACAAGGGTGGTGGGATCGCGTTCACCCTTTGAAAAAGTTCTGTCACCGTTTTACACTTAGCAACGCGATCCGGGAACTAGGGCTGGATCGCGTTCATAAGAAGAAAACGTTATGGAATCAATTTTTCATTAGGCAACGCGATCCGGGCAAGAGTTCAGGATCGCGTTCCTATGCGTTTTAGCTCAGGTGCAGACCTGCAAACACACAGCTCAAACCCAAATTTCGAAAATTATACAAACTATCCATACTTCAGGTACAGCAACAGTTTTTTTAGCTCACAATTCATCATATATACATACCATAACATGTTTAAAGCATAAGTTCAATATCAATTCATGTTAAAACTTCAAATGATCATAACCGTGAATTTGAACATGAAAACTAACTTACAATCAAGGAATTACCACTAGAAGATGATGATAATTATGATAACACAAGATCACAATCAGCTCAAGATCACCACAAAGTCTTTGATTCACTTGATTTCTAGCTTTAGGGTTTAAGAGTGTAACGCCCCAAATTTTGTAAGTTTAAATTATATTATATGCGTTTAGTTATTTAATTATATGTATATAATATTATGTTATGTGAAATAATTGTTATGTGTTAGAATTAGTTAGTGAAACTAACTATGTAAAGAAACTTGAGTTAGAGGGTAGAAACTGTCACATTAGCAAAGATGAGGGGTTTATGTGAAAAGATTGTAAATAAAACCCAGCTTCTACTTGTTTCTACTGAAATCCTTATTACTGAAGAACAGAAAATACGTACAGAACATTTCTAGAGAGAGAGAGAGGCGATTTTAGAGAGAGAAACAAGAAGAAGAGGTGAATCAAACTAGGGTTTTGATTAATTGAGGTTTCTAAGCTTCAATTCAGCTTTTGTAAGGTATGAATCAACTCCCTCTTTGTTTAACTAAGTTAGGGTTTAAGAACATAAAACCCTAAGTTAGTGAAATTGTTGGGTAATTGGTTGTAATTAAGTTCCATACATGTTATTAAGTTAGAAAGAACATATAATTCATGTTAGTTGTATTGATAATCTCTAATCATGTGTTTTATGGGTAATTGAATTGTTTATGTATAGGTAAGATCACTAAGAAGTTAAGTTCTTGGTGATTTGTGATAGTAATGGTAAGAACTAATGTTAATTACCCATATTACATGTGATTAGATATTAATTGTATGGGATTTATGTTAGAAATATGGGTGTTATGTGATTTAGCACCTAAGTATTATGTGAGAAGTAAGAAAGGGTAGTTAAATGTGTAATTGATAAGTGTTTATGTGATTATGTGAATAGGTGATCAAGTGTGAAAGAGTTCAAATTATTGTTTGTGCAAGTGATAAGGTAAGTATTTGGACATGTGGAACCAAGGAGTGATTTATCATTCGCTTGGTGGTATCTAAGTAATGACTTTGTCATTAGCTTAGTTTGATGTCAATTCTTTGGAATTTGGCATGTTAGATGTTATGGATCCTTAACTTGTTGCAGATTTTTATTGTTAGAGTCCATTACTTACTAAGCATTTATGCTTATGTGTTATGTTTAACATGTTTCAGGAAGTTCAAGTAAGGTAAAGGAAGAATCGGGAAAGAAGGTTATGGAAAGCTAGTGGTGGAGCTCATTGCTTGGTTGGTAATGAGTTTTATCCCTTTTGATCATGCTTACGATACAATAACACCCCCGTTTGTAAAGTTTAAGATTTTAGTCAAAGTTTGTAAAAGTTAGTAAGTCTCACTTGTGAAAGACATATGGTTTGATGAAGTTTAATGTTTTGGTTAAAGTTAGATTAGTGAGACTTGAAATGTTAAAGCTTATATACATATGAATGAAAAGTGTTTTGTTTGACTTTGTAAAGTCAACTGAGTAAAAGTGTAGGTAATTGGAGAGTCAAAGATTGAAACGGGTCAATTTGGTACCCAAATGGGTCATTAAGTGCTTAAGTGTCAAAATGGGTCAAGTTGGTCGAAAGTCAATGGCTTTGGTTCTCACAAGTTTTAAAGCCAAGTTGAAATGTGTAGTCAAAGGCTGGAAGTCAAATTTGATGTATTAAAGAATTTGACATGTTAGCATTTTGGTGAAAAATGGTCGAAAACTAGTTTACGTGTCAAAATGGGTTTAAACGAGAATTTTGAAAAAGTGAAAGTTGAGTTATGTTCATTTGACCATTTGAAAGATGTATGCTAAATTTTACGATCCCATGTGTTGTGGTTTAAGAGTTATGCGTTGTCAAAGTTCGTGTTTTGGTATGAAAATGTGCAGTTTTTAGGAATCTGCTGTAGGAAGTGGGAATCCGGTCGGATTCATGGGAATCCGGCGGATTGCCATGAATCCGGGCGGATTCCGGGGCGTATTCAGGAACGGATTGCTTAGTTTCAGTTCTGGTCAAAAGTTGGGTCTGAAGTCGTTGGGAATCCGGCGGATTCCCGTAAATCCGGCCGGATTCAGCCTGTGTCCAGCAACTTTCATTTTTGAATGTTGATTATAATTAAGTAATGTAATAACCAGTGTTTTGGGACCACTATAAGTAAGTACAAGTAATTAGAAGTGTTATGTTTTTTAAAAAAAAAAAATTTGTTCATGTTTCGGGGTGTTTCAAGTTGGTATCAGAGCACGGTTTAAGGGATTCGGGTATCCACCATTAGTGGGTACTTGATCTTAGACCATTTTAATTGTTGTATTGAGCATGATTTAGAGTTGTTATGTGTACGAGATTATGTGTGCTAATGATTTTGAATCAAAGTGTGTCGTGTGGACTTTGGATATGTTATATTCTAATACGGTAATTAGTGCGCCTGGCCAACGCAATGATTATCATATTACCATATGGGTATCCATGGAAATCACGAAACATTAGAGGATAAGTTATTAGCTATTGTTAGTGTCATATGTTAGAAGTATAGATAAAGTAGACTTGTAAATGTTAAGTAAATTGAGTTAAATTTTACCATGTCTACTTTCAGTAAAGATGGATGAGCGAGAAATAGATCTTACTCTTGGATTTAACCCGGGTAATAGAGCCCAAGATGATGAAGCAGGAGGCAGAAATGAAAGACCAAGGTCTCCTATTCCTGACACCGAATTGTCTTGGGAAGGTATAAAATCTCTTGTGTCTAAAGAGATTAGTCAAGCTCAAGAAGCATCTCTTCCTTTCTTGGTGACTACGATTACAGATACGGTAAGAAAGATTGTAAGTGAAGAAATGCAGAAAGGGAGAGGAGAAGTAGTTATACCTAGACCAGGGGAAATCCCACAAGTTAATATTCAGGATGAGCAGAAAAAGATCAGTTATAGAGATTTCTCAGCTTGTAACCCACCAGAGTATGATGGTGATCTGGATCCAATTAAATGTTATCGTTGGATTTCAGAGGTAGAAGGGGCATTCGCTACTGTGGATTGTCCCAACAAATTTAAAGTAAGGTATGCAGCTAACCTTTTAAAGAATCGTGCTAAGTGGTGGTGGAATGTACAGTGTAGAACTAAGGGTGATGAAGTTATTAGCAAATTGACGTGGGAAGAGTTTAAAGTGATGTTTGAAAGCACGTATTCTCAAGATGCAGATTTGAATAGAATTCGTCAAGAGTTTTTAGCTATGGAGCAGACAAACGAATCAGTGAATGAGTTGGTGGGAAATTTTCTGGATAGAGCTCGTTTTTGTCCAGAGTACATGGATAACCCAAGGATGCTTATGAATCATTTTCATAAGGTCTTGAGAAAGGAAATTAGAAAGTATGTACTTCCAAAGAGATGTCAGACACTTGAAGAGATGATAGACGAGGCGCGATTCCAGGAATTGGAATTAAAGAAAGACGAACAAGTGGCAGCTGCTAAAAGAAAAAGTGAGCAAAGTTCCGGTTCATCAAAGAAGTTTAGACCGAGTGGGAGTACAAAGAAGGATGATAGACCGGTGCCAGCTGAATGTAAGAAGTGTCATCGAAAACACTTTGGAGAATGCAAGTTTGGCACCAACGCATGTTATCAATGTGGACAAGAAGGTCATTTTGGCCGAGATTGTCCAAACCCAATCCGTGTATGTTATAATTGTTATGAACCGGGGCACATAAAATCAGAATGTCCGAAACTTGGGAACCGGCCTACTTCTTCAGCACCTCGAAGAACTTCAGAAAAGAAAGCTGTAGAAGTTCCAAAGTCTAAGGGCCGTTCCTTCCAAATCACTGCTGAGGAAGCTCAGCGAGCCCCCGATGTCCTGACAGGTACCTTTCTTGTAAATTTCATGCATGCACACGTATTATTTGATTCGGGAGCTTCGCGATCCTTTGTGTCAGAAAAATTTAGTCAGAAATTCTCTATTCCCCTTAGTGAGTTAGACACTCCACTGGATGTTGAGGTTGCAGATGATAGAATAGTTTATGTTGCTAATGTATTTCGTGGGTGTCAATTACAGATTAGTAATGAATCTTTTATTATTAATCTCATTCCAATGCCAATGGGTGAGTTTGATGTAGTAGTGGGTATGGATTGGCTAGGTAGGTATAATGCTATAATTCAGTGTGAGAAAAAGATTATTCGTATCAATACTCCAAGTGGGGGAGTGATTGATATTTATGGGGAAAAGAAAAAGCCTTCCTTATCCATATGTACCTTCGCTCGTGCCAAACGTCATTTGTCACGTGGTTGTCAAGCCTTTTTGGCCCACGTGATAGATCTTCAGAAAAGTGTTCCAAAACTCGTGGAGATTCCTGTTGTAAAGGAGTTTCCCGATGTTTTTCCTGACGAGCTACCGGGTATTCCACCCGATAGGCAAGTCGAGTTTCGTATAGATCTTATCCCTGGAGCTACTCCAATTGCTAAGACTCCGTATAGACTTGCCCCTTCAGAAATGCAAGAATTGATGAAACAATTACAAGAATTGTTAGATAAGGGGTTTATTCATCCGAGTAGTTCTCCATGGGGTGCTCCAATTTTGTTTGTTAAGAAAAAGGATGGAACAATGCGCATGTGTATAGATTATCGGGAATTGAATAAGGTCACCATCAAGAATAGGTATCCCTTACCTAGGATTGATGATTTGTTTGACCAGTTGCAAGGTGCCAGCTATTTTTCTAAGATTGACTTACGTTCTGGGTATCACCAACTCAAGGTTCGAGAAGAAGATGTGTCTAAAACAGCTTTTAGAACCAGATATGGTCACTATGAGTTTGTGGTGATGCCATTTGGTCTAACTAATGCACCAGCCGCTTTTATGGATCTTATGAATCGGGTATGTCGTCCAATGCTCGATAGGTCTGTAATTGTGTTTATTGACGATATTCTCATTTATTCTAAGTCTGCTGGTGAACATGAACTTCATTTAAGGCAAGTTTTGCAAATGTTACGTAATGAAAAGCTTTATGCCAAGTTCTCGAAATGTGAATTTTGGCTTCGTGAAGTTCATTTTCTGGGTCATGTTGTAAACAGTCAAGGAATTAAGGTTGATCCTACCAAGGTCGAGGCGGTGATGAAATGGGAACCCCCAACCAATCCGACTGAGGTAAGGAGTTTTCTGGGTTTAGCCGGGTATTATAGACGGTTTATCCAGGATTTCTCCAAAATTGCTACTCCACTCACAAAGCTTACTCGTAAGAATATTAAGTATGAATGGAAAGATGAGCATGAACAGGCCTTCAGAACCCTTAAATTAAAGTTAAGTCAGGCACCTATCTTAGTACTTCCCGATGGTACTGAAGATATGGTTGTATATTGTGATGCCTCTCATAATGGGTTGGGTTGTGTACTGATGCAACGTGGAAGAGTGATAGCTTATGCCTCGAGACAGTTGAAAGAACATGAGAAAGGGTATCCAGCACATGATTTAGAACTTGCAGCAGTTGTCTTTGCCCTTAAGATATGGAGGCATTATTTGTATGGAGTAAAGTGCACTATTTATACTGATCATAAAAGTCTTAAGTATTTCTTTGATCAGAGAGATCTTAATATGAGACAAAGACGTTGGTTAGATTTGGTGAAGGATTATGATTGTGAAATCCTTTATCATCCTGGAAAAGCGAATGTAGTTGCAGATGCTCTCAGTAGAAAGGCAATGCATCATGCCTTGATTGTTAGATCTCTTCGAATTACAGTCTCTCCAAATTTGTTTGATCAGATTAAAGAGGTGCAGCAGAAAGCTTGGCAGAAAGGTGATTGGAAAGTAGAACGTATTAAAGGTCAGATTCAGAATATTGTTGAAGATTCCCGAGGATTAAAGACTCGATATGGCAGAATCTGGATTCCAAAATCAGCAGAGTTAAAGAAATTATTGCTTGATGAGGCGCATAGATCCAGATATTCTATTCATCCTGGTGCCACTAAAATGTATCACGATTTAAAAGCAGATTATTGGTGGCCAGGCATGAAAAGAGAGATTGTTAAATATGTCGAACAATGTCTAACTTGTTTACAGGTGAAAGCAGAACATCAAAAGCCAATGGGAATGATGCAACCCTTGGATATTCCTGTCTGGAAGTGGGAACATGTTACTATGGATCTAATCACCAAATTGCCAAAGACCCGACGCCAGCATGATACAATTTGGGTGATTGTGGATCGGTTGACGAAAAGTGCTATATTTCTACCAATTAAAGAGACGTATACTTCAGAAGCTCTTGCAGATTTATATGTTCAAGAAGTGGTGGCACGTCATGGAGTACCACTTTCTATTGTTTCTGACCGGGATAGCAGGTTTGGTGGATGAGGCGTTGTATGTACCTTTAGAAGAGATAGAGATCAATGACCAATTGAACTATGTAGAACAACCGATAATGATTCTAGAAGAGAAAGTAAAGAGATTGAGAAATAAAGAGATTAAGTTGTTCAAAGTTCAATGGAAGCATAGAAAAGGATCAGAGTTTACATGGGAGCCGGAGCATGAAATTGTTAAGTATTATCCGGCTTTGTATCAGGAATGGATTGTGAGGACACAATCCTGAATAAGTGGGGGAGAGTTGTAACGCCCCAAATTTTGTAAGTTTAAATTATATTATATGCGTTTAGTTATTTAATTATATGTATATAATATTATGTTATGTGAAATAATTGTTATGTGTTAGAATTAGTTAGTGAAACTAACTATGTAAAGAAACTTGAGTTAGAGGGTAGAAACTGCCACATTAGCAAAGATGAGGGGTTTATGTGAAAAGATTGTAAATAAAACCCAGCTTCTACTTGTTTCTACTGAAATCCTTATTACTGAAGAACAGAAAATACGTACAGAACATTTCTAGAGAGAGAGAGAGAGGCGATTTTAGAGAGAGAAACAAGAAGAAGAGGTGAATCAAACTAGGGTTTTGATTAATTGAGGTTTCTAAGCTTCAATTCAGCTTTTGTAAGGTATGAATCAACTCCCTCTTTGTTTAACTAAGTTAGGGTTTAAGAACATAAAACCCTAAGTTAGTGAAATTGTTGGGTAATTGGTTGTAATTAAGTTCCATACATGTTATTAAGTTAGAAAGAACATATAATTCATGTTAGTTGTATTGATAATCTCTAATCATGTGTTTTATGGGTAATTGAATTGTTTATGTATAGGTAAGATCACTAAGAAGTTAAGTTCTTGGTGATTTGTGATAGTAATGGTAAGAACTAATGTTAATTACCCATATTACATGTGATTAGATATTAATTGTATGGGATTTATGTTAGAAATATGGGTGTTATGTGATTTAGCACCTAAGTATTATGTGAGAAGTAAGAAAGGGTAGTTAAATGTGTAATTGATAAGTGTTTATGTGATTATGTGAATAGGTGATCAAGTGTGAAAGAGTTCAAATTATTGTTTGTGCAAGTGATAAGGTAAGTATTTGGACATGTGGAACCAAGGAGTGATTTATCATTCGCTTGGTGGTATCTAAGTAATGACTTTGTCATTAGCTTAGTTTGATGTCAATTCTTTGGAATTTGGCATGTTAGATGTTATGGATCCTTAACTTGTTGCAGATTTTTATTGTTAGAGTCCATTACTTACTAAGCATTTATGCTTATGTGTTATGTTTAACATGTTTCAGGAAGTTCAAGTAAGGTAAAGGAAGAATCGGGAAAGAAGGTTATGGAAAGCTAGTGGTGGAGCTCATTGCTTGGTTGGTAATGAGTTTTATCCCTTTTGATCATGCTTACGATACAATAACACCCCCGTTTGTAAAGTTTAAGATTTTAGTCAAAGTTTGTAAAAGTTAGTAAGTCTCACTTGTGAAAGACATATGGTTTGATGAAGTTTAATGTTTTGGTTAAAGTTAGATTAGTGAGACTTGAAATGTTAAAGCTTATATACATATGAATGAAAAGTGTTTTGTTTGACTTTGTAAAGTCAACTGAGTAAAAGTGTAGGTAATTGGAGAGTCAAAGATTGAAACGGGTCAATTTGGTACCCAAATGGGTCATTAAGTGCTTAAGTGTCAAAATGGGTCAAGTTGGTCGAAAGTCAATGACTTTGGTTCTCACAAGTTTTAAAGCCAAGTTGAAATGTGTAGTCAAAGGCTGGAAGTCAAATTTGATGTATTAAAGAATTTGACATGTTAGCATTTTGGTGAAAAATGGTCGAAAACTAGTTTACGTGTCAAAATGGGTTTAAACGAGAATTTTGAAAAAGTGAAAGTTGAGTTATGTTCATTTGACCATTTGAAAGATGTATGCTAAATTTTACGATCCCATGTGTTGTGGTTTAAGAGTTATGCGTTGTCAAAGTTCGTGTTTTGGTATGAAAATGTGCAGTTTTTAGGAATCTGCTGTAGGAAGTGGGAATCCGGTCGGATTCATGGGAATCCGGCGGATTGCCATGAATCCGGGCGGATTCCGGGGCGTATTCAGGAACGGATTGCTTAGTTTCAGTTCTGGTCAAAAGTTGGGTCTGAAGTCGTTGGGAATCCGGCGGATTCCCGTAAATCCGGCCGGATTCAGCCTGTGTCCAGCAACTTTCATTTTTGAATGTTGATTATAATTAAGTAATGTAATAACCAGTGTTTTGGGACCACTATAAGTAAGTACAAGTAATTAGAAGTGTTATGTTTTTAAAAAAAAAAAAATTTGTTCATGTTTCGGGGTGTTTCAAAGAGTTTAGAGCTTTAGGTTTTGTTTCTAAAAATGGAAAGTGATAAACTTTCCTATTTGGGAAAGTATTTAAGTCGGTCAACATTTAACACCGACCCGTATCCGCTTAAAACTAGTCCCCTTTCAATCTATTGCCTGGAACCTAAAAACCATTTGCGAGAAACTTCTTTTATTGCACCGTCAACTATAGTAAATTAAAACAAACAATAATTTACTAAGCACAATAAGTCCTGAGGTTTATTTAACTAAGTTTCGCAATTTAAACATATTTATCAAATAATTTCTAATACAATTAAATACATCAATTTAAAATTAGAAATTACAGGACCAGAAGAGAGGATGTTACAATTCTCCCCCCCTTAGAAAGATTTCGTCCCCGAAATCTCATCACGATCAAATAATCCAGGATATCTGGATCTCATACTTTCCTCAGTTTCCCAAGTTAGGTTTTCACCTAAACTATGTTTCCATTTCACTAACACCATGGGAATCTGTTTCTTCCTAAGTTTAGTAACTTTTCTATCAAGAAGTTCTACTGGTTCTTCAACTAACTTCTGACTCTGATCAACTTTCAAATCTTTCAAAGGAAGAATCTGAGACTGGTCTTCAACGTTATATTTCCTCAAATAACAAATGTTAAACGTATCATGAATACCAGCAAGTTCTGGAGGAAGATCCAATGTAACAGACTGATCATTAACAATCTGACGAATTCTAAACGGTCCAATATATCGAGGAGCTAATTTGCCACGTTTCCCAAACCGTATTACCCCTTTCCAAGGCGAAACTTTCAGATAAACAAGTTCACCTTCAACAAAAATAACAGGTCGACGTTTAGGATTTGCATATTGTTTCTGTCTATCACGTGCAGCTTTCAACTTTTCACGAGCCACTGCTACTTTATCAGCTGTCATCTGAACAATATCTGGACCTGCAAACTGCTTCTCACCTGCCTCTAGCCAACAAGTTGGAGTTCTACAACGGCGTCCATAAAGCATTTCATATGGAGGCATGCCAATACTAGAATGATATGAGTTATTATAAGCAAACTCAACCAATGGCAAATGAGAATCCCAAGAACCACCATACTCTAGAATACAAGCTCTTAACATATCCTCAAGCGTCTGAATCGTGCGTTCTGACTGACCATCGGTTTGAGGATGATAAGCTGTACTAAGATTCACACGTGTACCCAATTCATGCTGCAAACTCTGCCAGAAATGAGATACAAACCTTGGATCTCTATCAGATACAATCGATAATGGAATACCATGCCGAGTAACAATCTCATTCATATACAACTGTGCAAGTTTACTCAGAGATGCAGTATCACTAGTAGCTAGAAAATGAGCACTCTTGGTCAATCGATCAACAATGACCCAAACCATGTCATTTCCTCGTGCAGTTCGAGGCAACTTGGTTACAAAATCCATAGTCAAATGTTCCCACTTCCATTCAGGAATCTCAAGCTGTTTCAACGATCCATACGGCTTCTGGTGTTCAGCTTTAACTTGAGAACAAATATGACAAGAACTAACAAACTTTGCTACATCCATCTTCATTGTAGGCCACCAATACAAAGGTTTCAAGTCATTATACATTTTAGTGCTTCCTGGATGTACAGACAATCTGGACTTATGGGCTTCATTCAGAATAATATCCCGAAGACCACCAAACAAAGGTATCCAAACACGAGACTGAAAGGTTTTTAATCCTCTCGAATCATGTAATAACAATTCCTTTCGATTCAACATAATTTCAGATTTCAAATTATGATCTAACAAAGCCTCTAACTGTGCAGCTTTTATCTGAGCCACCAAATCAGAAGAAACTTCTAAACGCATAACATAAACTCGATCAGGAGTCACCTTGCGGCTTAAAGCATCAGCAACCACATTGGCTTTCCCTGGATGGTATTTAATTTCACAATCATAATCTTTGATTAATTCTAACCATCGTCTCTACCGCATATTCAACTCTTGCTGTGAAAATATATACTGAAGACTCTTGTGATCTGTACAAATAACACATTTGGTACCATACAAGTAATGCCTCCAGATTTTCAAAGCAAACACAACAGCTGCAAGCTCTAAATCATGGGTGGGATAATTTCTTTCATGAGGTTTGAGCTGACGAGAAGCATAAGCAATCACACGATCTCGCTGCATTAATACATAACCTAAACCAGCAATAGATGCATCACAATAAACAACAAAATCATCGGACCCATCTGGCAATGCTAACACCGGAGCCTGACATAACAACTGTTTCAGAGTCTGAAAAGCAGCTTCCTGTTGTTCAGTCCATACAAATTTTTCATCCTTACGGGTTAGTTTAGTCAATGAACCGGCAATTTTAGAAAAATCTTTAATAAACTTCCGGTAATAACCCGCCAAACCAAGAAAACTCTTTATTTCAGAAGCAGATTTTGGAGCTTTCCAATTCATTACAGCTTCAATCTTTGAAGGATCAACTTTAACACCCTCATTACAAATGATATGACCCAAAAATTGTACTTCCCGAATCCAAAATTCACATTTAGAAAACTTTGCATACAAATGTTCTCTCTTTAAGGTTTCCAATACCAGATGGGTCCGATGTTGCAAGTTTCAAACATTCCCAGCATCAAAACTATCCTTCCTGACTACCCACATAATATACATCACCTGCAGGAAGTAAATTGAGGGATTAGCACGAAGCTAAGTGAATGAATAATCAACTATAATTCAATTTAGCTAACAATCTGTTCACAATCAATAATGCAACAAATATCGTCAAGAGGAACGGTGGTTCCTAGAGACCCTGTTCCGGGTGGCCCCATCAGAACACTTAAATCAACTGTAGGCCAAAACAGTGATTAACCGCTAACTAAATGCTAATCTCCATCAACACATGTACGCAACCCTGTGTTGACCAACATTAGCAATCAAGTCCAACCAACAATCTAGTTGACCTCTGGATTATACATTTCAATTCAATGTTCATCAAACAACCAATCAAATGGCATATCATTTCAAAGTTAGCATACTATCAATAGCAATTCTATAATTACTGATTGAAATCAAACTGACACAACCAAATCAAACTGTGAGTCTCAAATCCACTCACCTGATTCGTCTCAGTTACTTACTCAGCAGTCTTATCTCGCTGAGCCCTTGGATTATCTGAGAACATAAAATCAATCATAAGTTAGTAATTTGTTTTCAACTAATGGTACTTATGTAATTAAACACATTACATAAATAATCACATCATTAATCAATTCCAACATACAACAATACTATTTATATATAGTATTTATTTAAGTTCACAAACTAAAATGATCATCAATTTTATTCATGCAAACGCGATCCAGACAAGGGTGGTGGGATCGCGTTCACCCTTTGAAAAAGTTCTGTCACCGTTTTACACTTAGCAACGCGATCCGGGAACTAGGGCTGGATCGCGTTCATAAGAAGAAAACGTTATGGAATCAATTTTTCATTAGGCAACGCGATCCGGGCAAGAGTTCAGGATCGCGTTCCTATGCGTTTTAGCTCAGGTGCAGACCTGCAAACACACAGCTCAAACCCAAATTTCGAAAATTATACAAACTATCCATACTTCAGGTACAGCAACAGTTTTTTTAGCTCACAATTCATCATATATACATACCATAACATGTTTAAAGCATAAGTTCAATATCAATTCATGTTAAAACTTCAAATGATCATAACCATGAATTTGAACATGAAAACTAACTTACAATCAAGGAATTACCACTAGAAGATGATGATAATTATGATAACACAAGATCACAATCAGCTCAAGATCACCACAAAGTCTTTGATTCACTTGATTTCTAGCTTTAGGGTTTAAGAGTTTAGAGCTTTAGGTTTTGTTTCTAAAAATGGAAAGTGATAAACTTTCCTATTTGGGAAAGTATTTAAGTCGGTCAACATTTAACACCGACCCGTATCCGCTTAAAACTAGTCCCCTTTCAATCTATTGCCTGGAACCTAAAAACCATTTGCGAGAAACTTCTTTTATTGCACCGTCAACTATAGTAAATTAAAACAAACAATAATTTACTAAGCACAATAAGTCCTGAGGTTTATTTAACTAAGTTTCGCAATTTAAACATATTTATCAAATAATTTCTAATACAATTAAATACATCAATTTAAAATTAGAAATTACCGGACCAGAAGAGAGGATGTTACAAAATCTCCATGGATTTCATCACGAAACTCCCTAAAACAGCTAGTGGTTACGACACCATTTGGGTGATCGTTGATCGGCTCACCAAATCAGCTAATTTCCTCGCCATGAAGGAAACTGACAAAATGGAACGTCTCACGCGAATCTATATGAAGGAGATCGTATCAAGACACGGCGTTCCAATCTCAATTATCTCTGATAGAGACAGCCGATTCACATCTAACTTTTGGCAATCATTACAAAAGTCATTGGGTACTCGTTTAGATATGAGTACAGCCTATCATCCACAAACTGATGGCCAAAGTGAAAGGACAATTCAAACGCTGGAAGATATGTTACGCGCCTGCGTAATTGACTTCGGTGCGAATTGGGAACAACATTTGCCATTGTGTGAATTCTCATACAACAACAGCCACCACACCAATATTGGAGCTGCACCTTTTGAGGCACTGTACGGTCGTAAGTGCCAATCGCCTATCTGTTGGACCGAAGTTGGAGATAGTCAACTCACTGGTCCTGAAATCATTCATGAAACCACCGAGAAGATCGTTGGTATCCAGCAACGGCTAAAGGCCGCACGTGATCGTCAGAAGAGTTATGCTGACGTAAGACGCAAGCATCTCGAGTTCCAGGTTGGGGATCGAGTATTGCTCAAAGTATCACCTTGGAAAGGTGTCATCCGTTTTGGCAAACGTGGGAAGTTAAATCCTAGGTTCATCGGACCTTTTGAAATCCTTGAAAGGATTGGTCCAGTCGCATATCGATTGCAGCTACCTCCAGAGCTCAGTAGCGTGCATCCCACATTTCACATTTCTAACCTAAAGAAATGCCTGTCCGACGAGACGCTCATTATCCCGCTTGAGGAAATTCAAATTGACGACAAACTTCATTTCGTCGAAACACCAGTGGAGATCATGGACCGTGAGGTCAAGCAGCTTAAGCAAAGTCGTATCCCTATAGTCAGAGTTCGGTGGAATTCGCGGCGAGGTCCGGAATTCACCTGGGAACGAGAAGACAAGATGCGACTCAAATATCCACAGCTATTCACAGACTCCACTCCATCTACGACTCAGAGCTAAATTTCGGGACGAAATTCTCTTAACAAGGGGAGAATATGACACCCATCAAATTAGGACTAGTTATTAGATCCTAATCATCTAGTAGTATATGTAATTAGTGCTATGTTTTAGGCTAATTGTATGTATCAATATGTATATTGTTATATATATATCAGTACGCGATTTGTTTAAATCGTGCATTTTCAAATCGGCCAAATTTCCGATACACTTTCATACGGACGTTGGTGAAACTTTTTAATAAATAACATAAATCTATTTGGTGATTAAATAGTAGTTATTTACATTATATTATTATGTATTAATAATATACAAAACAATGTACGTTTTGTATAAAACGTAACCGACACGAATTAAACGCGTGAGATACGCCCGACAAATAAAATAATCATAAGTTTTATTTTTATAACTTCAAACAAAGTAATTTGATTAAATACTTTCATTATAAATATCGTATTTCAAACCGATAACAAAAACGTGTATTTTAAACGCTACGCGATTAAACGACCAAAACACGAAACCGTAAATCAACATCGACACTATAAACAAACACTTTTATAAATGTTTTCCAAGTATTATAATTAATACTTCAATGTAAACCTATCGAAATTCAATTGGTATTTAAAATGTATACGTATAACGAATAACGTACGAATTAGCGTTTAAACGATCGGGTAAACGAACACGGATATAATACCACTAATTGGGAGACAAGATTTTTGCAAATCTCACCTCCCATTTAATGTTGAAAAATCGGCCAAGACATGATCCACAAAAAGTGGATCCTGTTCTTGACTAATACAACTTATACACTAGCCATTTTCTCATTTTATGCATCACCTTTCTCTCTCTCTCAACTCATCCTCTCCCTCCCTTTTCTCTCACTAAAATCTGCCCTCAAGGCCATCACAATACCACCACATCTCCACCATCAATCATCTTAAAGAAATCAAAGAAGGAAGCAAGGAAAAGAGGAGGAAAAGCAAACCGAGTACTCTCTCCACGTTTTCGACTTTAGATCATCATATTCCTTTGTAAGAACACACTTTCTCTCTCTAGAATGTTATGACTTATGTTGATATATACATGTTAGTTGCTCATTTGAACTATAAAATGTCCAAAACAAAGCCTCAAAAACGTTTTTTTTAACATATATATATATTCTAACAGATTCTGTCTTCATAAAACCGTCACACGAAATCAAGTATATCTCGAAAACTTGGAAGAACCAACTCTCGACTTCTAAACGAAAAATGTTCCTTAGGATGTCTACTACAACTTTTATTTTTGGCCCTTGGGCCAGATCCTCACGGATCATAGCTAAAAACACGAGTCTTTGGACTGACCTTACTGTTGAGACGAAACCGATCACTCTTCATATTTATTTTTGTTAAAAATAGTAAACGAACATATAAAAATACCATAAAGTGCAGAAATGAACTCGACATATATGAGAACATGTGTGATTTTTGGTTAGGTATGAATCGGACTGCAAGTGGACCAAATCGAGAGGTTTATCGGGTTCAAAAATCTGGAAAATGAACATAATAGGGACTGTTTTGGTCTAAACATGGAAACGACACTTCGAGAGGTCTACGAAACATAACGAAAAGTTTTATAAATTTATTTGATCATTTTAGGAGTTGGGTAAAAGTTGCGAGTCAAACCGAGACCTTTGACCACGTCTTCGACAATGACGTGTATAACTTCAATAACTATAAATAATTTTCAAAACGTATTATAATTATAGAAACCCAAATTATTTATATTCGGTACGATACGTTTTTAAACAAATTTCATTTATATGAAACAAACATATCTATGTTATCGAAATCTTTATGTCAATCAATAACCAACGTGCCGTATCCATTTTCACAAAATCAGACATAATCATTAACCAAAGTATTTGGTCATAACTAGTTAAGGGAATAACTAGCATAGATGGTCCGTAGAGTCATCTAATCAATTAATCCTTGCGCGTTTAATACGCCCGGCAGGTTTCAAGTATCTAATCATTTATCAAAACCTTGCGCGTCCAAGACGCCCTGCAGGTTTCAGTCGATTGATCGACATCATTGTATTGTGAATCATCATAATTGTTGGCTAACAATTCATTAGGCTCAGGTGAGTCTCATAGCCCCTATTTTAAATGCTTTTACCTAGGGGTGAGATACATGTTATGTTTTGTTTTACATGTGAACGCAAGTATCAAATTATCACGTATGCTGCATGAGTTGTTTTCATCTAATCAATCAAAGTCCTCTGAAGCATAGTTCTGTTAATATGATTTAGCGTGAATGTTAGTGTATGGTACCATATGGGATTGACAATCCCCGTCTGAGTTAGCAAGCACTAACCTGTCAAACGGACGCATTATTATTTGTTCAGTATTGAGTGTAGATTAGGCACTCATAGAGAGGCACCTCGATCAGGTCCTTGAATGTGGATCATGACCCCTCAGTTAAGCTCAGACTATGTGCTCATGCCAGTTATATACATCTTTACTTATTTGTTTAATTACAAATATTCATGTGATACTCATCATTTATCTATTTACATGTTTGTAAATCAAATCGTTAAATCTTGCGGTTCATAAATCATATCTTATCATATTAAACCTGTGAGCTCACCAGCTTTTTAGCTGACCTTTTAGCATGTTATCTCAGGTACTCAGCAGTAGGTTGGACTGCCCATCAGGATACTGTAGCTCGAGTCGCATGCAAATAATAACATCAAGAGATTTAACTGCATTTCTATATTTTGTATAAATTAGATATGTATTAGAATCTCTCAAGTAAATTATGTGAACTCACATTTTGAAAACGATTATGTAATTTCTATTACATCTATGTATTTTATCAAACGACGCATGTAGTGGTCGTTCATTATGTATCTTATGTGCTTTGTTATTGATTAGTCGCGCCCCGAATCGACCCGCTTCCGCATCATAATTTGGGGGTGCGACACATGACATTACAACCCAATCTAAGAATGACTATGACTATAAACATGCTTACTGCAGCCATTTTGCTATAACATTTATCCCAAAATCTCCTACAATATGACCAACTGCAGTTTGGCTTTTATAGTCAAAGTTAGCTCCAAACAATTTGACTTTCATATATCTTTGCAACTTCCATTCAAACTCCAAACCCTAAACTGATATATCTCTTTGAACTATCTTAGCAGCTTTTAACTTGAAAGTTTCAAGACATCATAATCCACACAATTATCTTGAAACTACTTCATGGTTTCCTGCACATACCACATTTAAGAGTTAAACTACATATGACAATTTTACTTCTAAATGGCATCTAAAATTCAAACAAAACTCTTTTTCCTGTAGCTATTATATCATCCACTTTCTTCACTGTAAAGCTTTATTGCAATAATCACCCATTTATTCATGTAAAGAAACAGGTTAGTCATATACCATATTTTGGTCATTTTGACAAACAAAGGTCAATCGTGTCCAATTTTGTAGCATTTGACTTATCATGCCAACCTAAAAATAGACAGGGTTGTGGCCGGCTACAAGATAACATTTAAAATATATAGAACAATTAACATAAAAAAGTAAAAACAACATTGAAAAACAGTACCTTATAATATGTAGTAGCTATCATACTAAGAAGTGAAAATTAAATTCCACAGTTCTTGATGGCTGCTAAACATCTCGTACAATTAAATAAAGGGTACATTAGAACTTATAAAATCAGGTACTGTTTTTCAATGCATATTAACAAAGGCCACATTAGAACTTTTAACCCGTACATTAGAACTTTCAGCCCGTTCACTTTTAGCAAAAAAAAATTATGACTTGTGTAAGATAAAACATAACCTTTAAGAATGTAAATGCCGAACTCAGCGAGTTAACAGTAACTCAAACCTCAGATGCATTCGTGGTCCTTTCCTATCAACCACTTTACAGAAAAGTCACTGTTAAGGATGTGAGATAACAGTGAAACGATACTTTGTCTTTAAAGAAATTACTAATTACTACTTCATAGTGAATAGTAGGTCCAAATTACCTTCAAATCATCACCTGCACAGGACACTATAGGGACTGAGCTACATATCAAAAAAGAATCAAATAAATAGGTCATGAATACACTTTTCCCATGTAGAAAAAGGCAAGATTCTATCTATGTAATTTCATGAATATGTACATCAAACAGTTTACTATATACTACATCATAGTCATATTGGTGTACTCACTAACTAAAAACTACACACACATTTAACCCATCACATTTACATTCTAATTACCTTAGTATGATCCCAACCTCTTATATTCTTGGCTTTGTCTTCAACTTGGATTAACCACCATCTCACAGCTTGTAGGTACCTATGATCCATTGTGTCAAATAGCACTCCAACATCATATACGTTATTCTCACTTGTTACAACAGCCCCGATTATCCAACACCTATTATCACATTGTTGGTCATTATTACACACCAATCCAGAAATCTTAAACATTAAGATGCTATACATGATGGGAAAAACTAAAATAATTTGTCGATAATGACAAAACAACTATGATCAACAATATATAATATCAATGAACCCAACTACATACTAGCATGTTGTTACAGACTTACAGTTTAAGTTTAAATAACTTGAGAAGCCTATAAAAATTTTTAGCTTAAAAAGAAAAGATTAACTGTAGCAGTTATAATATGTGGCTACATACCTTCGATTTCTACCTATAAAAAAGAACCGACGACTTCTTTCATCAAACATAGTATACTCATGTACAAACATATAGCCAATGTACAAAAGCAGTAGAGAATTTATAAGATTAAAGCGACAACTCACTAAGATTTATAGCAAAGATGTATAAACGATGAATAACATGACATTTTTTGCAAAGTAGTAGCCACTTCACACGCCAAATCCAACCTAATAGAGCATATACACTTATACAGCTCAATCAAGCCCAAACAACTAACAAATTACTTAGAGACACAATAACAGAACCAACATATCTGATTAAAATGAAAATGCATACATACCATACTTCAACAAACAAATCTTGAACAGTCCTATGGAATTAAAAAAAAAAAGAAGCAGACCTTACATCTGTTTTACAAACTTTACAAACTGTGAGTTCAACTTTAATAGAAAGAGATGAAATACCAATATTACATGTGCATGGTCAAGAAGTTTACCAAGGACATATATCTTGTGAACCATTAAAAATAGTCAAATTCCATTACCACTATCATTAGACTAATCAGGTCACCTCAAATAAAATTAATCATTTTATTATATAAATGGAAATGGTAGAACCAAGTATTTACAAAACCAAAATGAAAGATTTTCTAGATTAAATAGAGAGAGTATGAACAAATATGTACCATTGTCTCAATGAGCTTTCGTGCTTCAAACCTGCATAAATCGTCATCCAAGCCAAAATTAGTTAAAATAAGACAAAAATCAAAATATCAAATCATTCTAATGAAAGAAAGATGGATACCATATGCCACACTTTAACCAAATTCATCTAGGTCATTTCATCGAACACCTAGTGTGTATAACAGAAAACGCATATTCTCCCCTTAAGTCACAATATTATATCGTTTTAATAGAAAAGGAAAATCACAGAACCATATATACCAAAATGAAACATAAACCCCAAAATTAGAACATCACTGTTAATTTCTAAGTAAATGAAATACTCATTATAACCGTATCCACAAACCTTACATCAAACGGTGTTCATCTCTTAAATGTGTCTATATGATCCGAATTCAGAACTGCAACTGTAAAATTAATGAAACAAAAACACAGTAGAATAGAATATCAAAACCAAAAAGTTAAAGAACCTTAGAAATTAACATTACCTGACACATCAAGTATAGAAGATGATAGAGAAAGAAGATGATGGGAAGAACATTGATGAAGAAGAATAGTAAGATAAATGAACTTAATGGCTTAGTTTTGATTTTGGGTTGTGCGTGGAGTTACGCAGAGAAAGAACCTGGATTTTAGCTGGGAAACAAAAGCATTTGCTCAATTTTGGACGTGTATAAGATAAGTAATTTCAAATTAGGGATAAGATAAGTAATTTAAAATTAGGCGTGCTAGATAAGTTTCAGAGTTTAAGGGAAAAAAGCATTTTGCATGTCTTGAAAAACACAAAATAATTATGAGGGCGGCCCAAAGCATTTGCATATTTAGAAACTCACAATAAAATTAAACCAAATTAATTTCAGAATCAAATTAATTATACCAATTTTTATTTTTAAAAAAATGACATCAGCTGAAGCATTAAGAGAGGACACATCAGAAGGAAGTACTCCGTAATATTTTTTTTGGGATGAAGCAAAACCAGGAAAAGGGGTAAAGGCGCGCCCAAACCGGTTAAGAGCCCTAGTCGTAAAAATCAAATTAAATTTGTTTTTTCCCCAAATCCCGCTCATCAATCTAATCCAAACAAATAAAAAGCTTAAAACTTTTGGGGTTTTCAGTATTAAATCGGAAAACCCATTTCAGAAATATGGATCATCATCCTCATCGTCTCCGTGCCAAAACTGGAGATATAAAACCTGTTTATTCTGGGTTTACAACTTCTGAGGTCAGTTGTCATCATAATTCACTAATACTTCTAAGTTTGAAGAAATCCTACTCTTTAAGCATTTTTCTCATCTGGGTATGCGTTTTTTAATAAGCAAATAAAGGGGTAATAGAATTTTAGTTAATTTGCATATATCATGTGTTTGTGTTTCATATAGAGGTCTGTTTTTACTATTCTTACGGTTATTCAGCTGGGTATTTTGTTTTGCATAAGGTTTTTTTTTTTTTTTTTTCAAACTATGTTTAAACCCTAGGTAAATTGTAGCGTAGGAAGTTGGAATGGTATGTAAGACAATGATATGTTGGAAATACTATCTTTTTTTAATATTATACATTTTGTTGAATTTTTGTGGGCTAGTGTTTATATGTAAATCTAATGTTGTTCGATTGAATCCTAGTAGTGGATAAAAATGTACGATCTTCTGGTAAACCTCTAAGTTAATGTAATGTTCATATAATTTGTCGTTTACGCGAAGATCACAATGTTCGTTTCCCATGATACGAAATTTAGTCATTATATAATGTACTTTGTTGAGTTGTTGAATTAGTGTGGCTATGAGTGCAAGTGTTAAACTTTATATTCGTATGTCAGAAAATATGCATAATCTGTTTTTTAAATGGGTACGTTGAATAAAAGTACGCTCATAATCGATCATCTATGCGTGAGTATAAGTGATCTTTTTTTTTATCTTCATAGATGGAGAAAATGGAGAGAGTGCTAAAGGAATCAAGGGGATATTTAGGTGAGGAGATATTTAAGAATTTGGCAAGAGGATTCAAGTAAGTTATGATCCTTCACTGTCACAAGTATCTACGTTTTATATATTAATGATGATGGCAATTTGGTAACCTAATATGACAAAATTACTAAAGAAGGGAAGTTCTGCAATAATATTACGAGTACATTTTATTGAAGCTATTTTGGTTTTCTCAACAGCCGTTCTGCAGCTCGTGCAGGAAAACCTGTTGTAAAGTGGACTGAGGTGAGTGCCCTTTTGTAATACAGTACTGGCTAACAATATTGAGAAAAATGAAGTTGTTTGCATGTTAATCTTAGGCTTGTTGGTGTTAGGTCCAAAGTTGGATTCTCGATAGGCTGCAAGGTCTGGTGTCAAAAGATGGCCAAGAAGATTGTGCAGTGAAGAATGTGAATGAAACTTCTGATACTTCTAAAGGTGATTTTGTTGTTCTCTAAAGATGTAAATATACATGTTAATTATACTCAAAATTACTTACTTGTCATTAGTAATTATGAAAATAGTAATCAACATTAATTATCTATCCTATCTTGTCAGTATTGATGTGAATGTTTGCATATGTTTGTATATATATGTTACATGAAGTTGTGAACCTTAGGTTGTATAACATGCAACATGTTATGCAGGAGAAAAGGCTATAGATTTTTCGAAGTTGGAATTTGAGGCAAAGTCATCAGATGATGATGCATGGTAAGGTTAAATGTAGCGAGATAAAGATTTAATGAAGCTCAAAAATTCTTGATCTATTGTTGATGAATTTTTGTTCTTTGCAGGTACGATGTCGAGACTTTTATTACACATAGATTTCATAGTTCAGGGGCACCTGTAAGTTTGTATCATTTTTACTAATTATATTTTATTATTTGTTTTATTCTGTTCATTATGGAAAGCATGCAGAATTTGCAATTGGAGAGAAATTAAGTTGTAGATGAATTTTAATTTCAGGAAGTTCTTGTAAGATATATTGGTTTTGGGACAGAAGAAGATGAGTGGGTCCATGTTAAAAACGTGCGGGAACGATCAGTACCTCTCGAAAACTCAGAATGCAACAAAGTTATGGTTGGAGATACTTTACTTTGCTTCCAAGTCCGTAAGCTTTAGTTTATTTTTTACTTTATATGTTACATTTTTTTTAGAAAGTTCTGATTAGCATCATAAATCTTTTGATGCTAATATTGGATATATTTTTTTGGTGCATCATCAGGAGAAAACAGATCAAGCAAGATATTATGATGCTCAAGTTATCGACATTCAAAGAAAGCTGCATGATATAAGGGGCTGCAGGTGCATTTTTTTGATTCGCTATGAGCATAACAACGCTGAGGTAAGAACACAGATTAATATAAAGTAGAACAGAGTTTGATTTTTGAGGTCAAACGTGCCAATTTCAAGTTCAAAAATCGACATGGATACCTTAAATATTGAAGGAAATATTGACAACATTGATCATTTTGTAATAGTAACTACACAAATAGAAACATGGCTTGTTATAAAACTGTAGCTTCTTCCATTCAATTTTGAAACTGATATATGATATCTTTGACCTCAAAAGTCAACATGTACTTGTATGATATAAACACGAATGTTAACATTTTTTGAATTTTCTTTTTGTTATTAGGAAAATGTTCGGTTGAAAAGACTCTGCAGGCGGCCAGAATACTAGTCACTAGATGCATTATTTTGTCTACATATATAGATGGTTGTATCCATGTTGTTTACTGATTATCTAGCAACATTGTTGATCTAATTATGAATTTGTTGCTAGCGATTGTATTGCCAGTTGAGTTCTCGAGCCTTTTTCCCTAAATTAAATTGTCTGTCATTGGAAAAAAATTGGCATCAGAGTGTAAGAAGCTAAAACATTCATACATATATATTGATGAAATTTTGTGTTCGGCTGTAAAACTTTGGGCTTGATGCTCTATGATGTACTATGTTTTTGTTGCTGCAATTATTGATGTATTATTCCATATATTTAGTTTTTCAAAGTCAGGCCCTTGTGGTTTTTTTCTATTGGCACCTTAAACCCCTCTAGACGAACATGGGCTTCAAATTTACACTTTCAGCTCCTCTTTTCCTGTTTCTTTATCTTCTAGTCCCAGTTTTGGAGCGATTATCTCGCCTTCTAATCACCAATCAATTTAACAATTGTACAAATTAAATTAGGGAAATGCTAACGACAGCTCTTAGGGCTGTCAATAAAACACATGTAACGCATTTATTAAACTCAAAGTTTTCTTATTTATCTAAAATTATAATTAATACAGCTATGATTTACATTAAATTAATTGAAATTTTCCTTTTATTGGAGATGTATTGATTGAAATCTTTGATTATAAAGGAAACTTCTTGTTCAATAAATGCATTATATGTGTCTTATTGACAGCCCTAAGGGCTGTCATTAGCATTTCCCATTAAATTATATAGGCACATGATGCAATTATCATTTTTATTTTGATGAGTTATAATCAACGAGTTCATTTTGAAGGAATTTCCCAAACCTAAAACACGTAGGAACTAGTTTTCGATAGCAATCATTAAGTCGTGAGATAGTCTGTGATGCGAACTATTACAAACGATCTTGTGCTCGCCTTGTAATAACAAATCCGTAAAAACATAGAGTCCCATGATAGCTTTGTCAAATGTCCTGCTCCATGTATATCATTGCTCATCTTCATCTAACTTAATATATAAAAGTGAAGATTGATTCAGTTTAGTTATAACCAGGGGCGGAGCCATGAATTTCAAGTGGTGGGGGTGAAAAAAATTTATTTTTATTTATTTTGTAATTTATTGGGGTGAAAATTTTAAAATGTCATTAATACCTTAAAAAAAATTTTTACGTAATTTAAAAATTTTTGTGGGGGTGACTGCCTACGCTGCCCCCGCCCTGTCTCCGGCCCTGGTTGTAACTCAGACCAAGAGAAGGTTATAAATTATGAATGAATTTATCCTTATTAATATATTCATAAAAAATTAAGTGGTAGACAAACAATTAAAACAAACTATATATATGCTACCTCCAGATTCTACAAATGATCACTCAAGAATTGAACTAGGGAACTTATAAAGAAAAACACCACATTTTGACGTTATGACAAACTTCTGTTTACAGCATATTACAAGGCTTTATTAATGTCTTTGAGAACTTGTGAACAAAGCCCCAAAATCCATATTCCAACATGCAAATTCTAGTTAACTTCAACAGAGTACTCTTGAAGTCTATGCAGTGACCGGCATATGTACAAGGGGGATGGGGCAACTGCTCCCTAAAGAAATTCCAAATTACAGTAACTAATGGCATTTAAAACTTGTAGTCCCCCTCAATGAGAATATCCTAGTTCCGTCTCTGCTCCTGAATGCACGCTCACATATTCAGATTCTGCTTCCAAAACGTCGTCACATTCAGTTTCCACTCTTCTATTTCAATATTCAACATGTCAATCTTCACGGTGCGATATTGGTGCATTATGTACGTGAGTATTTATACACAAATACAAAGTGTATAAATTTATAAAAGATATAAACATGGGATATATAGTCGTCTTTATTAGAAGATGTTTATTTGTATGTTTATAACTTTATATACAGACTTTTTTACTTGACAAGTTGTTTGCATGGGCTTTCTACTTTGCATGGATGTAGATTAACATCAAACACAATTTTCAAAAAAGAGGTTAACACGTACCATACAACATTTTCAAGATTAATCACGTTTCGAGTTGATGAGATTGAATCTTATAGTTTCTTACTAGATTGTTTTTTTCTTTCTTTATGAAGGTTTGGCTATTTCCTTTTAAGTGCATTTCTTTTTTCTTTTTTATTGAAAATATATATACATGAATCATGATATAAGTATATAACATGTGTCATTATGTGTAAATCATCCTTTAATAAGAAGAGAAAAAAAAACTTGTAAATTTCAAGTTTTGAACAATAAACTTTCTTTTTGCTAATATTAGTTATCATCATCCTTATGATAATTATCAGAATACGAAAATCCGGTGATGAAAAGATTGTATTTCAATTTTATTATACGTTTGGAGGTCACCTAAGTATATCATTTTGTTTTTGTAAGCCGCCGATATTTGAAAACGATTCCGAATTCGAATCTGGCTAAAATTTCATCGAATAAAATGCAAATGATACCCCGTGTTTTTTTTTTTTAATAATGGTCTAAAGCTGTTTATCTTTGGCAAGTTATTATTTTATGTTTTGCATATATGAGAGGATGGTTTATTTGCTGCAACAAGCCAACAACAACACAGACACAAAAAAATAACAATAACTTATAAACCCTCAGTAATCTTTAATTTGGAGTAACAAGCACAAAGATGTTATAAACTTTAAGAACTTAACACAAGAGTACTGTAGCACAACAAAAGAAAGCCATACCCCTTCGAATATTCCTGCAGTATGCAACATGGTTTGGCCTTCTAAACCTAGTTTTTTTTCTAAACATAACCACCTTTTCTTTTGTCTTCCAAGAGTCAAACAAAAGACCAGTTAATGAACACGAATGCTATGCAATGAGGTATTTCTTCATCGTTCAAAACTTTCCAAGCTACTGCTCGTTCATACGATACAGGTCTCCCCATGCTCGTTAAGCAAAGCCCGCCTGGGAGACATGCAAAACCCTAAAACAAAACCACCAAAAAAATTATGCTTAACATTAAGAATGTGAAAGATTTATGTTATATTAAAAGACCATTGTTAAAGCAAGATTAACCTGTTGTAGAATATGTGGGAGCTCAGAGCAAACATTATTAGTCCTTCCACCGCCTCCATCAAAGATCTTGTCGAGAGTAATATCTTGAAGTGAAACTAATGTTGTCTCAAGCATATCTAACCCTGCTTGATTTGCAAACGTGAAATCGGGCAAGGCCTGCAAAACGCGACATATTCAGTATCACACAAAACACTAGCTGCGTTTGGTTTGCAAAATTCCATTGAATTCAATGGAGTTGGAATCTTAATTTAATTCCAAATGGGTGTTCGATTAATAATTGAATTGTATTAGAACTCACCAAATTCCTTCACTCAAAGGAATTCACATTTCATAAAATACAAATTCCTTGACGAATTCAAATTTCATCAAAAATATACCGCGAACCAAACGGACCTTAAGGCTTAAGTTTTATACTAAAAATGGGTCATGTAATTAAAGAAAAGCATTACCTTTAAAGAGCAGCACATAATGGCATCTGAATGATGCCAAAGTGTTTTAAGCATCGAATCACTTCGTTCATCAACAGTTTTGAAAAGTTCTTCACCAAGAAAGCAACTAAACATAAAAGTAATCAAACGACAATCATTCATCACATTTTAAATATCGAATGGTAGGAGTTAAGTTGCACAGAGTAAAAGTAATTAAAAGAGTTACCGAAAGCTTTGACATATCCAACGAGATAGCAGATGAGCTTCAGGGGTACCAGATGGAGCTTGTAGACTTCGTGGGCCAAAAGGAGAGGGAGAGAGTGCTAGTGCGACCCTTTGGACAGATGATATGACACTGCGCACATATTGTCTAGCCATGGCTGCTACGTTTTCTTGAAGATGAATCTCGAAAGCAAACTGAAATGCTATGGTCATAACGGACTTTGTGGGTCCAGATTGACCGAGGTAATCAGCAGGCGTTCGTTTGCCAGGTGGGCCTACCTCGAGCGTAGATGCAAGGTCACGTGTAGGATTCTGAGAATTCTGTGTAAAACATGAAAAAAGTTAACACAAAGCCTAAATGTAAATGATCAGAAAAGAATGAAACTTAGTAATTTAGCAGAGGGTTAGATTTTACCGATCCATTATTAATCGGGATAATACGAAAACCAGAAGGAAGGAGAGGTGCATCATCGGTGAAAGAGGCGTCAATTGGAGCAAAAATAAGTTCAGCGGAAGTGCCGATCGCATTCTCATCAACTCCACTGCAAAGCTGGAAACAAACAAATAAATATATTAGGCTCCATAGAACTGTTTTATACAAAGCAAACTTATACTAGCAATAAAAATTACATGATTTTCCCTTCTCATTTTGAAAGAATTATACAACCATCTCAAGACGGCAGCCGTATCTCCTTTTCACTAGATTGTTATGTTTGGTTATTTATTGTATTGAATCCTTAGATCATCTATATTGGCCAGTCCGGCGATTCGATTATTACAACATTGAACCACAATTGCAAATACCATCTCAAACCAAATGTTTATTACACTTGATAATATTTGATTCTGATATTGCAAAATCACATTATATTAAGTACATCACTTTTATAAAACAATTCTAAGAAACAATTATATTCAAATGTAGAAGGACACACAATTCTAACTAAAACCAAGTGCAAACCACTTACTTGCAAAAAGAAGATATCACCAGGCATGAGCATGTCTTCAGCCCGATAATGAGACATATTTTCAAGCTTAATAACCTCCATAAACTGCTACAAAAAGTAAATTAGCTTGACAATCAACAAACAAATCACAAAAATTCATGATTTATTCAAGTAATTAAACTTGCCTCTTCATGCTCGATGGTATGAGCCAATGGAAGAATAACCTGCCCACCAAAGCTTCCATTTCTAGCTAATGGTAAGCCACAAGGGCCACCTTTAACCGAAGCAGCCGAGTAACCATCGATACTGCTATCCGCCCATTCCGACCGGTGTTCTCGCAAGAATTTTGTTAGTATTGCAGGAGGCACATTCTGCCATAAAGTTGACTTAATTTATCACTTGTTATATTCAAAAATGGCATTTTACATATGTAGATATAATTGTGGAATTCTATAGTGTCGTACAATAATCTACAAACATGACAAATTTGTAATGTATTTTTTGTATAGTATAAGGTATGTTTGACCAGAAAACTTACTTGTAAAAGCATTGAAGCTTTAGCACATAGCACGGCATTGCTGATTGATGGAAATCCATCGGCATACATAGGAGTCGCACCCATTACCTTATCAGGAGACGAGTTAACAAGAACGGTTACATCATCAACCCCATCGCTTTCTATCATAGACCAACCTTCATCCGTGAAACCATTAATAGCTTCATTAAAACCTCTGCCAGATAAACGGTAATCTTTAGCGTTTCATCACACGAACACTGTCTGAAAATTCCACAAAAGATAAAGATAAAAACCTGCTCATTCTTTGACCTAGGGCACGAAGAGCAGCCGGTCGTCTCCCCCAACTAGTGACCATTGGTTGAGAAATTTCTTGTGAAATCTGTCTCAGCTGGCGAAAAGCCTAAATCAAGAAAAATAAACCGTATATTAAAAAAAAGTAATTCTTTAAAGCAAAATTAAGAGTAAGTCAGACACTCATAAAGTCATAAGTCATACTGCGAGTGTCGTTCGTTGAGCAAGTAATGTCGATGACTCATATAAAGGGCGTAAAACTTCCGGGACGCTTCCCGACTACATGAAAAATGGAGAAAAATAAAGTTAGAAGCTAATACAATATAGCAAAACACAAGTACATTTATTGGATTTGAAGAAATTTAGTATTGCTTACCTCTAAGTCAACATGGTCAACTATGTGAATGATCGAGCCACCACCATCACAAGGTCGTATGAGGTACCCACTTGGCAGAATTTTGGCTCTCACAAAATGAGGCACTGGTGGCATAGTAGGACCATTTTGAGTGTTGTTCAATGATCTTTCACAAACCTTAATATGTTAGAAAAATTAAAGTCATGGCATTTCCTTCAAAAAACTAATAAAACACATATATGAATTACAAGATTTGTTATTGTACCACTAGGCTACCGTCCTCCAAAGCAGATGTATAACGCAGTAACCAGAAGTCACGTGCTGGTGCTAAGGTAGTTGGTGCATACAGCTATAAAAACATGAACATACATACGAATTAATCGATCAAAGTTAGCAAAGATTGAGGATTCTATTAGTGCAACATAACTTTTACAAATAGTTCCCACTATATCTGCTAACCTGCATGTAAAGCAGCTCGATGGTTCCATTAGTCCCGGTTGCGAGTACATTGAGAACATCCACAGCTCGGCAATCACGAAACCATGACGGCCGATCTTTGAGGATTTCAGCAACCTGAGATCGGATCTTAAATATCAGGATTGCACCATTCCGGTGTGGGATGATGGTTTGTTTAATGTCAACTATAATAAAGTATAGAAATCTCATCGAATATGTGCGCAAAAAACCTGCATGTTTTAAAGGTTCCTAGCAATTATAGGAGGGCAAGAACTTACTCTTGTAGGTTCAAGACCAACAAGACCACATGCACGTGATGCAACACCGGTGCAACCATGAGAAATAGCAATGATTCCATTGGAATCCGGACCAGGCTGCAAATAGGTTACACAAATAAATTAGGACAAAGAATCTGGATGATCTTAATGGAAATAACAATGATATTTCATGCTAAAGACAATTCAAGATCAATATATCATATGAAATATTATGTTTGGTACTTGAACATCTCTTTAAATTCCAGTCTATAAATCCTTGTCCTTAACTTATACTCCGTATAATCAAGAGACTGATCTGACGTGAGAAAAGAAACTCGACTAAGAAACAAGATAATGGAATTTTGATGTCAAAAAGTGGTAACAACTTCACACGCAATGAAACTACTATTCAAATGTACCTAAAGTGATACATATATGCCCATTTAACAGAACAAGTAATGCACGTAGACAATCATTGGAGTCGACTTTCTTAAAAGTTACATACCAAGTGTCCATCTCTACAGTACGAAGTTTGACATAGATAATGGAGAGTATCTCATTTGCAAGATCATGCATAACTAAAAAATAAGTATAGATGAAACAAAAGAGTAAAAAATTATTTAACAAAATTTGTTTATTGCCTCGTATATTACTAGGGTTTTCTCAGTAAACAAGCAACAAAAGTTTCACCCCCTCAAGTATGGTTTCACGAGTCATTTAGACATTTTTGTGGATCCAAGCATATGGTTCTAGAAGGGAATAAATATGTATCAAGTCATATATGTTGAACTCAAGGTTGTAAAAGTCGCAAATTGGGGACTAATCGATCGGGACCTTGTAGGGACTAATCGGCAAAATCGGAGATTAATCAGATTTGACTTTTTTTTACATTTAAATTATGAATTTCGAAATTATATGTGTAAACGTAAACATAAATAAACATAAACTTTAACATAATTGTTTTGACACATAAACATAATCATTTAATTGTTCATATGGACTCATACCCTAACTTATTAAAATGTTGACCAACGTTGACTTTGACCGATTAATCCAAATTTTGACCCATTAATCCAATCTTTGATCGATTAATCCAATCTTTGACCGATTAATCCTGATACAAACCCGTTGACCGATGTTGAGCATGTTTAAGACCGATTTTAGCTAATCTGATCGGCCTACATCCAAAACCCAATTAATCCCCGATTAATCGGGGATTAATCCCGATTTTTACGACCCTGGTTGAACTGAGCGTTATCAAAACAAAAAAAACAAATATTTATTGTGAAAACAATGAATTATTGCCAACGGTATATTCTTTCTTTTAAAATTGTAAAGATTTAACGGATAAACAATAGAAAAGGGAAAGGAAAGACAAAACCAAAAAAAAAATAAAAATAAATAAATAATCTCTAAAAAGGTAGGATGTGGAGGATAGTGACTCAAATGATGAGATTCTAATGTGTAATAGAAGGCTAGCAGGTTTCTTCAGAAAGAATCCTAATTAAATTAATTAAGAGATAATATTGATTAATAGTTAATGGAATGATTAAACACTAATACAATATTCAAAATCACTTATTAAAGTAAGTGGAAAGAACCTTCATCCCAGGCATTTGGACCCACTCCACAGCAGTCCCAGTTGCCTTTGATAAAAACTCTGTTAAAGTCTCCTCTGCAATGGACAAAAGCCTAAAAAAATACAAAAAACACACAATGTCCAAATTTAATATTACATATTATATGTAGTGCTCAATCCAGAACATATACTAATCATTCTTTTTAGTAAATGGGTAAAGTGCATTTACAAACTTACCCTGCAGGACTAGCATCCCTTGGTGGATGTTGAGGACTCAAGTGGTGTTGACCGCTCGTCACTACTGATTCACAACTCGTGTCCGTGGTGACGAGCGCCGTCTGCGGTAACATAGGATAATATATCAACATAAGTGATAGGGAAACATTTCAGTATAACCTAAACTGACCTTTTGACACAAGAAGATCTAAAATTCTTGGAAACTAAGAGAAAACTCGATGTAAGAAAACACTAAATTCATTTACGTTTTGAGTCTGCTGACGAAAATAGCCGTTTTCATACACCAAATTAGAAACTTGCTTCTGCAACCTATCATTTTCCTCCATTAACAACTTATTCATTGCTGATAACTTCCTGTTCACAGCTTGCAGCCTTGATGCCTCTTTTCTTTGCTTTTCCCTACATCTATATATACAAAAAACGAAGTTTTAACTAAGAATGCCAGAAAAATATGGTATAAGATTACCACAGAACTTGTGTAATACATTCAACATGAAAGGGGTGTTTCAAGATCAAGAACTTAAAGTGTGAATTTAAAAAATATTTCTCTAAAAACCTTGAAAAAGATTACCAGCTAAGTCTTGTAGTCCAAAATGGGATGGTTTCATTGCATTTGAGATTAAAGGGGTGTTTCAAGATCAAGAGCTTCAACTTTTAACTTTAAAAGGTCACAAAAGTTTGATCAAGATTACCACCCCATTCCTGCTGGTCTAAAATGTGAATACTTTTCTATGCATTGAATGTAAAAGTGGTTTGATTAAGATCAAGAACTGAAACTTGTGGCTAAAAAAAGTCACAAAACTTGAAAAATACTAGTACCAGCCAATTCTTTAGGTCCAAAATGTGAATTTATTATTTTATGCACTTAAAATGAAAATTTTCAAGATCAAGAACAAATTTTTTTAATAGAATATAAAAAGGATTTATCACCCACTATTTTTTATGAAATTAAACAAAAGGGGTGTTTTCAAGATCAGTAATTTATCATTCAAAATCTGAAATTGTACCTTCTGTTCTGAAACCAAACTTTGATCTGTTTAGGCTCAATGTTTGACAGAATTGGGCACTCCCTGATGAGTTGTTGCCGGCGAAGTGAACTTGGTTTTGGGCAATCATGATACAATCTTTCTAAAGCTTCAACTTGTTCAGGTGTGTACCTAACATATTTCCCATTATCTAACCCCATTGGATCCCCTTTGCATGCTGAACTCACCGCCATCATCACTCTAATTCAAAACCCACAAATAATATCTCATAAATTCACAATCTTGACTCACTTTTTCAAATAAAGTCAAGAACTTGATAATCCTAATACCTAATTTCTATCAAGAATCTGAAATTAGTAAGAAAGATTCAAGCTTTTGATGAACCCAGATGGAAAAACAGTTGATTTACAAAACCCCGATAGGATTTCCTCAATTTTGAAGAAACAAAAATTGTGATTCAAGAAAATATATAAGTTGATCAATATACATACATATACACAAGTAACATGAGAGCAAAAAGGGAAAAACATGTGTGCACTCTTTAATTAATAATTCATTCATTAAATACATAAATTTAGGAAAGTGACAAACACACCTTCTTGTTTTGAAGTGCAACGTTGTCGTTTACCCTTGTTTTTGTCTTCTTTTTTAAGGCAAATAAATTTCCCTCACAACCACGTAGCACCAAGCACGATATGCATATTTTCCATTATTGGATCACTAAAGATTGTGAATTTCAAGTGACACCCAAGTTGTAATATTTGCATAAAATGACTCAAAGTATTTTTGGTAAATGCTCAAATAACTCCCAAGTATAAGAAAATAATATAGTGGAAAGAGTGAGATAAATAGATATATCATATGTATATGTGAGATGGTGTTAAATTAAAAGAGAAACCCCAAATGGGAGACAATAGGAGACCAATTTGGGATCATCATTCCATTTTATCCTCACTTTGTACCAAACATCAACACAGTTTTAGTTGTAGTGAAATTTGAGACTACTGTTCTCTTACCTTTCTTTCTTATTTAAAATGAGATGATCACACTCTGCAAAAAAGCCACCTACTACTATTTTTTTAAGTTAGATGTCCTGGTTTTGGTAATTTTTAAATGAATTAGACAAGTTGAGAGCCTATTACGGAGTGTTATGTAACAACTAACAAAAACCAAATTTTCAACTTTATGGGTTTTTTTTAAATCCTTAAGAACTTACTAGTTAATTACTGCCTCCCTCCGACATGTATTCACATTGTTATTTTGGATTGTCTCAAAAAAAATGTCTACTTTCATGTTACAACCAATCAAATAAAATTTTAGTACATAGAGATGTTATTTGATTGGTGAAGAGTGTAGTTAATAAAGATTTCTAAAACTATGTACATAATTAAAATGAACAATTTAACGGAGACGGAAAGTATTAATTAGTTACTACGATGACATCAATTGGTGCCACTTCAATACTAATTATTCACAACTTAAGCATGAAAACACTTATGCCGATTACTTGCCCACCATTATTAATTGGAACCCACTATTTCTTATAAATTCATTATATTATAACACATATACATTTATAAATAAATATCTTATAATTAAATGAAGCAAGTACGTACATACATGGCTCCTTAGTTTTTTACATCATAAGATCTTGACGAGCTTCTAATTATTCAGAGGGACCTTAAAGGATATTAAATGCTCTTTCGATGTCTTTTCTTGCACTTATTTAGTCTGTCGTCTCGTGGACACGAAAATGTCTTCACATATGTACCTCATTGTGGATAAATGTCACTGGCGAGGTAATACATTTTTTTTTCAAATTCATCAACCATAAATGGGCCTTCAGATCTTCGTATTGGATGAGGTCGTTGAACAATTTTGCGAGTTAAGATCGTTGATGTCATTGTCCGAGTCTGCAACATTGAAATAAGCAAGCCAAATTCACAATCATACTAGCTAGGCGATCGCTAGCTTCGAGCATAATCGGTGTATGTCCTTGATCACCATTTGTGTATAGATATGGCCATTCACAAAATAAATTCAAAACCATCACTTAAGCTTTGTGAGGCCAATCGTAGGCCTATTCATCAAAAGAGCCGAGAGGTGTGTTGTATACCAATTTGCGTATGACAGATGTGCTTTGGGAAAAAGGTTAAACTAAGTATAATTTTCCGGTTGCCTTGATTTTTTTAGTTTTTCTTAAATTAAAGAAGGGTTCTGATAATGAGTACACTTATGACACTTGTTAAGGTTTCAAAAATTATATTCACACCATTAATTTATCATCAACATTTCTTATACGAGTATACAACATTCATTACATTAATTATGGAATGTATGCAATATAAGCACTGAAGATAATAATTTGAATATAATTTATTTATGAAACCTTAACAAGTGTCCTAAGGGCACTCATAATCAAAATCGAAAGGAAAAAAAAAAAAAAAAAAAAAAAAAACGTAAAATGATCTTGATAGGTTTCTGAGAGTAAAAAGAGATACCTTCACTCTTTGGAGAAACAAATTTTCTGTATTTAAAATGAGCGATGCATGATTTGTGCACTACTAAAATTTACTCATACACCACTAATGCTTTAAAGTGTTATACAATACAACGGAATAATTAGTGGTGTATCACTAAATTTGACGGTGCAAATCATTACCCCTTAAAAATAAAAAGTTGGGAGGTCGGTATGTCGCAGCAATAGTCTTAGACCAACCATTTGCGGGCACCAACACAATCTCTACGTCTCGTTAACTTGTTTATTCTCGTGTGCGTTTGAACTTTCAGGTTCCTCTTGTTCTTGTGCTTCCCACATTTCAACACTTTTTAACATTGCTTCTGAAAATAATTCGTCGCTAGAATATGTTATTAATTGCACATTTGCACCACATTTAAATTCATTTTGAATGATAATATGTATTTGTGTTTGAGAGAACGATATCTATGTATTTGATAGTATAAGCCTTAAGTTTAGTTCTGTAGTAACTAATAAGAATAACAACAATACCAATAAATAAAAATGTACGTGTTGTATAGGTTTGTATTTTTGTCAACAGAAAAAAAAAACAAAAAAAAAAAATAACAATAAAAATGTTTAATCAATAAAAATAAAAGGCAGAAAATTTTGGAAGACATATATAATCATCACAAATAGCATCACGTGAACGTCATATTTTGTAGTAGCTGTTTTGCATGTCAACACATTATATCATGTTCACATGGCCCATCCATTGTAACACTTCGTTCTTTTTTATCATCAACAAGGATTTATTTGCCCATCGCAACCGCTAGGGGATAGATCGTAAAAACTAACATTACGATTATCGATATACAGTATCATTATAGAGTTTGCATACATCTGATGGTTTTTCATTAATGCATAATATATCATCTTTCTTTATATTGTGTAGCTATATAATTTATGTATGTATATTGTAAATCTTTTCGAGTGTTGAAAGACACTTTAACAAATGTATTAAAAAGTCGGCGATTATTGGTTTATGTAATTGAAAGGTCACCTTTATCATACTTGTTGATGGTTCGGAATTAATTTTTTTTACATTGGTGTTAATTTTTATTAAATGTGAGGACATTTATAATTAGATAGTAATAGTAATAAACTAATGACAACCTATATGCTTGTAGTAGTAATCAAAATTATTTTACCATCTTTACAATTTTACAAACATTTCCATATAATTACTATATATAACAATGACAATAGGTTATAATGGAAAAAAGAAAAATTTGCAAAATTAATTAATTAATAGAAAAAAGGGGACAAAATGGGAACTAAAATCAATGTTAATTACAATCTTCAATATCTCATGATAATTTTTTAATTCTTTATATATGATAATATCATGACAATATCATTAAAATACCATGATATATTGCTAACTTACTTTGTGGATTGAATATAAGGTATAATAATTTGTATACGGATTAAATTTACAATATATCATGGATAAAACAATTTTTATTCATGTAAAAACAAAAAAGTGATCTTTAGAAGGATTAATTTTGTCGTACGTTCTTACTATCAGAAAAGTATTATTATATATGTTGAATTTTATTATAAATTTTATATATTTTCAATTAATAAATGATATGTTGTAGGATAACATATGATAAATTACTAATTCCATCTAAAGTAATGATTTTAGACTTGCAATAATAGAGTATTTAATTTAATTTGATCATTGCTACTACTCCTTGAAACATTGAGTTGTATATTTGAAAATGACCCCGTGAAAGATTATTTTCATACAATTCTTTGGAATGAAAAAAATAAGTTTGAGATTGGAGGAGGGTCAATTGCATTTTGACGGGAAGTAGACATATACGATTTTAGATATTGATTTATGTGATCAACTGCTTAAATTTGCAATACTTCATTTTACGTAAAATATTGCAGTGTATATAAGATGTAGTGACTTTGGATCGTTGATCACAGAAATTAATATCTGAGATTGCATACCTCTCCTTCCCGCCAAAATGCAACCGCCTCTAATAACCTTACTCGCAAAATATAGTAAAAAAAAATCATGATAAAGTTCACCATAACTTTGAGATACAAGATTGTTTCATTACATACTTTGTATTTAAGTTTATTGTGAAAATGTCGACCAAAAGATAAAAACTTATACAGTACTACGTAGGTGGATTTCCTTTACCTATAAAAAAAACATACACATGCTTTATTAGAAGTTAGAACAGTTTATTTAATAATAATGTAAAACTTTAAAGTATTTGTCAAGTATGTTGAAATTTACACGCGAATTGAAAAAAAAAAATAAGTAATGGCAGACCAATATGAGTGCCCTTTTCCAAGTCTTGCATTGTAAGCACTCAAAATTCACTTTTCAAATTAGTCTCTAAATGATAACAAAATAAAAGTATTTATAAATTTATAATATAATATAATATATAATATAATTTATGTGTGCGTCATATATTATTATGCATGCACTATTGTTTAAATACTCACATAAGTTATATATGATAAATAGTAAGTATAGTTTATATATGATAAATAGTTGTCACTAATTATTTTTTTAATGTTTATATAAACTTGCTTTTGGATTTTGATACATAATAAGTTACTAATAATGTACTACCTCCGTTTCAATTTTATTGTCTATGTTTTATTTTAAAAAATGTCCAAAAATAATAATCCACTTACGGTTAATGTATTTTAGTGAAGAATAGTGAATACTTCAGTAATATTATGTACAAATTTGCACCAAACAATTAAATAGCGACGAGTGAAGTATCATGCTACATCGATGCCCACTTAATTAGCACCCACTTACACGTAAGAGTAGGATATAAGCAATTTATGGTAAAGAAAGTGAAAAGGGGGATTAAAAGCGTTTACTCAACATTTCAAAGGATTATTACGAGTACCTTTTTGTTTTTAATTAGCCATGAAATGTGCAACAAAATTAACAAAATTGTGTAGCATATTCAAATGTCAACTACCCAAATAAACATAAACATAATATTTAATTTTAAACATAATTTATTTATATAAAAATTAAAATAATATAGAGCTTCTTTCTTCAAATTAAGCCAATTAAAGACCTTCATATCAAAAACACATATACTTAACCCATTAAGAAGAAGGAAAGAAGGTTCATTTTACCAGCCTTCGACCATTCAAATAAACAATCCTTTATATATGTGTATCGGTATTATTTGTATAAGTATATAATTACATCAAACACAAAGTTTTAAAAAATTAAGTCTGAATTTTTGAAAGCTCAGGAAAAAAACAGATTAATTGTTGAAATGAGATTTTAAAAACAGATTAATTGTTGAAATGAGATTTTATATGCAGCTATAATCTTTTGTATGCACACATATACATAAAGATATATTTTCTACTCCCTCCGTCCCAATTTTATTGTCACCAGACAAAAAGACACGCAGTTTAAGAAAATATAACTATCTCTCTCTTACTTTTTTGATAAAATGACAGTTTTACCCTCTACTTTTTACCTATTTTTTTGTCTTATATATATACACTAGGGGTAAAAAAGAACTTTATTTCCTTAAACTTTCTATTTATGGAAGTGGACAATTAATTTGGTACACCCCAAAATGAAAATAATGGACAATAGAAATGGAACGGAGGGAGTATAATTAAGAGGTTCTGAGCAATCGATCACTTTATCTGCACCGAAAGACAACTCCATATATTTTGTAAAATTAGTGTCAAAATTCTTTTAAGATCTTGATGAAATTGGTTGGCTATGTCTTTTCATACCACCAAATTACTCACCATACCCCCTTATAGTACAGAATAGTACAGAATGTAAGAAAAAGTGATGGAATAAAGTACAGAATGTAAGAAAAAGTGATAGAATAAAGTACAGAAAAAGTACAGAAAAATTAATTTAAAAAAAGTAATTGGTATGGTGAGTAGCAAGCAATTGGTTTGACTTATGTTTGAAATAGGGTTGACTAGCAGAATGGTAGTGGTGTATGGCGTGCGCTTTACGTGAGAGACAGTCAGGCAGGCTCTGCTCTGCACACCCATATCTTTGCCCTGATGGACCCCACACGCGTGACTCACATACACGGACACCAATTCACTTTTTCATCTTTCTATTTTTTTTTCTTATATAAAAAAACAATTATTATACTCCGTAACAAATACAACTTGGGTATCATTTAAATAGAGTTTACATTGACAGGCTTCAAGATTTAAATCAGACCTACAAATTTATCAATTTAATTAAGCCATCCGGGAACACTACTTTGTTTTAACTCTTTTGTTGATTGATTAATACAGTTTACCTATTCTAATTCTAATTTTATTTGTTGAACATGACACATATTACTCTCATAATTTTAAACATACTTTAGGTTTTCCTCATACTCCTCCCAACAGTGACATTTTACTGACTGGTCAGTTTGTGTCACATCTGTGTCACATCAGCTTTTTTCCCAACTGACACAAATTGACACTACACTACCTACAATGAACATCACTTCAATTTTTTCTGAACCCACATTTACCAATATACCTTTAATTTTACACACTAAAAAAAAAAGGAAGTTCGTCGGTTTAGCGACGGAAGCCAACCGACAGAAATACTGACGGAGCCGTGCCTATGGGACACCTCACGTCAGTTGACAACCGACGTCAACTAACGCTACCATTGGGAGGAGTCTAATAGGCAAATCAATCATTTTATTTTATGGTACTACAGTAATAAATTTAAAACTAACTTGATGTAGTATTTCATTGATAGAAGATTGTCTTATAAAACCAAAAAATGAACATATTTATGATAATACCTAATTCTGTGATTATGTCATGGCCCAGGTACATGATTAGGGAAGAGTTGCTGGTCAATTCCATGAATCAAATCCAATTGTAAATACGTTTCGAAGAAGGCATTATGTCCTCTCGGAAAACCATGAATAAGAATCACTTTAAACATATTACTCCGTAATTTTTTTTCACAACAACAAAAAGGAGCAAGAAAAACTTTAGCTATCTAGCTGATTAAATACAACCCAGGCCCATATAACTTTCAACACTATCACTTTTACATTTTAGTAACTAAAAATGTAATTTTGTAAACAGGTAACACAACTTAAAATTTTACTATAAAGTTACAACAGACTTGCTGAAACTGCATTCTGATCAATAGTTCAGAAACTTACAATTATAACTTTTGAAAGAGTGTAATTACCTGACGTAAATCTTGCTAACAAAATCATATTATAATGCATCATACACCTATTTGCCGCTAACATAATCAAGCAGGTGTTTGTCAAGTTCAAAATGTTGGCAAAGACGTTTCTGCAATCAAAAACAGTATGAGAAAGGACAAAAAAATAGACATGACAATATTTCAACCCATTTACTGATAAATAAGTTAAGTCGAGTAATCTTCTATTTCTAACAGTTTAAATAAACGAAAACATAGTAAAACAATTAGCTAAAATGGATTGCCCAAACGGGTTGAAAGTGACACAGAGTGTGTTTTTTAGTGCTTAAAAGCCCCAGAATCGTGTTATTCAAAAAGTTAGATTATTATCTTGGTAACACAGTTTTTGTATTAACATATTAGTTATTTCTATAAAGTTTTAAATGTGGACCAGAAAGTGTTTATGGGTCAACTCCCGACCCAACCCTTGTTACTTAGAAACTTAGATATTTGGAAGTCATGAAATACCTTCGTTATATCTATAGCTTTGGTTACGGAATGGATTTCAGGAAAACGGGAAACCTCTTCGTTGTAATCAAATAAGATATAAGTTGGGAGTTGATCAGGTATTCCTGTACATTCAATGTGAAAAATCAGATAAGAAGAAACGGATTCAACACACAGGTTAGTGACCAATACGCACCAAGAGAGATTCCAAATCTTGCGGCAGTATTCGGGAAAAGGCCAAGATCAACTACTCCAAAAGATATATGTTTGTTTGAGAAGCTGTTGCAAGAAAACATACGGTCATAATGAAATATATTTAAATATATACATCTTTTCGTTTATGATCAAAGTTAGATACTCACGTAATGGAGAGTTCAGGGAGAACTCGGCTGGTGCGTATGCAGGTAGATGAAAATGAAGAGCGAAATTCTACCTGCCAAAACAGCAGATCAACGGTTCAGACAGTGTAAGGATATCACTCGTATATGAACACAATCGTGAGCCTAACCAGCCAAAATCTTGATGTGCCACCTTCGGTCAATAAAGCTTCCAATTGCAGGGGTGTTAATTGTGTTGCAGAACCTAAAAATTACATTATTGGAGAGCTTATAACCTAATATTCAGATAAAACATGCAAAGTAAAACCAAAATTCACTGCATACCTAAGCCCATGTACGCAGGTTGTTGTGTAAAGAGATATATAACTGTCATGGAACAATACAGATAACAAAGTATCAAGCTTCCAAAATTTCTTATTATCAACCATTATAGAATCTAATAATGAAACCTTATAGACGCTAACAATGAAGTATATATGATACAAAAGTATCATGTAGTGCGTAATTCATCATGCTAGCAACATATAGGTTCTAAAATCATCACTTAGTGCAATAAGAGTTATCTGTCAAACTGAATTAGGAGTTCAAAAATGACATTTGAATAATAAGCGTACCTAAGAAGGTAAACATGAACCAGAGTGCCAGGTGATAATCCACGATTAAAGAAATGCCAACAAGAAAAACCTGGAAAAGTAGATCTACAAGTCATGAACTCGAACTAGTATACAATTACAATTCTATATGTAAAAGAAACCCACTAACAGCAGAAGGCACTACCAGAAAGTACGTCTAGGACCAAAATCCCTGAACTTAAGAGCACATACATAGAATTAAGTCTTTCCTAATAACATTATAATCTTCAAAGATCATTAATTTAGGGCAATAGGATGTTTAGCAACCCATCTCAAATGTGTTAGCCACTGACTAACTAATTCTGTGTTGGTGATAGATAATAATAGCATATTGTTCTAATTTTCCCTTCACCTAGCTCACACTCATTAGAATCCAAGACAAAGTGAACAACCAAAAGTTCTTCTAATAATACATATTCCATTTCTATGACTACATTCTGTTTTTTCAGAGATTTTTTTTTTTTGGCAGAGAACAAAGTTAATGGTAAAAACTGCAATATCAAAATTGCTCACCGCCTGCCACAAACCAGTGTCTTATGCACTTCAAAGTCTCTACAAAAAAAATTTAAGACCAGATTTTCTACGATATCTTTGGCTTCATGAACAACAAATCATTTGAATTTGAAGCTTAGATAATCAATGAGCACTTATAAACAATACATGATTTCTGAATATCACACAGTTGTGCATCAACTTCTCATAAGTTATTAAATAGATACGAAAACTCGAAAGAAAGTATAAACAAGAAAGATTAATAAACGACCACCTTAGCATATAATAGCATATCTGCAACAACACCGTCCCAAGTTTCTTCTTTGACCATCTGCATCAAGCAAAAGAGTCAGTTATAAACCTCTTAATTAGATATCCTTAATCATCAGTCAGAAATAGAGCATCATTTATTCGTGCATCACTTATCAGTAAAACCTAGAGGCACCAAAGTTCTGAGTATCATTTACATTTGAAGAGGGAAAAAAACAATATAGCAACAACATATATAATTCAATAATTTCAGATACATTACACTTGTAAGCTACATTTCCCCAAATCTATCATACATACAAACTCATATAATCAAAAATTAGGGCTAAACAGTTCAACAACTTCATAATAACAACAATTTACATAATGTAATCAAAACTATATACCTTAACAACAGCTAATGTGACAAAAGCAATCAGCGCTTGAAGTTCCTGTAATCAATCAAAACATTTACAGATCAATCAACACACAAACTAACAACAAAATCATCATGTATGTGATACAGATAGAGAAAAATGATAATGATTACACGGTGAATTAGGTTATCGGAGAATTGAGGAGAGAGTAAGTGAGAAGTGGAGAATCGAATGGAGAAATACGCGAAAAAAGTGATGAAATGGAAGAGAAAATAGGGTTCGGAAACAATGGAGAATAAAATGTTGATTGTTATATCGTAATATTGAATTGGATCTGCATCGTTTTCATTGTTTTTTGCTTTCTTCTTCACCATGATTTTTAGGGTTTTTTTTAGATTCAGATGTTAATTTATTGGAAATGTTAGCCGGAATTGGAGTTTTTGGTACAATCGCCTGTGTTTGCAGATCACTACTACAGTACTACTATACAACATTTGAACTCACTATTCAGATATTAAAATTACTAATATACCCCTGTCATTACTAATATACCTAGGGGTGTCACTTTTATCCGGAATCCGAATAATTCATCCGATCCAATCCGATTTAGGTTAAATGGACATGATTATTTGGATTACGGATTGCTTAAACGGATTATGGATTACTTAAATTGATACACGGATAGGATTAAGGATCAAAATTAAATTGTTTGGATATATCCGTATAATCCGAATAAGAATCAAATAATTAAATAATATTTTTTAATAATATATTAGATATTAATGTTACAATATAAGAAATTAAAAATTAATCACAAATATAATATATTAGATATCTATGTAGAATTGGAAGATATTGGTACTTCTAGTCAAACTGGAGATAAATTTGCAAGTAACAAGTATAAACTTTCCTTTTTAATTGTTATTAGATATTGTACTTTACTACTTTGTGTAAGAAATATATACATAAAGAATTACTATTTTTTCAATTTTTGAAGAATGGAGATCTGACATTTTGGATACTATGAACTTAAGAAAAGAAGATTTAATACTTTTTGGTTGTTTTGGGACTCCTCTTTTGGATTAAATTGATTGGAGGTGTATTTATTTTGGAACTAGGAATATGTTTTGGATCAAATTGTATGTTAAAAGTTGGAATTGGAATTTGGATGTTATAATATGATATATCGTTTCATCTTATCTTATGTTTGTTTATATACTTGTTTTATTAAATGTAAATTTAGTAGGGATGAGCAAAAAAACCGAAATACCGAAACCGAACCGGACCGGTACCGAACCAGTATCGACCGTTACAAATGGTACGGTATTCGGTTTTTGATTTGGGGCAAAAAAAATATCGGTACCAACTGGTCGGTACCGGTTGGTACCATGCACACCAAAATACCTAAACCGAACCGGACCCGCACCGAACCGGTACCAACCGATACAAATGGTACGGTATTCGGTTTTTGATTTGGGACAAAAAAAAAATTGGTACCAACCGGTCGGTACCGGTTCGGTACCGGTATGGTACCAAGCTCACCCCTAAAATTTAGTCTTATTCGATATCACACGTTCAACTTGAGCTTATTCGGATAAAACCGTTTAATCCAAAAATTAATCCGAACCATTTAATCCATATCCGATTAATCCGTTTCTTATTTGGATTGGATTAAGGATGAACTTGAGATTGTCCAAAATCCGATTAATCCGATCCGAATAATCCGAAATCCGAACAATCCGTCCGAATAACACCCCTAAATATACCCCTTTCATATGTTAGATTGATATTAAAATTACTAATATACCCCTGTCATACGTATTATATGCAGGGGTGTCACAAATACCCGAACCCGAATAGATAACCCGAACTCGAACCCGAATAACCCGAATTCAAAGCTTATTCGGCCACCCGAATCCAAATAACCTAAATTCGAATACCCCGCATCTTATTTGAGTCGGGTTTCGGATAAATATTTTACAATTCGGGTAACCCAAATAACCCGAATAAACTAATAAATTATTTAATATACAAATATAACTATATATATAAGTTATTTATGGTTTATCCATATATAATATACATATATAAGTTACTCATGATGATTTATATAAACTATTAGGATCATTTTGTAAAGTTCAAGTTTTGTTCAAAGTACGAAAATTTGAAATATCATCTTATTCGAGTTTAAATGAATAACCCGAACCCAACCTGAATTCAAATAACCCGAACTCGAATAACCCGACCTTATTTGAATCGGGTTTCGGGTTAAATTATAAACTTGAAAAACCGAATAACCCGACCCGAATAACCCGAAACCCGAATAAATTATCCAATTAACACCCCTAATTATATGTGTGGAGACAATGATATAATACTATAGGTCTGTGAGTTGTATCTGTTAACGTGGATAACTTGTGTTTAGTTAAAGCTAGATGAAATTTTCACATGGTCCCTTTTATATATTTGAGCTCTTTATGAATGCCAGTTACTAATCTTAGGTTACAATTTAGTTGGGTTTTGTGACTTTGTCAAGAGAAGAGGTTTAGACAAGTAATTCTCATACAAACGCGTAAAGTTCACATTTGTGCTAATGACTATAGCACTTTACAGTGATTGCTGACGTTAAAACATGTACATAAAAATTATAATATCGTTAGTATTTTATGATCACTCACTAGAATTTTTGTAAGCACAATAATCTTCTTGTTGTATTGCAGTTTATGACTTTAGCATCACTGTTTGATTGTACATATTTTAGTTACACAATTTCTCATAGAAGATTTGGTTTATAATTATCATTTCTTCTCGTCATTGTATCACTTACAAAAGATATGTAGTTTATACTTATAGTCTCCAAGGCCGTCTCTAAAGATCCGCCCATGATAACTGTACTAGTTTGTAAAGATGCAGAAAACACATCGGATGTAGGAAAATAGATCATACGTTAGACTAATATACCATACGATTCTAATGCAAGGCTGTCATTCCATAGGAATACCATAATAAGATATCGAATCTGTACTGAACATAATAAGAAAAACGTGTCTCGTGTGTCCCACTGTGAATCTATGGGGTACATAGAATCCATATGATAATTTGTGCAACAAGCAGACTGAAACACCTCGAGAAAATTTGAACCATTTTTTTTATATACTTCATTCACACTTGATTCAGTAAATTTAACACTTAAAAAGGTAAATTTAACACTTGATTCAATAAATTTAACCTTTGATTCGGTTACATTTAGACTACCAAATTTTACGAGCACCTCCACTATACCATAATAGAGGTTTCCCTTTTTACACTTTCCAAATTTCGCATTAACGAAGGATTTAGACGTTAAACAAAAATTGACCATTTCGGATCATTTTGGCGACAAGCTAAGTTTCTAACCACTCATTTTCTGACCTTCAACTTTTGCCAACACAGTTGCCTATCAAAAATCACTCTAACTCAACAAACGAAGTTATCGTACTATAACTTTAACTCGTTATGGCCTTATGACCAATTGGCGACCCGTTTAGACACCCAACGACCCATTTGGGTAATAACCAAACTAACCACCTTACATTCACCATTCACCACCCAATTGACTCAATAAGGTCAAAACCAAACATTAAACACTATCATTACTCAAAAACTTGCACTTTCAACATGTCTTTAACTTTCAACATGCTATCTTGTTCAAAACACATTACAAATCTAACCACTAACATGTACATTACATCATTATCACAAGACTTCTTTATACCACATTACCATTACAAATATGATCTATAACCAACTTATGTGTCAAATTATACTTTTGCATATTTTCCAAAAGGGGGTTTCGTTATATCGAACATGATCAAAAGGGATAAATTGTTACCACAATGAGCAACAAATCCACCACTAGCTTCCAATTGGCTTTTTGTCCAAATCTCCCCACGTCCCACTGTAACGCCCCTAAATTTGTAAGTTTTTAATAATATTCTATGTGTTTAATTGCTAAGTTGTATATATATATATATATATATATATATATATATATATATATATATATATATATATATATATAATGTATTATGTGTTTACATATTATTAGAAGTTAAGAGATAGTTAGAAAGGACTAACAATGTAAGAATAATTGAACTAATAGGACTTACTATTTTAAGAATTCAGTTAGAGGGGTTAAAAGTGTTAAGTTATGATAGGAGGGAGTTATAAGTGTAATCATTATGTAAAAATCAGAATTTTTAAAACATGGAGAAATCTGGAAAAATGTATACGTATCACAGAGAACTCCAGTGTGTGTGTATGTGTCGAATTGTGAGGGAGAAGAAGGAGATATCATCAATTACAACTAGGGTTTGATTACTAGTTGGGTTTTAATCTTTCCTCTTCAAGTATTAAGGTATTAATAACCTCCTTTCTTGTTTAATTTAATTAGTTTAAGTGAGATACATAAACCCTAGTTATGGGGTTTTGAATTGAAGTTTAAATTGAATAAAGATATAGTTCAAGAAGAGTTTTCTACATGTCAATAAAGTGATTCTTGAATTTATGGATAACTAGTAGGTTATAAAGAAAGTGAAAACCAAATTAATTGAGTAAAGTGGTGTTAATGAATTAACACCTATGTTGTAAGTCAAGAATTTATTTAAGTGATTTATGTGAATTATGTGATTATGTGCTAGGTGATAAGGAATTAAAAGTGCTCAAGCTAATTCAAGTGTTTCTTTTAAGCAAATCTAAGGTAAGTAATGAGATTTTGTTAAAGTAGTGATTGCTATGTCATTTGCTTGATGTTAGCCAAGGAATGACATTAGTGTCACTTGTAGAAGTAGTTAATCCTTGTGATTAACTTTGTGGAAGTGATTAAGGATCCTTAATTAGTTAAAGTGTTAAGTTATTGTTGAAGTATCCCTTACTTACTAAGCAATGTGCTTATTGTTTTAAGTTTATCCTTTTTAGGTGATTCAAGTGGTAAGCGTGAAGATTTGGGCAAGGGACCGGCTTAAAGACTAATGGTGGCTTGTTGCTAGTCGGTAACAAGTTTTAAATCCTTTTGAATCATGCTCTATATCGTATGCACCCCTTTTTGTAAAACCTAAAGAAACTTGTTTTGACACTTAAGTCTCACTCATGAGTTAAAGGCATCATTTTGATATATATGTAAAGTCATGAAGTGAGAGTGAAGAATATGTAAGTATTGAAGTAATATGAATGTAATTATTTAATTTTGAAGCTGTTGTGTCAATTAGATAAGAATTGGTGAAAGTGTAGTTGTCAAGTGGGTTATAAACCCAAATGGGTCGTGTGGTGCCCAAATGGGTCATCAAATGACTAAAGTATCAAATTTGATTAAGTAATTGATAAGTCAAGTGTTTTGTTGAAAAAGATTTCCATATGTATAGTTGAATAAGTAGGCAAAAGAGTGAAGTCAGATCTTATGTAGTTTGGAAATTTATATGTTGTGAAAAAGTGTCGAAATTGGCTAAAATTTGATTAACGGTCTAAATCTCGATAAAACGTGAATTTTTGAGAAGTGAAAATTGGGAAAGCATTGTATTGTCATATTACAAGTGCCTGCAAAATTTCATATTTCCTGGACTTGTCGTTTTTGATTTATGCGAAGTTGAATTTGGTAAAATGGCAATTAAGGAGAACAGGCCTGGATTTCTGCTGTACTGAGCAGAACCCGTCTGATTTAGCCTGGAACCCGGCTAATCCAAGCCCAAACCGGCGGCTAGTCCAAGGCTAAATATTCAACTTACTTCTGTTACCACAAAATGTAATTCACCCGGCTGTTTGTTGTGTTACCCGGCTGTTTAAGATGAGTACCCGGCGGGTACTGGGACTACCCGGCGGGTAGTGGCATATTTATGCAGAATTTTATTTTGAGTCCAGAAATAGTACTTTAGGGTCCAGGTATTTAACCGGACTCTATATGTGACTTTAGGGTCCAGTTGTTTAGGTGGACTCTATTCGTATCTTTGGGTCCGGTTGTTTAGTACTTGACCGGACTCTATTCAAAAGAAAGGGATCGGATGTCTCTTATACACCGGACTCTATTAGTTTTAAAGGTATTAGTTGTAACCAATGTTTTAAAACCTGGGTTGATCCGGCCGGTTCGACCGGTCGGACCGGGACCCGGGCAAGGGACCGGGTCAACTAGGACCGGGTTTGGGGTGGTTTTTGACTCGGGTTCACCCGCCGGGTTTTCCGGTCGGACCGGTGACCCGGTGACCCGAACCCGGTCGGGTTTGATGTTTTCGATTTTTTTTTTTTTTTTTTTTTTTGCTATTTGACTAGATGAATTATCAAACTATAATGCTTATAACACTCCGTTTTTTCAATAGAAAGGTATTTATGTACTTTTATTGTTTAGTATTGCAGGAAATGGACATAAAGTTTAGTTTTGTAGGAAATGAATGTAAATTTATAAAATTTTTGAATTGCTCGTTATGTATTTATCTATTTTGTTTGTTATTTGTAAAATAATTGATTTTACTTTTATTACTCATTGGTAATATATATTTAATGAAAATTTGTTGGAAACCGGGTCAATCGCCGGTTGAACCGGTTGAACCCCGGTTGAACCGGACCCGGTCACTAGGTCGGGTCAACTTGAAACCCGGGTTTCAGAACATTGGTTGTAACCATTATCAAATTTGAATACTGTCCAATATTCAAAATGAGTTATATATTACAAGTTATAAAGTTATGTATATTTAGTGGGACAAAAAAAATGTTATAAATTTCGGGGTGTTTCAAACACTTTGTTCACCTACAACATTTTAAACATAACGGAAAGCATATTGCTTAGTAAGTAATGGAAACAACTTAAGATAATAACATCCACAAGTTAAGGATCCTCCACAATCTAACCATTGTTAATACCTAAGAATTAACACATATACCAAGCTAATGATCGTGATTCATTACTTGGAAACCATCAAGCTAATGCCAATTTAACCATTACTTGGCTTAACATCAAGCTAATGACAATTAGTCACTACTTGATTCCACAAATATCCATCTACTTACCTTTGCTTTTGTTATGACAAGTACTTGCAAAATTTCCAATTCCTTTATCACCTAATCACATAAACACATACACATGAATTACACACTACACAAACTTAACCATTAATCATTCCAGTTTCAATTCATTACTTAGGTGTTAACTTAATAACACCAATCATTCTAACACATGTTTCATACATTCATTTTACAAATTCACATACAAACGGATGTTTAGTTCTTTTCTTTAATCTAATCATCAACTTCCAACAATAAGCACATCACATAACCTTTTCTTACTTACATAATTCACCAAACATCCATGAGTATGTATAATCAATCTCTTTCATTTAACAATTAACAAATTAAACATAGATTATGACTCAAAAACATGTATGAAACATTACTACACTCAATTAACCACTTATGTTAAAATTCTAAAACTTAGGGTTTATATAAACCAAACCCTAACATCAAATTAAGCATCAAGGAAAGTTAGTCATACCTTGGGGATTTAGAATTGAAGATTAGAAGCCTTAATAAAGCTAAACCCTAGCTTAATTTGATTTTCTTCTTCTTCTTGTTCCTTCTTCATACCACACACACACTCACACTCTGTATTTTAATTTTCTAATTTTGGTAATGTGTAGAAGAAGCAAGAAAATCAGGTTATATTAATGTATTTTCACCTTCTATCCCTTCACTAATCTCATTTAACACATATAGCCCCTCTAATGGATTTCATTCAACATGATAAGTCCTACTAACTATTTCTAACATACAATTGTATTTAAACTTGTCACATTTAATATATATACATATTATACTAAAATTTTGAAAATAACGTATATTATATAATTTAACTTACGAAATTTAAGGGCGTTATACGAGGTAAAACAGGGAAAAAAAGAGAGTTAAGGATTCATTAGATAATAATTAAACTGACATAACTTAACTATAAATTACTTTATAACAACATGAATTTACTTCCTAATACGGAACGACCTATCACTAGATAGAAACACGTGCATGAAGTTGGAACTTCAGATGAAACTGCAACAAATAGAGCACAATTATACAACATATTTATACACTATAATATGGTAATAAAATAATAAGACAATAGAATAAAAAAATAAACTGATAACTATAATAAACTTACCGCGTCACAGATGGCCCGAATGGCCTAATGATCTGCCGATGTACCAGGGTTGCAATTCATTTATTTCTCTGATACTTATTTATATCTCTGATACTAATTGTCCTCAATTGTCATTTCTTAACTCTTTTAGTCAAACTATAATACGTTAGTTCAATTTTCAATTTTGGACCATTCAATCGTAATGTTATGAACTTTGTCTTGTTCATAGCACTGCCAAATCATGCCATATGTGTTTTCAGTACCACATGTGATAATTGTATGTTTTCAAGCTTTATATGTGTTTTTATGTGTGTATTTTTATTTTTCACTTGTGACATCATTGTCTTTTTTGGATGCAAAAAAAGGGCTAAAAAACAAAATAATACTGATGTTGCTAATCAAGGTAAATGTCCTTTAATCAATAACATGTTTCATAACTATTTCCATTTGTAGTTGATTGTTTTATTTTTTTTATCTATGAAATGTGATTACTTCAATAGTTAGAACATTTTGGCTCAATATCATATATTTTAGTAAGCAGTATCGCATGTGGTAGTATCTTGTAACACATGTGGTAGTAACTAGTACCATATGTGAAAATATATTGTTATGGTTACATTTGAGCGCTATGTTGTACATTCTTCATATATATATATATATATATATATATATATATATATATATATATATATATATATATTTGTGTTCAATTATGCTAATCTATTTACACATTTTGTATTTGTGTTTGATTGTTGATCAGATGAATGGATAAATGAATAGGGCCGAGGGTTCGTCATGGCTGAAGGTTGGGATCACTACATTATTATACATACGAATCAATTGGTGATGTAAACACCAACACAACATAATTGGTTTTCGGTGAATTGAATGGCAGAAAGATTAGTGTGAAGATCGTACTAAATGAGCCGAGCTACGATCAGATTGTTCGGAATTACAATATCTGTGCCGCATACGATTGCTTTCTAAAATTATTGCTAGTGGAAAAGGATGAGAATTCGACATACTTAGCGTTTGACAAATGGGGGCGGAATTTAAGGACTATTACATCTGATCTGAAGTCAAATTATCAAAAAGACATATTGTGGTATATTTCCTTTATGCATATTAAAAGTTATAAGGAATACATATTTTTACAAGTAAAGGAATACATATTTTTATGTAATCATCAAAAAGACATATTGTGGTATATTTCCTTTATGCATATTAAAACTTATAAGGAATACATATTTTTACAAGTTAAGGAATACATATTTTTATGTAGGAACGTAGTTGCTGCTTTAAAACGTCTCAATGAAAACAACATATTGCATGGAGACATCAACCTGTCACATGTGTTGTTTGATAGCGAGTTCCAGGAGATTAACCAGCCTAATATCAAACTATGTGGGATGTGGAGGAGCTTATTATTATCACCGCTGGGTAAGTGAGATCTACTAGATATAATTGGATCATTATTGACAATCTAACTTACAAATGAGATCTTATTAGTCACCGTATTGCTAATCCTGACCTATTTAAGTATAATTGTCTTAGATCGTGAAGAAATGTAGACTTCGGTTCTCACGTTTGTTATAATATTTTCTCTGTATACATATGTTTTATCTGTTTAAGTATACAAGCACTCATAGGCCACTAGTGTTTGTTGAAGGTATCAACTCCCAAGCTACAAGTCCACAAGGTCGTCTCTAAACTTTTGAAGGTCCTGGGCAAAGTTGTCATGTTACGGAAATGAGACCCTATATGAGACCCTATAACTAGATGTCAAGTAAGATAAAGGTTCAATGAAAATGATTCTTAATGATCCAATTTTTGAATAATTTATTTATTTCTCTGATACTTATTTATATCTCTGATTCTAATTGTCCTCAGTTGTCAGTTCTTAACTCTTTTAGTCAAACTCTAATACGTCAGTTCAATTTTTCAATTTTGGACCATTCAATCGACCTATATTATTGTTTAAATATATATTTAGTATGAATCTATTTAGAAACAAAAGTTCTCTTACTTCAAAATATAAGAGATGTCAATCTCTTATGTAATCATTATATATATTAGACGTATCACATTACTTGAAAATTTTTTGGAGGCCCTCGAAATTTAGAGGTCCTGAGCTGTCGACCACCTCACCTACCCTCAAAGACGGCCCTAATAGTCTCCAACGAACTAATTTAAAATCTTTTAAATTTAATTATGAAGTAGCTTGAGATATATACTTTATTTTTGGATTTGTAGTAGCAAGTTTACTAATTACTTCTGGACTTGTAGAATGTAGACTTGTAGTATACAACTCTATAGTCTATATATACTCGGTACTTGTACATTAGACCTCCCTAACGAGTTTGTAAATTTACTTAGGCCCAATGTGTTCCCGTTGGGCTTTTTACAATCTTAAAACTACCACACTAAATACTTCAAAGGCCCAATAAGCAATTTTTAATCTTGAAACGGACTTCGAAGGCCCAAGTTGCAAGTTCGTTAAAACTTGAAATGGGCTGTTTATGTAGTTACCAATAAAAAAGAGGAAAGAAAAAAGGTACTATCATTTTTTATATCATTAAAAAAAATATTCATCATATTACTAACTCGTAATTTATGATACAAAATGCATATAGATAAAATTTTGAGAATATATAAAAATCATGATATTCCAAACGAAAAGCAAAAGAAAAGAAGTCCCCCCGACTCCCACGTGAGTTGCCGCAAGGAAATGAACACAAGTCACGTGACAAGGTAAAAGACACATGCTTTCACGTTCATTCATCATAAAGAAAAAAACTCTATAAAACGTAAGGAAGAAAACATCTATTTATCACCAAAAATATGATATATGATATATGCGTATAAATAAAAAGATAATATAGATATTAAAATGATCCAATCCTTGATCACCACGTGTCAGTATCCAACCGTCGGCTTTGGCTTTAAAACGAACGGGGAATACTCACATGCTAACCTGACACGCACCTCAACCCCATTCTCACGTGCTCTCTGCTCCTAAATATAAGTATCTTTCTCTCATGACCAAAATTATGATCCCTAAAAAAAAAAAAAAAAACATTATTTCTGAATTTCAAAAATATCATTTCCCGTATTCCATGTAAGATATATTTTTGCTATTTTATTATTGGGTTTATATTTTCAAAATTTACTAAATTTTACACTAGTGAGCGTAGCTAATGATCTTATAAACAAACATCACTAATCTCCGTTATAAACCCTTCCAATAATTTCTTGATTCGGTCTCATTTGATAGTTAATCGTATAATTTTAGTAACATAAACTATAATTTTATGAAATGTTGGAACAAGTATACAACTAAACTGTAACAGTTTAATACTTGATGTAAGATGTAGAAAGCTATTAGTATTATCGATTATTAACGTTTTATGAAAATCAAAAGCTTGGTAAATAAATTTAAGGATGTAAGGGAAAGTACACTATACGATTAGCCATGAGCCAATGATGAGGAGGTTCAGTTGTACGATATGATCATTCCTTGGGATTGGTTACTTCATCCATCAAAATATATAGGACCCATTTCATTTTTACCTATATTAATTGGTATGTCATTTTTGATTTATTTATTTATTTATTTTTTAGATATAAAATTAAATTAAATAAACACATTTTTTAATTTTATTTAAGTGATATTTTTTAATGGAATAATTTAAAAATCGTTGCATGTTTTTAGGTGTCCACCCATGCTCCCTTTGAAACGCAATTAAATTCTCTCATTTTCTCACCACCCCTCACTTCTCTCCCTCATTCAATACTTCACTTATCACACACTCTTCACAATTCCTACTTAAAAATATTAATAATTCCCAAATAAATTCATAACATACAAAAATATCACAATTAATGGAAACCTTCAAAGAATCAACATACACTGATCATCATGTTAATGATAACCAACCTGAAAAACACCACTTATTAGACACTAAAAGCGACCATTTCGTCGTTGATGATCTCCTTGTTTTCCCTACCGATGATGTGGCGGTGGAGGATGACGACACCTATGCGGCAGATGTGTCTACAGAGTCTTCCACCGCTGTTGACAGTTGCAACTCGTCCGCCACCGGTGATGAGGGTTGCCGGAGCTTCGTTGATACTCAACTATCTAACTTATATGTTCCGGTAATTTCTTGATGTTAATTTATTCTTGTTCTAGGAAAAATAATTGTACATGTAAAAACAATAACTGAACAAATAAATTTGTATGTTTTACTCTTTTCGTATAGAATTAATTGTTCGCTAGACTATCGACTTTTATAGTTTTACAATATATATGTAATAATATGTAATTGTTTGTACTTTTAAATGGTATTTTACTCCTACGAAGTAAGTTTTTTTAACGATATTCGCTTTTGTCAAAAAGTATAAATATTGCTAAAAATAAAAATTAGGTAAATTATGCTTTGAATGGTGAGTATATATATAGTTTGCATTATTTGATGTTAATAGAGAAAATTGTTTTTGAAAAATAATAATTAATATATGTATATACTAGATTTTAAACCCGTGTATAAACACGGCTGTTGATTCTTTAATTAAAATATTACTCCGTACAAATTACGTGACACTGTTTATAAAATATCTTGATGGGTTTTTTAAGAATAAATACTTAACGGTATGAAATTACACTAGCTAGTTAATTAGAATATATTGGGTTTACTTTTCTAATCATTTTTACATTTTAGACATTCATTAGAAGGTTTATTTCTTGTTTTTCCGGGTAAAGGAGATATACCCGATAAATAGTTTATTTGTGGTTTCATTTTTACCGTTTCCTGTTTTTGAAAAATATATATAATATCTAATAATTAAATTAAATTTTTATTAAAGTTAGACAACTCTCTCATTCATAACTACTTTTTTTTAGAGATATACCATTAAAGTTCACGTTGGACCAATTAATCTTTCCCTTAAGGCTCACGTTCTTAGTATCTTCTAGTAAAAGAATAGTTCACATTATCTTCTTTCTTGGTTAGTTTATCGTAACGGGTAAAAAAGATTATTAAAGAAAGTAATATTCGAGGATATTTTACTTTAAAATTTCATTTTGTTGCGAAAACTAACATGTAAATATATTTGTTTGTTTTAAATACATAGAATGATGATGTAGCTGAATTCGAATGGCTATCGAATTTTATGGAGGAATCATTCTCCAACGAAGACTTGCAGAAGCTTCAACTAATCTCCGGAGTCAAAGCTTCATCAAAGTATGGATGTGAGACGACGATTCAAGGAACTAAGTACGACTCGACGTTTGACATCGATATGACAATCCCTGGAAAGGCACGTACTAAACGCTCTCGTGCTGTATCGTGCAACTGGGCGTCTCAACTTCTCGTTAAGTCTCCCATCGGCGATATGGAGTCTAATGTTGCCTCAAACTCGATAATTAGCAAGAAGAAGTTGAAGACTACGGAGTTTGATGATAAATTACGTAGAAATGATGATGGACGGAAATGTCTTCATTGTGCCACTGATAAGACTCCTCAGTGGCGCAGTGGGCCGATGGGCCCTAAGACGTTGTGCAATGCTTGTGGGGTCCGTTACAAGTCTGGTCGACTTGTACCTGAGTATCGACCAGCTGCAAGCCCCACGTTTGTTCTTACCAAACACTCCAATTCCCATAGGAAGGTGCTTGAGCTACAAAGGCAAAAATCACAACCCCATCATCAACAACGCTTATTGAATCACCAAAATGTCATGTTACGAACGCCCAACCAAGAAGATTACTTGATTCACCAGCATATCAATCACGATTATCGGCAACTCATTTGACATGCCTCGTGTGGGAAATAGAAAATCATAATAGTCGACACTCGTAGCTCTCGAAAATGAGTTAGCTAGATTCTTTTACGTAAATTTCAATTTAGTTCATGTGTCAAGTAATGGAATTTTGTAGTTTTATTAAACGATAATTGTAGACGATTGCGTTGTTTTCATTCGCAACTTAAAAAAAAACATATTATTTCATGTTGTTTTTCGGTTTCTAGTTGCTAAATAAAGTTAGATGCTTAGTACAACATCAGTTTATCAGGGATACAACATCACATCACATATATATAGTCTTTTTTTTTTTAAAATCATATCTAATACCGCACCTCGAACTCATGATCTCTAGCGTTATTATTTTGACTTATGTAGAACTTTGAAATTGAAATAAATAAAATAAAATAAAATAAAAATATCTACTGATAAACACAAAAATCAAGAATTTAAAGTTTATAAAACCGCATGGTCATATTTGCATAGCAATGTAACGGCGACGCTATTCCACTAGTTAATCGTTAGATAAAAAATCAAAGGTAGGAATGACTTTAAAAAGAAAAATATTGGTATAATAAATTAATAATTAATCAAAATAATAATAATATACGATATAAAAATCTACTGTAGCTCGGATCGAGACCAATACATGTGCACTTGTTCGATTAGGCAGAGAGAAAATAATATTAGATGAAATGTAACTGAAGATATTAAATCAAAAGATATTCATGTGATCATGTGCCTTCGTCAATGTCAAGATGAACTCTGATTATTTTATTAACGTCAGTTATGAATTTTTATTTTTTTATTATTATAATAATAACGTAAAATAAGATATTTAATTTTTTTCACTGTAGACTACTGCAAATGAAGAAGGGGTTTGGGAAAAGCATTTAACCTGAATTAGTATATAGATTCCCAGATACGGATGATGACGATTTGCGGAACGCTCGCGTCGTTCCAACAACCGGCGGGGAGCACCTCAGTAACGGACAAGCCGGATCATGAAGAAGGGGTAAGTGGGCGGGCAAAAAAGGACCCATTTTTAAATTAGTTTATTCTGCAGCAGCAAATGCTAGTTTCAATATGGGTTCAAATGAAGCAAATTTAGTCATTAGTAAAGCCGAAGTAAATCAAGCAAGCCCCGCCGCCTGCTTCCATCCAGACAAAAAAAGTGAGCGCCTAGCGTGCCCGGTTCTCCAATCGATTGACCTGCAATAATACCTACAGCTTCTCCCAATTCGACCAGGTCTAAATAACTATAACAGCGGGGCTCGAGAATTGAAAGATCTTGGAAGAAAAGCAACAGAAAGAAGGTTCCAAATCCACAATGACAATGATTTCTTCAAGGTCCACCTCTTAATAGAAGACACAGGCCCTCTCTGACCTGATAACTAGTATCGCCTCCCCGCCCAGCTCTATCAGCAGGCCCTTTCTTTTCCTGGCTCGGCTCCGATAACGCAATTCCGGGAGGAGTCGGTAGTTGGGCACTGGATCCCTTCGGACCTGCCTATGACGGAGGACTTTTTTCCTCTTCTCTGAAATCGTAATTTTCGTATAGATCGAGACTTGTAGCTTGATTCTTTACTCATTCCATACTGGGAATAAAGAATTGAGCTTCTTGCTGGGCTGGTTATTCAGAGCCAGCAATTGGCTGTCGGATTTCGCGCACTCACTCTTCTCCTGTCCCCAGCTAATTCATTCTCTTTCTGTTGCCTAGGCTTATGTACAAATCTTTCACTCACTGAGAAGTGAAAACCTGTGACTAGATCGTCCTGAAGACGGATGCGGCGGGAAGAAGTGGCATTTGGACTATAGTTTTGCGATCTCTAAGCGGGATTTTCAGTCATCAATCCTTTATCTTTCCCTAGCGACAGATGTCCCATGCCACGTTTCGTGAACAGCTATGCCCGAGAATTAATGAAATCATAAAGAGCTCGATCATCAACTAATAGATAGAAATTCTAACACGAGGATCATCAACACACCGGCTAATAAAAAGCTCTTTAAAGTTAATAGAAGCAATTCCTTTTATAAGCTTGAAAATAGGCGCTGTAAATCAATTCAAATAGATAGGGGAGTTCCGAACCAGCAGCAAGCCCTTTCTCGCCCTTTTATAGGAAGCCAAAAAACTTGAGCCTTTTTACAAACTTCTTAAAAGGGGAGAGCGACAGGACGCCTTCAAGGAGAACGTCGAGACGCCATCAGTTTGGAGCGCGAGGCCAGCAGAGCTTGCTGCAGAGGAGATCCGCCTCAAAAGGTCACCATTAATTTGGTTTAGCTAGTGAATTTGTTTACCTAACATAAACAATGTTGCAAAACAATTGATATATTATCTGTTAGGTTGAGTTTGATTCGTATAATTTAACTCAATTGAGTGAAATTGAAATCTCAATTACATTTCTATGGAGGTGTTTAATTCACGATTGAGAATTTGAAAGTCTTACCTTTACTCAAAAGAATTCACATTCCATCAAGAATATTTGACGAACCAAACCGACTCTAAAAGAAAAGATAGTAGTTCCATTTAAATTTTTATGTGCACTTTTTATAAGATTGAGTTTTTTCTCTTAAGAATTTATTTTTCAGTGGAAGACCATTTAAAAAGCCTGATAATAAAAGGGCATCATTCTAATCAAGTGATATCCACGTTATCAATTTTGTCCGTTTAGATGTGTATACATTTTCGTCTATACCAGTTTTAGCAGATAACACGTACCAGCCATGACGTGACACCATAAAGTACCGATACGAATATTGCAAAGATTGTTTGTAGATTAAAGAGAGAATGTTTCCATTAAGGCAATTGATTTTAAGAAAACGATATTAGTCAAATAAGATCGAGTTTCATGCATAAACTAATTGTACTTTACGATCAGATTTGATTATTTGATGGCTAATGTACCATTGTTAACGCATAAAACCTATTTTCTCATAATCTCATTGGAAAATGTTTGGTAGGCCTAAATTTGTAGAATTAATTATAAACCTAATCATCATCATCATCAAAGCAGTTTAAGTATATCATTTCAAGTGTCATAACTATTCACCATGAAACAATCCAAATACCAAGAGAGTGTCAACGAAGTTATTCTATTAATTAATCAAGAGGTTTGCTATTATGTTGTACAATCAATCACACGATGTGTTTTCTGGGATGGAACACAACAGCAAAAACCCTAGATTTTATTTTTGAATTGTAAACAGGAAAACAAATTAGATGAATCAAATTCTGTAATCGAGTGTTAGCAAGAAAACTGGAAGATGGAACAATAATTTCCAGGGAAGAATTCTGAGGAATTCAAGTTTTGCAAGGCTATGCTTACATTATACAAAACTGTAGCTAAAATCTATCTTAAAAACACATGAAAAGAAATTTACCCCCGTCCCAGACTTGTGAATCAAAATGCCATCTTTTATATCTTTAACAAGATGCGGCCCTTCATTATCGAGGCACACTGAGACCCATCTCTGGAGAACAAAAGGAAAATGTCAAAATAAAGTGCATTGGTTAAGACTAAACATATGCTCATATGAGACCAAATATGCATAAAAATAACATAAGCATCCCTAAGGAGCGTTTAAGGATCGCACTAATCCTTAGCAAAAGCATACCTAAGACCAACATGGTCCTCCCTTATGCTATCGGGGCATGTGGAGACCCATTTCAAGTATGCCAAGTTTATCGCGACATGCAAACAAGTCTAAAAGGTATTTTGAAGTTCTTCCCACAAAGAAAAACAAAAATACAGAACTAGGAGCAAGTTGTTTCTAAACCGCCAACAGCCAGCATACATCGATGCACATAACCATTCTTTATAGCTAATTCATAATATCAATTTTTTAATTAAGTGACAACCAGACTCAAGGCATGATGACCTTTAGTGATACATTTTCACTATGATAGTCAACAATCAGCTGCTTCAAGGTGTCCATCTTAGATTCTTAGCCCATTGCTTGAATTAGCTTAAGAGCAAGATTAGTGCAGAACATAGTTTGTGACCATCATTTTTATCATATTGAAACAAGATACACATAATCTTTATATCCCTATCCAATTGCTACATCGACTTCATCTACTTAAGTACTTATCTATCACCTTGATTTTTTACTCATAATTTCTTAATCATATAAAGCTTTCCCTAGCAAGTTATACTTGTTATTTGTGCAACGTTAAGAGCGTATAGATAAAACACTTAGGTGCAAAAATGGTATAATTAACATCGCAACATATAGAAACTTCATTAGAGAAAATAATGGAAATATTGACACCACAGCTAACAGAGTTCCAAGCAATTCATCCCAAAATCAATCAAATACGTAGTAACAAATATGCACATGGCTAAAGGAAACCATCTGAATATTAGCCATAGATGTCTCATATTTTATTCAATTTTATCAGCATCTATAATGTTAACATGACAAAAAGACGCATGAAATTTGCTAAACGGAATATTGCATCTATGAGAAATTGTAAAGAAAGCTAGGCACATTGTTTAAACAAAGACGGAGAAATTACCCAAGGGCAAATCTATGCATTGGATATGCGGTTGCCATTGGAGAATTCAAAAATGAAAATAACAGCGGCCTTAAAATTTTTTGGGGCAAACATACTTGATGAAAAACAATTAAAACAAAGAAGCAACCACTTAGTAACAAATTAGGTTCTCAAATTATTATATAATACATACACACATTTATATGAAAATCAGACGAAGCTTTGATAAACTAAATTAGCAACAATATCAAATATAAATTTCCCTAATATGCAGAAAATATATTACTACAGCAATTAAGCATAAATTAGGTAACATAAACATAAACTGCAACCCATTTAGCATAAGCTATGATTGCAATCAAATGCAGACATAAATTAGCAAAAAGAAAACACCTAAACTAACCAAACACATGACTGCAATGTCGGAAATAAGAATCGCAAAAACACCTAAAATGCAACCTGAGATTCAAGTGGTGAGCACGCAGTCCCAAAGAATATAAGGCTATCTAATGAGGAGCCTAGGAGGGATGCCGGGTGATACTCTAAGAGGGCTGATTCGAACTGTGAAGAAACTGAAAATCAGGTGATGAGGGGACATAGGAGCTGAATCAACAAGGTATGGACGCATGAAATTCTCTGATATAGATGTATAAATTTACAAAACCAAAAACTTTTTATCCTTGACTTAAGAGAAAGCCCATACCGTTATCATGATAAATTGATAAGGGCATTTAAAAATATATATGCAGCAGCAGCAGCACCTCGTAGGATTATTAAAAAACCAACATGGCACATCCCTTTACACAATGCGTAGACCCTTACCTGTTGATTCAGAAAGACTACCATGGTCTGTATACTGTATAGTCGTATAGATATTTAAATTGATCCCTCTAGAATTTAATGTCGGACCCTTCTGAAACAAATTTATCAAAAAAATCCAAGTCCCTGACGTTTATGTTGTAGATTTTTAACTTTACACTAATACTTTAACTAATTTCAGTCAGCCCCTCCCTCAACAATTCACAACGCTAAAATATTGAAAATAACGTATGAAATGGAGTATGAAGAGAAAGAAAGGATGGGAGCTGGTGATGATTTTGGTTGAAGAGAAAGAAAGGATAGGTGATGATTTTGCTAGTAGCACCTACACTGATGCTTGGGTACTGCCATTCACAAATAAGGGGATGGTTATACGGAGTATATAGTTTAGAAAGTCCAGGGGCTCAAAATGGAAAGACTTTTAACGATTTTCCATTTGTAGCACTTAAAGTAGGTGCTGCTAAGGCCTAACAGTATTAGTATAGGTTTATGTTTTTTACTAACAAAATATTTATTTATTCACAATGATGACCATCAATATAATAAACCTCACTTTGAGGGTTCTAACTTTCACATGAGTACCACAAACCAAACCATATTTGTCAATTAGCATCATATTCATCACGTCTTCGCTTAATTTACTTTCAAACAATAAGTTTGAGCATGAAAGAATGTCATAAAGACAACGAAAATAAATCAAAAGTAGTATGTATGGCTTACAGATAAATATAACACAGAAAATTGTCAAACTCCCGGGTTTGCACTGGAAAGCATACCCTGAGACAAAGACCTTGATCCCTTAGAGTCTATTCCGAGACACGATGTCAATCGAGCTGATGAAACTGCTGTATGTAATGGCAATAAAGATTGCACACAACCTATTCGACAAAATGACCTGCAAAATAAAAAGTAAAAATCAAGTGTTACAAAGTATTCAATAACAAAACAAAATAATGAGTAACAATTTTAAATTGTTACAATTTATTCATAAACAAAACAAAATATTGAAAATAATAACAATTTAAACTGTTACACATCATTCACTAACAAAACATAATAATGAATAACAACTATATATTTGTTGCAAATTATTCACAAACAAATCAAAATAATAACAATTTTAATTTCACAAATCATTCACTAACATTATAAGATGTTTTTAAAAAAGGCTTGATAGATTGCATACAACCTATTCAACAAAATGACCTACAAAATAATAACAATTTTAAGTGTTACGAATATTAACATAGCAAAATGATGAGTAATTTTTTTTATTGTTACAAATTATTCACTTAAAAAACAAAATAATTACAATTAACATTTTTACAACTTATTCACTTAACAAAACAAAATAGTGAGTAAACAATGTTACAAATTATTCAGTAACAACACATGATATCAAATGATCATTGTGATGCATATATGAATTAAAAAGGCCTAATTGAATTGAGTAAAAAATAAAAAAGATGCGTTTACCTAGAGATATTTGTGGTGGTGGTGGTTGTTTGGAAGAGAGATGGAATAGAAGTGGATTTAGGGGAAGGGGAAGAAGAAACGGATTTGAAGAGTGAGGAAGCAGGTCTACAAATTGAGCGATATCGAGACGCCATTGTTGAATCTTAATGATCTCGATTGTGTGTTTTAGGGTTATGAATTGGGGAAAACGGCAAAGGGTTTTAGCGGATATACGAGTCTGTTTTGGGCGAATTAACTTTAACTTAAAATAATCTTCTTTTTTCTTTTTTCCAAAAAATAAAAATGACTATTGATATATGTTTATTAAAATCCTTACTCTTTAACACAATCCGTAAGATGGTGATGGGGTTTTATCATTTAGGGAGACCTTGGAGTCAAGTATGTACACCGAGCGGCCACCAGGGAATAAGATATACAATACCCAGTGTTTACTATTATATTTTATTAATGTTACTGTATAACAATTAAACATATATAACTAAACAATAAGGATTAGGTTGACACTGATCATACCCTGCCAATGTGGTGCTAAGAGAATGGACTTTAAAGGAAAATAGAGGTTCATACATTCAAGGATGAAGAGTGTGATGTGAGTGTGTTTATGATGATGATTTGCAAATTATCTTCTTTAAACTACCACAAATATTTATAGTAATTCAAGAATATTTCATCTCAGAATACGAAACCCAACCTGTTGGTCGAAAAAGTCACCACGATACCGCTAATTCAAATGTCATATTATTTATTTACATTGGTGTCATGTCCCTCTCCATCGATGACCCTTGTCTAGGTGGTCCCACACTACGTCTGTGCAAACTTACACGTCTTCTCTCTTCCCTGTCTCTCCAAACTCGTTAGCGAGTGAAGTAATTAGAAAATGTTTACCTTGAGCTATAAAGGTGTGGGATTTGTTTGGAAGATCGGTCCACCTGTGTAGTTTGTTTGGAGGAAGAGCAATCCTATGCATACAAAATATATTTACAAAATCATATCTTAATCTTAATAATAATGACTATGAACGATGGTTTGAGAGTGGTGGCGTGTGCCACGTGTAACTAGAGGTGGCAATCTAAGACCCATGGGTCCAGTTGGGTTTTTCTAATTTTTATAGATGTGTCTAATTGGGTAATTAAAATAAGGCATAAGTATATCATTATTACCTATTGGGTCATAATAGTAATGATGGTATATTTGAGCCTTTTTTTAATTACCCTACTAGACCCATCTATAAAGATTAGAAAAACCCAACTAGATCCATGGGTCTTAAATTGCTACCTCTACGTGTAACATACCGATTCAATTTGAGTTGAAGAATGAATTCAAGGACTACTTGTGGTGAATTGTAAAGTGGAGGCAGAATATTGGTGATCATGAAATGGCAAGTATATTACTCCCTCCGTCCCAATTTTATTGTCCCCAGACAAAAAACACGCAGTTTAAGAAAATATCATCCTCTCTCTTACTTTTTGATAAGAAGACAGTTTTACCCTTTACTTTTTACCTACCTTTTTGTCTTACATATATAAATAAGGGGCATAAATGAACTTTATCTCATTATTCTTATCTATTTATGGAAGTGGACAATAAAATTGGGACATCCCAAAAAGAAATACTGGACAATAGAATCGGGACGGAGGGAGTATTAAACTTGAGTTTCTTTTTCCTTTTTTAATCTTTTATTTTTTTATTTTTAGATAAACGATGAACGGTTGATTTAAAGTCTACCAATTTTGACCTTTATTTCTAACATCCGTTTTGTACCAATGAGTTCGTAACAAAGATGACGAGTATAATCATGTGCATCTTTCTTATATATTAGTGCTTTTGTTAAGCTTTTCAGATATGTATAAATGATTTGTACATTTATTAAAATTCAGGGGGTCAAAATAAATTTAAGGGGAGACAAAAAAGTTTGTTATAATCGTAATCAGTGTTGTAAAAGTCGGCCAGGTCGGCCAACTAGTCGCCGATTAGTCGGAGATGAAGAGGGTGACGACTCGACCTCGGCCAAGTCGCTAAAAAAGTCGGGTCAACGCAAATCAACGCCGGTCAATGGTGGTCAACGGCGGTAAATGGTGGTCAACGAGTCAGAATCGTTCGGTTTATGGTTTGGGTGTGTTTCTACATTGCTAGCTTTTTATTACTATACATGAGAGAAAATAGAGAAAAGTGGTAAATAGAGTAAGATGATGAAGATGAAGATGAAGATGAGAGTTAGAAGAAGAAGATGAAGAAGAGAAGGATAGAGATCTGAGATCAGATCTGCAAATAGTGAAAGGAGAGAGAGAGTTGTACCTTTGAAGAACAAGTTAAAAACAATTTATAAATTTAGTCCCTTATCTTTGAAACATATAAGACTCCCACCTATATTTATACATAATATTGAAATTTGTTATTTAAATGTATAAAAAGTCAACAAAAGTCAAATCCGACTAGTCCCCGACTAGTCCCGACTAGTCCTTCCGAGGTCCCGACCGACTCGCCCCCGACTTCCGACTTTTACAACTTTGATCGTAATACAATATCTTATGCATGTCTAAAGATATTAACGAAAGCTCTTCTGTTATTAAAATCCTTAGATATCATTGATAGTTTGAATGTTTGATATTTTTTATTTTTTGAAAGATCTAGAATTAGAAGACCCTTTTGAACAAGACCGATGTAACTTGTGTTTTCACATAAACTATTGGAAGTTTTAAAATGATTCATGTAAACTTAAACTAATGATTAAATAATTTAAATTGTCCATATGCTTCTAGCGATTCCTCAACCGTTCGTCCATAATTTTATATAAAATGTATTTGAATTGCTTAATTTTTATAACTTTTGTTCACCGTTAGTTTAAAATGAACTATTTAAAACTTTTGTTTTGCGGTAGTCAAAAAATGGAATACTGGTAAACAGACTTTCATAAATTGGGCAATTCAAAATACCTTTTAGAAGATCACGATGAACGGTGAAAAGATCGCGAAAGCACGTGAACTAGGGGTGTCAATGGGTCGGGTTTCGGGTTATTCGGTTTTTCAAGTTTATAATCTAACCCGTAACCCGATTCAAATAAGGTCGGGTTATTTAGATTCGGATTGGGTTCGGGTTATCTATTTAAATCCGAATAAGATGATATTCTAAATTTTCGCATCTTGAACAAAACTTAAATATTACAAAGAGACACTAATAGTTTATATAAACCATCATAAATAACTTATATGTATATAATATAGGGAAATTAAACAAAATGCCACATTTTTGACAAGTTTAAATGGTTTTGCCCTTTCCAAATTTTTTTTGACAATATACCCCTCGAACACGCAAACGCAAACTTGCTTTTGCTAATGGTTATTTGCCGTTTGCGATGGCACAAGAAAATGAGCCCGTGTCCGACAAAAACATGCCATCGCAACTCGCAAATGGGTTTTTGCGATTTGCGATTCACCTACGGTCCTCAATATTTGCGATGGCACAAAAAAATGAGCCCGTGTCCGAGTAAAACATGCCATCGCAAATGAAACCCCCGTTGATTTGCGATTCACCTCCGGCCAAAATTTTAAAAAACCGCGGCTTCAAAACCCTGAAAAATGGTACCCCTTCATTATCCTCCAGCCACTTGCATCTTCACTTCCAAAATCCGAAAATCGATCGGACCACCTCCACTGCCCTCGCAACCATCACCAATGCCCTCGCAACCACCACCAATACGACCGACCACGCTACGATCTTAACCACCACCACAGCCGGCGCACAACCTCCGTGACATTCCACCTCCGTCGCATCACCCTCCATTGCTACCAACCACCGTCCCCTCACCTCCGGCACCACTATCCTGAACACCATCCGACCCTTAACCACCACCTCCGTCGCCCCATACCCCACCTCGCACCCAAGAAGTGTACGGTCCTGCACCACCTCCGTCCTTCGCACCACCATCTCCCTCCGTCGCACCACGATGGACGATTCTCAGGTATAATCTTGTTTATTTATTTATTATAGTCATCGATATTCATTTGATTGATGAATCAGCCATCTTAATTGAGCGATGTTGGATTGTATAGAATTAAAGAGAATTAAATTATAATAAGATTATGTATGTATAGGTATTAAAGTGCTCGATGATACTTGTAAACATTGTTAAGCTTGTTAATTACTTCAAAAGTTTTACTAAGTTTTAGAGTTTTAGTTGTAGGCTAGAATTATGTATATATTTCGTAGGCTATTTAGTATGTTGGAGTTATTAAGGTTGTTATAAAACTTAAAGTATGAGTTTATGTAATATGGGGTTGTAATTTCCATCGGCATACAATGATTTTTGCCATTTTTTAGGTTGTTACCAATATCTGCATGATGCTTTATGTAGAAAGCTAACATTTGTACACTCGAGTATGTCCAAAAATGTAGTTAACTAACTCTTCCAGCAACAATATTTACCAACCCGAAAGACAACACCTGAAAACAGCCCTTTTTAACATTTGGGTAATAAATGGCAAAACAACTTTCATCTATTTTCGAGATGCTGTAAGTATGGGTATTCCGTTTAGTAAGTAATCCTGAAAGTGTACATTGAAAGTATGTTTAGACTTCTTTAAAAAAATATAGTCATTGTTTATAACGGATGTGTCTAAGTGGTCAAAAATACGGTCGCAAAACAGCATGTTGGAGATATTTTCTGCATTTCCGCAGCTTAACATAATTTTTTTTTCCATTTTTTAGAGTGCTACAAATAGACGAGTGATGCGTTTTATAGAAAGTTTAAAATTGTACGTTCAAGTATGTCATAATGTCATCTTAACGGTATAACATATGTATAATTTTGATAGATTTAGAGGTTCCGTACGTGTTGTTGAAAACAGTCATGTGGTGGTGTTGTAAATATGTTTTAGCATCTCTTATTACAAGCAGACACTGAAACAATTCGGTATATAGTTACATATATATTTCAATAGATTTTTTCTATTACATAATAATGTAGTTGATATAATAAGTATGATTGAATAAACATGAATAAAGAGTGATGGTTGTTATAAGTAAAATAGCATAGGAATGATTTCTGTTGGTTTATGAATTCAAAGTATGTTCCCGCTCAATGTTATCTTAGTGTTCAAACAGAAAAAAAGGATTTGGTATGGATTTTCTTCAATATATTTTTAGTTATTCGAAGTTAAGAACTAGTAATTAAAAATACCTAATTACAGTAGTTGTTGATCTTCCTGACTCGATAAGCTGAAATATTAGCTGGTTAATCAGTTTTACGAAAAGGACATTTCCAAATTTTTTTAAAAAACCTTTCAGCAACACTTTATTTGTAATGTATGATTTGTGTATTTGTATGTGTATATACTGACTAGACTGATCATTTTTAAGGATATTTTTAGTGCGAGACTGACTTTGAAAAGTCAACTCACGATTATCAAGCATATCAACTTGCATTTGTCAGATGATCAAAAAAAGATTTTCAGAGAGCATTGCTTTGGTCATTGGTTGGATGTGAAGGCTCCTGAAAATGACCCTGGTTTTGTACATCATATACTGCAATTTCGACGCAAGGAGCGTCCAGGGTTAAAGCACCCTCGCACGGAGGCGTTTGAGTTGTGGTTTAGGGTTACCGATGACCATTTTATACGATTTGGTCGGAGGGAGTTTTGTTTGGTGACTGGTTTACGGTTCGGTCCCAATGAAAAGATGGCGGATCATATTCCCAAAGAGGTTCTAGATAAGACGCCGGCATTTAAACAGCGTGTGTTTCCTGAGTTGGGCAACAAGCCTTTACATATAGCAGAGGCCGAGAAAAAGTTCAAGGATAAATTTTTGTTTACTGGGCCGAGGAAACTGAGCGATGAGGATTGTGTGCGACTGTGTATGTTACTGTTGATATATAAAGGGTTTCTGGGAAAGCAGCCAAAGCATCATATTGAGGATGATTATATGCATATACTTGAGGATTTTGCTGTTTGTGACGGGTACCCTTGGGGTAATATTATTTGGGCTAGAACATATGATCAACTCGATAAGGGGTAATATTATATGTATACATGTATATATACATGATATATATATATAACTATAGGGGAAGGTTCAAATGAGAACCACTTTAAAGCTGAGAACTTTGAGAACCACAAAGAAAACATGTTTGTTCACATGTGATTAACTTCGATCATATGTGAACATCGATGTATGTTTAATTGAAAAAGAAAAAAGTCAAAAAAAATCTTAAAATTATATCGAAAAAAGCAAAAAATAAATATATGTTCACATGTGAACGATAATATGAACAAATCGGTTAAAATGTATTTTAAGACGTAAATTTATGATTTTTTTTACTTTTTTCTTTTTCAATTGAACGTACATCGATGTTCACATATGATTGAAGTTAATCACATGTGAACAAATATGTATTTGTTGTAGTTCTCAAAGTTCTTAACTTTGAATTGGTTCTCATTTGAACCTCCCACTATATATATATATATATATATATATATATATATATATATATATATATATATATATATATCTAGTTAGAGAGAGAGAGTTAGACAGAGAGCTGATAATTGTTGAATATTGATATAATGATGAAACTTAGATGATTCGAAAAGCTAATATGTTAGCCGGTTTTTCAATTTTACGAAAAGGACATTTCCAAATTTTTATAAAAATAGTTTTTTTGTTTTCGGCTAGTAGTTAATATACATGTATATGTATATATATGTATCTACGGCTGATGAAAAATTTATGACTTGTATTATGCAGAAAGATACCATACCAGAGGATCTTCCGAAGATCACGTTGAAGCCGAATAAGCATGAGAAGAAGTGCCAATGGTGGATTGATAGCTGGAAATATTTTGACGACCAGCTACTTGATGAGTGGCTAATGAAGAAGGCAAGGAACAGTCAAAAGGTGGATGCCGAGCCATCTGATCCCTCCCCATCTCATGATGTTGACACGTTCTCAGCGTGTCACGATGATCAGCCGTTTGGTGATGGTACTGGTACAGATCATCGTCAGACCTATCAGTCGACAGCAGAGGTGGAGGTGCGCTCATTACGAGACCGGGTGGACGCTCAGGATGCGATTATTGCAACCCTTCAAAAGCGGGTTGATGAGCAGCGTGGGCCGATGAGCAAGATGTCATCATACAAAGGTTATTGCGGAAGGTCGAGATGAATGAGACGTATGAGGTATATGTTGTTAATTTTCCATTATTATATTGTATGTGAATTTATCGTACAGATGTTGGTAACTTGTTATTTTTTTTACTTTTGAGTATCAGGGTGACGACCAGGATGGTTTCCAGGATGGTTATGTATCTGACACGCCACTCACCACTGCGAGGAAGATGTCGGGTCGATTTATGTTACGTCGCAGTATGAGAGAACGACGACGTGGGCCTGCCGTACTCTCATCGTATCTTACGCCGACCTATTTTAAAAGGTTTGTCAATAAACCTTTGCAGGTGCATGATGAACCACCTGTTGACTTGGGATGCGATCATGATACGTTTGCTTCGGTGGTTGAGCCGGTTGTTGAGCATGTGGTTAATGCGGTTGTTGATCCGGTGGTTGAGCCGGTTGTGCCTGTAGTTGATGGGCCGGTGGTTGAGCCGATTGTGCCTGTAGTTGATGGGCCGGTGGTTGAGCCGGTTGTGCATGTAGTTGATGGGCCGGTTGTGCATGTAGTTGATGGGCCGGTGGTTGAGCCGGTTGTGCCTGTTCAGAGGGTTAAGAGATTGAAGCGTCGGGCAAAAAAGAAGAATGATGATGATGAGGAGAATGGGATTTCCGAGGACACATTGTTGGACATGGTTTCGAATTGTGTGGACGAGACAGGTTACTTGACGACTCCAGCGCCGGCGCCACCGGGGTCAATCGAGGGACCATCCACTGTTCGCGATTTATATACGTCTGGTGGCACTGTAAGTTTTATGTTTGTTCGACAGGGCAGGACGTCTATGTGTCTCGATACAGAATTTTGGGGGCGTTTGTATGGAACCTTCGATGAAGGATACCTAGATAACAGTGTAAGTTGGGATGTCTTTCTTATATTTGATCATGTTATATTTATATAATTTTATAAACTATATTGTTTTAACTATACTGTTTTATTGTATTATTATTTTCAGCATATTGACGGTTGGGCGAGGCTACTGTTATGGTGGAGATATAGGACTTACACGCGCCCAACGCAGCTTGATAAGGGTTTAAGGTGGACAATTATGCCTGTTGGTTTTATCGGGCTCATACCTAGTTTTGCAAACTACAAGGAGGATATGAAGAACAAGAATACGAAAAACTATAAGTTCTTGAAGGGATTCGCAGACGGAACTCGTGTACCGTTCCCTCCTTGGTGAGCGATTGATTTGGTAAGTAACAAAGCGTTCGTTATAAAGTTATGCTGATTGAGCAGGAATATTGTTGAATTTTTGATAACTTGATAAGCTTAAATATTAGGTGGTCTTTCCGTTTTACAGAAAGGACATTTCCAATTTTTTTAAAAAATACTTTATGTTTATATATCTATCTGTATAAGCTCATGTATATCTTCTGTATATATATGTATATACAGATATATGTATATCTATCTGTCTATATATACATACGTACATTTGACTAATATGTATGTATACAATATGTACATCGACATGATATGTACATTTGACTAACGTTTGACTAAACATTTGACAGATATTGTTTCCGGTCCTCGTTCCGAAGAAAAGTCATTGGATACTACTTGTGCTGGATCTACGAGATTGGGCTGTGGTCGGATACGATAGCATGGTAGGCCATTGCACGGATGAGGAGCGTAATCTTATTGTCGAAGATTTGGCTCATAACATAGGTAGATATTTGGACGCCATTGAGTATTGGAGGTATGCCAATAGAAGAAGGGAAATACGAGATACTACCGAGTTTGCACTAGATTTGTTAGAAGATGTGCCTCAGCAAGTTGGGGAGTTAGGGGACTGCGGGATATGGGTGTGTAGAAATATGGAGACGCATGTCAATAGACAAGAGAGGAGGGTTAGTGGAGACAGAGAGTGGTTCGCTCGGGAGTATAGGAAAAGGATGATGGATACCTTCTTCAGGGCACGTTATGATTGGGAGCCTCCGACGACAGCAGCAGCACCACCACCACCAGGATGACTAGGACTCGTTTTATGCCATCACAAAGTTCGAGGGGTATATTGTTAATTTTTTTTTGAAAGGTGTAAAACCATATAAACTTCTAGAAAATGTGGCATTTTGAGTAATTTCCCCTCGTTGGGTGCCATTACAAAATTGAGTTATTATTTGCGATTTGCGACTGACGTTATCCATTGTTGAGATTTTCTGACATAACCTTATCCACCTTTGCAGATTTTTCGGATAACCTTATCCACCTTTGCAGATTTTTGTGATAACTATATCCACCTTTACAGATTTTTCGAATAACCTTATCTTTATTGAAATTTAGCTATAAATAGACCTCGGAACACCATTCTTCATTCATCATCATATTATTATACGTTTCCAATATTTATATCTTTTGTAACATAATGCAACTGATTGATCTTACTGTGTTTTTTGGGGGGGAACTTCGTAATGGCAATAAGTCGTATGAAAATGGGTTGAAACAAACATTCGTCGATTTTGATGTTACTGGGTTTGATACCAGTAAGTTGTTTTCCTACCTTAAGGAAAAAATAAATTTCACTTTTAGTGATGTATACTACTGTGAAGCTGGCAATCTCCAAAATGTTGGAGCTCGTATGCTTCTTTCGGATGAAAAATGGAATACTGTAGTAAAACATGCAAAAGAATATTGTCAAGGTGTTGAGTTATATCTTGTGTACATGGATGAAGAACCCGAATTGAATTTCAGTGAGTATGCGAGTGACGACAGCAACAGACATTACTACAGCTGAACGTTTCGAGTAGGGATTCACACGGTGGTTGATGAATTATGCAGCGTCATGCAAATCGCAGTTATCTATCATATTTTGTTATTGTAGGATTTAAATTCTAGTGTAATGTCTATTTAATTTAAATGTGTATGTTATTGCTTCAACGTTGTATTGTCCTTTTATTTGTAATAAAAACTCTAGGTCTTTTATGAAACTATGTTGTATGAAATTTCAATGGAGTTTTAATAATCTTATTTTCTATATTTATCTATATCTTTTACTAGATAATACGAGACTTCAACTTTAATACGAGACTTCAACTTTAAAGCTCCAAAATACTCTAATCGTATTTTCCTTCATAATTATAACACCCTTCTCGAAAATACAAGGATTTTTTTTTTTTTTTTTTTTTTATAAAAGGAAGCGCAAGATTTAAATACAAACCATTGGATTGCATATTTACATTTCAAAATGGCAATCCAAATACATACAGTCTTTAAACTAGATTATCCTAGACATTACACATGATAAGTTTAGTGTTATAGAATTCCACAACATAATGTCATAACATTAGCAAAGTTAACAAAACAGAGTGAGCTTGTCAAACATTCCATTCCTATAGTACTTCTTGCCCACCCACATACCAAAGTAAACCTGCAAGAAGTAATGAGGGATTAGCACGAAGCTAAGTGAATAAATCTCAAACTATCAACTAACTTAGCTTAACAAACGAATACAGCAAAGCATAGCAACAGTTAATCATGAAGGATCGGTGGTCCTTGGAGTACCCTCATGTCGCGGTGGTTCTCCAAGTAACACTTAAAACCAACTGAAGGCCAAATCAGTGGCTAAACCGATAGCTTGGTACTATTACTACTTACAACATAATTTCAGTGAACAACACATGCACAAAGCGCTTATGATATCCAAAGTAATAGTACACAAACCCAACACACGTTGACCCCCGACATTCATATAGTCCACAACCATCAAGGCAATCAAGGACACCAATAATTAAGCTAAATAAAACCATCATGGCAAAATATTAACTTAACAATGAAAACAGTAAATTCACATTTACCCGTTGTAACCATATTGTTACAACCAAATTAGACTGACAGTCCAAGATCCACTCACCCTTGTCGACTGTAGTCTCCACTCAAAGATCTTATCTTATTGAGTCTTCTGGTTATCTGAGAACACGATCAAAACCCGAGTTAGACTCTCATGTTTAGAATTTATAGTGTAACATTCACATAAACAATGCAGTATAATGCTCATAATATAATTTCAATACTCGTTAAATAACATAAACACACAAGTTACAAGTTGTCAAATTCGTCAAAGTAAAACTGACAAACGCGATCCGGGTAAGGTGTGGTTGGATCACGTTCCTTAACACCAAAATATTCTGTTGCCAAAATACACTTGCAAACGCGATCCGGGACAAGGAGCTGGATCGCGTTCCAAGGAACAAAATCCGTTGACCCAATTTAACACTAGCTAACGCGATCCGGATGATAGAGGCTGGATCGCGTTCATACGTACAACATCATCCTGGGATCAAAATACACATAGCAACGCGATCCGGGCAAGGGTTTCGGGATCGCGTTCATATGTTTTTCAGCAATGGTTCAGACCTGCAACTAGTTTCAGCTCGAACCAAAAACTCAAATTTCATACAATTCAATCATCAAACACGATTTTGACTTATAATTGACCTCTACAAATATGTGTAAACATATAACAACAACTAATAGCAACATCTAACACCAAGATTCATACATGCATCATGTGTTCAATCTAAATTCAACTAAACCCAATTTCTTCAATTCCACATATGAACATACAATTGATTTATCTTAATTGAATCATGAATTCAGTTTATAATCAACACACAAACACATTCAAACATAAATTAACTCAAATTCATCATCAATTCAACCTAGTTTAACCAATTTATGAATAAGCAATGAAAATGGTCATTTTCACTTACAATTGATGAAGAAGGTGATTCAAAAGATGAATGCAAGATGGGAATCCAAAATCACAGCCTTCTAATTTGAAGAGATCATATTGTAATTAATTGATTTAGAGAATGAGTGTTCTTGAGAGCAAAAGTCAGGAACAAAATGTTGTTCTGTCAAAAATGAAGAAACAGGTGTCGACATACCTTATGACTCAGCTTATTTCTTAGTTAAAATTATACCCGTCCTAAATCTATTGTCTGGAACCTAAAAACCATTTGCGAGAAATAAGTTTTTTTTATTATACCGTCGACTAAATAAATTTAAAACATGTAATAATTCATTTATCACAATAAGCCAATTGACTAATTGACCTATTCATTTAGCTATCAAAATACACCAAGTATTCAAAATACAATTTAAATAGCAATTAAATTAAGGGAAAAATACCGTATTTCAACTAGGCCAATTTTGAGGATGTTACAAATCTTCCCTCCTTAAGAAGATTTCGTCCCCGAAATCTAGTCACGCTCAAAAAGATTTGGATATCGCGTCCTCATGCTAGACTCGGTCTCCCAAGATAAGTTTGGACCCAAACTATGATTCCACTTAACCAATACCATAGGGATCTCCTTCTTTCGAAGTTTAGTCACCTTACGGTCAACAAGTTCTACGGGCTCTTCTACAAGTCTTTGGTTTAAGTCCACACTCAAGTCTTGCAATGGAAGAACTTGGGATTGGTCCTCCACATTGCATTTTCTTAGATAACACACATTAAAAGTATCATGAATACCCGACAATTCAGGAGGAAGATCTAATGACACCGTTTGATCATTGACAACATGTCGAATTTTAAACGGCCCGATGTATCTGGGAGCTAGTTTACCACGTTTCCCAAACCTGATAACACCCTTCCAAGGCGAAACTTTCAAATAAACCAACTCACCTTCTACAAACGAAACTGGTCGATAACGTGGGTCAGCATACTGTTTCTGTCTATCACGAGCAGCTTTTAATCTATCTCGGGCTATAGCTACCTTATCGGCTGTAATTTGAACTATGTCAGGACCCGCAAACTGCTTTTCACCCGCCTCTAACCAACAAGTGGGTGTTCTACACCTACGACCATACAACATTTCATAGGGTGGCATGCCTATACTAGAATGGAAAGAATTATTATAGGCAAACTCAACTAATGGTAAATGGGAATCCCACGACCCACCAAATTCTAATACACACGCCCGCAACATGTCCTCCAAGGTTTGAATGGTGCGCTCCGACTGACCATCCGTCTGAGGATGATAAGCCGTACTCAAGTTGACCCTAGAACCCAATTTACGTTGTAAATTCTGCCAAAAACCCGACACAAATCGAGAATCTCTGTCCGAAACAATTGACAACGGAATCCCATGTCTAATAACCACTTCATTAATGTACAATTGCGCCAATTTACTTAATGATGCCGTCTCACAAGTAGCAAGAAAGTGAGCACTCTTGGTCAACCTATCGACAATTACCCATATCATATCATTACCCTTAACAGTTCGAGGTAATTTGGTCACAAAATCCATGGTAATATGTTCCCATTTCCACTCGGGAATCTCTAGTTGCTTCAAAGCTCCATAAGGTTTTTGATGCTCGGTCTTTACTTGAGAGCAAATATGGCAAGATTCAACAATTCGAGCGACATCCAACTTCAAAGTAGGCCACCAATACAATGGTTTTAAATCATGATACATTTTAGTGCTTCCGGGATGAATCGATAATCTGGATTTATGAGCCTCCATCAATATCACATCTCGAAGTCCACCAAACAATGGGACCCAAACACGAGACTGAAATGTCTTTAATCCACGAGAATCTTCTACCAGTAAATCCTTCCTTTTAAGCATGATTTCAGATTTCAAATTATGATCCAATAGAGCCTCCATCTGAGCCAATTTCAATTTATCGATCAAGTCTGAAGAGATTTCCAAACGCATTAAATAAACCCTTTCAGATTTACCCTTTCGGCTAAGCGCATCCGCCACCACATTTGCCTTACCCGGATGGTATCGAATCTCGCAATCATAATCCTTAATCAACTCTAACCATCGTCTTTGCCTCATGTTAAGTTCCTTTTGAGTAAACATATACTGAAGGCTCTTGTGGTCCGTACAAATAACGCATTTGGTTCCATACAGGTAATGTCTCCAAATCTTTAAGGCAAAAACCACAGCTGCAAGTTCCAAGTCATGGGTAGGATAGTTAATCTCATGAGGTTTCAACTGACGTGAAGCATAGGCAATAACACGGTCTCGTTGCATCAAAACACAACCTAAACCCGCATGTGAAGCATCACAATATACAATAAAATCCTCGGATCCGTCAGGTAAAGCTAAAACTGGAGCCTGACACAACAATTGTTTCAAAGTCTGAAAAGCCGATTCCTGTTGATCACCCCACAGAAATTTCACATCCTTACGAGTTAATTTAGTCAAAGAACCTGCAATCTTGGAGAAATCTTTAATAAATTTTCTGTAATAGCCTGCCAAACCCAGAAAACTCTTGATCTCTGACGGAGATTTAGGCGATTGCCAATTCATGACAGCCTCAATTTTAGACGGATCCACTTTAACCCCATTTTCACAAATGATATGCCCCAAAAACTGAACTTCACGAAGCCAAAATTCACATTTTGAAAACTTAGCATACAATTTCTCCTTTCTCAAGGTGTCAAGAACTAAACGCAAATGTGCTTCATGATCAGATTCAGATTTAGAATAGACTAAAATATCATCAATGAATACAATGACAAATTTATCGAGAAAAGGTCTACAAACCCTGTTCATCAAATCCATGAAAATTGCTGGAGCGTTAGTCAACCCAAAAGGCATAACAAGGAATTCATAATGACCATAGCGAGTGCGAAAAGCTGTTTTAGGGATATCCTCCCCACAAACCCGGACTTGGTGATAACCCGATCTCAAGTCTATCTTAGAGAAAAATGAAGATCCTTGCAATTGATCAAACAATTCATCTATTCGGGGCAAAGGATACTTATTCTTTACGATCCTCTTATTCAATTCTCTATAATCAATACACATACGGAAAGTGCCATCTTTCTTTTTAACAAATAATACAGGAGCACCCCAAGGAGAAGAACTGGGTCTAACAAAACCCTTATCTAATAATTCCTGAATTTGATTCATTATTTCACGGATTTCGGAGGGAGCTAATCTATAAGGTGCCTTAGCTACCGGAGTAGAACCAGGAATTAACTCAATTTTATATTCTACTTCTCTAACCGGAGGTAAACCAGGCAATTCATCAGGGAAAACATCCGAATACTCATAAACAACTCGGACATTACTAATGGCTTTCTTTTCTAGCTTAGCATCGACAACATAGGCTAAATAAGAATCACACCCTTTAGCTAGAGATTTTCTAGCTTTCATCATAGAGATCAAAGGTATACTACCCCTCTCCCTTTCCCCCCGAGCCACGACATATGACTCGTCTGAGATTGGAATTTTTATTAGCTTCTTATGACAATCTATATGGGCTTTATTACGACTCAACCAATCCATGCCTAACACGACATCAAACCCATGAATAGGCATCAACAGAAAAGAAGTAGGGAAGCTATGACCCTCAATCAAAATACTAGCTCCAGTAACCGATGTGGTAACTGAAACTAATTTTCCATCCGCTACCTCAACCTCAATTGGTTGTAAAATACATGTAGGCGTCAATTTAAGTCTATCACAGAATACCAAGGACATAAAGGAACAATTTGCCCCTGAATCAAATAAGGCGCACGCCGGTACTGAATTAATAAGAAAAGTACCAGTGATGACGTCCTCGGCTACAACAGCTTCATCCACGGTCATTCGAAAAGCCCGACCCGTTGGAACTGGAGGATTCTTTCTTTTCTGGCCAGCAGATGATGATGACCCTCCGACCGTTCCCGATTTTTGCTTCCTTTCCTCTGGACACGCACTCGAACGATGTCCTTCCTTGCGACAATTCCAACACACTGGCTTAGGAAAAGGACAATCCTTAATGTCATGACCGAACTGACCACACTTAATACACCTAGCAGTCTGAGGTGTACAATGTCCCGTGTGCCTAGACTTGCAATTCTGGCACCAATTTGACCTATCCACTAAACCACCAACAACATTCGGTTTACGGTTATTATAATTACCTTGCCATTTCTTCTTCCCCTGACCTGACATAGACTCACCTTTGGGTTTCATTGGGGACTTGTCTTTAATCTCTAAACCATGAGCTCGAATATCACCGTCTACAGAACGAGCCAAATCAAAAGCTTGGTTAAGATCACCTGCAAGTCTCACAGTAGTCCGATAATTATGGGGTAACATTCCAACAAAATGGTCAATCTTTGTCCTTTCATCCGGTACCCATTGATGTACAAATCTCAATTTATCGGTAAACTGGGAGATAAGGTCCTCCATAGTCATGCTATCAGTCAATTGCATATCCAAGAATTCACGCCTAATGCGAGTCATGTCATACCCGGAGCAATATTTCTTACAAACCTCGTTATGGAAATCAGACCATGTAATGGAAGCTTTTTGCTGAGGTGTTAAATGAGATGTGATAGAATCCCACCATCCCATTGCCGGACCCTTTAAAAGTTGCACTGCATAAGTTACCTTGATCTCGTCCTCACATCGGCAAACCTCAAATTTTCTTTCGACATCCCTTAACCAATCCATGGTCACAGAAGGATTTGTACTCCCAAAGAAATCTGAAGGTCCACTAGATTTAAAGGTCTTAAATGAACATAGTTTTTGCTGAGATGGAGGAGGAAATACCGGAAACTGAAATCCCGAAGGTCCTGAAGAAGAAAAAGGAGCTGATGTCTGGTAGTAAATAGGCGGTGGCATAGAAAACTGTGATGTCACCAACGGAGGTGTAATCGTACTAACAACCGGAATCTGCCTGGATGTTCTAGCTTGTTGCTCATATAATTCCTTATATTTGTTTAACTCATCTTCTAAATACAAAGTGTACTCATCACGACTCAATTCATTTGCAGGGAGTGTAGTACTAGGCTGACCTTGACTTTGAGACTGAATTTCAGGAGGAGAGTCTCTTGCTCCAGAAGCATTGATCGGGTTACTGGTCGGAGTGTTATTTTCTGCCATGTCATGTACCACAACACATCTCATAACCCGTTAATTGTTAGTACTTAACAATACTAACCAAATCATATTCACTAGCTCAATCCCCTTCCCTGGAATGTTTGACTAACACAAATAGATTTGGGATTGAACAATTAACCCATGTTCAATTCACCCAAACCGTTGCTCTGATACCAATTTATAACACCCTTCTCGAAAATACAAGGATTTTTTTTTTTTTTTTTTTTTTTTTTTTTTTTTTTTTTTTTTTTATAAAAGGAAGCGCAAGATTTAAATACAAACCATTGGATTGCATATTTACATTTCAAAATGGCAATCCAAATACATACAGTCTTTAAACTAGATTATCCTAGACATTACACATGATAAGTTTAGTGTTATAGAATTCCACAACATAATGTCATAACATTAGCAAAGTTAACAAAACAGAGTGAGCTTGTCAAACATTCCATTCCTATAGTACTTCTTGCCCACCCACATACCAAAGTAAACCTGCAAGAAGTAATGAGGGATTAGCACGAAGCTAAGTGAATAAATCTCAAACTATCAACTAACTTAGCTTAACAAACGAATACAGCAAAGCATAGCAACAGTTAATCATGAAGGATCGGTGGTCCTTGGAGTACCCTCATGCCGCGGTGGTTCTCCAAGTAACACTTAAAACCAACTGAAGGCCAAATCAGTGGCTAAACCGATAGCTTGGTACTATTACTACTTACAACATAATTTCAGTGAACAACACATGCACAAAGCGCTTATGATATCCAAAGTAATAGTACACAAACCCAACACACGTTGACCCCCGACATTCATATAGTCCACAACCATCAAGGCAATCAAGGACACCAATAATTAAGCTAAATAAAACCATCATGGCAAAATATTAACTTAACAATGAAAACAGTAAATTCACATTTACCCGTTGTAACCATATTGTTACAACCAAATTAGACTGACAGTCCAAGATCCACTCACCCTTGTCGACTGTAGTCTCCACTCAAAGATCTTATCTTATTGAGTCTTCTGGTTATCTGAGAACACGATCAAAACCCGAGTTAGACTCTCATGTTTAGAATTTATAGTGTAACATTCACATAAACAATGCAGTATAATGCTCATAATATAATTTCAATACTCGTTAAATAACATAAACACACAAGTTACAAGTTGTCAAATTCGTCAAAGTAAAACTGACAAACGCGATCCGGGTAAGGTGTGGTTGGATCGCGTTCCTTAACACCAAAATATTCTGTTGCCAAAATACACTTGCAAACGCGATCCGGGACAAGGAGCTGGATCGCGTTCCAAGGAACAAAATCCGTTGACCCAATTTAACACTAGCTAACGCGATCCGGATGATAGAGGCTGGATCGCGTTCATACGTACAACATCATCCTGGGATCAAAATACACATAGCAACGCGATCCGGGCAAGGGTTTCGGGATCGCGTTCATATGTTTTTCAGCAATGGTTCAGACCTGCAACTAGTTTCAGCTCGAACCAAAAACTCAAATTTCATACAATTCAATCATCAAACACGATTTTGACTTATAATTGACCTCTACAAACATGTGTAAACATATAACAACAACTAATAGCAACATCTAACACCAAGATTCATACATGCATCATGTGTTCAATCTAAATTCAACTAAACCCAATTTCTTCAATTCCACATATGAACATACAATTGATTTATCTTAATTGAATCATGAATTCAGTTTATAATCAACACACAAACACATTCAAACATAAATTAACTCAAATTCATCATCAATTCAACCTAGTTTAACCAATTTATGAATAAGCAATGAAAATGGTCATTTTCACTTACAATTGATGAAGAAGGTGATTCAAAAGATGAATGCAAGATGGGAATCCAAAATCACAGCCTTCTAATTTGAAGAGATCATATTGTAATTAATTGATTTAGAGAATGAGTGTTCTTGAGAGCAAAAGTCAGGAACAAAATGTTGTTCTGTCAAAAATGAAGAAACAGGTGTCGACATACCTTATGACTCAGCTTATTTCTTAGTTAAAATTATACCCGTCCTAAATCTATTGTCTGGAACCTAAAAACCATTTGCGAGAAATAAGTTTTTTTTTATTATACCGTCGACTAAATAAATTTAAAACATGTAATAATTCATTTATCACAATAAGCCAATTGACTAATTGACCTATTCATTTAGCTATCAAAATACACCAAGTATTCAAAATACAATTTAAATAGCAATTAAATTAAGGGAAAAATACCGTATTTCAACTAGGCCAATTTTGATGATGTTACAATAATATATATATTTGATTTGCTATTACATAAAACACCCTAAATGTTAAACTTTTAAACAAACCACCCATATTTATGTTTTCGTTATAATTAATCATAAATATTTAAACGTCCGTAAAAAAGGACTAGATAAACTTTTATAACAATAACTATTTTGCAACTTGCGATTTGCGATTTGCGACCTAACTTATCCAGTGTGGATAAGATTTTCTGTTAGATTTTCTGACATTTGATGGATTCTTGCCAGTGGCCTTATCCATTGTGGATAACATTTAGGGTAGGATTTTCTGACATTTCTTTACATTTTTCATATTTTTTCGGATAACCTTATCTTGAATAAGATTTACCTTCAAATATACCGCATAACACCATTATACATTCATCATATCCTTTATCCTAAAAACATTTTCCCTTCACCCAGACGTTCCACTTAATGTAAAGGTACGACTTTTGATCCTTCGTTGTTTTATTTAGGTTACTTATGGAGAAGTTCAAAATTTATATTTGTTATGGAGGTCGTTTTGAATATATTAACAACATGCCGGTGTATATGCCAATAGAGTGTAATCGAGTGCCGTTAAAACTTCCTGTGGCACCAGAAAAACCAATGACATGCAAAGTTTTGTTGAAAAACGTTTTAAAGAAGATTGGTCTACCACTTGATGCTCGGGTTTGTCTCAAATATAAGGTAGATCAGTATGTTGTTGATATAAATGATGATGATGATGATTTTGGAGATTTTTTGTGCCATGCAATTACAAATGCTCCAATAGAAATTTACATTGTCGATTTTGTTAGAAGTGTGTCGTCTATAGGTAGCAATAAACCTAGCAGTAGTAGTTCAGGTTTTCAACAACAATTTCAACAACAATTACAAACTAATGAATACAACCAGCAACAGCAACATCAGCCATTTCAACAACCCTTTCAACAATTTCCATTCCAACAATTTCCATTTCCTGTTCAACCACAATATGAATTTCATTACCATGCTGCTCAACAAAACATGCCGAATTACAAATATCCAACACAACACACCCAAGATACATCTTTTAGGGTAGATGAACAAACCCAATATGATTGTACATATCATGAGGATGTTCACGATGATCATGCTAAATCATCATACTATGTGGAGGAGCCGGACGAGCCGGATCCACATCCTGAAGACTTTGATCATTATGATGAAGAAAATGTCAATCCACCTAAGGAACATGATCATCCATTTTGTAATCACATTGTTAGTGATGCAGAAGATGATGATGAGGATGAGCCAGATCCAAGAGATACATACGACAAAGCTATCCTACAAAAACCAACAGAAAAAGACATATTCTGGAATATGCCATCGCCTTTAGGAAACGAAGAAGAGGAAGTTCGACAACGACCAGTTACCATGCATGGGGCATCTTGTCGAATTCGAGAGGGCCAACCATTTGAAAGTAAGGAGGAATTTCTTCTTCAGTTGCATACAAAGTGTCTCGAAGAAGGTTTTCAGATTAAGCCGAACAAGTCAGACAAGAAAAGGTACTCAGCAAAATGTATATTGCCTAACTGTGAGTGGAAGATTAGTGCAGTGTGTATTAAACATTGTCTTAACTTCCAAGTAAGGAAGTTACGTGACGTGCACACTTGTTCTCGTACTCAAGTCTTGTCGAATAGCCGTTCTGCGAGCAAGAAAGTGCTTGGTCACATTTTAAAAGAGGCGATGAGTTTGGAAGGACGTGTATACAGAGGCAAAGAGATCAAAGTTGATATGACTGAACGCTTTAAAATAAGCCTTACATACAACCAAGCATGGAGAGGCAAATGTTACGCTATAGAGTTGTTAAGAGGTACTCCAGGTGAATCGTTTACGAAACTTCCAATTTACCTCCACAACCTAAAGCTACATAACCCGGGGAGCATTACGAATCTCCGTACAGACGAAGAGAATAAATTTGTAATGTGTTACATGTCCATAGGTGCAGTTGTAAGTAAAGATTCTTACCGTCCATCTAATGTTCGCATACATACATTCATTGGTAATTTATATTTTTTTAATCTGTTATTGCAGATACGTTCTTTTGTCAACCACACACGCCCAATTATCATCGTTGATGGTGCCCATTTGAAAGGGGGTTACTTGGGTACTAACTTGATTGCCGTGGCGATGGACGGTAATAACGGCATCTTGCCACTAGCCTATGGAATTGGGGCGGGAGAGACGTCCGACGTTTGGACCTGGTTCTTAGGAAACTTACGTGACGCCATTGAATCTGCCGGTGGGATTTGCGACCTAACATTCATCTTTGACAGGGCTGCAGCAATTGCAGCCGGCATCTCTGCTGTGTTTCCAGAGGCATTCCATGCCTTGTGTTGTCGTCATCTATTGATGAACTTGAGAAGCAAATCTTCAAAAGTCAAGCATTTCGAATGGCATTATTGGAAAATGTGTAAGGCGTACCGTAAGTCAGATTTTGATAGTCATTATAATGCCATTTCTAGACACTTGCCGGCTTCAACTAAGGTTCTTACGGACGTGGGGAAAGAAAGATGGTCAAGGCATCATGCAACAAGGACACGATATGCTTACCTCACAACTAACAGTGCGGAGTCAATCAACGCCATGACCAAGCATGCAAGGAAACTGCCGGTGACAATGCTATTGGAGTTTTTTCGATCATCAGTACAACAATGGTATTTCAAACATCGGAATACTGCCGCAGTAGTCACAACACCTGTCACCCCATACGCGGAGCACAAAATCGGTAAAAGGGTTGACAAATCGCTACGCTGGAGGGTCAAGCCATCGACAAATACGATATGTGAGGTGGTGGATGGGAGGAAGAATGGGACAGTGTAACACCCAGTATTTGGGTCTAGTAGTATTTAATATTTTCTGACTGTGAATTATTATTAAGTGTGTCAGAAAATAGGTGTGTCGTATTATTTGAAATAAATAGTGATAATAGTCGAAAAATTTATTGTGACTAATAAATTATTGAGTGTTTTAATTTTATTTAGTTGACGGTAAAATAAAATAATGTTTCCCCGTAAATGGTTTTTAAGTTCCAGACAATTATAAGTACGGGGAATGAAATCTAAACACTTGTAGTACACCTTTAAATGTTTGGGTCGGTCTCTTTTATCTATATACATACGTACGCATCATATATTATCATATATACATCCATATTATGAGAAAACCCTAGATTAACTCCTAAAATCACTTACTTCCATCAAATTAATGATGCCAAATTCGACTTCAAGCTTCAAGATCAAAGGTTATCATCCTCTAATTCATCTAATCATGTGGTAAGTCTCAATTTCTTGAGTTATGTAAACCTAGAATTTGGGGTTTTGGGATTTTTAACAAATTGATGTGTTAAGATCCGAATTAAAGGGTTGAAATTGTTTAGTTGATGTTAGTTCATGATTATAATTGAAATCCTATGCTAGAGATTGTGTAATTAAATTATGATCATGATAAAAGTTGTGGGTTTAATTGATTTTCATGAAATTAAGCTTGTGTTCATGATATAATGACTAGTAGATGCTTAAATCATGATTAATAGCTAAGCTCTAACTTAGAAACTAAGAACTTGATAAGTTCTTATGAAGCAAGACTATGAAAAGAATTGGATAATCAAGAATTAAGTCTTAAGCTTAAGGTAATGATGATATAATTGTTAATTGATGCTTAATTCATGATTTGTGACTAAACCCTAATCTAGAAATAAAAGAAATGGTGTATGATCATAAGAAAAGTTAATGGGTTTAGTTAGTTATTCAAGAATCAAAGCTTTTAAGCTTATGTTAATGATCATATTGAGATTGATTAAGAATAATGAAATTGGTATTGGTTACTAATTAGAACACTTGATCGAGTTAAATCTCATGTTGTTTACATTGTAGTATTATATTGTAAATACTAAAGATAATAGTGATTAGTGGCTATGAAGCTTATAGTTACTAAATGTGTTACCATATTGAAAATTGTGGTGATTGTGATAATTCATGTGAATTGAATAATTGGGATTTGTTGGTGTAAATCCATTGATACAATGTTATATAGAATTTAAGACAAGTGACTAACTTGTGATATTCTATTGTAATTTCAGATAAACAGAAGACTCAGTGACATTAGACTACTGAGTGGACAACTGAGGTATTAGGTGAGTGGATCTCTAATCCTCAGCTTAACTTGGTTGTAACAAGTTTGGTTACAACAAGTAATGTATTATTACTTTATTAGTTGCATTGATGATTATGTTGATAGTAATAATACTGTTGATATGTTGCCTAGTTGAATATGTGACTTGTTGATTACGTGATCACTTGAATTAATTGGCCTTCGGGCATCAGTTGTTGGCCTTCGGGCATCAGTTGTTAATGAGGCAACGAGTTGTTGAACTGTTGGTTGGGCTAGTTGGTTATCTAAAGTTTAACACACCTCCTGTGTTAGTTGAAGATAATCACTAGCTATCGGTCTCGTCCGTATGGCCATACGGTTAGGTTGGATAAGTGTTCTTGGGGAGCCACCCGGGTTTATGGTTATCCCCAGAGCCGCCGATCCTCATTATGGTGTTGTTGAATAGTTGAATTGTTGCATTGTTGAACTGATGCATTGTTGATGTGTTGTATGGTGTACTTGCTTGTTTAGTGATTATTGTTGTACACAAAGTTGTTGAGCTAGGTTAGGTTGTTGATTAGTTATCTACTCACTTAGCGTTATGCTAATCCCCCACATTAACACTTCTTGCAGGTTTCGGTTAGAATAATGAGTGTGCAAGAAGTTGGGCTTGCAGGAATGTTTGACCACGAGGCAATACTCTGATAGTGGAATTGTATAAAATAATGTTTTTATATAACACCTATGTCGAGAAGTTCTGTTTTTTAAAAGGTTGAGTTTTATATGTGATAAAATGGTGTAAACTATCACTAGTTATTTGGACTTACGCTTCCGATTTACTAAATTTAAACTATTATAAATGAGGGGTGTTATAAGTTGGTATCAGAGCATATGTTTGGGCGAATTGGACATTGCAATGTGTTCAATCCCAAATCTATGGTAGTGTCAAGTCAAACATTCCAGTGGTGGGGATTAGAGGTTGTATGAGAAAGTTGTTATTGAATGTGTACTAACCTATAATCAGTTGCAAGATTGTTGTTTTGGTTGCAGAGAAGGAGGAATATGAGGAACCGAATGGTATTCTCAATGATTCCTCAATATTCGTTGGCAAAAGTGTATCAGGTACTTTTCGATAAGCTTGTTGAATTTAATTAAGCTTGAATTGATTACTTTGCTATAATGTGATTAATAGTGAAGTAAATTGAGTCAGACTAATATGAATCCCCAGTTGCGAGTCCTTGGTGATTATTACTTGTTAATGTGATGCTAGGAATATTAGTTGAGATGTTTAGCATCATGAGTAGTTCATAATGAACTAGAAATGAATTGTGTAGACATCTTGTTGAATAAAGTGTAATAGTTGCATTAATTGGATTTAAGTGTGTCTACAATGTGAAAATAAAGTATAAATCATTGTGTGATTATGATTTGATAAATGCAAGGTGTAGTTATGAATCCTTGCTAGAAATTATATTGCTACATGATAAATTGATTTGAATGTGACTCCTTATAGTGAAATTGAGGAGATATTGAAATATCATAATCAATAGTTTTGAAGTCATATTGTTGTTTAATCTAGAAAGTATCTATTGATTTGAATGTGTGCCTTTGACTAGGAAAAGTCAAAGTTGAAATTGGTAAAGTCAAATTGTGTAATGACTATGTTATAAAGTGATAAAAGTGGTTAGATGTGTATGTGTTTTGCCTTGATCATGATTGTGGTTGAATTATGATCTAGGTATTAAAAAAAAAAAAAAAAAAAAAAAAAAATGGTATAGTAGAAAGTCAAAGTGGTCAACAAGGTTTAGTATGCGTTGACAAGTTTGGAAAAAGTTAAAGTTGAAACCTTGTTGTAATTTTTATAAACATGATGATTTTAATGTGAATTGGTGTTTTGAAAGTTAAAATGTGACACCAATAATGAAAATGAAGTTGTTTGACTTGGTAAAGTTAAAGAAGCGTGAATTAGTTGTTAGAATAGTGATTACATGGGCGGAAACCCAAACGGGTCGTTAAAGTGCCCAAATGGGTCACTTGATGGTAATATGGTTAAAATGAGTGTTGGTTCAAGTATAATGAATGCCAATGTGACTTTAAGTCATAAATATAGTAGTAAAGTGTATAGAAAGTGTTATGGTATTCAAAATGGTTAAAATTGGTGAAAGTGTCCAATTGGACACTCAAACGGGTCAAAGAGTCCAAACCATAGTAGAATGAGTATATGAAAGTGATGAATATGCCCACACGTCACAAATGTATATAGGAACATGTTGGCAAAGGGTTGGAGTCAGAAACCTAGCCATTTGGAATATGGCGTGTCAACGAAAATGGTTAAAATGGTCCAAAATGAGTCATACGTCCGTTTCTCGTAAAACGTGAATTTTGAAAAAGTGTAAAACTGAAAAAGTTTCATTTTGATCATATGAACATGCCTGCAAAATTTCAGACCCTAACTCTTTACGGTTTAGGAGATATGCTCGTTGGAAATTCGGAAAACTGCACGTAATTTCGGCTCAGAAGCTCAGCAGATCGGCTGTAGGTTGTAAGCCGATCGGCTATGTGATCCCAGCCGAACGGCTATATAAAGCCGAACGGCTAACATAGAGCAAATAGTCAACAGAAAATTTTGGGACGAAAATGGTGTGAAATTTGACAAGTATAACAGGGTCGCGGATAGGTGACAAAATTTTTAACTCGGATTGGGTTGAAATTCGCTTGGTCACTCAAAAACGGCCCAATAATCAATGCTATATACTATAGCCTAGGCAGTTTTTGGCCATTCGGGGTCGTTTGGGGCCCGAAAATCGCGTTTTATTGTTTTTCGGACCGTAGTTTGAACTTTTAGCTTACGTTTTGTATTGGGCTTTTGTTTTATTGAGCCCAGAGATCATTCCTGTGACTATATGTAATATTAAAAGTTGATTTAAGAGGTCCACATATTTTATGGTGTATGCGTTGATTGTAGGCAGTTTATTTAACTGCAAAATATACCAGTAAATGGTATTGTTGATTGCTACTAGCAAGAATTAGTAAACATTGATTGTGGAATTAGGTGGACTATATTATGTGGACTAAATTGAATATGATGAAGTAATTGAATCATGTAGGGTATAAACAGGTGTTGAATTGAGTATTTTAAGAAATTGCGAAACAAGAATATAAGCTTATATTTATGTGATAGTAAAACATGGAATGCTTAATTGTAATTCGACTAAAGGTGTATAAAATTGATGAATATAGGTTGAATAATGCACTTAGCATTGACGAAGTGTTTGGTACTCAACGTACTATAAGTAGTAAGAGATGTAAATGGTCAGTTGACTTATTAAAGACAGGATAAGTGCACAATAATTGTGTAGGGGAAAAGGGAAGAGACATGTACATTGGGATATGGGCATGTGAAAAGGATTGAAATATACATACATATTGTTGAGTTGCTCAAGGGAGTAACATGGGATATGTGTAATTATTATAATGATTGATTATGGAGTAATATTACTTTGGTTGCTGAAATTAGATAGGGTTTCAAAACACAACTTATGTGTTTATGTGAATTCAGTTGATATACACACTGGTGGTGTGTAAGTTGATAATATGTATACACTTTTTGTGTTTAGTGGTTAAATATATGCAAGTTGATTCGGGGGTTGTGTGATTACAGATATGCATGATGGTTATATGCATTAGTGAATTAAATTGGAGGCATATATTAATGAGTAGTATACAATTAGTGTAATATGAAAGGATAAATATTAGCAAATTAGAAATAAAATGTGAGTTAAATCTCACATGAGGAATGGGAGTAATAAGTGGTTGTGTTCTTAGATCATATAAGTGTGATCAGATTTCGAGGACGAAATCTCTTTAAGGAGGGGAGATTTGTAACACCCAGTATTTGGGTCTAGTAGTATTTAATATTTTCTGACTGTGAATTATTATTAAGTGTGTCAGAAAATAGGTGTGTCGTATTATTTGAAATAAATAGTGATAATAGTCGAAAAATTTATTGTGACTAATAAATTATTGAGTGTTTTAATTTTATTTAGTTGACGGTAAAATAAAATAATGTTTCCCCGTAAATGGTTTTTAAGTTCCAGACAATTATAAGTACGGGGAATGAAATCTAAACACTTGTAGTACACCTTTAAATGTTTGGGTCGGTCTCTTTTATCTATATACATACGTACGCATCATATATTATCATATATACATCCATATTATGAGAAAACCCTAGATTAACTCCTAAAATCACTTACTTCCATCAAATTAATGATGCCAAATTCGACTTCAAGCTTCAAGATCAAAGGTTATCATCCTCTAATTCATCTAATCATGTGGTAAGTCTCAATTTCTTGAGTTATGTAAACCTAGAATTTGGGGTTTCGGGATTTTTAACAAATTGATGTGTTAAGATCCGAATTAAAGGGTTGAAATTGTTTAGTTGATGTTAGTTCATGATTATAATTGAAATCCTATGCTAGAGATTGTGTAATTAAATTATGATCATGATAAAAGTTGTGGGTTTAATTGATTTTCATGAAATTAAGCTTGTGTTCATGATATAATGACTAGTAGATGCTTAAATCATGATTAATAGCTAAGCTCTAACTTAGAAACTAAGAACTTGATAAGTTCTTATGAAGCAAGACTATGAAAAGAATTGGATAATCAAGAATTAAGTCTTAAGCTTAAGGTAATGATGATATAATTGTTAATTGATGCTTAATTCATGATTTGTGACTAAACCCTAATCTAGAAATAAAAGAAATGGTGTATGATCATAAGAAAAGTTAATGGGTTTAGTTAGTTATTCAAGAATCAAAGCTTTTAAGCTTATGTTAATGATCATATTGAGATTGATTAAGAATAATGAAATTGGTATTGGTTACTAATTAGAACACTTGATCGAGTTAAATCTCATGTTGTTTACATTGTAGTATTATATTGTAAATACTAAAGATAATAGTGATTAGTGGCTATGAAGCTTATAGTTACTAAATGTGTTACCATATTGAAAATTGTGGTGATTGTGATAATTCATGTGAATTGAATAATTGGGATTTGTTGGTGTAAATCCATTGATACAATGTTATATAGAATTTAAGACAAGTGACTAACTTGTGATATTCTATTGTAATTTCAGATAAACAGAAGACTCAGTGACATTAGACTACTGAGTGGACAACTGAGGTATTAGGTGAGTGGATCTCTAATCCTCAGCTTAACTTGGTTGTAACAAGTTTGGTTACAACAAGTAATGTATTATTACTTTATTAGTTGCATTGATGATTATGTTGATAGTAATAATACTGTTGATATGTTGCCTAGTTGAATATGTGACTTGTTGATTACGTGATCACTTGAATTAATTGGCCTTCGGGCATCAGTTGTTGGCCTTCGGGCATCAGTTGTTAATGAGGCAACGAGTTGTTGAACTGTTGGTTGGGCTAGTTGGTTATCTAAAGTTTAACACACCTCCTGTGTTAGTTGAAGATAATCACTAGCTATCGGTCTCGTCCGTATGGCCATACGGTTAGGTTGGATAAGTGTTCTTGGGGAGCCACCCGGGTTTATGGTTATCCCCAGAGCCGCCGATCCTCATTATGGTGTTGTTGAATAGTTGAATTGTTGCATTGTTGAACTGATGCATTGTTGATGTGTTGTATGGTGTACTTGCTTGTTTAGTGATTATTGTTGTACACAAAGTTGTTGAGCTAGGTTAGGTTGTTGATTAGTTATCTACTCACTTAGCGTTATGCTAATCCCCCACATTAACACTTCTTGCAGGTTTCGGTTAGAATAATGGGTGTGCAAGAAGTTGGGCTTGCAGGAATGTTTGACCACGAGGCAATACTCTGATAGTGGAATTGTATAAAATAATGTTTTTATATAACACCTATGTCGAGAAGTTCTGTTTTTTAAAAGGTTGAGTTTTATATGTGATAAAATGGTGTAAACTATCACTAGTTATTTGGACTTACGCTTCCGATTTACTAAATTTAAACTATTATAAATGAGGGGTGTTATAGACAGTCAACTTGGAAGCGAGAACATGCACTTGCATGCAATGGCAATTGTCTGGTTTACCGTGCGGACACGTTGCGGCAGTGACCCGTTACTTTAACATTGACAGCGTGTCCGGCTTTGCAGAGAGTTATTTCACCACGGAAACATATCGAGCGGCCTACAGTGAGGCTATAAAGCCACTGCCTCATCCTTCAGAATGGGCTGATCCAGGTGATCTGCAGATTTGCTTACCGCCGATACTTGTGAAGAGGCAGTCTGGTCGCCCACCTGGCCATGCACGTATTCCTTCTAAAGGAGAGGATAAAGGTAAATACACAAAAACATGTAGCCGTTGCAAGGAACAGGGTCATAGTCGAGTTACATGTATGGCTCCATACGATAGAACAGATGAGCCAAGCCGATCAAGAACCGCAACAAGATCCAAGTCAAGGTCAAAATCAAGATCCAAATCAAGATCGAAAAAGGCAATTTCTCAAAAATGTTCATATAAAAACTAACATATTACATTGTATTATTAATTTCATCCTGAATTATTTGCTTGCAGAAAACGTCCACAAAATCAAGGAAAAGCCACATCGAGGACGAAGCTGCAATATCGTCTCAACCGACTCAGAGTTATCCAAGTGTTCATTTGGGTGACCCTTAAATTATTTGTAATGGAAAACCTATGTTATGCACTAGCAGTATGTTTTTAATGTCGTGGTTATGTACTAGTTAACTTTGTTTTTAATGTCGTGGTTATGTACTAGTTAACTTTGTTTTTAGTATCGTGGCTATGTACTAGTTAACTTTATTTTTATTATCGTGTTTAATTTTAGTCAATAATTTTGCTTTATGTTTAATTTTACATGTTTACATAAGGATTAACAGCTTACATAATTTGGCAACCATCCAATTGATTGAAACATAATTTGGCAACCATCCAATCGAATAACCGTCTTGCACATGAGGAGCCGGTAGGAATCTTATCCAAAAATGGAGCAAAATCCCAAAAATCTCATCCAAAATATCTTATCCGAAAATTCCTAAAATCACGGAAAATCTAATCCAAAAATCCCCTAAATCACAGAAAATCTAATCCAAAAATCTTATCCAAACATCTTATCCAAAATATCTTATCCAAAAATCCAATCGAAATATATTAAATCCTGAAAATAACGGAAAATCTTATCCAATATTCTTATTCCAAAAATTTGGTTATTAGAAAAACATTTACATAGTTAAAAGAAGGTGATAAAGTGACATTACATTGTGGATTAAATGTAATAAACATGTTATAAAAATTTGGATAAAAAACATGTAAAACACATATTATAAAAAAGGCTATAAAAAATGGGCGGTAGGTGAATCGCAAAAAATTGGGGGCTGTAGGTGAATCGCAAATAGCAAACACCCATTTGCGATTTGCGATGGCATGTTTTACTCGGACACGGGCTCAATTTCTTGTGCCATCGCAAACGGCAAATATCCATTAGCAAAAGCAAGTTTGCGTTTGCGTGTGGGCGGTAGGTGAATCGCAAAAAATTGGGGCTGTAGGTGAATCGCAAATAGCAAACACCCATTTGCGATTTGCGATGGCATGTTTTACTCGGACACGGGCTCAATTTCTTGTGCCATCGCAAACGGCAAATATCCATTAGCAAAAGCAAGTTTGCGTTTGCGTGTTCGAGGGGTATATTGTCAATTTTTTTTTGGAAGGGGTAAAACCATATAAACTTGTAGAAAATGTGGCATTTTGAGTAATTTCCCTATAATATATGGATGTATTCATATAAATCATAAAAAACTTATACATATAAAATTATATTTGTATATTATATAGCGTATGTACTTGATTCAAATAGATTCCTCGTCAAATTGTTTTCATCAATATAAAATAAAATGAACAATTTAAAGTATTCCTAAATAATACAAGTCATAGAAAATTTAATTTTAGTTACATTTGTAGACACTTTAATCAATATTAGTACATAGCTGAGAGATCAATTCGGGTTTAGTGGGAATGCCACCGCAAATGTCCAGATTCTACATGTATTATCGACAAGTCAGGGGTTCGAATCAACGTACATGTTTGTGATTTGTGGGCAGATGATTTGTCCGACGTTGATGCTCTACTCCACCAGCACATGTTTGTGATTTGTGGACAGATGATTTGTCCGACGTTGATGCTACTTACGGGTGGAGTAGACGTGTACCATTGAAATATGGTATGGGAATTAGGGTACATTTCAAATTATCTTTTTTACTAGGGGAACTATCGAATTGACACACGTAATTAGTGGTTAAACCATCGTTATCTATCAATTTGAGATTTAATTATTATTGTGATTATTATTATTATTAATTAATTATTAAGTAATGAAAAAACTGAGTGTCAGAATTGTAGAAAATGAGAAATAAACTTTTGGATAAAAAATAAAAATAAATACTTTTTGAAAAATCTTGGAAGTCACTAGCTCGTTTGAATATAACACATATACTATGATCATAAACAGACAGGTCATTTATAATATTCGATTTGAATTCATTGGTAGTTACAAATTTGATGATGCAACTTCAAGTGTCCAAATCTTATAAGACCAAATATGCTAATGAGTTAAAGCTAAAGCTTAATATGGTCTCACTTCAACATCCTTAATTTGTAGTGATTACTAGTTACCTCAAGAGTCAAGAGTACTGTCTGTGCACCATATGGCAGAGGCCAGAAGATATGTTGATTCCGGCAATTTATCTCGGAAAGTAGTTTCAATATCTGCCGGAGAAGCTCACACACTTGCTCTCACGGGTAACGAAATTATATTTCCATTGTGTATCCACAAATTTTTAAAGTATGCATCTAACTTTTAAAATCTTATGGTACATAGTACATACAAACTTAGAATCTTTGCTATTGTATAAATCAGATAACTTATTCATAGGGCACCAGGTTTTTTTTGCTAAGTTGATTTATCATCTGACATGTCATCAAAACTGATCACCGGCTTGTAAGTTACTCAGTATAAGATGTTGGGTCATATAATCGAAATAATTGATAATTTTCAATAGAAACTTAACAGTTGTATACGTACTATAGAATTTGAGTAAAGTTTAATACACGTTCGAAACTAACAGCTTTGTAGTGATCAAATTGGAGCTAATGTATTTTGATGTGTGAAGGTGACGGGAGTGTGTATTCATGGGGAAGAGGAACTTTCGGACGGCTTGGTACTGGTTCTGAGCTTGACCGGCTTTTTCCTGCCAAAATTGAATTTAATTCTTCCAAATCGGTCAAAATTGTTGGAGTATCGGCCGGTGCTTATCACAGTCTTGCTCTCTCCGGTAAAGTACACGTTCTTTATATCAGGAATAATTAAAAGAAAAAATCCTGAAAACAAGTGTGTCTCATGTTGACTAGTTGTGTTTACTGTTAACCCTGATGAGCGAATCACAATCTGCATAACCGTCGATCCTAAATTAGTCATGGCACAACCTTCTTATGCTGATAGGGTTTTTGGTCTCTATTTATCTGTATCATAGATGGTTTTAACTGTATCATAAGCCTTCATATAGATGAACAAAAACTAATTTGGTTGAATGACTTTTAGTCAATGAGCCACCTTTTTATTTCTCTTACTATTCTGACCTTGTTTCAGATGATGGTTCAGTTTGGAGTTGGGGTCATAATACTTGTATCCTTTTGTTGATATTTCATGCTTATACTGATAATTGCTTCAATTTTAAGAGCTATATGTAGGACTATTTTAAGATGTTGAAAAATCAAAAGATACTTGAGTAACATTCCCGATATAAAAGGTTGGTCTTTTTTTTGTATGATATATTGTTATATCCTTGACATCAACATAGATGGTCAACTCGGAGTCAACGGAGAAAATTCCATGGTTCCATCTTTGGTTGAGGTGTTCCATGGACTAAGCCCTCCACACGGGTCAATAACGAAGAGCGAAACAGGACTAAAGGTGCCAAATTAAACTTCCATTTTCATTACGTTTTCAGATTTTCAAAAATTTATTTCAACTTGTTTATTAACTTTTTCCAGATATCTTGTATCAAAGCTGGAGGTATGATGTCACTTGCAATAGATGACCTTGGGTCTCTTTGGATATGGGGAAACTGTCCTCCACAAGATCCCCCAGATGAAGGTGATGAATTCTCACTTCTCGCTACATACACTCCAACTCCCGTTTGGAATTTTCATGGTCAAACTGTGGTCAAAGTAGCATGTGGAAGCGAGCACATTGTAGCGTTAGTTAGCGTGGGAGAAACACATGTAGGTGGTGATCTTGTATGTTATTCGTGGGGTAGCAACAATCATGGGCAACTAGGCTTAGGAGATACAAATATCCGGGTATCTCCTCAAATAATTGAAACATTCACCACCAAATCTACTTGGGCAGCATATGAATTAGCATGTGGTGCATTTCATACTTCAATACTCGCGTATAAAAAAGGAGATGGTGAAAATTTAAAAAGTGTATGTTGGAGTTTTGGACTTGGAGATAATGGGCAGCTTGGCTTGGGGACCACCAAAAAGGCGTTAGTTCCTGAAATTGTTAAATCATTACCTATTAATGTGTGGTTAATTTCGGTTGACTGTGGTTTGTTTCATACCAGCGTTGTTTCGTCAGTTGGGGATGTTTGGTCATGGGGAATGAAGAACGGGCTGGGCCTTTGTAATGAAGCGAGTTTTAACGAAAGTGAAGGTGGTGATGCTCTGACCCCACGTTTGATCCGTTGTAATGTTGAATATGGGTCAAAGTTTTCGGACCCTATTCAAGTAGCGTGTGGTGCAGCCCATACTGTTCTTCTTGCAGATAACGGTTATAGAATTTGGTCATGGGGGAGAGGAAGAAGTGGGGTTCTTGGAAATGGTCAAGTCAACGACTTTTTTGACCCGAATCTTGTATTATGGCCACCACTACAAGAAGATTTATTGAACAATGACAAAACAGATGGTTCTAAGAAGGACGCTGATAAAATAGATTATAAAAAGAATTTGGTAGATATCAGAGAAATTGAGAAGAAACTTTTTGTAATGGAAAATTATGCTAGCATACTTCACGGTTCTGTTTTCGGGAAGCCTTTTGAAGAGGATAACGATATACCAATATCCATAAAGAATTCGGGTTCGTTTGATTTTGGTAAAGAGTGGGAGAATATGTTGGACAGTTATGATCATGGGAAGCTGATACGACTGGAAATGTTTTATCGTAACATGCTTGCAGGTGTTAAAGATAAGATCATGAAGAAAAAGATTAAGGAGATGATCAAGGAGTGTCTTGAATCTTCAACAGTAATGCCTTAGTAAATTGATATTTAATATGAATATTTTTAAGGTTACATGCCTTCTTTTTCTTAGTAGCTGTTGCTGAGAATGGAATGAAGATTTATTGGTTGTACAAATTAGGCATATAAATGTTTGCATTTTGTATGAGAAGTTATGGGTATGCAGTATGTGCATAATATAAATGAATAATAATGAAAGTTCCGTGTCTAAACAGTTGCTAAATTCAAGATCCAGTTTTTGAAATAATTCATCTTTTAGTTTGTCACAGACACTAATAGGAGGTTTTTAAAGCGCTTAATTTGGGCGGGTTGCAGAGACTTCACTTGAAACTTGTATTTGTCTAAACAGAACTGAATTTCAGTTTTTGGGTACCAATGGAGACACTAGATATTAGTAAATTTTCTTTTCATTGAATACAAGCACTAAGGGTAGCAGTGCGTCGTAGCGTAAACTAGATTTATATACAGAGACAACAATTCGACAAGCAAAAATATTGTGTAGATTTTTTTCTTCGTGATTCGACTTTGTTAAATCTATTGTACAGGTAAAGGGGATACTACCCAGCAAATATTTGTTGAATCTATGGTAATATTACATATACTCATGTTCATTACCAGAGGTGTATCCGTGTATAGCTTGAATTATGTACTCTTTTACATATACTCATATTATGGACTTCTTAAACTGTATTTACTGTTTTACATATAACTTTTGTTAAATTATCAATGTCATTTCATTACTATAAATCTTGTACATTTTTTACTCACTTCTGGAACTGGTACAAAAATGCAAAACTCAAACAAAGACGAACCAAACACATAAATCTTAACATAGAGAGTGAATGATGGTTTCAAGTTCTATATCACCAAAAACAACCATGACTTTGATTTCCATATTACAGGATCAAAGTGGATTCGTTTTCACAAATGTGAGCTTGGAGTGACAAGAGCGGGTTCAAATAAGAAAAAATTGACGGTTACAACTAGCTAGCTTTGAGCAGTTAAACAGTTATGCTCCTAAGCTTAGATGGATACATAACCACCATTTTACTCATTGTTTTCGTAAAAATAATCGAATGTACTTTTAAGGTTGATCGGCAACCACGAAATGTTCAACTGGAGTAATGTTCTTTTCGCCACATTAATGACCAACATTTTCATACAAGAAAAAGTTCTTATAAAATTTTTAACTAATCGATTTAAGTAATCTGTATAAAAAATCCGTGCACTGATTTCGGAAAACGCTAGTTACAATATTGATAAGTCATTTATATTCATTGTGATTGTGATTTATTCCTTTACGAGTACAATACAATCTAGTTCATTTATTTTGTGCAGGTTTGATTTGAAATTAATGTTAAACTAATAAAGAATAAAAGTTCAAGGGTTTTTATCTACAAGTCTAGAAGTAAGAGGACTAAAAAGTACAAAAGAATTATGGAGGGACTATAGATGACGCTTACCAGTTATTTTGAAATGCTCCGTATAAAGACTTGGGATTTAGGACCTAGGGTTTCAATTCACCCCTAAATCGTTATTCTCTGTTTTTGCATTCCGTTCATCACCCAAAAGTTAGGGTTCCGTCTATTGATTAAATTGTTAGACCGACCACCAACATGCCACCGCGACGTTCATCGGGATCCATCACGGCCCGACTTTCTCGATCGCTCGGAGACTCCCTGAGTCTCCTCCACCACTCTGACGAGTCCCACTCTTACTCGGAGTATTTCATCCGGGGATCCACCGGCAACGTCTACACTGTCACACTTTCCATGGCGGACGGGATATCATGCACATGCCCTGACACCGTCACCCCATGCAAACACATTCTATTCGTTTACACTCGTGTCTTGTCCCTCTCCCCACACGACCCTCGTATACGTCGTCGCACCTTACGTGCCAGCGAAGTCTTTACCCTCCGGAATCTTCCGATCTCCGAAGACTCATTCGCTAGCGAAACACTTAGAAAACGTTTCCGTGAGCAGTACAAGGTTGATGATGATGATGATGATGATGACGATGGTGATGATGATGATGATGATGATGATGCTGGTGAACAAGAAGAAGGGACCTATATTAATATAGGTGATGATGATGATGATGATGATGGTGGCAATGGGAATGGGAATGGGAATGGTGAACAAGAACAAGGCAAGTGTATTAATCTATCTTCTGATGATGATGATGATGATGATGATGGGGATGTGAATGATCAGAATGGGAATGGGAATGGGAATGGTGAACAAGAACAAGGCAAGCATATTAAGTGATCTTCCCATATTGGAGAGTAGTGAAGGTGTTAATATGGCTAATGTTGATTAAGGGCAAACAAATTTGTGGGGTTAGTATTAGTTTATAAGTACTATGATATGATGGCTAATATGGAATATATAAATTGTGTTTAGGGTTATTTTTACATTATTTGTTTTTGCTATTTTGAGTTCAGTTAATATCTATCTTCATGGCTTGCCTACCTTTTAATACATACAACTAACATATCTGCAGGTATTCCCATTATTTGGTACTATTCAACTAGATATATATTACACTTTAAAGTTTAAATTAAGATATATTGATTGAATCTCTAAATCTTCTAATATTATAATCTAATTATTAGTTTATTGGGTTGCCAATTTTGATCTTTGTCTCAAGATTCTTAATTATGTTCTATAATTTAGTACAGTTGTACAAATGAGTTTGTAACAATGATGACAATTACAATGAATATGTGTATCAAGAGGTACTCAGATTATATTGTTTCACATAAATCCCATCTACAAAAGTACAAATTATCGAAAACGTTTTAAAAAATGGTAACTGCAAGTTTTTGGAAACTATAGTAGTTAAGTTGTTAAAAATGTAATTAAGTTGCTTACTAGAGTTGCTGATCAAAGATTGGAGCAAAAAAAGGTTTGAAGGTATTCATGAAAATTGATAAGGATCAAACAGAGTCCTTATCAAATTGTTCATTAATGGAATATTTTATTATTGATGACTATTTGATTTGAGTGTGTAATTTCTGAAATAGTTAAATCATTACCTATGAGTTACATATTGGTTGACTGTGGTTAATTTCATACAAGTGTTGTTTCGTCAGTTGGGGATGTTTGGTCATGGGGAATGGAAAATGGGTTGGGCGTTTGTAATGAAGCGAAATTTACAGAATGTGAAGGTGGTGATGCTCTGAATCCATGTTTGATCCGATGTAATGGTGAATACGGGTCAAAGTTTTCGGACCCTATACAAGTTGCTTGTGGTGCAGCCCATACTGTTCTTCTTGCAGACAAAGGGTTTAAAGTTTGGTCATGGGGGAGAAGTGAACGACTTTTTGGACCCGAATCTTGTGCTATGGGCACCACTACAAAAGGATTTTGTGAATAATGGAGCTAAAACTGTCGGTATCAGGAAAAATGACAAAAAGATGTTTTAAAGAAGAACAATGACAAATTAGATGTTGAAAGGAGTTCCTTAGATGTCACAGAAATTGAAAAGGAACTTTTTATAATGGAAAGCTATGCTAGCATACTTCATGGTTCTGTTTTTGGGAAGCCTTTTAATAAAGAGAAAGATGTAACAATGTCATTAGAGAATTTGAGTTCGTTTGATATCGATAAAGAGTGAGAGCATATGTTGGAATTGTATGATCAAGGTGAGCTGGTACGCATGGAAATGCCTTATTGGAAAATGCTTGTAGGTGTTAAAGAGAAGATCATGACAAAAAAGATTAAGGAGATGATCGAGTGTCATGAATCTTCAACAAGCTAGTATGCCAAATTTAGGTATCATCTTCTTAAGGTTAGCATGTCTTTTTTGTTTGTAAATCTGTTAATAGCAGTGGTTAAGATTGGAATGAAGATTTATCAGTTTTAGATAGAGGATTATCACGTAAACGTCTGCATTTTGTATGAGAAGCTGTTGGTGCATAATAATACGAATAAATAAGAACGGAAGTTCTGCTTTTTAACAATGATATCCATTGACGGACAACTTTACAGTTACTAAATTTTTGTTAACGACATAAATACTCAAATTAAGAAGCTAGCAAGATGCTATAAGTATCAAGTATTAAACACTAAATAATACAGTAAACTATTCTAAACTCACCATGACACAACTAAATCGAACACCTATACACCATAAGAGACTAAAAGTCTAATAACAAAGCCCGGAAAATAAAAGAAGCTACTCTAAAACTCACCGATACCTACCCATGTATTTCTACCTTAACAATAATTGCCCGATTCTCTCTTTCGTACTTTCTACATTAAAGATTTGGTTCTTGAAATGATTCATCTTTTAGGCTGTAATCACTGATAGAAGTTTTCTGCAGCACTTGGCTATATTTTGCTCTTTTCACAGAAAACAAGCAAAAGTAAGGCTTGTGCATCAGCTAGATTTATATACAGAGACAACAGCACGACAAGCAAAAGTATTGTGTAGATTTATTTCTTGTGGTCCAACTTCGTTAAAACTATTGTAATTATACATATACTCATGTTCCTTGATAGGAGTTCTTAACAAAACAGCGGTGTATAGCTTGTATTCATGTACTCTTTTACATATACTCATATTTTGGGATTCTGAAACTGTTTGTTAAATCATCAATTGCTTTTCATTACTATACGATCTGTACGTCTTTTTCCCACTACTAGAACTGGTACATATATGCAAAGCTCAAACGAAAATTAACAAAACACATAAATCCTAAGATAGAGAGTGAATATTGGTTTCAAGTTCTACATCACTAAATACAACTAGGACTTCGATTTCCTTATTCAAGCACTAAGAGCATATGCAAATCGTATTACCTTGTATAGAATCAAGTTGAAACATTACTTCCAACTGAACGATTATGAATAAAGAATCCATGGATGAAGATAGACAAGTAGATTTCTAATTTCTTATCGTGACAAGATCTTAAATTTTAAATGTGAACTTGGAGTGACGAGAGCGGATTCAATTAAGAGAAAATCATTGAGGAGTTAAAAGTTACTGCCTCTGCCTCTGTTAAAACTTAATTGTCGAGTATTCGATTTTTTGATGTCCCAAAATTATTGTTCACTTTTGATTTGAAAATTCAAAAAAGGTTTTAGTGGTTAGATTTTAAATCTTATTGGTTGACACAGTAATCAATGTAATTTCTAAAATTGTGTGCATTTCAATAGTGGGCAATTAAATTAGACGAATGGAGTATATTCTTTGGCTTGGTCCTGTGCAATGATAAACAAATCCTTTAAGTATAGCATAATTATACATACATGATCTAAATTTAAATACATAATGATCAACATATCATAATTATTTTTGAAATGGAAACATATAAGCACACGTTACATCGATATTTTTTTTTACGGTTTAAAATTCGACAAATCATAAAAAAATTTAGTTATTTTTCTTTACAAGAAGTATTACAAAATAGAAAACGTTAGGGCTTCATATAACCAATAATAGATAGTTAAGGGATGTTTTCCGTAACTTGTGCTCTGAGCAGAATAAATAAATCAACCTTTAGGCGCCAGAACTCCCCTAAATTTCAAACGTCGCCATTCTCAATTTACCCCCAAATTTCAAAATTTAAATCGCTTGACCTCCATTGCCACCACCACAACACAATCACTATCGCACGGCTATCGTTCTCTTCTTCATCCGTTATTCGATAGTTTTATAAAAATTGAAAACCATAAACCCTAGCGATCGGAATTTTCCGTTTAACAAGAAATTTCATCATCATTGCTGGTAATATCTCAATCTTTTTGATCAGCTAATTACTAATTTCATTGTTTATCATCTAGTTGGTGTATTTTTGTCCTTATTCTGTATTCGGTTTATCACCCAAAGTTAGGGTTTATTATTTAGGTCTTGATTTAGTCTTTAGGTGCAGTTCTTTGGTTTCATTTTAAATCGTTTGGTTCGAATCTGTTGGTATCTTGTGATTTCTTAAAATCTTTTCATAACGATTATTTTTAATTGTTACACCACCAACATGCCACCACCACGCGCACGGGGGACCTTTTATGGACGACTTGATCGATCACTCGGAAACACCCTAAGCCTCCTCCACCACTCTGACTCCGACTTTTACATCCTCGGATCCACTGGCAACGTCTACACTGTCACACTTTCCATGAGGACCGGGACACCATCATGCACATGCCCTGACCCCATGACCCCATGCAAACACATTCTATTTGTTTATGTCCGTGTCCTGTCCCTCTCCACCCACGACCCTCGTATACGTCGTCGCAATTTACGCTCAAGTGAAGTCTATAGCCTACTCCATACCCCGATTTCAGAGGACTCATTCGCCAGCGAAACACTTAGAAAACGTTTCCATGAACTATACAAGGTTGATGATGATGATGATGATGATTATCAGAATGGGAATGGTGAAGAAGAACAGGGAAAATATATCAATTTATCTGCCTATATGGATAAAGATGATGACGATGATGATGATGAGGAGGAGGTGGAGGAGGATGGGGATGTGGATGGGGATGGGAGTGATCAAAGTGTGAATGGGAATGGGAATGGGGAACAAGAACAAGGCAAGTATGATAAAATAACAAAGTTTTTTATCAATCATGACTTGTTTAAGTTAGAATTGTAACTTGATTTGTTTTCTTAAAGTGCAGGCATTATTTGTAGAAGTGTTAGTTGCTGTGTAGATTAATTCTGAATTATGAAGGACTAAAGTTGTCAAGATTTAAAGCTTGAAGATATGTTAGCTGATACAAGAAGTTTGGTTTACATATGACAAAGGAGTATATCATGAGGGGCTTAATTGCATATTTACTTTCTTATTTAGTATATAAACGATGTTATAGTAGATGGGAATATTTTTTTTTTTAGGTTTTCTATCTGTATTCTTTCTCTGGTTGTGCCTCTCATACACGAATTACGGTTTCTGGTTTTGGTATTTAATATTCATCACTTTGATGAATATTACTAGTCTGTAATCTGGTTAAAAGGTTTCTTTCTTTTATTGTATTTCATAGTTTAAAGTTTGTATAAACAGAACTTAAACTTTTATGTTTTGATTGGTAATGATTCTGAAAGTTTACATGGTATCAGAGATTAGGCTTGATATTGTTGTGATTATCAACAATATTGAAATGTTTTATCGGTAAAATTTTAGGTTTATATATTAAATCTGTGATTTCTGAAAATTAGGGTTTACGATCAAAATTTGGGGGTTTTTCTCTAATTCGTGTAATTATTGGTTCTACCAGAGTTATTCTTGCTTCTTCTTCACATAACTCAAAGTATTGTGGTATTAATTAGTAATTTAGGGTTTTGCAAACCCTAATTTAGTTTTCTGATAAAATTAGGGTTCGTGGTGCGAGTCTTCAATACTTGTGATCCGTGTTGGTTTGTTGGTATTCCGCTGCGTTTCTGATCTACTTGGATTACAAGGTTTGATTACTAGCAGGCGACCTCACTGTGAGATTTCTTAACCTACCCCTCTCGGTAGCAATTAACCTTGATATTAGAGGGCTCTAGTATCAAGGAGATTGGCCTATAGGTGGGGATCTTGTGTGCTCTTATTTGATTGTGGTTCTGTCTTATTTGATTGTGGTTTTGAGTTATTTGGTTGTGGTTCTGTTGATTACTTGAATTATTTTTTTCTAGTGTGTCTGGGGTTTTGTTGTTTTTTGTCTACTTGCAATCATGTCTGAATCTGATGATGGTACTCTTATTAGTAAATTGGATTTTGGTAATCCATTGTATTTGCATCCTAGTGATATTTCTAGCACACCATTGGTTACTCAAAAATTGATTGGAACTGAGAATTATAGGGTTTGGTGTATGGCTATGACTTTGGCTCTTAAAACTAAAAATAAATTTGGTTTTGTTGATGGAACATGTGAAAAATCTGACACTGATGATATTCTAGCTAAACAATGGGATAGGTGTAATTCTGTTGTATTGTCTTGGATTTTAACATCTTTATCTGAAGAATTATATAATGGTCAAATTTTCGGTGAAATTGCATCTGATGTATGGGAAGAGTTAAAAGAGACTTATGATAAAGTTGATGGGTCTGTTGTGTTTAATTTGCATATTAAGATTAATTCTTTAACACAAAGTGGAACTTCATTGTCTGAATATTATCATAAGTTGAATTCTTACTGGAAACAATATGATGCCATGATAAAATTGCCAGAATGTACTTGTAAAGCTTCTAAGGAAGTTCAGGATCATAGACATTTATTAAAATTGATGCAGTTCTTAATGGGGCTAGATGATATCTATCAACCTGTCAGAAGTCATATGTTAACTAGTGATCCTCTTCCTACTATTAAAACTGCTTTTGCAATACTTTCAAGAGAGGAATCACATAGAAATGCTTCTTTAACTACTTCTGCATCTGTTTCTTCTAAAACTCAAGCTTCTGCTTTTGTTTCAAAAGCTTCTTCTTCTCAATCTATCTCAAATAATTCTTCTTCTCAATCTGGTTCAAATAATTTTTTTAATGCTAGTAATTCAAGCAATGTTTCCAATAATAATAACAGGTTTAGTAGAGGTCCTAACCCCAATCTGAAGTGTACTAAGTGTAATAAACTTGGTCATACTATTGATAGGTGTTATGAAATTGTTGGGTTTCCTCCTAAGAGAAATCCTAACAATTTTAATAACAGGAATAATACTACTGGTTCTTCATGGTCTAATAATACAGGAAACAAATCTTTTTCTAGCAATAACAGTGTTTCAGATAAACAACCATCTCTTCCAATCTCTGAAGAGCAGGTTGCACAACTTCTCAACTTTCTGAACAAAAGGTCATTAACTGATGAACCAAAAGCCAATATGGCAGGTATTAGTTCAAGTTTTTCTAAACCTAATTGGATTATTGATTCAGGAGCTAATCAACATTATACTACTACAGAAAAAGGTCTTAATAATTTAGTTGATATTTCTAATCTTAATTTGATGGTTGAACATCCAAATGGTTCTAAGGCAAAAATTAAAAAAATTGGTGACTGTATTTTATCATCTGAATTAACTTTGTTTGATGTATTTGTTGTTCCTGAGTATTTTGTGAATTTGATGTCTGTATATAAACTTGCTAGAGATAGTAAGAAATTTATTGGATTTGATGAGAATAACTGTTATATTCAGGACTTGCCCCAAAAAGGAATTATGGGAAAGACTCTGGGGACTGGTAGTGTGCAAGGAGGTTTATACTTCTTTGATCATAATTCTGTGCATGGTAATAATGTGAATTCGATTGCTATATCTTGTTGTTTGTCTAAATATACTTGGCATAGTAGATTGGGACATCCTGCAGAACCTGTTCTGCAGGTTCTTAAGTCCAAATTAGAGTTAAAAAATGAGTCTGCTATTCCATGTGACATTTGTCATCAGGCTAAGCAGACTAGAGAGCCTTTTCCTCTCAGTGAGCACAAGTCCAAAGATGTTGGTGATCTTGTTCATTTTGATCTTTGGGGTCCTTACAAGCTTCCTAGTAGGGATGGGTATAAATATTTTTTGACAATTGTTGACGATTTCTCTAGAGCAGTCTGGGTTTATTTGCTTAAAAACAAAACTGACACTTATTCAAACATTCTTACTTTTATTAATATGATTGATACTCAATTTAATAAGAAGGTTAAAGTGGTCAGAAGTGATAATGGTACCGAATTTGTGAATTCTGCTTTAAATCAATTATTTATTTCAAAAGGTATTGTGCATCAAACTTCTTGTGCTTACACTCCACAACAAAATGGGGTGGTTGAGAGGAAACATAGACATTTGCTTAATGTTGCTAGAGCACTTTTGTTTCAAGGGGGAGTACCTCTTAATATGTGGAATGAGTGTATTCTTACTGCTACTTATTTGATTAATAGAACTCCATCTTCTATTTTGAAAGGTAAGACTCCATATGAGTTAATTTATGGAGTTGAACCTTCTTTGCAACATTTAAGAGTGTTTGGTTGTCTGTGTTTTGCAACTAAGCTTAATAATCATGATAAGTTCAGTCCTAGATCTGAGAAGTGTGTTTTTATTGGTTATTCTAATTCTCAAAAAGGTTACAAGTTGTATGGTCTTGAGTCTAAAATGATAATGTATTCAAGAGATGTTAAGTTTTATGAGAATGTTTTTCCTTTCAAATTAGTTTCTGAAACTAAAGATCATGTTTTTAATGAACAGGAACATCTGGAATTTTTCAATCAAAATTTTTTCAATGGATTTGAAGATCCCAATGATGATAATCTTAAAACTGATTTAAATGATGGTAATGGCCATTCTAGTGTTGGCAGTAGTATGAATGATACTACCTGCAGTTTATCTGATGAAGTTGACATTAATGTTAATAACACAGATGAATCAGTTAGTGTTAATAATGGTAATGATACACTTAGTGGTACTCATATGGCTACCAATCTAGAAGAGGCTGATGCTACATATGATGAAAAATCAAATGAGTCTAATCCTAGTATTAGTGAATCTGAGGGAGGTGGTGTTTGTATACCATCTATTTCAAATCTTAGAAGGTCAAACAGAGAGTCTATTCTTCCAAAAAAGTTTGATGATTATTCATTAAAAGAAAGTAAAGTTAAGTATGGTATTGAAAGAGTTGTTAGTTATTCTAAACTTAACATTGAAAATCTCTGTTTTACTTCAGCTCTTAATAAATCTGTTGAACCTAATAGTTTTGTTGAAGCTTCTAAATATAAAGAATGGGTTGATGCTATGAACAATGAGATGGAAGCATTATATAGAAATAAAACTTGGGTTCTTACTGATTTGCCTCCTAATAGGAAACCTATTGGTTGCAAATGGGTATATAAGATTAAATATAAGTCAACAGGTGAAATAGAAAGATATAAAGCTAGATTAGTAGCTAAAGGTTATAGTCAAACTGAAGGTGTTGACTATGATGAAACTTTTTCACCAGTAGTTAAAATGGTGACTGTTAGAAGTGTGATTGCTATAGCTGTTCAAAATGGATGGTCTTTGTTTCAGTTGGATATTAATAATGCATTTCTATATGGTGAACTTGATGAAGAAGTCTATATGACTCTTCCTCAAGGTTATTATGATAAGGATGAAACAAAAGTGTGTAAATTGGTTAAATCTTTGTATGGTCTTAAGCAAGCTCCAAGAAAATGGAATGAAAAATTGTCTAATTGCTTAATAGAAAATGGGTTTGTACAAAGCAAATGTGATTATTCTTTGTATACTAAGTCTAAAGGTGATGTATTTATTATACTTCTAGTATATGTTGATGATATTGTGATAACTGGAAATGATGAAAATGAGATTAAATCTGTGAAACATTTCTTAAGTACTAAGTTTATGATAAAAGATTTAGGTAAACTTAAATATTTCTTGGGAATTGAAGTTGTTGATACTAATAATGGTTTGTGTCTTACTCAAAGAAAATATTGTATGGAGTTGTTAGATGAGTTTGGCTTGTTGGGTTGCAAACCTCTTAGTACTCCAATTGAAATGAATGTATCTGCATATAAGGATACTAAATCTGAATCTGTGTTAAGTAATATAACTGTGTATCAAAAATTGGTTGGCAAGTTGATTTACATAACTGTTACTAGACCTGATATTAGTTTTGCAGTGCATGTTTTGAGTCAGTTTATGCATGCTCCTACTCATTTACATCTGAGATTAGCTTTCAGAGTTCTTAGATACTTGAAAAGATGTCCAGGTAAAGGTATACATTTCACAAAAGGTATGGATCTTAAGATTTCTGCTTTTGTTGATTCTGATTGGGCTAAGAATTTAATTGCCAGGAAATCTATAACTGGTTTCTGCATATTCTTAGGAAACAGTTTGATTTCCTGGAAAAGCAAAAAACAACCCACTGTCTCAAAGTCTTCTGCCGAAGCAGAATATAGAGCAATGGCCTCTGTTACTTGTGAACTTTTGTGGATTATAAATCTACTTTCTGATTTAAAACTAAAACATTTGATTCCTATTAATCTGTTTTGTGATAATGTGCCAGCAATGCAAATTGCTATGAATCCAGTTCATCATGAGAGATCAAAACACTTTGATCTTGATTGGCATATTGTTAGAGAAAAAGTGTCTAGTGGAGTTTTAAAGCCAGTAAAGATTGATTCTAATTTTAATGCTGCTGATATATTTACTAAGGGCTTGACTACTGGTCAACATGACTATTTTTGTGAAAGGTTACAAATGTTAGATATGTTTGCAAGTCAAGATTGTGGGGGTGTGATAAAATAACAAAGTTTTTTATCAATCATGACTTGTTTAAGTTAGAATTGTAACTTGATTTGTTTTCTTAAAGTGCAGGCATTATTTGTAGAAGTGTTAGTTGCTGTGTAGATTAATTCTGAATTATGAAGGACTAAAGTTGTCAAGATTTAAAGCTTGAAGATATGTTAGCTGATACAAGAAGTTTGGTTTACATATGACAAAGGAGTATATCATGAGGGGCTTAATTGCATATTTACTTTCTTATTTAGTATATAAACGATGTTATAGTAGATGGGAATATTTTTTTTTTTAGGTTTTCTATCTGTATTCTTTCTCTGGTTGTGCCTCTCATACACGAATTACGGTTTCTGGTTTTGGTATTTAATATTCATCACTTTGATGAATATTACTAGTCTGTAATCTGGTTAAAAGGTTTCTTTCTTTTATTGTATTTCATAGTTTAAAGTTTGTATAAACAGAACTTAAACTTTTATGTTTTGATTGGTAATGATTCTGAAAGTTTACAAAGTATATTAATCTATCTGCCCATAGTGGAGTTATTGGAAATGGCCAAGTGAACACGAATCTCGTGTTATGGCCACCACTACAAGAAGATTTCGTTAACAAAACAAATGATGGAAAGAAGAACAATGAGAATATAGATGTTGAAAAGAGTTCAGTAGATATCAGAGAAATTGAAAAGAAACTTTTTGTAATGGAACGTTATGCTAGCATACTTCATGGTTTTGTTTTTGGGAAGCCTTTTGAAGAAGAGAAGGATATACCAATTTCTTTACAGAATTCGGGTTCGTTTGATGTTGGTAAAGAGTGGGAGAATATGTTGGAATCGTGTGATCAAGGTAAGCTGGTACGGTTGGAAATGTTTCACCGTAACATGCTTGCTGGTGTTAAAGATAAGATCATGAAGAAAAAGATTAAGGAGATGATCAAGGAGTGTCTTGAATCTTCAACTAGTATGCCTAATTAATTAAGGTATCATAATGATATCTAAATGAATCTTTATCTGGTTAGCATGCCTTTTTGTTTGTTTATCTGTATGCAAGTAGCAGTGGTTAAGATTAGAATGAAGATTTATCGGTTGTCGATTTTAGGCATGTAAATGTCTGCATTTTGTATAACAAGTTATGGCTATGCAGTTTGTGCACAAGGTATCATAGTATCATACTGATATCTACGTGCATCAATTCTGTAACGGACACTCATTTCAACTAGTATACCTAGAAGGCTAGAAGCCAATTTTAAGCTGCGGTTCTTGAAATGATTAATGTTTTAGGCTGTAATCTGTAACAGACATTGAGATTTTTGAAGTGCATAATGTTTTTTTTACTCTTTAAGGCGGGCCGCAGGATATTCACGTGAGACTTGTACTTGTGTTTAAAAGGAACTGCATTTCAGTTTCTGCCATACCTAAAGAAGACCCAAATTAGTTTCAAAATGTCCGTTTCACAGAAAAGTATCCAAACTAAGGGTAGCTCCGTAGCTGTGCATCTGCTATAAATATGTACAGACTACAGAGATAACATCGCGACAAAACAAAATTCTTCGGTAGATTTTTTGTTCGTAATTCAACTTTGTTAAATTTATTGCAATTATTCATATACTCATGTTCCTTGATATGAGTTGTTAAGAAAACAGAGGTCTATAAATTGTAATCAAGTACTCTTTTACATAAACTCTTCTTATCCTGGGCTTCTTACACCTTACTGTTTTACATATGACTTTTGGTAAACTTTTTTTTTTTTTTTTTCCATTACTATAAATCTGTACAAGTCTTCATAAACAAAGCCAAACCAAGCACATCAATACTAACATTAGAGACATGTAAACCAGATTCAAATAATGACTAATGAGAGCATCTGTGAACGGTTTACCTTGTATAAGCAAGTAGATTTGTTTTTTTCTCTTTCAAAGTGGACTTGGAGGGAAGACGGCGGATTCAAAGAGGAAATCGTAGATCACATCTAGGTAGTTTTATGTAGTTCTGCGCCTATGTTTCGATACATAATATCTATACACTCATTTTTGTGGTAAAAGTTATCTAACATAGTTCGTAAGATTGATCAACCACCACGAAAATGTACTACGATCTTATGAGGTAATGCTCTTTTGGCCAGACTAGTCACTTTAACTACTAATATACTCGTACAAGGAAATCTTATAAAATTTCGTAGCCTTACCAATCGATTCTAGTAAATTGAGTTATATAGTACAAAGATATTTAACGTATCCACACAGATCTTATAGTAAAATATTGTGTCATATACAACATCTTTTATCGATGTTACGATTTGCACATTATTTTTCGTATTTGCATATTTTTTCTTCTTCTTCTTCATGTGACATTGTGACATCTAAATAATAAAAGAGACATTGAAATTTACGTGAAAAACCACAATAGGGTAAAAATCAAGGAGAATGAAGAAAACATTTTAATAAATAGAAAATTAAAAAATATTACATTTACTCTTCAATTATAAACCTATACACTAATTTTTATATCTCTTGTAATTAGGGGAAGGAGTCTATCAACTCTTCATAAGAAGAACTTTGTATTTTGAGATGTATAAATGAACTTACAAAGTGCTCTATATAACTCCTAATTGTAAGCACCAATCGAATCTTCTACACGAGTATGTATAAAAATATTAACAATTATACACACAGTGAGTAATTGTCACTAACAATCCAAAGCTACCAATTTTTAACATTTTTTTACCGTCATCCGACACAAAGAATTACTCCATTTTACAGTACAAGTTTCAAAACAACATCCTCCTTACTTTGCTTTCACGCGCCTTCTTTCTTATTGGACTTGTAACATATAAGTATTATTATTATCTTTCTCGTCTTGTGCACGTTTAAAAATATCCTTACTACTACTTCTAAGTGTACATATCATCGTAAGATGGTTAATTTGAAAGGCGATTTCAGCAACAGCTAAACCTTCTATTCTATTTTTATTTTTATTTATTAGTTTAAGTTTATTCTCTTCTAAATCAATTAATTTAAGGGTTTATTGTTATGTTATGTAATATACTTTACATTTTTTACTATTGTATGAGTCGAATTTTGAAAATTTTTATTGTATGTATTGAACTTGTAAATATGGTCTATTTGTGTAAAATTTTCTTTTTGAGTAAGACTCAAATAGGAAATTTTTTTTTAGTCTTATTCACAGGTTAACTACATACACTAAAACAAAGTATGACGTATACAATAGTTTAATTAAATCCCGGCGCACGTTAGCTCAGTCCATGCTTTAACTTACGTATTTTTTTTTTTTTTTTTTATCAGCATCTTTTAACTTATAAGTTATAACACGCGCCTTTGGTCAAAACCCTTGAAAGCCCTAAACTGCAAAACCCTCATTCATCTCCGGCCAGATGCCCGGCCTTCTTACACTTTCCGGAGACTCTTCCGACGCCGTCGTTCCATACACACCGGAACTAACCAATCCAACAATCTACACTCTCCACCACGGTCTTAATCCTCCAATAACTCCTCGCATCTCCATCTCATGGTCTCGCGGTAACTCCTTACGTGTTTCCGTCTTCCGGTCACCTGAAACAACCAGTGAAACTGAAAGTGGCGGGAAAGTGATTGAGGTGAAAGTAAGTGGTGAAGATGCTGATAGTGAAATTAATGATGATGTAAAGTGGCGGAGGATAGTGTATGGATCAGTGGCGCCGTTTGCGCATTTGCAGAATAAGAAGAACGCGATTGCTGCGTTGTCGGAGTTACGGCATTTGGATCCATATGACGGCGAGTGGTAATTGATTTTTGTGACTTATTTTGTGAGTTTTGAGTAGTTCTTACCAATACTTAGGTTTTTATTTGATTCTTCTCCTATATATATAATTAAGTGTGTTTGGTAGAGCTGTAATATCTGATGGAATTATATAGAGGTGCAGAATTAGGGAAGTAAAAAACGTAGTAATACAACATTACTGCTTTATCAATGTAATTTGACTTTCAGAATCTGTTAGTGTGTAATAGGGTCATATCTGTTTGTATGTAATTATGTATGTAAGTGATAGCCTTTTCAAACTTAAGCATAGAGTGCAATACCAGAGAGATTCATATGGCATGTTGAACTTAGCTAGTTGGACTGTTAAGTTTGTGAAGACTTACTGTAGTTTGAGTTTGGGAGCGTCTAATGGAACAGAAAATGCCTGGTGGTGTTTGGTTTGTAACACGGAATCACTATGGGTATTGGTTTAGTAATGGGGTGGAATGGGAATTGATTTCTACAGTCCCTCTATGTATTTTAAACTCAATTGTACAACATCACATCCATTTCGTTTAACCAAAAACCTTTCATGGGATTGACTATTGAGACCCATTTCTTAATTCCCATACCTGCTTATTAAATGTACCAGTGATTGGTTAGTAGGTATTGGTCTCTAATGAAGAATGTAAGTTTGCTTTTTGATAGATAATAATTTATTACGATGGATGATCATTGACTTTAAGAAGATTTCTGTATCATCTGTTTGATGATGATTAATATGTTGTATACGTTAATTATGTCTTATAGAGCGTTACTTCATGAAAACAGGTCAAAATATGTTTTGGAGTATAGCAAAGAGATAAAGTCTCTTTTAGGAAACAAGAAATCGAGTCCTACCTCGTTAATTGAAGATCCAAAGACTGTATTACAGGTATTACCATGTTCTAAATGTTGTTCTGTTGCAGTTGGAACTTACAAGTAATTAGTTAGTCTTTCTTAACTCAATAGAATGTTGAGGAGCCAAGCTCTTTGAAAGCTGCATGGGAGCTGCTGGAAATATTTTATGCAGACAAACAATCTCAGCCTTGGATCCCTGAAAAACTTGTTGATTGGTTATCTGTAAGCATACTTGACTTGATTCTCATTTACTAAATGTATATGTTATTACTTCTTACACTTCTCTTAGTTTGCTCAGTAGGTATACGTTATTCATTGATGATTATGCTTCTCTTAGGATTATGATAGTCTGTTCTCTGGACAAGTGCCAAGTGTCCATTTGAGACTGGTGGAGTTTCAAGCAGAACTAATTAATATACAGGTTGAAATTGATATTATATATGCTTTTACACTTTGTGTATTGTCTAATGTGGTATAATTGTTATTGAAACATTAAATATACGGGTTCTGAATTTTAAATCTTATCCCCAGGCAGTTGAAAATGAGCCTTCATATTGGCAAGCAATTTCTTCCGCACTAGCAGTTGGCTGGCTAGATGTTGTAGTGAGTATACACACGTGAAACACAAGTTGATGACAAACATTTTATTGTTATGCTATTTGTTAAGATCTTTCATGACATTTATAATGGCAATTGTAGGTGAAATTGTTGCGTTTACATGGATCGTATCAGCTTAATCAGCTAGGGACTCGTGAGGTTCGTATTTGATTACTATATTATAGAGCTATATGCAGCTCAGTGTATTGGGTAAAAATGGCATTACTGTTGCAGACAGAAAACGGACTTGTAGAAGCAGTTGCAGTTCTAGTATCTAAAATGCCACGCATGCGTGAGGATCTACCAGATGGAAAGTTAGGTGAATGCTATTACAACAAATCCGATTTTATGAGGGTAAGAAGTTATGCTATGTATCACTTTAAAGTAACATTCTTAATTAACTTGTATTAAAAGAATGTTAATACCTACTAGGCATGGGAGAAATGGCGATCACAAATAACCAAATTGGACTGCAGTGCATTCTGGCTTCAATGCAGTCATCATCATACTAAAGAAAACCTAAAGAATTTGCTTCAAATTTTGCTGGGAACGACCGGTAGTCTGTCTAGTGCCACCTGTCATTGGGTAGAGCTATATATTGCTCACTTCCTGTATATCAGACCCTTTACTTCGGTCAGTGTTTTTTTTTCATCAGTTTTCTTGACTTGAATAGCTCATAATTTAGATCAATGATTTTTGACGTCAATACGTTTTTTCTTTTTCTTTGCAGGGTTTAGAAAGCATGCATGTCCTAGCTCAAAAATGTATCCAATTAAAACCTATGTCTAGTTATCATAAGCTGATGAGACTTCTAATTGGGATTCTTGGAGAAAATACAGAGGTAATGAGTAACCTTAAAAAACATTTTAATTACCGAATTGTTGTGATTGTAAAATCTCATAGTTCTGTTCTACTCAGGTTGTATTGGCTGAATGCTCAAGATCATTTGGTCCTTGGTAGGATACATATATATCTACTTCATTATTAATTTTGTTTACATATTATCCATTGTTTATTTTGTTATTTCTGGTGGTAGGATGATTGCACATGCTACAGAGTTGTTAACGGCTGGGAGTATTGAGGCGGAAATTCTTTTAAAAGAAGAACGTGATAATTTAGGGGGAATCAGCATAGAGGAATCCCATCGACTTGTTTATGCTCAAGTGTTGTCTTCTCATGCCTTAACTTGGCAAGTGAGTGCATGTTCAACTTAAACTATTTATTCATGTTAGTTACTCTTTTTTAATTTGATTATCTTAATTTGCAGATCGCTCCAATATATTTAATATCTTGTGTGAAACATGGAGTTGGGTTGTTGGAAATCTTGTTGTACAAGCAACCTGTATATCATAGTCGAGTTCTCCTTAAGAACATTGAGATATGTCGTATGTATGATCTTGATAGCGTGAGCGCAAATGCTATGAAGGTAATTTGTTTGCGAGTTTTTCTTATAATCTGGAAAATCTGTTACTAATAATATTTAATACATGCTGCTAAAATCAGATTGCGGGAGTGCATCACTGGAAGCATGGTAGGAAAGGTGCAGGAGTCTTTTGGCTGCAACAAGCTCGGGATGAAGTTCGCCTAAATCGAATTGCCCAACAGTTGTTTGACTTCGTCGGGAAGTCAATCTCGGATGAGAGTTTCGAGGTAAGCACTGCGTATATGTGTTTCAGTTTATGTATTCTCTCTGAAATTTGAATGGCTGATCATGGATATTACATCTGCAGCAATGGGAAGGCTTGATTGAACTATTGGGCTCTGAATCTAGAATTGCAGGGGGTCTTGAGTTCCTTCACAAGTACGTTTTAATAAATAAAAGAGTAAAATATTCCTGGGTTTTGTCGCCTTAATTCTCGTTTTTTTTTTAATATATAATTGTTGCTGTATAGATATCGGGACTTCAAGAGATCTCTGCAGCAGGTCCAAGATGGCGTTTTGAACGATGCTACTCGAAAAGCTGGTGAAGCTCTTATATTGGTATGTGGTTGCATACTATTTTATGATTAGTTGACTACTCATCAATTTGCTAACTAAATAGGTCATCGTGTTTATTTTATTCTTGTGACACAGCTTATGAAAAATCCTTCTACACCTCAACGGTTTTGGCTGCCTCTTCTGTATGATTCGGTGAGCTATTTATCACTGTTCTCGTGTGCATATTTTGATCATTTGTTTTGATTTGTATGATCATAGTTTTAATTATTTTCTGATCTGTAGTTGAAGTTGCTCAACTGGCAGGAGCGTCCTCTACTGAATGTATCTCAGACTAACCTGCTATTGAATAAATTGCAAGAGTTGTCGGTGGCAAAGCTACGCCCTGATTTTGTTGAGGTGGGGCTACCGCCACAGGCCTTAAGTTCTGTTAGGTTGGCTCTTGCTACCAACTTAGGTCGTGCTATCCTTGAGGAATGATCTGTTGTTCACAGAATGTCTAGTGGTACGTTTACTCTCTTGAATTGCGATCTGTTCTTCCACGTGCTCTTTTGAATTCTTGTTATGATTATCTTTTGTTTGCTATAATAGTAACGTTATTTTTTAACCTATTTTTTAGTTTCTTTGCTATTATATATTACCTTACAAATTTTCTCATTTTCAGAATGAAATGTCCAAAAATATGATAGACGATTGTGTCTGTAAAGTTTTTAAAAGGGTGATGCCACATGCTGTTTTCTTTTCCCCACTAAATTTGTTAATAAGGTGGTATATTTACTCTGATTTTTTGAAGTGTTGTTTCGTCTAGAACAAAAAACCAAGATGAATGGAAACATGGATCTTTTTTCTTGACTCTATAGTTGCTCCATTATTATTGATTTTATTCTTCTGTAACAGGTAAAGTGATATTTAGACCCTAAAAAAGAGCTGTAGACACATATCTGGTTCGGATGGTGCTTTTACATTTCGTGATAACTCAGTAAAAGTTTGCCAAATTACGCCTTCCTGTACAACTAGTAATATATTTGTATCTATCTGTGGAGCTGCGTTTGATATGAACGCTGTTTATGTAATGTCATGAAGCTCGAGTTGTAGAATATTGTCATGAGTTGCCCTTGGTGCAAAATTATAAATTTTTAGCATTTCAATGAGATACATCATGTCTTGTGCTGGTCAAAAAATCTCTCAGCTTATGGTTTAACTTTTAAGAAAAAATAAAATAAAATCCACAACACTTTAAAAATAGTGTCCTCAATTCTACCACTTCTTCAGTCAATAATATTTTCACCACACCATGTCCGCTCTAATGCATTGAAAAGTTCAATTCAAGTGGGCTGTTGGTGTTGACATACTCTGAAGTTCACTCTCACTTTCTGTTTGACCGAAAAGTCATCCTGCTTTAAATAAATTTAATGTTAGCTGCTGCCTCAAGCCTTGATTTATTAACTACTACAATTGGCTCATGTATTCTTTGATCATCATTTCTCTATGTAGGGTTGTTGATTAGATCATTTGCAACGTGTCCATATTTGGCTCATGTATCCTTTGATCATCATTTCTCTATGTAGGGTCGCTGATTAGACCACCTGCAACGTGCCCATATTTGGGGCGTTCAGGCCTCAAGAACATCAGAATGCTGGCAACTCGGGTCGTTTTGAGCAGGTGTTGTGTAGCCCAAAACGGGCAAATTCGAGGCATTTGGCGAGACCCACTTGATTTTTTTTTCTTTTTCCTTTTTCTTTTACGTATTTAAATAAAAAAAACTTTTTTAAAAAATAATAAGACCGTGTTCTGGATTTTATTTTTATAAAGAAAAATAATAATAAATAAAAATTTTTCCAACGGTTTTTTTTTAAATTAATTAATATTATTACATACCTTACTATCTATAAATACCACACAATTCCAATCTCAAAAACACACAACAAACCATACAATTCATACAATAAACACTCAAATGGATGCAATCAATTTTCTTTTGATTCATCTTCGGAAGATGAACTTCTTTTGAAAATTATGCAACAATACGCCGAAGAAAAAAAGAGAGAGGTCGATCAAAGTTCAAGATCACCACGTAACCGAATCTACATTTCAAGGGATCGTGAAAGTGCCCAACAACATTTGTGGGAAGACTACTTTTCCGAGAAGCCAAAGTATCCTCCAAACTTGTTTAAAAGACGTTTTCATATGCGTTGGGAATTATTTATTCGAATCTTAAAAGGTATATCCGACTACTCTATTGAACCTATTTTCGATCACTTTACTTATTTTAAACAAAAACCGGGTGCATTTAGTCGGCATGATTTTACCGCGCTACACAAGTGCACGTCCGTCATATGCCAATTGGCGTATGGAACATCGGCTGATACAGATGGGTGAAAGAACGTCATCCGACTGTCTAACCAACTTTTGTAAGTGTGTATTTGATCTATATATACTCGGCGTAGTATTTGAGAAATCCGATGGTTACAGATACCGTTCGGCAATATAAAGCACACGAAGAGAAACATGGTTTTAAAGGAATGCTTGGAAGCATTAAATGTATGCATTGACAATGGAGGATTTGCCTGAATGCATGTAAATGTCAGTACACTAGGGGTGATCACAGACACCTGACCATCATCCCTGAAGCTGTTGCTTCATACGACATGTGGAAATGGCATGCTTTTTTTTGGCATAGCGAGTTCGAACAACGACATTAACGTTTTAAACCACTTTCCGTTATTCGATTCCATCAAAAATGATGCCGGTTCACCTGCAACATTTGACGTGAATGGACATAACTACACAAAAGGGTATTACCTGACCGATGGTATTTATCTAGATTGGGTCACACTTGTCAAGGCCTTTACGTGTCCTATTGACGATAAACGAGTCAAGTTCAAGAAATTTTAAGAAAGTGCACGAAAAGATGTCGAACGAACTTTTGGTGTACTTCAAGGTAGGTTTGCAATTTTAAAGATGGGCTTAGTATCCAAAAATGTATTCTACTTTGACCAAATCTCTAAGTTATGTATCCACCTAAAATCGTCTCTAAAGTATGTATCCAACTTGTTAAAACTCATAATTAGTGTTATGGACGACTTGTTTAGACCAATAGCCGTTTATAATATAAACGTGGCATGCTGAGTGGACTAAGTGAGTATGTAAAAGAGATAATATCTTATCTTATCTTTTTAATTTTACTTAAATAAAATAAAGAAGAGTAAAATATTTTTGGCGGGAAATGATCTGGACTGAATTACTAGGCAGCCAACTCACTCACTTAGTCCACTCAGCATGCTACATTTATATTGTAACCGGCTATTGGTTTAAACAAGTCGTCCATAACACTGATTATGAGTTTTAACAAGTTGGATACATGCTTTAGAGACGATTTTAGGTGGATATATAACTTAGAGATTTGGTCAAAGTTGGATAAAATTTTGGATACTGAGCCCTTTAAAGATCGTGGGACGAGCTATGAGTGTCAACAAGATGCGAAGACAATTATACGCTTGTGTCATATTGCATAACATAATACAAGAGGATATCAGATTCACAATATCGTCTATCGAGCAAGAGATGATCGACGACCCTGTTAACCAGCCTCGAAGGGATTTTAGGACTCGTGTAAGAGACCAAGAATCAAGAATAAAAGAATTGAAATAGGTGACAAAGATGTGCACGAACAACTACGTGACGATCTCACCAAGCATATTTGGACGCTTCCACCAAACTTTCACACCTTAAATGCATAATTAATTGTAATGTTTTTATTTTTAATTATTGAATTTTTTTTAATAAGTACTTTTAATTTTAGTAAGTGTATTTAAATTAGTTGATTAAATGTATTTGTTTTGTTAAATAAATGAAAATTAAATTTAGTTATTGGGACTCGGGGGAAAAATTGGACGTTCTGGTGTTACCATTGTTAGTGCTGAAAATGGTGTTGTGTTATGTTGACGTGACACCTGAAAAAAGAGCGATCTGGTGTTACGACTGTATGTGGTCGGTCATTTTCTGCTTTGTCGTTATTGACCCTTCTCATGTGTCTAGTCTGCTTATGCATGTGTTGATACACATGAGACACATGAGTGTATATCCCTAGCCATTCTAATTTTCCAAATTTTTCTTACTACCTTACCAACGAGTCTTCTCCTCTAACAACTTGTATACTCTCATTTAACGTAATATAAATATAAATTACAATGCCATATGTTTAGGGGTTGGTTTCTTGGTTAGCTCAAATGTCAGGTTCAAACAAGCACACTTTTCAAAGTGGGGAATCATCATATTAATTTAACTAGAAGTTTGAAACACACATTCATTAATTTGATAACCATCCGATCCGCTAGTAGATGATATATATATAGGAGCTGGAATATTACGCGTTTTATATGATACCATGCACGTGACGCGGGCTTCCATGGAGCACACAAACCTATACACAAGGTTGACTTTCACTTGTTATCCCATTTGAATGCATATATGCAACGTACGTGTACAGTAATATCTAAGGCTCTATGCAACATTTAAGTTGTACGTTCTTCTACATACTTAGCCATTTTCTTCCATTCTCAACTTCTGCACACACCCTTTTGTTACATTTTTTAACTTTTGCACTCACAAACTCGATTTGATCTTCATATATTATATTGATCAACAAATAATGGAGGCTTTCGCGAAGGAGTTTGAACATCTCAAAATCCAACTAGAAGATATAAAATCAGCCACCGACAACTTTGATGATGAAAAAGTTATCGGAAAGGGTGGTTTTGGAAAGGTGTATAAAGGAGAAGTGACTCACTCTACGGGGCAAAACTTTGTCGCTATTAAACGCCTAGATCGTAGTCATGGTCAAGGCGACATTGAGTTCTGGAAAGAGATCACGCTGCTCTCCCGTTACACCCATGAAAATCTTATCTCTCTCCTTGGATTTTGTGATGAGAGTGGTGAAAGAATACTTGTGTATGAGCTTGCATTTAATAAAAGCCTTGATCGCCATTTACGTAGCATTACTCTCACGTGGAGTCAACGTATCAAGATATGCCTTGATGCTGCAAGGGGCTTATGCTACCTTCACGATGACAAAGGCAGTTATCAAAGAGTTATCCATCGAGATATCAAAAGCGCCAACATCCTACTGGATGAAAAATGGAACGCTAAAGTTTCTGACATGGGACTGTCAAAACTAGGACCCGCTAATCAGCAGCACACGGCTCTTGTCACCAATGCTGTCGGTACCGCTGGCTACTGTGATCCATTGTATATGGAGGAGTACATCTTAACAAAAGAGTCAGATGTATATTAGTTTGGCGCTGTCTTATTCGAAGTATTGTGTGGGAGATTATGCTACGAATATAAAAATGGCAAGTATGAACAGATTTTTGTTCCTAGGTGGAAAGAAAGCTACGAACATAGTAAGTTAGATGAGATTATCTTTCAGGGTCTAAAAACCCCAATGGATGCAAGTTCTTTGGCATCTTTTGCGGACATTGCATACCAGTGTTTAAACAGATCACGTGTAGAAAGGCCAAGCATGTTTACTGTTGTAGCAAAACTTGAGGTTGCACTTGGATACCAGGAGCTTTATGAAAGCGGCGTGAAACTCCCAAAGGGCTACAAAGAAATGATCAAGACAGCAGTGCCTCCTCTGAGCTATAGATCTGAAGTAGAACTGAAGAAGCTCTTCTTTGAAGGGATGCTGCTAAATTGGGGCAAAACGGTACGTAATTACATTTCTATTATAGTTAGTCATGATTTAAACTTTCATATTCATATAATGTTAAATGTTAATGTTACTAAACTTAACACTAAGATTGGTTCTCCCTCCATCTCAATCAATTTGTTCCTATTTCTATTATAGTATGTCCCAAAATAATCGTCCACTTTCAATTTTAGTCGATCAAAAAAATTGTATTGCGTAATATTGCAGTTTTATAAAACAGTATGCACGCATTTATCTACAAAAATAACGGTAGCAAATCATATATTTCATCTGCAATGCATATGAGCATACGTAGAAGTAGCACCCGTGAGAAATTGTAAAATAAAAAAAATAATAAAATCTTGGATCCCCAAATCTCTACTCATGCTAATGAACTAATCCTACATCAGCTAAACTAACTTGAAAACTTGTTTGATTGACAGTGGTTTTCATTAAATATGAAAGAAGAACATTGTGAAATGATATCTATAGCAGAATGTTTGACTCCAATTGCAAGTGAATCCGAGACTTACATATATTCATCTGAATATGATTCAAGGTGAATTATCCTCCTGCTCCTCAGCTCCCCTTTGTTTTGTAGGATTGTGATTCTATATCTTGAACTCCTGAAGTATAATGTGTATATATAGTATATGTATGTATAGACTATTGTACCAATCTTTATTTCTTATTCATGCAGATTTGCAGTGGGAAGCTATGAACCCAAAAAACAAGTTTTCAAAACACATGTCCGAACTCAATTCCTGACACCATTAATCACATACACTGTGAATCTTGTGTTAAAAAATCTGGAGCCTGACGAACAATATATAGGCCTTGAATACAAATTGGAAGGGGCCAGAACCTCTTATTCATTCCTTTGCGATGAGAGAGAAGATGGATGGTCGTCAGTTGAATTATTTCAGTTCACCAGCGAAAAGAGTGATGTTGATCTTAAAATCCTGTTTGATATCGAGCACTGTCGAAATATACTCGTGGACGGCATTGAGTTTCAACCTCTGAAGAAAGTAAGCTGACAAACACCAGTTTATACATTTTTCATTCTCTAATAGAACAGTTAATGCAAGACAACTAGAGATCACTTAATTTTCTCTAGGGACAAACTTTCATGGTATATAAAAGAACACATCTAGAATATGATATTCTGTTCATTTGTAACTCAGACTATAAATTGGTAACGATTGTTTTATAGGTAGAATATAAAGTTTTAAATGATGAGAAGGTAGATATGCAACCATTATCAGATTCAGACTCAGATTGGAAGCATAAATTGCCTAATGATTATGAAGATATAGTCAATAGGTCAAAACATGCTGTGAAATGGACAACAAAGAAGGAACTCTACTGTATTCTTTGCAAAGGGTTCCTAATCAACAATGGTGAAGAGGTAACCTTCTTAATTAAGAGCTATTCACTCCTATATAGTTTGTTATGTTCACTTAAATCGCTTATGAACACAGCTCCACAGGTTTAAATTCGAAGCAATTAATCCGTAACTGCTAAACTCACAATCACATATTTATTGGTTGACAGTGGTTATCTGTTGGCAAAAATGGGAAGAAATGCCTTATGCTGTCAGCAAGAGCCACTTTGGAAGTCGATAAATGGAGATGGAAGTTTCTACCCAAAACAAGGTTCTTTTCCTATTTCGCAGCCTCTGTTCTTGTAGACGTGTCTATATATGTTTTTCAAATACAAGCACATAGGCCTGTAAGTAAACGGACCAAACGGACACGAACGAGCCTTGTTCATGTTTGTTCATTTAACTTTTATCGTTTAACAAACGCTTCTTGAATGGTGAACTGAACGAAAATCATACTCGTGTGACGTGTCCGTTCATTAAGAAAACTAAATTGTTTTTTATCGTTTAACAAACGCTTCTTGAATGGTGAACTGAACGAAAATCATACTCGTGTGACGTGTCCGTTCATTAAGAAAACTAAATTGTTTTTTATCGTTTAACAAACGCTTCTTGAATGGTGAACTGAACGAAAATCATACTCGTGTGACGTGTCCGTTCATTAAGAAAACTAAATTGTTCATATTCGTTCATTAATACGTTAAATGAACATAAAGAACATAAATGAACGCAAACAAACATTCTGTTATCCAATTCTAACATTTTGTTAAATGCAAATCGTCTTTTCTCAGATTTGAAGTGGCTCACCATCCTTTAAGCAAATTTCATATTTCCTGCGAAATCGAATCAGGATTATTATCTCCACAAACAACATACGCGTGTTACCTTGTCTACAAACAAGAAGGCAACTACAGGCTTCAACCGCCTCCAGCATTTGTGAAAGATAAGAATTCACATTCAGGAGAAACATGCAATATCTATTTCCGTTCTCCTCAAACTCCTGTTATTATCAAAGGAAAGGTTGACGAAAAGACCCACAACCCAATGAATAGACCTAGAATAAAAGGCCTTCCACAATGGAGGAGCGATGGTTTGATGGAAGTACAAATATGGGAGTTTCGTACTACCACCAAAATGATTTGTATGCATCTTAAATTGTCCAGTTATGACGAAACACTTAAAGGGATTAAAGTGCAAGGCATTGAATTTAGACCTGCATAGACTCTGTTCTTGATGATTGGACAAAACTTAATCGAAAAACGAAAGAAGTTCATTTTCTTTACTAATTCTGTTGTTTTTGTATCATGAATTACATCTTTAATCAGGTTTTCGATGAGAAAATCTATGCGTGCGCTCACGTTTTACTTATCGTCATACATATTTCTCATAACGTAAAAGATTTGAGATAGTACAGAGGATTTTAGAACTAGCATGTTGATAATATGGTTGCTAATGATGAACTTGTTTTATATATGCAAACAGTAAAAAGGTTGGCTAGGTCAAAAACGAAAGATACATTAAAAGTTAATCCAGAGTCCAGTAATGATTTGAGTGAAGTAGTGAACCATACTAAACAAGTGATATTCAGACAAATCATTAGTTGACATAACTGAAACCTATTAGATATTAGATAATCTTAAATTCTTGATGATATTAACATTTGTAAAACAATATAAAATGTCGTGTACAAAAGTTTAACTTACAATTCTCTCAAAACATACTCAATGATCATATATATGGTTACTTACATTTAAAAAAAAACTTCCCTTACTTTCCTGTTTTTTCTTCTTCTTATTTTATTTTACTTTTTGTTTTTTTTATTTGTTTTCATGAAATTTCACCCTATAAAAACTGTAGAGTAAATTCCATAAATGGTCCCCGTGATTTACATTGATTTACGAAAACAGTCCATGTACTCTTTTTTCAACGTTTTCGGTCCAATAACTTTGGATTTGCTCGCAAATGGTACCTTAACTTTGGATTTTTGCTCGCAAATGGTCCCTCCGTCTAACTTTGGATTTGCTCGCAAATGAAGGGACCATTTGCGAGCAAAATCAAAGTTATTGGACCGAAAACGTTGAAAAAAGAGTACAAGGACTGTTTTCGTAAATCAATGTAAACTACAGAGACCATTTATGGAATTTACTCAAAACTGTACTTAGAATGATCATATATTTGGTTACTATCTTTTTTACCTTCATTGTTTGAGTTGCACAAATATACTTTTTTGGTGTTTGAGTACAAACTGTACTTAGAATGATCAAGACATTTGTAATTGTTTGTATTGTGACGCTCATATGACTTTCGGGCTTTGGACTTAGCCCAGCTCAATCTGATCCGGGTCGAACTGTGACTAATTTCATACCTCGTTGGTACTTTTGGGTCGGGGCATGTTTCGGGCCATACTTTTTCAGGCTTTTTTCTTTTTAGGTCCGTGCTTGGGTTAAAGCCCATCTTTGCATCTCTAATAATTACTGTACTTAGCAATGGCTTATGGGTTAAAAATGTAATTTCACTAAACTTAAAAGTAAAAAGCCATATATGGTTGAACACTTGAACATCTTCAAAACCTTGGTCATCTCAGTCCCAAATATTAGCCGGATTACAGTGCATCACATTGAGTCACCATGAGCTCATCATCAACTAGGGTTTTTGGTGCCATTTTACACAGATTCTCAACTGCTGTTTCCATTAAATCCCCCAATTCATTCCCCATTCAAGGTTAAACCCCTTTCCAATCTTTTAACATTTCGCTTTATTAATCGTATTACTACAATATTTCAACTTAGTTTTTGGTATTATTGATAAGGATTTCGATTTTTTTTAGGTTTTAACTATGCCATCATTGCTCATTGCTGAAATTGTTTTTTTTCTTCTTCTGTGTGTAGGGTTATTTAGGTTAAACAAGGGTTTAATATCTTCTTCATCAAATTACTCATCTTGTGCAAAATGGGTTACTCCAATTGAGTTCAAACCTTTGAATTCTGTCAGAAAGATTTGGACTCGTGGTCCTCTTTGTATGGGAAGAAGGTCTGCTAAGATTGCAGGCAGAAAGGTAAGGTCAAATATAAAAATCTTTTATTGAGATTTTTTCTTTATAATAAATTCTGTATGTAACGGGTAAAATTTTTAACTATAGCGAATACTAAGGATCGAATGTTGTTGCGATACAAGTGATTATAAAAAAACTAGTTGAATTTTGAATGTGGAAATAAATAAGTTTGACCTAAAAAGTCAACTGTGACACTTACTACTTCGTTTAGAACCCGTACTTGTCGTCTAACTATAGAATCTGGAGATGATATTAAGTAGTTATTTTACAGAAGAGGATAATATGATACATCATGAAAGTTTAACACTAGTGTGAGGTTTGAGTAAGGTTTTTTTATTGCTTAATCATTTCATTATTAGGCCTAATTTCAGGGTGCTCAAGATGCAAAGAAAATGAAGCTCTATGCGAAAGTCGGAAAGGAAGTTGTATCCGCGTAAGTTTCTCAAATTCAGTAGCTAACTAGCTATGTACTCGTGTGGATCTCAAAACATATAATGTTTCTTGTGCACAACCCTTTAGGTACATACGAAAGCTGTCTTCACAATGAAGTATGTGATATCATCTTGATTATGCGTATCTTTCCAATTACACTGTGAACTTTCTGCTTTGTTATAAGGTTTCGAAACGTATGGATGGATGTTACGATACATATGTTAATTGTTAAGCAACACAGAGAAACTATAAATTGTTGGCACCGTTCGGTTTTAATCGCATCTAGTTTGCAGGGACACCCTCAGATACTGAACCAGTTTCAGTATGTGATCAACATTGTACAGTATATACTTTAGAGTAGCAACTTATCTATTTAGAAATCCCTCTTGACATATCTCTGATACTTACTCTTTCTAACTTAAATTTATCTCACATGCTTCTTTTAAATATTTTGATTAACCTCTTGTTAAAGTGTTAAACCCTTGAGCTGCATATCTCGAAGAATTAAGTACATACTCCACCCAAAGCCTTTAATATAAATGTTCTCCGACATACTCGTACGACACTCTTTGCAGAATGTCCCCCTAGATGTTCAACTTGCAACAGTATGTTCACAACACCTAATCTTAAACTAGTAGAAATGGTGATCAGAGTTTGGTGTTGACTACGTGACTATATTGTAACGTTCTACCTTATCAGTTTGTAGGCAGTATCTGTCATGTTCTGTTATTTGGATGTTTATCTATATCTTTATTCTAGACAAACTTGTAATCGATCGTGGATATCCAAAGCTTATATGTATGATATAGTTAAACACAACTTCATCACAACGTATATGTCGAGGCATTGGGAGTGTGACACTGAGTTTTTCGTATCTGCATTCTTATCTCTACTGATTCAGATTTGTAGATATAATCTCCATGAAACTATTAAAAATTTTCTTTGGCTTTTATTTTGTTGTTTGAATTAAGCTCATTATTGAATCGAGTCAAAACGGGTTATTTTATAACATGGGTTGAAACGGGTCAGTTGGATATTTTGATTGATCTTCCAAGACTTTCTTATCCTTTTTAATGAATCTTATTAATATACCATGTACATGTATTAAGTAAGATTAAATTGACTATACTATCATTTTGGGAGGTTGTAATCGTCTCACTACACTGTGTGAATTTTGACCCGTTTCTGTAGACATGTTACATTTTTCTTATTAGACCTGTTGGAGATAACATGCAATGCATATCGACCCTTTCTCAGATAAGTAGGACAACATTGCTATCTCTATCTGAGCTAATAACTAGTAGAAACATTAGGGATCAAAAGCATGCAGCTCTTAAGTCCTGGTAACAGAGTAACAGACATCATATTACATTATTACTCAAATAATATAACCATTTTGTTGTTGACTGAATATCTAAAGTGTTTATCCAGATCTCATGATTTTTTTTCTTCTCTTGCATAGTTGTGTATATGAACAAAAAGTCCTATCAATCACAAACTATGGTTCTCACAAACATATATTGTTATTACTATATAGTGTGAAGAAAGGTGGTCCAAATCCAGTATCAAATACAGCTCTTGCAGCCGTTCTTGAGAAAGCTAAGGAGCTTGATGTGCCAAAAGACATTTTAGAGAGGAACATAAAGAGAGCTTCTGATAAGGGCCAAGAAGACTACATTGAGAAAGTATACGAGGTAATAACTTCACTCGTGGTTTTATTTTTACTTTTTATTGTTTTATTTTGTTTTAATTCTGATTATACTTATGATTAAATTTCACAATGAGTATTATATTAACTATAAGTTGGTGCCTGTTTTATGATGTCAGGTGTACGGTTATGGTGGAGTTGGTATTATAGTTGAGGTTTCAACGGATAAAATAAACAGGTCAGTGGCGCTTGTAAGACAAGTGGTGAAGGATTGTGGTGGAAAGATGGCTGATCCTGGATCTATTATGTTTAAGTTCCAACGGGCTCGAGTTGTGAATGTTAAAGTTACAGATGCTGATAAGGACCAGCTGCTAACGATTGCTTTGGATGCTGGTGCTGATGATGTCATCGAACCTTCCATGGATGAAGATGACACTGAAGAAGAGAAGTCTGAGAGGTATCTATTTGGCTTAACTAAACCAGATGTGGTAAGCGGGTCGGACAGGTTGGGTAATGGACTAATGGGTTGAAATGGGCTTGGGCTGCGTTGGATTGTCACACCATAAACAAACTTTATATAATTACTTTCTCAAATATGATAAAACAGTGTATGGTAAATTGGTAATATACCTTTTGAATAAAATGATTTTGGAGGTTTTATGCCTTATCATCACACGTTGAGCAACTATTAACCTGTTTAATCTTTTTCTTTCTAAGCCGAGTTTATAAATTTACCTGTCTGAGACATGACTGATAAACATAAAACATAGAGAAACCCAGATTGACTCATTCAGAAGTAAATGGTCCCAAATTTCCGTTTCTAAGAAAGATCTATTTTGGTTAATGTATAATGTGATCCCTGATTCTTTACTAGTATTATTTCATATTGTGGCCCTTTAGAGCATCTCCAATGTATGCACCAATTGTACTTTTTTGCACTATAATAGTGCAAAAGTGCAAAAAATGCACTCCAATGTATGTACTAAACTTTACACTATTATAGTGTAATCAAAAGTCAATGCAAATTTACACTATATTTGTGTAGCACTAAACTTAGCACTAAGACACTATTCACGTTATAATAACAGTTTAATAACTAAACGTGAATCCATATAATAAATTTGTTTCATGAGTATACTATATTTACTCAGTAAATGTGTTGAGTAGGCAAGACCGAAACATGCAAACTTGCAAAGTTAAACTACATATTTTTTTCTTTTTACTATTTAATCAATAATTCAATGATTCAAAAGTCTGAAAAGTTTTATTTTGTGTAACTAATTTTGTTTATATAATCTGTACAATAGTTTGAAAAGAATATTTGTTTAGATCGATTTTGTTTAAAAGAAAATAATACAATAGTTTGTACACGTACAAACGTACACAAAACGATAAGATTTGCATTGAAAATAATATATTACATAAGCCTGAGTTACAACGAGCTGAAACATAGTACACAATATATTCAATAATCTGGAAGGTTATCGGCAAAGTACATAAGATATAGGAACTCTCGAAATTAAAAGTTAGTTAATAAAGATGTAGTAATCGTTTTAATTTGCTAAATTGTGTGCTTTGCAATAATATGTAATCATATGTTAATTAATATAATAATTTTCTTATTACTCCATATATTATACTATTCATATAATAATATTTATTATTATATAAGATTATTCTTGAACCAAATAAAAGTATTGACCAAATTAAAATTTTAAAGTACGTTGTGTAGTTATGTGTTTTAAATTAATTAAAAAAGATTTAGTGCAAAGATTAGTGCAACACATTGAAGTAACTTATTTTAGTGTAAGCATATTCCATTAAGATTCTCATTTTACACTATAATAGTGCAATATAGCATACTATTTTAGTGCACACATTGGAGATGCTTGTATAACTTTCTGTTTTTTTGGTAAAATTCCAAGTTAAACTTACCTATTTGCCCAAGTTACCATTGTATAGGCTGATTTAAGTATTACAAGATTCTGTTTTCTTTTTTTTTGTCAATATCGAAAGGGTGTTTACTGTTTTAAGACATTTGATAGATAGTCAGCATATTACTGATAGTCAGCATATTACTTGTGTATGTAATAAATACATTGCAACCTTCATGGGAGTGCGACGGTATATCTTTATGCTTGTTCTATATCTTGGAAGAGTTTAGGGGACATAAATTTGATGCTATATCACTTTTGTAGATGCTATAAAATTGTAAGCTCGTCGGAGAATTATGCAGAAATACTTTCAAAGTTACGTGAGGAAGGAGTTACTTTTGAACCTGATAACGGCTCTGAGCTACTTCCACTGATCTCGATTGAGGTATACATCTACTTCTTACCATACAAGTGTAATGTTCGAGTCATGTCGAATAGGAATATTAGATATACGAAAAAGTGGTTACAGTTAAAGACTCTACAAAGTTTGGTGAGCAGTCAATTTAGTTACACTTGAAAAATCCACGTTGGATGATTCTCGCATCCAAATTCTTGCCTTTTAATTTAAACAGCGACTACGATACAATTTTTTTTTGTGTCTATATAGTTAAAGACTGAATAGTTTATTGGAACATTGGTGACCTTCAGGGAACTAAAAGGTTGGTATTCCAACCGATTTTATGTTTTAAGGTAAAAAATATTGACTTTTAGTACTAAACTTGTCTGGTTGCTGACTACTCTGCAATATAATTGTATTACTTAATTGCATGTTATGCATTTGTCCTTTTACGACTGGAACCTAGCTCACATAGAGCATATCAGCAAACTCTTTTGCTGTTTATTAAAAAGACAAATAACCTACGGATGCAAACTGTTTATATCAGATTCTCTCTAACATTTTCTAACAGAATGAATGAAATTTATAATGTTTCTTTTGTACTGTAAATTACAGCCGGATGATGAGGCTAAGGAGTTAAACAAGGAACTTATGTCAAGTTTACTTGATCTAGATGATGTTGATGCTGTATATACCGATCAGAAATGATCTAAACTAAGAAAGCTACAACTCCATCATTTGAACTTTAGATACGAATCATACTCCATTTGTAAAATATTGTATCAACATAAACCTCGAGTTCTTTTCTTTTATATTATGAGACCTAGAGCATATTGTTCTTTAGGAATAAAGTAATCCATCTACTTTTAGATTGTTACATTTTGGAAAACGGAAAGAGTATTTCTTTCTTTATTTATTTGTATTCATGTCGTCTATCCTGAATTATTTTGCTTTATCGATTATGTGTTTGATAATTCCTCGTCTTTATATGATAGACTACATTATTCAGGGAGCAAGTGACTATAAGCAATGATACTAGCAGAAGATTTATACATACATAGAGATACAGTTTTTATAAACAATTAAGTAGTCCACTACACAAACACACACACACACACTTATGACCAAATATACTAGCAGCCTACTTAGATTTCTATAACATTCCTCGTACATAATTCTAATGTTGATTTTATGAAGTCTTTGTCCTAATTCTTTGGAACCCAGCATCCGTGGAGACCGTATGGAAGCCCGTATGGAAATTTTGCTCTTGCGATTTCTTCAAACGTTGACCCGTCTAAGATCAACGCATATCCTTCCCCTTTTTTATCACTTATCATAGATATCACAACTCCTGCATATATAGAGCATCAACTTTAGCATATGTACCAATAATCATGTAGAAATTAGGGTTTTGGTTAAAACAAATGATTACTAAAAACCTACCATCATCTTCCTCTGTTGCTCCAGGCCGAGCCACGAAAAATGGTTCAGACGGGACTGCACCCTCGTCGTACCAGTTTTTGGCCTTTCCATCAACCAAGTCTATCTGTACATACAGATATAATTTACATTTACATTAAATTAGAAACAAATTGAAACAATTAAGTACAGTAGTTAAAACATGTACATTGTGAATGGAAAGTTGTACCTTGGTGAGGGTGTTTGGGAAGTTACAAGGGCGTTGAGCACCACAAGCATAAGCATATCTATAAGGTTTCCCTAAAAAGTTTGGATTAATGCTACACATATCCATCCCTCTTCCATGTTCATCTGGATTTAGTGCTGCAAACAACTCTCCTTTTTCACTTCCATCCATTGGTATCCTAAATCTCCCAACCCTACAGATTCAAATCGAATCGAAGTTAATAGTATATAAAAGAAGGATGATAACTGACAACGGCTGACCAGTATAATAATGTCAAGTATGGAAATAAAAAATGTCAAAGTAAGCATTCTATAGTTGTGTACGTACCTAGCATCCGGTAGAACATCTTCTCCAGACCACGAACGGAGGTTTTGAAGACGGAGATTGTCAAGGATGGTGGTATCAGCATAATGCTCACAGCAGTCGGCGATCACTCCCGTAATCCTCCCTTCTTCGTCTTTCTCTTCGTATGCGTTGATGAAATGGAATGTAACAAACAAAGGAACTTCTACACTTGCCACCTATCATTAAAAAATGACACATACATCTTAAATCACAAGTTAAGCCAGGAAATGTACAAGTAATCATAATTGTAAACTGTTTAAAAGTAATTTAAGCCATGATTTGATAATAAATGCATGTCTAAACATATCTACCTTATTATAAAAATCAACAAACTTATGATATTAAAGGTGTTATCATTCTTTTGTCATCAACTCTGTTTTGAGTTTTAAATTGACACATATATATCTAATAAAATACTATATTTTAGTCCATTTATCGTTTATTTAACTATTAAATGACTTTTATAGAGATAGAACTTACGATTTTGCCACTAGCTTTGCACATAACATGCATAAACCCTTTAGATTCTGGATACCATCTAAACTTATAAAGAGGTGTTGGTTCAGCCTTCAGCAAATTCTGAGCACAATATCTCAATGGCATCTCAGGCACAATCACATAATGTTCTGTCACCGGAAACGAGTGGACCCACCCTGCCGCTGGCCCACCACGACAATCAACCCGACCAATTACCTTCCTCTCATTCGTCCCTGGTTCCATCCTTACTACCATATAACCAGGGTTAATTAAATCTGGCAACAAAGTTATAAATTCCGTATCAGTAACTATTGGGTGGGCCGAGTGAATCAGCCCACCCCACGAATCAGTGTACTCAAATTTCTCTAACGTGTCCAAATTATCAGGGTCGACCACAATTGACCCTTTAATAGTTTCCGTCAAACAAACCACACGACCGTCCGCTAACTTTACCACACCCGTGTTAGCATTATCGGTCAATGATGCACCTGAAAATAAATTGGCTAGGTCGCCGATATAGGCTAGGAAATTGTCATGTTTAGGGACTTCAGAGAATTCACGGTAGCAAAGTTTGTTGCTATTTTTTGCTGCTTTATAGGCTTCTGATTCAATTTGCCTATGACCCATTTTAAGTTGGCCGTTGTTGAAGTGCAGGCCAACGAGGGTCGCGTAGCCGTCAAAAAGGTGACGGAAATCGTAATCATCGAGATTCCATAAACCTGGTCCGTTTCTTAAGTACGTTCCGTTCTGCATGACAAAAATTTAGGGTGCATGTACCGTCAGCATGAAAACAAGACTGTTGCGACTTGTAATTGAGCAAGCTATATAGACTTCTAATTTATTCTACAGAATGTACGCGATGCTTAATCTAATAGAAGTCTATAGCTTGCTCTATTTTATCTTATACAATCATTTCGTCTTTTTTTTTTTTTTTTTAAGAAAAGAAAGAAAAAAATGGAATTCTGCTAGCTACTAATTTCAACGATATGATACGAAGATCATGAAGTATATATATTGTTAATGATATGATTATCAGAAAACTTTTTAGTTATATGAAAAAAAATATACATATGCGTGCACAAAGTATATATGTCAAGCCAACCAATTAATTTGTTGTATTATTCAAAGAAAAAAGATCATGTATATGTAGATATCATACATACCAGCCATTTGGGTATTTCTCCTTCAACGACGAGTTCGCCTTCCCACCGTTCTTGCTGAACACTAGTCCAAGCCACAAGCTTCCTGTCATCATCCGCCACTTCTTTTTGGAGTGGAGATAAACCTGGCAAATTGGTGGCTACATTCACAATCACGGTTTTAGTTTTCTTTGTAGAAACCATAGGGTTCCCAAAGATGGGTGAAACCCTAGCATCACCGGAAACGGACCTGCTAAATGAAAAGCTACACATGGTGGATATTGAAATCAAAGAAGCCATAGAGGAGAATATATGGATCGAAAATGCTAGAGATATTGTGATTTGCTGCTAGCTTGGTGGTACAAAAGAGATGGACATGTTAGGGTTTATATAGGTTAGTTTTGAGGGATAAGTATTTGAGAATGTATATAACTTGTCCCTTAATGTCTATTGTGTGTACTTTACTTACGTTTGTTGTTTATTATTGTGTTTTGCTGATGTGTCATCTGTTTACAGTGCACATGCATCCACAGAAGGTGATACATCATCAAATTAAAGTACTACAAAATACATTAAAAAACGATTTTTAAAAATAAGATGCATTAAAATTAGCAAACGTAAGTAATGTACGATAGACATTAAGAACGAATTAGTTGAATGCATTCTCATATATTTATCCATAGTTTCAAAGTACACACTTTTAAGATATGTTTGTTGCAAATGGGTGGTGGTTGAAGCTATAAACTATAGCTAAGAGTAGTAAGTAGCTAAATTTTATTGATAAAGTACTTGTAAATGTGTTTGAAAATGTAAACTAGTTTTTTTTTTACTTGAAAAATCACTACAACAACACGACGCATTTTTTAAAGGGTGTATAAACTTTATTCAATTGTATATACTTATAATCGTGTAAATAATCTTTATGCTTATTAGTTTGTAAAATGACAACGATTTTCACACTTAATAAATAAGTGTGTATATATTTTCTACACACACAATTCCTACGCACGTGCAATTTTTTGGTGGTTCGAAGAAATCGCGTGTGAAGAATTGATTACTACATTTATAAGTGTGTAGAAAGCATTATTATTTGTACGCATTTATTAGTATGAGCATTTAAGTGCGATTTTTTTTTTTTTTTTGTCATTTTACACATTTATAAGTGTAGAAAGTTTGCACACGATTATAGGTGCATATAAATGGATAACTTTTAAACACTTTTTAACAAGTACGTAGAATAAAGTGCGTACGTGTAAATAGGATATTTGTTGTAGTGAATATAGATGACAAATTTAACACTCTTAATATTGTAAAAGGTATAATGAAAAAGGTACGAAGTACTTCGTTAAGTTTTTACGCAGAAATGTTTATTTACAAACACCAAAACCTTGCAAGTTATACTTCCAAGCATGTATATATTTTTCTTTATATGGGCTTATCGATTGAAAAATGGGTTATTGCACTATTAATATGCAATGAACGTGAACATCATTGAAAATTGTATACAACGAGCTCTAATCAAAATTAAAATTATATATATTTGAATGAACTTTTAAGTTGTGACCATTACTTAATGTAAAGCTGACGAAAATTTGCTAAGTAATACGGAGTAATTAGTAGAATAATGGGTGCTATTTATTTATTATTATTATTATTATTATTGTTATTATTATTATTTGCAATTCGCAATTTGCAATTTACAATTCGGAGTTTTAAAGCTTTTAAAATTTTGTGGTCATATATATCTCGGGTAGGGTTCAAATGAGAATAGGAATTTGTGTGAGAATGAGGGAACCAATGATATCAAGCCATGTGTACAAAGAGAATGTTCCACATGTACAAAACCCATTTACCCCCAACATCAATTATCTCACAAACGACAAATCGAAAAATTATGAAAATTGCACCATTAAATTCGTCGTTTTCTCCTCTTCGATTTGCCGTCCCTCAAGACATACTTTCGAAAAGTTTTTTTTTTTTTTCATTTTTTTGGTGGGTTTCACATTTACTAACACATGTGTTAAAGTGTTGCGTTTAGGGTTTAGAGTTTGGGGTTTAGGGGTTAGGGTTTGAGGTTTGGGGTTTCTCCCCGAAACCCCAAACCTCAAACCCTAAACCCTAACCCCTAAACCCCAAACCATAAACCCTAAACGCTTTACAAAACGCTAAACCCTAAATCTTTCTAAACCCCGAAACCCCAAACCTCAAACCCTAAACCCTAACCCCTAAACCCCAAACCCCAAACCCTAAACGCTTTACAAAACGCTAAACCCTAAATCTTTCTAAACCCTAAACCTTGAACCCCTTCTAAACCCTAAACCCTTATAAACCCTAAACCATAAACCCTACTAAACCCTAAATCTAACCCTAAACCCTAACCTTAACCACAAATTAAATGTACAACTAATCACTAACACATGTGTTACTAATTTGTGAAACCCACCAAAAAATGAGAAAAAAAAAGTTGTCAAAAGTATGCCTTGAGGGACGGCAAATCGAAGAGGAGAAAACGCTGAATTTTATGGTGCAATTTTCATGATTTTTCGACTTACTGTTTGTGAGATATTTAATTTTTAAAAATGTGGAGGAGAGAGAATAAAGTGACACATGGCAGAAATCTGTTGGTTCCCTCATTCTCACTCAAAATTGGTGTACTCATTTGAACCTTACTCTATATATCTAATCTAAAACTCTTATAATTGGTTTAAGTTATTGGCTTAAAACTTAATACAGTATTTGTCCTATAGAAATATCAATTATACCCCTTGAAAAATCAATAGTATGTAGTTTTAGAAGAATCAACATTTCACATATTTAATATTTTTCATTTTAGAAACAATCTTTTTCTAACCAATTACACAAATCAACAAGCACTTTCTATTCTTACACGGTTTTAAAAAGCCTGAAAAAAGTAATTAGTTAAAAATAAAAAAAGAAGAAATGACAATAAAATAAAGAGAAAACAAAAATAAATTATCTTTCAATAAACGAATTTTAACTTCTATGATCAGGCTACTTCGTAAATATCACACCAAATTTAATATTATTATTATTATTATTATTATTATTATTATTATTATTATTATTATTATCATTATTATTATTATTATTATTATTATTATTATGACATATTATTTGCATCAACCATGAAATGATAAATCATAATGATCGATTTCAAAAACTGTTTTCGGTTTTCCACCGCATAGCACAGGTCATCTGCTGGTATGCCCATAATTGAAAGGTATCTTTATTAGTGGAACCTTTGTAACTAAAAGACAGCTTCAACTTTAGATTTTTCATACTTAACAAGATTTAACAAACTTTAAGTTCATTTTGAATATTAATCTGGACATTATTATTGGCGTTTTATATGAATTAATTAATCAATTAATTAATTAATTAATGTTGCTAGCTACCTTATTTTAAGAGTCATGCGAAAGTAGGAAACGAATAACGCTGGTTAATTCTGTTGCCGAATGAAATTTGACTATTTGAGAAACGACTAATTAAGCATATATATGTAAAAGTACACAGATTTTTTATTTAAAAAAACGCAAAAACGGTTTTAATTAATTAAGTTGATCAAGCAGGATTATTGGTCCAGAACAACGGACAAAGGCTCATTTGGTATTTGTATTTATTATAATTAGTAAAATATATATATATACATTTAAAAAGTGTGGTTTTTGTTTGATTATTTTTATTAATGCACGCATACGTACAATTGATCTCGCAGTCCATTTTTTTTTTTTTTTTTTTCAATTTGTTGTAGAACGATCATCGTCATCATAGTAATATAGTATCATATCATACTATAGGGCGGTCTTAACATTTTTTTTATTAATGAAAAATAAATATTCGATAAACAACATAAAATACATGGTTGTCTTGAATGGTAACAAACAGTAGTTAATTTATACACTTAAATGGAGCATTTTTTAACATCTATCTATACTAATAAAGGGGGTTATGCCTATGTCATAAAGCTGATGTGTCACTTCATGAGGTAGGTTTTCATGCTTAGGTGTCAACTTGTGGTTAAACCGCTGATGTCATCAATATGTAATATTGAGATTTTAAAATAGCTTAAAATTAATGTGAAATAATTTTATTAATTATTTTGTAAGTTTCTAGACATGTAAATACGTAAACTTCCTTTGCACTCTTTAATTTAATTGATCTCTCCCACCAACCAATATCATACCTCCTCTTTCTTTGTGCACCGCCCTAAACTTAACCATGCTTCTTGGTTATCTGCATTTGTAATCAGCAAATTAAATTGGTTTGTTCTTTTCCTGTAAATTAAATTGCTTCAAAGTAGATTTTTTCTTTATGTTTTCATGTAATATTTTGCAAGTATGGTTAAGATTGGAATAAATCCTTAAGTATCGTTTTTCTTTTCAAAAAGACGTGTGCTAACTTTTGTGTTCTTACTTTTTGTTGACGATTACAAAAATAATCATTAGAAATAGCTTACAAAAAGTAATACGAAGTAATATAGGATCTAATGCATAAAACTTATTTGTATAGTTATTGACCAAAAATATACTGTATTAATTAACCTTACAGTTTTATTTTTTCTTCTTTGTAATTAAAGAAATGTAACTTACAATTTTAGTATACGAGTTAGCCAAAACTGTATTAATTTTAGTTGATATGTGATTTCTAGAATTTTATCTTGATAACAAAATAGTGTAATTGTAAATATAAAATAAATTTAAAATGACTACAAAACATAAGAGTAGAAAAGTTAATACATAATACCATACAATTTACCTCTAAAATTATTTTACTTAAAAGTTTAACCAAATAATCTTCAAATTTAGATCATTAACATACCCGTGTTTTCACGGGTCTTAAAACTAGTCTATAGTATGGATAACATACAAACGATGCCTTTTAATTATAAATATTTAATTAATAATGTGTGAGAAAGACATTAACATTTTTATTAATAGGCATCTAAATATACAAGAACCAACAATAAGAAAGGACAGATGGATGTTTGATAATGACTACAAAAACGTAAGCTCTCTCCATAAAAAATAATATAACATTTGTTTTGGAATATTGTTAAAAGAAGAATTACTACTTATCAATAATTGTATTTATTAGCAATATTGTAAAGTAGTATATTAAATATTAATACAATATCAACACCAGTTGGTACGATCTAAAAATTATTTTAATAGTTTTCTATGATTGAGGAAGGGATCGGGAGAGTAGATGTTTTTGTAAATAAGAGTTTAAGGATATATGATATGACATTATTGAACGAGATTATAAAAATTTTATTCAATATTTAAACCAATCATACTTCCTTTAATTTCTTCCTCCGATCGACCAGCTGCGACGGACTCACCTTGGTCGATAGACTCCCCACGGAAAAACTTTACATTCGACCAATCGACACATTTTCACATCGTTTTTGTCATTGCACAACCTTGTAAAAAAATTTAAGAAGAGGGACTTCATGACATTTTTTTGGAATACTATGAGAGACTGATTGGTAATGTTAACACTATATAAGAATGCATGATTTGTGGACATGTGATTTGTCCGACGTTGATGCTCATTGCGAGTGAGGCAGACACATACAATTGAAATATAATAAAGGGTCAAGGTTACCTCCAAATAAATAAAAAAAGTTAGGTGGTCAAATATATCGCATTAATTTATGTAATGTCCAAGCTTTAACATTATTAAAATTTTAATGCTAACGTTACATAATATATCCCTTTAATTTAGGCATATGTTAAATTTTATTGGTAAACAATATAATTATTACACGTTTCCTTAAACTATATATATTTTGATGTATACAGTAGATACGTACAATTAAATTGAAGCGGATGGACTATTTAATAGATTTATACATACGCACATAATACTCGTATAAGATGAGATGCTAAAATTCACCACATAGATTTTGGGATCACCTTAGTTCTTGTCTTTGTATACAACATTGACAATTTTATGGTATTTAAAACTAGAACTTCCGTCAAGTACATTATTGGACGTGCTTTTGACCAGTTTTCAAAATAGGAGATGACGTTTAGGTTAATATAGAAAATGTAATATGATAGAGATGCTTTGAAAAATTGTGAAGGTAATAGATGTAATATAATTGAAGTAACCTTTGATTCAAATTAATTAAGTTAATCTATGATAATTATCGTGTAGTGTGAGTCTCGAGTTGGAACTTAATTTATGACGGAGTAATTTGTTACCTAATAAAGGGATGGATTTAGAAAAACACGATTATGTAGCATAAAAAAATATTATATAAAGCAATTTCAGACACCCAATCATTCATCAGGTAGCCAAAAGAGTAATTTTGATTTGTAAGTAGCTAGTACTAATCGTTAACAGAAATTGAGTGACAATCTTACACAAATGCAAGTTTACTGATTTTGCTTTCAAGCTTATTTGTTGTGTCTTCTGGAGCCACCTGCCTTTGAAGACGACTTGGATTGCGACGCAGAAGATGAAATTCTAGATGTGGCGGGTCTTTTTTTCAAAAATCCAACAAATTACACTGCATATATAGTTATACACATATACGTGACCCATATTTGAAATGTTACACACATACGTGATTACACTACATCCATGACCCATATTTGAAATGTTTCTGCATTCTCAAAATCTTCATCATTATACTCATGAGGTTGATTAGGAAGTGGCGGTGGCTTCAATTCTGGTTTTGTATCTCCATCTCGCCTCACTGTTTAAATGGTTTTCCAAGAGTGGATAAGCTTATGCATCCAACTCTTGACAAGAATTTCTCCGACAAGACCCTTACGCACACCCTCTACATCCACCAAGATCGTAGTGTAGATCCACTGAAAACGTATAGCTTCCGCTATAAATAGTATAATATTCGGAATCGTCGGTTTAATATTTTTTTTTTATAGTTTTCTAATTCTTTTTCGATGAATTCTTCATTATACTTTAATATAGACTAAAAGGAATCGAGGAAATCCTGGTACTCGATCTTAATTTTAGTTGTATCACTACAACCCATAACCCAGTAGCTTTCATCGTAACAAAGTTTTTCTGAACCTTCTATTAGGTGTCTCTTGCAGCCGCACTAGGGGACGCAGCCGAGACAACAAAATGGTGTACGAAAGAGCTCTTGCCGAATACTTCAACACATACACAAAGAGCTTCAACATGAAGGATTCTTCATTAGTTGTGGAAGACCACAAAAATGACATGCACCACCGAAGAGGATGCCGGAAATGAAGACGACGATGACGACTAGTTTGATTATTTGCTATTTGTACTTATTTATTTTTAGGAGTAAATCGTGAAATTTAAATTATTGTATATTTATTTCTAGGATTGTAACGTTTGTATTTTAAGCAATTTTTTTATTAACTACTTTTATTTAATTAAGTGTATTTCATATAATTATTGTGTTGTATTTTAATCAATTAATTAAATGTATTTATTTTTTGTTAAATGAATGAAAATAAATTTAATTAGTGTGTCCTAGTGGACAAAAAATGGGCGTTCTGGTGTTACCAATGCTAGTGGTAAAATTTGTGTTGTGGTGTTGTGCTGACGTGACGCATGAAAAAATGGCGTTTAGGTGTTAGCATTGTAAATGGTCTAACAAATCATTATGCAAGTAAGATTTTATTGTTGTTTACAAGTGTAGACTTTCTCTCGTCATTTTTATGTGTCTCGCGTATGACAATCTGTTTTGCGATTTAAATTAATGAATAGTTACATTAAGAGGAGGGCGAAACTAATAATTTTTATATGATGGACAATTTTTTTTATTTTTTGCCATTTCTTACATATCGGGGGTTCAAAATACCAAAATTGTTACTAATTATCTTTAAAGTTATTTTTATGTAATTTTAGATATTTTGAGGGGGGCAACTGCTCCCTGCCCCCCACTAGCTCCGCCCCTGGTTAAGAGGGTGAACAAACTAGACCTTCGATTCAACATGTCAAGATTTTCGTTAAAGATGTGAACTTTAACATCAACTCTTTTAACTTGATATCTTTTTCAAAATTTATAAGTGAAGTTGATAAAATGTTAGATAATAATAATATAAACTCAAGATTTGATTTATTCATATTCATATAATAACAATTATATTAATAAATGATAGTCCATATTATATTGGTTTTCTAACTCATACAACTTAATAAGGTACAAATCAACTATAAGTGGCAAAATGAATGGGTCGGGTCGGGTCGGGTCACGAGTCTATATGGATTTAGGTCTAGATGTGTCCGGGTCTAGATGGGTCATTTAGAAGGATGGGTCTAAACGTGTCCGGGTCAAATGGGTCTCGGGTCGGGTCGACCCATCGGGTTTTCACCAATTTTTTTTTATTTGATTGAAAAATGAAAAAAATGAAATGAGGTGAAATTTTTTTTTTTTACCCTTTAGACCCGTTGGTTAATTGTTACACAATTGGAAGTTATATTGAAAAACCCATTTAGACCCATCCAAAAAATGGGGAGAAGACCCAACAAACCCATCCCCTCTTAAATATTAACCAAATTGACTCATAATTAACCAATGAGTCTAAAATTGTCATCTCTAAAATCAACATTAGTTGCCGAACCCCAGCATAGCGCGGATCTTAACCATTGTTTGGTACATTGATAAAAAACCTTTAAGCATACCAATTTAACAATTAACACTTAACATAAAACTAATCTTTAGCCCTGATTGCATGCATCATCATGTGATTAGAGATTACTAGATTCAACTTTTTTTTATTTTTTTTATTTGTCTTTTTAAGACACGATCATCCAACAATGTACGTGGCCTGCAATTGCTTCATTTGATTTTGGGATCACCTTAGTTATTGTCTTTGTATACAACATTTGACAATCTTAAGGTCTTTAAAACGAAAACCCCTGTCAACTACATGATTGGACGTGCTTTTTACTAGTTTTCAAAATAGAAAATGACGTTTAGGTTAATATAGAACATGTAATGTGATAGAGATGCTTTGAAAGATTTTGGAAGTAATATATAAAATATAATTGAAGTAACCCTTAACACAAATTAATTAACTTAATCTATGATAATTATCGTGTAGTGTGAGTCTCGAGTTGGAACTAAGATGCTTGATTATCTTTCACCTCGGAGTGAAAACCGGTGGCTCGGCCTTCGCTGGTGGGGGTTTTTCTCATGTCTCGGTGTTCTGTTATCGGCATGAGTTTTTTCACCCCTTTCGCAATCTTTGCAGTTAAAGTTTCGGGAAGAATCTAGATTTTGTATTTGTTGTATGTCTGGATTTTTGTTTTTCTGGTCTCTAGCGCCTTGCTAGTTGGTCTTTGTTAAATCAATTTTATTTCTGCCGTTCAAAAAAAAAAAAAAATAGGGATCAACAAAGTTGGATTGTTTACCCTTTAGGGTTTATTTTAATTTTTATGGAACCTTTGCAAGTTTTTCTATTTGCTTGTACGTGTCTAATATTTTTATTTTCTAGTATATGTTGAAAACTTAAAAACTTTTATATATATATATATATAATATTGTATTCATTTAACTTATTACTATATATTACGAATTCAAAAAATATCGTTTTATATAGCTAAAAACATATTAATAGACGATACTCAAAACTTGAATGTGTAAACTATTAAGTTTAAATTAACTTGTACACACAAAAGTGTAAAGTTCTACGATATATACTTTAATAAAATTATAAACTCGACCTTTTGTTCCAAGATAATTGTAACTATTAGTATATGTCTTCGAGGATGCATACCCTTCAGGCAATAAAAGAAATAGTCGTAAATTTTGGTGACTTTCCGGCAGTTGTAAGTTGTAACTATCTATATAGATATAGATCAACTATTAGTAGTTACGGCTTGCAAATAAATGAACCTAGTTGAATTCGTATGACTTCAATTTACGTACAATCGTTATCAATAAGTATTCTACACTCTATATCTTATTTTTATTGTCTACATCATTTTTAGCATTTTTATGTATTTCAAGAAGACTATTAATTCAGAAAATACTACTCCGTGATAATCTTCATTAATCATTTGAATTTCTAGACTAGTGTCTTTTATTGTCAATCTTAAATATATGTAAGTGATTGGAGTTTCTTGTTTTATAATTACTAGATCTTAAACCCGTGTATACACAATGGTGTTGATTCTTTAATTAAAATAGAGGTCATAATTATTGATTTGATCAAGATGTAAAAATCTAATTGATTAATCTAATTTTGATTGATGATGTTTTAACTCTGCTTCCTGTATTATTATTATTATTATTATCATTATTATTATTATTATTATTATATGTACTTTAATAAATTAGTAGTACTTTAACTTTTAATTTAAATTATGTTTTATATATGTATACGTGAGTATAAGATTGAGATTAATTTATTATTCACGTTTAAATATGTATATTGTTACTTCAAATTATATAAACTTTTTAATAATGAAAAAAATAAGTAAATAGAGGGGGCTAATTGATTAACTAAATTTAATTTAAATAATATATAATGAAAAAACTAAATAAATAGGAGATGATTTTACAAGGATATTTTGCTTTCTACAAGGATATAAAATGTTCCTTGTGAACATAAAAGTACATATTTTTCTTTGTAACAATTAAAAAGTTATTTGTAAAAATCATCACAAAGGTGAATCATATATTATATTTATAATATATTTATTATAAGACTATCCACAATGCATTGGACTATTCAAAGTCCAATATACTACCACATCATCATCCATTATTTTTTATAAATTTTTTTTTATAATCCATTAAACCTTTAAGGTCGGATTAATTGCCACATCATTGTACTATTTTTTATTTCTTCAATCCTTAATAAAACACACAAACAACATTTAAATGAATAAAAAGTACAATAATTAGAAGTTGGAGCATATAATGTCACTTATTGGTCCAACCACTTGGGTGGCACCTCCACAATGTAAGCATGGTTGGATCCCTTTCTATTGGCATCTCCACCTCATCTCATTGTGAATGGTAGATAAGATAAATGATTTAAGATTAAAAATAACCCATCAAACATGTGTATCGATTAATGTATATCATTTAAGACGACTATGATGTACGGAGTAATAGATTTTGTATACATAAAAAGACGTGGGCAACTTAATTCGGTATGCTTTTTGTATCGATTCAAAATAATATTAAAAATTGTATTTTTCTTAAATTTGAAATATTTAATAGAATATTATGTATTAGTGTTGAAATCGATAACAGAGATATACATAAACATATGTTCGTAGGATATGAGTTATATATAAAAAATTTGATTTGATGGTCTTCTATATTGCTAAAGTAGGCTTGAACATTATGTAGGGATTAATTGAAACAGATTAAAAATAAAAGAGTCTAATTGTTGAATTAAAAGTTTAAGTTTGATTGATGGTGTCAGAAAGGGTGATTCCTATATTATATTTATTTATTTACTAGACTTTAAACCCGTATATACACACGAGCCATTGATTTTTAATATGAAATTTAATATTTAATATATTGTTTCTGATAATAAGTGTGTAAGTTAATATGTATATTAAGCATTTACTTGGATTCAGGATGATATTACTTTATATAAATGGATTTATATAAGTCGAGATTGAAAAATCAAAAGTTTTTGAAACCAAGTTAGTGGAAAAAATTAATTAACCTTTTTCAAGTAATTTTATTCCTACGATGAATTGAAAATAGAAACGTTACAGATTAATTTGGATCATGTTTTAATTAATGAGTTAACTTTCTTTTTATATGTAAGTGAGTAGTTGATTGAAAAAATTTTCTTTTTTAACAAGTTAGGGATCTTATTTTATAATTTACTAAAATTAAAGGACTTAATTTACAAATTGAAACTTAAATAGAATGACGACATCATAAAGGTGTTTCCTATATATAATTTAAGATCATTATATTTAAATTTAAGATGTGATGAGAAGTTCAATAAGTTAAATTTGAATTGATACAAGGCAAATTAGACATTTTTATAATGAATGTTTTATATAGGAGACCGGTCAAATTGAGAAGCACACCTTATGTAGGATTTGACGATAAGTAATAACAAAAGCCAATAAATGACAACTTCTTACTTTTTAGGATGTGACAGAATGAGTCAAGAGTTAAGACTTTTTTGATTACGTGTTTATTCTATCGAGTATTTGGTCTCTTTTGCTTGTCGAGAATAAAAATCAATGATGTTGAAAGCTAATAATGTAAAAAGTATATACTGGGTATAACTATTTGCTAAGGTGAAGAGTGTTATAACTTCTTTGGATTTGGCGTTATACAAGTTTTGTTAATTAATGATTGAATCTGCTTTTCAAAAAAAATGATTGAATCTCAAATTATAACTCTTGTTCTCTTTGAATAAGGAACACAAGTGTAAATGGTGAAGGGGTGCGAACAAATAAGCGTAGCGTATTTGTATTTGTTATTATATCTGTTTTTTTTATGCGTTTTATAAAGTAGGTTTTGTTATTTATCGATCTTTACTTATAATTGTTGTACTTACTTAAGGAACGAAAGCGTTAATTGTAAGGAGATAAGAACAAATGTGATTAGCATAACCTTAATTACCTTTAGAAACCATGTCACAACAATTAAATTGTTGCTTGTTATCTTATGAAATTAGTTCTGGTTTTTATCGGGTTTTTTATCGGGTGAGTTTTGTGATTAATAAAATTTCAGTTACTTTTTTTAGTATATCTTTCTAAATCTAGCTTTTAATTTTGATTTTGGGAGCGGTTCACAGGAGCATGGGGAAGAGAGAGATACTATTTTGCAATTTTGACAAAAGTTATGGATCTACCCGAAAATCTGCCCAATTTTTTTTTCCAGAAATTAGCCAAAATTTTATTCAATCAGAAAACGTGCTAATATGCAAGATTCAATCAAAATGCTAATGAACGTAAGATGCAGTAACAAATATACAAGATGTAGTAACAAAAATATATGATGCAATAAACAAGTCATACTAATTTTTAAAATTCAAACATAAAATCAAGATTTACAACTCATAAAAGTACTAAAAAGATTAAAAGATACAGTAACGGAATACAAGATGCAGTAAACAAGTACTAACACAAATATACATTAGTTGCATATAAGATGCAGTAGAAAAAATGCAAGATGCAGTTCAATATTTTCACACCTAAAAAGTAGATATAGTTCTAAAAAGTAGATCTATTTTTTAGATCTAGATCTATGAGCTTCCGGATCTATATAATGGTTGTGGTGGAGCAGCGGTGGTGGCAGTAAGTGGTGGTGACGGTGGATCAGCGGTTGTGACAATGGAGAAGCGGAAGAAAATGGAGAAACGACCACGGTTAGTTACGTCCGGTGGAGGCCGTCATCAACGATGGTGGTTTGCATCTCAACTCTCCGGCCACAAAATCGGTCGTCATTTTCTTCGCGTCTTTTCTCGGGTCACAACGACGGTGATGGTGGGGGTGGCGGTGGAGCGGTGGTGACGGATGTGGTGGACGATGGTGGTGGTACTGTGTTAGTGTGTGTTTTATGAAGAGGGAGGGAGAGTTAGAAAGTGTTTGTATGTGTTTTGCGAAGATGGAGAAAGAAAGTGAGTGTCCCAATATGTGTTTACCCATTTTCTTATTTTACATAAATTGCAAAAAAATCTCTTGACCTCCTTACCCTCTCTGACTCAAACTCTCCTATCATATTGAATCTTTAATCTTTCCAATAACTCAAAACTTATTATAAGATTAAAAGATTAAGAACAAAGGGTGGGGTTCAAATTAGAATAAGAATTTGTGTGAGAATGAGGGAACCAATGATATTGTGTCATGTGTACAAAGAGAATGCTCCACATGTACAAAACTCATTTACCCCCAACATCATTTATCTCACAAACGACAAATCGAAAAATTATGAAAATTGCACCATTAAATTCAGCGTTTTCTCCTCTTCAATTTGCCGTCCCTCAAGGTATACTTTCGACGAGTTTTTTTTTCCATCTTTTTTGGTGGGTTTCACATTTACTAACACATGTATTAAAGTGTTGCATTTAGGGTTTAGGGTTTGGGGTTTAGAGGTTAGGGTTTAGGGTTGGGGGCTTGGGGTTTCGCCCCGAAACCCCAAACCGCCAACCCTAAATCCTAAGCCCTAACCCCTAAACCCCAAACCCTAAACGCTTTACACAATTTTAAACCCTAAATCATACTAAACCCTAAACCATGCTAAACCCTAACCCTAAACCATGCTAAACCCTAATCCTAAACCCTATCCCTAACCACAAATCAAATGTACAACCAATCACTAACACATGTGTTACTAATTTGTAATACCCATCAAAAAATGAAAAAACAAAGTTGTCAAAAGTATGCCTTGAGGGACGGTAAATCGAAGAGGAGAAAATGCTGAATTTTATGGTGCAATTTTCATGATTTTTCGATTTGTCGTTTGCGAGATAATTGATGTTGGCGGTAAATGGGTTTTGTACATGTGGAACATTCTCTTTGTACACATGGCACAATATCATTGGTTCCCTCATTCTCACTCAAAATAGATGTACTCATTTGAACTCTACTCTAAGAACAAAATAAAAATTTATCTATAGAAAGATAAATCTAATTCACGTAATTTTATTTTAGAGTAAGGTTCAAATGAGTCAATGATTTTTGAGTGAGACTAAGGGAACCAATGATATCATGCCACATGTACAAAGAGAATGTTCCATACTACAAAACCCATTTACCCCGAACATCAATTATCTCCCGAAACCCCAAAACCCAAACCCTAAACCCTAACCCCCAAACCCTAAACCCTAAACGCAACAATCTAACACATGTGTTAGTAACATATGAAACCCACCAAAAAAATGAAAAAAAAAAATTCGTCGGAAGTATGCCTTGAGGGACGGCAAATCGAAGAGGATAAAACGCTGAAAATTATGGTGCAAGTTTCATGATTTTTCGATTTGTCGTTTGTGTGATAATTGATGTTTGGGGTAAATGGGTTTTGTAGTATTGAACATTCTCTTTGTATATGTGGCATGATATCATTGGTTCCCTTAGTCTCACATAAATTTTTAGTCTCATTTGAACCTCACCCTTTTATTCTAATCGAAAGAAATTACAATGTGATTATTATTATAAAAAGTTTGATTTTGCTAGTGCCATATATATATATATATATATATATATATATATATATATATATATATATATATATAGAAAGAGAAGAGGCTTAAAACAAGGAAGCCCAATCTAGATATAAAAGTATTCTTTAGAAATTTAACTGGGTTAACATTTATTTGGAGCCGAATCAATATTCGACCGACATTACCTACAAAAATTTCAGAGTTTTCGAACAGTTTTCGAATTGCTTTGGGCCCAAATCGTAGAGTATGATGTTTTATCTACATCAAACAATAACCCATTTTTATCACTTTTATCGCTTGTTTGAGATATATTTTCACAAGCACTGAAAGCTTGAAACTAATACAATGATGCGTAAAGTTTTTAATGGCTTGTTTTTATACATACATAAGTATATTGGATTAGATATAAGCAAGCATGTGAAAATCAAGCTTTAATCCGATGAAAAACGATCACACGTGATCCAATTTTAAGCTTACGATCGTTTTGTTTATACTTATACGGAAAAAAAACAAAAAGTAAGTCAAATAAATTAAGTGGAATGTGTTACTTCATTTTGAGTACTTTTGTTTTATACCAAAATCTTCAATATTACATGTATGTAAATTGTAAAGTACATGTCTAACGCAATCAAGTCAAATAAACAATATACTTGGGCCAAATGGTTGAATTGTGGATTTGTGGTGAGCTGTTTAATGGGCCAAATAGTGACGAACAACTTACTTATTCTCAAGCCCAAAATTTTGTTAGCAAAAAAATAACTTTTTTTTAAATTAAAAGCTCAAGTTGGGGATAAAAATTCTCCCCAGCACCGTTTACTTGCATTTCAAGAAAACAAAAAAAAATGCCTACTGACATTGAAGACGTGATCAAGGACCCCAGACCTCTTGATGAAGATGATGAGGATCTACTGAAGTATTACGTAAGCAATTAATCCTTCTTTTTCGTATAAAACCCTACAAATAACCTTTTATGACTTGTTCATCTTAATTTATTATTCATTGGTTGAGAAATTACATCTTAATTTAATTATGTTGTTAGTGTACTATTTGTGGTTACATAGTTCTAAGATGTAATATGTGTGACTTTATTATTTGATGAGTTTTTGCAATTTAACGTAGTTCTGTTCTATATGTGGGTTCGATTTTCGGCTTACATAATGGTTAAAAATGGACAAAAGTTAAAAGAATGTTTTCTAAAAGATACTCCGTACAAAAGATTGAAAGTTTGTTTCGTTTTTGAACAATTAAAATTTTTGTCAAGTAGTTTGCTCCATCAAGTATATATCTAAAGAGATTTTAGTAACAAATTGATGGAAACAATGGGCTTTGTAGATTCATTGTTGCGTTAATAATATATGTAATCGTTGCTTTAATAATATATGTATATGTAATGTATGTATGATTTCATTTGTAGATTCATAACATGTTTATTTTTTTTTGTGAAGTATATATATATGGTCTGTTTTGGTTACGGATGTTAGAGAGTTCTTTCTTCACTGTAAACTAACAGGAGGGGACGATTTATTTAGGGATTGGGACCGTTTTCCACTAGCCTCAAGAAAGTTGAAAAAGATGTAAAGGACATGGCCAAAAGGATCGAGGAATTATTTGGTAGTAAGATGTCGCATACTGATTCAACTGCACCTCTTCAGGTTCAAGTTATCTGGTTAATCATCGAACAAAGTCCCTTATCGTGTTTCTCTTCTTCTGTTATTCACTTATTTGATTATTCACAATAATAATGTCTCATGTTAAAAAATAAAAAAAACATCTGTGTAAAAAGTACATGAAGAAACCAGATTTTTGGGCCAAAAGCTTTAGTGAGCTGTTTTCAATTTTTCATTGGCCGAATAGTTACGGGCAATTATCCATTTAAATTTTCATAAGCCCAATATATTCCCCTAGCACGTCAGCAATTTTATTGATTCATGTAGGGATCGGAACGGTATTCCACTAGCATCGAGAAAGCTATAAAGGATTCAAAGGATTTGACCAGAAGGATCAATGAGTTATGTGGTATTCTGAAATCGGATACTAGTTTATCTGCACCTCTTGAGGTTCAAGTTATCTGTTAGTCATCGAACAAAGTTCCTTCTCGTGTTTCTCTCCTTCTGTTGTTCACAATACTCTGATTTTTTTCAAGCAGGTTGCTAGATGCACAAATATAATTAATTCAAACACGGAAGATGCAAAAGACGGGAAACTTGCAGAGGTATGCTATTTTTATTTTCTCCGCAAGTATTTAGATCTTTGGTTAGGTTTATAAATGATCGAACGAATTCATCTGATATTTTGTTTTGACAATTTGCAGGTTCTTGTTGAGTTGGGGGACAAAGTTTCTCCTAATGATATTAAAGAAGGTTGAATTGTCCATGTTTTTGATTTTTGAACTTTTTTGTGCTACAGAGTATATATTTAAGAGAAGTAGTTTCTGATGTTTGGTGGTCAAATAGTAGTATTAAGTTGCCATAATCTTGGAAAGGAAATGAGACCATAATAAATGATGGGCTTTAAAGGTTTTTTTTTTTTTTTTTTTTTTTTTTTTTTTTTTTTTTTTTTTATGTAGCATACTACTACGTAGCATCTACCAAATTTGGATGAAAATGAGGCCCTAACAAATAATTGGCCCTATACGGTTGCAATTAACCTTCATAGACTTATCTTTAATTTGGTCTTGCTAATTTATAAGTGTATTTGTTGAATCGATACACATATCCTAGAAATATATGTGTCATGTGATAGTGAACAAATATTAAAATGAAACATAAAAAAGAACTTGATATCATTGATATACCTAATATGCTGCTTAAACTTAAAAATTTACACATATATATTTTTGTAGACATAACATTTCTATACATAAGTTACCATCTAAATCAAAGTATGATAATAAAGAGTTAATACACACGGAGGGGATTAAAGTATTCCAAAATGTTCGCTTGAGGTACTAAAGTTTATGATTTGACAAAACTATGAGTTAACTATACATATTGTGTTTAAGGGTAACTAAAGTTTATTAATATGTTTACAAGGATAACTAAAGTTTATTAAAATGTTTACAAGGATAATAAAAGTTTATAAAATTGTTCAAATTGATGAATCTTTATCAACTCATTTTCCACTTGGGAGGGGTTTTAAAAATTGGGTTATATTTTTGTCAAATCATAAACTAAAATACCCCAAGCGAACATTTTGGGATACTTTAATCCCCTCCGTGTGTATTAACCTGATAATAAAAGATTATTCAACCTCACTATTCATCTCTCTTTCTCTCTTTTCCTCATCACAAGGATATAAGCTATTCATTAAAGCACGAGAAGTGGTGACACTAGTTTCTCAATGTTCTAATGAGGACATTAGAGCTGAGAACTAAGAGAGTGAAGGATATTGAGTTTTCTCAGTATTTCTAAGTAAAAAACAGTGTGAATTATGGTATTATTTAACAAAATTATAAAACATAGCCAGTGACGGATCTTGAATTTGGGGTGGGGTGGGGGGGGGGGGGGGGGGGGGGGGGGGACTCATAATGAACATAAAGTATAACTTCGTTTTATCAAAAAACGGATTTATATACTCCGGTAATACTACCATTTGAAAGAAGAAAAAAAACTATTGCAGACTTTCAAAGAATAAATATAACAATTAAAAATTAAAATCCTACTCGATATTTTTTTATTAGCGTATGAATACATTAATTACAAATTCAAATATCTAAATATGTGGTTGAAACCAAAAGTTTTAAAATTTTAAGGACTCTATGTAATTCAAGGCAAACTCTAAAGATTTAAAGGAACATATTGTAATTTTTTGGAGGGTTCCGATTGTAAATTTTCTTTCTCCCCGAAAACTTACTAAATATATGAAACTCATAACTATATCTAGGCCACAACCCTCTCTTGCCCCTTATAAGATCCGCCAGTGAACCTAGCTAGCAATATGCTACATGCCTATGTTTATATCGTAGAAAATTTGACCAACAAAACACAATACCAATATAGAAAATGGAACATCTAATCTAATTTACGTTTAAAAGAATTATATAATAATAATAACAACAAATCAACGATGTTACATAGATGTTCGATCTTGTATCAAGTAATTAATTGTCTTCAATAAGGCCTATATATTCATCGAGTAGCTAGGTAGATAAAACATATATATTTATAATTTGTCAATTATCTCCCTAATTAAGCTAGTTACATTTTGTTATGTTTGAATTAATGTCAAAAATCTGTAGCTATGGATATACCAGTAGCTTATAACTGTCTTGTTTCATCTATTCATTCTTTTAATTTCTTAAGTTTGATATAATTCATCTTTTCACCAAAAAAAAAAAAAAAAATCTAGGACAGCTATTATTTAGTCAATACCACTCAATACTACTAAAGACTTTTAGATGTACTTTAGTAGCTACTAGTCTACTACAATTCTGAAACCATGCATGTAACACAATCAGACGTATGTCGACGTAAATGAATCGAAACTTATTATATACGGAGAATTATGTTTGTGGCTATGTTTTCTTTACCTTTTATATACGTTGGCCCTACTTAGTTGAATTAACAGGCAATTACAAAATATCATCATTTGATTTAAGAATGTTTACTATTAGTAGAATCATAGCATGCGCCACTCAACCAATTTGTTAATGCATGTACATGTATGGCGAAATGCATTTACCTTGTTGACACTAAAAAAATGTCATTTTATCACACTTTTTTTTTCACATTTTAAAAGGTGGGTAAAACTTTTTGTATAAGATAAGATTTTTCACACATATATATGTTAAAAAGAAAAGCTCACACTTGTAAGTATGGAGAAATTACAACTTGTCAACACTTAAAAAGGTGGAAAAAAAATTGTAACGCATGATTTTCTCACGCAAGAGGAAGTGTGGACAAATTGAGTGTTACAAATTCAAGTTACACCTATAAATATGGATAAGTTTAGATTTCTCCACACTTATGAACTTTTTTTTTCTCACACTTATATATGTGAAGATTGTGGTGATTTTCACACTGATGTAACAATTATTTACACAATTATCAGTGTGAATAATTTAACATAATTCCACACATTTTTAAAAGTGTGGATAAATAATATCTTTGTTGTAATGTGATCAGCTTCCACTCGATCATTCATTATGAAGACTGTATATATATTTTCTCCTGATGATATTAAAGAAGGTTGAATCGTCCATGTTTTTTATTTTTGAACTTTTTTGTGCTACAGAGTATTTCAGAGAAGTAGTTTATGATGTTTGGTGGTCAAATAGTAGTATTAAGTAGCCATAATCCTGGAATGAAATTGATTGGAGGACCTAATATAACACCCCATATACGGAGTATATTTTTTTTTTAAACTTCGAAGCGCTGGATAAACACATACATATATGCTTCATTATAAATATTGTATTACAACTTAGTACATATAATAATTATACATGCTACCAAAAGACTTAAATTTTGGTGTTATAGTTTACGTAACCATAAGCTAAATACAGTTCAAAAACATCAGAGAACAAGTTGCCAAAACATTCATCAAAGTCCCAACTTCTTGTCTTTAAACAGATAAAAACAAACAACCTGCAAGAAGTTTAAGTGGTGAGATTAGCGAGAAGCTAAGTGAATAAACTTATAGCAATCAGTCTAACTTAGCAATAATAATCAGTTTACATTAATTCATATGGTAAACACAATATCAGAGAGGATCGGTGGTTCTTGAGGAAACCCTCATGCCGCGGTGGCCCTCAAAAACGCTTATAACCAACTGTATTTGGCCGATACAGGAAACCGATAAGCTAATGTACTATTTACTCACACAATACAGTTTCCTTAACAACACATGTGCAAGAACCTGTATTGGCCAATTAATAGTAGCCTTAAGCCCAAAAGCATATTGACCTCTCATTAAACACATATACGCACATGGCAATATAGCATAATATTACAATACTTGGGCATCATGACAGGCAATAGTATAATCAGTAAACCACAATTACTTGTTGTAACCTTAATCATTACAACTAAATTATACCAAGAGTATAAATCCACTCACCTGTCCTTTCAAGCCTTCAACTCAAAGATCTTATATTATTGAGTTCTTGGATTATCTGAAATATAACAAGATAAACTGAAATCAGTAACTTGTTTCAGATATACAAGAATATAAAATCACATCAATCATTCTAACTATAACCATTTGGTTAATCACATCTTAATACATGTATCGGTGCTAAATATACACATATATACATATAGATCAGAATAAACAATCTCTATATATTATACACTGCAAGAGTATACAAATTCTATAAGTTAACATCAAAATTTCAAATTCTGAGATAAGGGGGAATCCGCCCGGATTCCAAGGAATCCGCCGGATTCCGACGAATCCGCTCCGGATTCAAATGAATACGCCGGATTCCCAAGCAATTTTTGCCCAGATTTTGATCAGACCATTTTTAAAGGAATCCACCCATGAATCCACCCATGAATGCGCCCGGATTCCAATGAATCCGCCGGATTCAAAGGAATCCGTCCGGATTCCCAAGTTTAACAGACCTGCACAATTTGCAGATTTTCTGCACAACCCAACTACGAACCAAAGTTGCAAAATTGACCAAAGTTTAATTTCTATCAGTTTCTGGACTAAGTTTAAGCATCAAATAACCTCTATGAACATATAATAACATCAAGCAACAACTATTATCAATTAAATTCATCAATTCATGATTCACCATATGAACACATAAACCTAACTTTGCTAATCAATCAAACTCATAAAATCAGTAATAAGATTAACATATGAGCATCACATAATCATCATTCCATCATCTTATCACACTTACAATCTCAATTTCATATCTACTTCAAGATTAAATCAATTTCTCATAAAATCCCTTATGAACTTAAATGGAATTTACTTACAAGTACAAAGTATTAAGATGATGATGATGATGATGATGATGATGAGCAACTGATAATGATGATTGGAGAACTTAAATCAAACACAAGAACTAGTTTTATTTAATTTCTTGTTAGGGTTTTAACTTTAAGAGTGTTTATCAAATTGGGGAGAAAAAAGAAAAGAGATAAGGTCGGCCTCCCCTTTTTATTAAACTGCTTCACAAGTATTTACAGTGTAATATTATACCTCTCATTAATCTATTGTCTGGAACCTAAATATCAATTTACGAGAAACTTATTTTATTGTACCTCCAACTAAGGTAATTTAAAATAACTAACATTTCACTAGTCACATTAGGTCCTGGAACCTATTTATCTAAGTTTCACATAAAAAACATATAATTGCATATAATTTCTTAAAACATATTAAACAATTATGCAAAATAAAAACGGAAATTACCGTGTTACCCCTAGGCCCAAGGAGTGGATGTTACACCTAAACTTGTATGACTAAATATAGATCTAAAGATATGATTAGGTAGTTTGAAAAATTGATTGGATAAGATTAAGAGAGAGAAAAAAAAATCAACAAATCAAAAATTTAGATCTGCTTTTAGACTTACGTAATTATGGTATTGTTCTACAAAGGGTTTATTGTTTCGTTATGTATTAAGCTTTAGACATTTTACTATTGTATGAGTCGAACTTTGAAAACTTCTATTGTATGTATTGAACTTGTAAATATGGTCTATTGTATGTAAAATTTCCTTTTTGGGTAAGGTCCAAATAGGAAAGTTTCCTTTTTTGGACTTACCCAAAAAGGAAATAACACATACAATAGACCATATTTACAAGTTCACTACATATAATAGAACAAATGAAAGTACGTCGCATAAAATAGTAAAAAAGTGTAAGTTTAATACATAACGAAACAATAAACCCGTTTACAAAATTAGAAAACCTAGCAATATGCTACATCCCTACGTATATACTGTAGAAAATTTGACCAAAAAAACAATACCAATATAGAAAATGGAACATCCAATTTAATGAGCAAATTGCACGGGTCATCCCCGTGTTTTGTTAAAAAAGCACAGATCATCCCTAAATAAAAGAGTAAATTCAATAAATGGTCCCTATGATTTTCATTGATTTACGAAAACAGTCTCTGTATTCTTTTTTCAACGTTTTCGGTCCAATAACTTTGGTTTTGCTCGCAGGGACCATTTGCGAGCAAATCCAAAGTTAGACGGAATGATCATTTACGAGCAAAAATCCAAAGTTAATGGACTATTTGCGAGAAAATCCAAAGTTATTGGACCGAAATGTTGAAAAAAGAGTACATGGACTGTTTTCGTAAATCAATGTAAACCACGGGGACCATTTATGGAATTTACTCCTAAATAAAATAAATAGCATATGACATCCTTATGTTTTCTATTTTCGATCGCTTATCATCCTTTTGCCTTTGAAATGACCCAAATGCCCTTTATTTTTCCCCCATAATTTTTAATTCCCTATTCTATTTAATTTTGTTATTAATTATGTTTTCAATTTCTTCATATATAAATATTTTTTCGATTACTTGTTTCATTTTTTTGTGTTTTTCAATTTCTAATAAGAATCATGTTTGCACCTGAAATGTCATCCTTTAATCTCTCATTTAGTTAATCTCTAACAACCCGATTGCACACATGAAACCATAAAATGATTTTTAAACATGAGCGAACGAACGCTCGAGATCTTAATCATGTTGAATCATTTTTTGGCTGAAAATTTTTGTTGGAAAAGCACATATCGAATTTTAAAGATCCAAATCCCGAGTGAACGAAGTCATTGAAGAAAACATCGAGCTTGTGTAACCACGATCAACCATCGGGATTTCCGGTCAACTGTAAACTAAACCCGTCGTTATCTTGATAACAATGGTTGCGGTTGTGATGGTGAATATTTTGATGACCGAGGCTGCGATGGTGAATTATGGTGACTATGTCGATCGTGGCGTGATGTTTGGAAGGTGTTGCAGGTGGATGATGACAAGGTATATTATCTACTTGAACATGTTCATTGTGGTTGGTGACGGTCAATGGTGGCAAGTGTTGGTCAACAACATTGGTGAGTGGTGGTTAGATGTGGTAGTTGATAGACTTCATTTAAAAAAAAAAGATTAAAAAACTAGCAGTTTATGGTATATAATGATGAAGATGTGCGGAGATGAAAGAAAAAAGAAATAGGAATAATATAAAATTTAAAAGGGTAAAAAAGGTTCTCAAAAAAGGAATTAAAGGCATTTAGGTCATTTCAGATGCAAAAGGATGATACATAATCAAAAATAGAAAACATAAGGATGGTCTATGCTATTTAATCTTTTTAGGGATAATTTGTGTTTTTTTAGCAAAATAGAGGGATGATCCGTGCAAGTAGCTCTAATCTAATTTACGTTTTAAAAGAATTATATAATAATAACAACAAAGGGTAAGGTTCAAATGAGACTAAAAATTTGTGTGAGAATAGAGGAACCAATGATATGATGCCATGTGTACAAAGAGAATACAAAACCCATTTACCCCTTAAGTTAAATATCTCACAAACGACAAATCGAAAAATTATGAAAATTGCACCATTAGATTCAGCGTTTGATCCTCTTCGATTTGCCGTCTATTAAGGCATACTTTCGACGAGTTTTTTTTTTCATTATTTTTAGTGGGTTTCACATTACTAACACGTGTGTTACAGTGTTGCGTTTAGGGTTTAGGGTTTGGGGTTTATGGGTTAGGGTTTAGGGAAACCCCAAACTCCCAACCCTAAACCCTAACCCATAAACCCTAAACCCTAAACCCTAAACGCTTTATAAAACTCTAAACCCTAAATCATACTAAACTCTAAATCCTAAACCCTAACTCTAAACCCTGCTAAACCCTAACACTAAACTCTACTAAACCCTAACACTAAACCCTGCTAAACCCTAACTCTAAACCCTAACCCTAAACCCTAAATCAAATGTATAATCAATCACTAACACATGTGTTACTAATATGCAAAACCCATAAAAAAATGAAAAAAAAAGTTCGTCGGAAGTATGCCTTGATGGACGGCAAATCGAAGAGGATAAAACGCTGAAAAATATGGTGCAATTTTCATGATTTTTCGACTTGTCGTTTGTGAGATATTTAATTTTTAAAAACGTGAATGAGAGAGAAAAAAGTGACACATGGCATATTGTGGTTGGTTCCCCTATTCTCACACAAAATAAATGGTCTCAATTGAACTATTCTCTAACAACAAATCAACGCATTATATAATAATAACAACAACTCAACGCTTTTACATATATGTTCGATCTTGTATCAAGTAATTAATTATCTTTAATAAGGCCTATATATTCATCAAGTAGCAAGCTAGATAAAACATATATTTATAATGTGTCAAGTATCTAGGACAGCTATTATGTTGTCAAAACTCACTCAATACTACTAATTAAAGACTTTTAGATATAGTTTAGTAGCTACTAGCTAGTCGACTACATATTCTGAAACCATGCATGTAACACAATCAGACGTATGTCGACGTGATTCGAATCGAAACTTATTAATTTATTATATATGTTTGTGGCTATGTTTTCTTTACCTTTTATATACTATACGTTGGTCCTACTTAGTTGAATTAACAGGCAATTACAAAATATCTTCATTTGATTTAAGAATGTTTACTGTTATTAGTGGAATCATAACAGGCGCCACTCAACCATGACTCCATGAGGGAATTGTTAATGCATGCATGTACTTGTATGGCCAAATGCATTTACCAGATTGACACTAAAAAAAATGTTAATTTATGTCACTTTTTTTTGTTTTCTTCATAAAATAAGATTTTTCACACATTTATATGTAAAAAAGAAAAGCTCACACTTGTAAGTGTGGAGAAATTACAAATTGTCAACACTTAAAAGTGTGAAAAAATTGTAACACATGATTTTCTCACGCAAGAGAAAGTTTGGATAAATTGAGTGTTACAAATTGAAGTTCACACCTATAAATTAAATATGGATAAGTTTATATTTCTCCACACTTATAAGTGTAAACTTTTTTTTCCACATTTATGTGAAGATTGTGGTGAATACTACACTGACGTAACAATTATTTATACAATTATCAGTGTGTATAATTTAATATAATTTCACACATTTTCTAAAAGTGTAAATAAGTCATATTTTTGTTGTAATGTGACCAACTTCCACTCGATCATTCATTATGAAGACTGTATATTTTCTTTAAGAACGACAAATGCTCACACATTAAATTAAATTTTATATGATTAGTATACCACATAAAACAATTACTTATACATTTATTAGAAATAACACGTGTAACCTTTTGAATGAGATTAGTCTTGTACCGAAAGATCATGGGTATGAAGAATGTCGACGTAGCATGCTTTATCTTTTTGTGATAATTTGTATACCATCAACTTTTATCTATACATCACTAAATTTGATCATGTGTTACTTTCTGATTATACACCAACTTACTCTTATTGATACATTCTCATGTTTTCCTACCATGGGTAAGATCAGGGCGGGGGTAGCATAGGCAGCCGTCCCATCAAGAATTTTTAAATTACTTAAATAAATTTTTTTAAGGTATTAATGACATTTTAAAATTTTAGCCTCCATTAAACTATAAAAAAAATAAAAAATTTTTTTTTCGCACACTCCACTTGAATTTCCTGGCTCCGCCTCTGGGTAAGATTGTCAATAACCACTAATTTAGTATTATATGGACACATGTTGACGGTTTATAAACACCGCCATATTTTATTTTTATAGGTGTGATGATATTTACATCATAATGCTTACTTCATACATCATAATCATGCATTGAATAGTTATACTGCATGCATTACTAGCATGAACATAATGCATCTCTTAATTTTGTGGTGAGAATATCAACACTAATTAATCTTTTAGCTTTGTGTGGGTTTTTCTTCGTTTGTACGACCAAGGGCGAAGACAGGGCGGGGGCAGAAAAGCAGCTGCTCCCACAAGAATTTTTAAATTACGTAAAAATGAAATTTTGTTAAGGTATTAATTATATTTTAAAATTTTCGCCCCCACGAAACTATTAAAGAAATAAAAAATAAATTTATTTCGCCCCCACCATCCGGATTTCCGCCACTGTGTACGACAATGAAATAATGGAGGTCTACTTGACCTTCTCTTTAGAGAGTAATAAATAATAATAATAATAATCATATACTACGTATAATATAATCATTACACGGACAGGTAACTATCGAAGTTTATGATTAAAATTTCGTTAATGAAATCTTACACGTAAGCGAATTTTGTATTTTTCTCATGACTTTGTTGTCTGCTATTTTACCAATCCTTTTCATTTGTCATTCCAAAAGATGTGATTTGTTGATAACAAGGGGGTGTTCATCCGCGCTTCGCTGCGGAGTTACGAAATCAGTACCCTAATATTTCATGCATCGATAAACAAAAAAAATTCTGATATTATTTTTATCGACACATTTTTATGTTTTAAAAGTAGACGTAATTATTATAATCATAAAAGATAGCGTTAGTCCAATCTTAATTTGAGGAGTTGAAAAATACACCAGTTTATTTGATGCATACACCAACCTTGATGCATTATAACATGTACTGTACAATACTGTAATATGCGAATTTTGGTGTATGTATCAAAAAGTTTGTTGTATTTATCATGGGGCATAATTTGATTTTATATGTGTATGACATATTGACATGTGTTTAAATATATTTCAGAATTTTATAATCTCATTCACATTGTTTGCCACTTAACTTTACATGAGAAGTTGTGAGCTAACGAAATTATGAAATGTATTTAGATGCATGTCATACACATATTAATTATTTTCCTGAGTTGATTAATAAAAATTTGAATTTACACATACTATTCGATTTAATAAACGCTTTCCATTTCATCGGAGACGACGGATTCCAGGATGTTATGGAAGCAACGAAGACCGGTGTCGTGACACTCTTCTACTATGTAGAATTATGTCGCCAACCACCGTCGGTTGTAAGGTCGCCACCACGGTTTCGGCCATCTCGGGCGTCAATCGACGTCACCACCATCACTGCCATACTCTTCTAGTGTAGACAAATATGTCGACCACCATCGTTTGTGACCTCGCCTGCATGATTCTGACCATCTCCGGCGTAGGTTCACTTCCCGGATCAACCGAGTTGTTACCTACAATTTCCCATTCTTTTGTTTTCCTAATTTAATCTGTAATATTTTATCAAGCTTTAAAACAAACAAAAAGACAAATTAGCAAAAAAAGAAAAAAATAACAAAGAAAAATAGAGAAGTAGGTTCGGCAGGTGAAATTTACAAATATGTCCCTAATGAACAGTATCAAACGGCATGCGAGCCTCCAAAACGACATCCGACCCGTCGGCTAATAGTATATTTAAGAATGACTTGCTATCCAAAACGATTATTTTAGAGTTCCACTTTAGCGATGTTGCACAAGTGAAGTTTTTGCTCTTGAACGTGGTTTTATAAAGTTCTTTTACATATATGGGATAACTACGTACTGAAAAATGATAACGACGACAACGTAAAATTCCCTTTTTGGGTAAGGCTCAAATAGGAAAGTTTCCTTTTCTGACCTTACTCAAAAAGGAAATAATAGATACGATAGACCATATTTATAAGTTCACTACATACAATAAAACAAATGAAAGTATGTCACATACTATAGTAAAAAGTGTAAAGTTTGATACATAGCGAAACAATAAACCCATTAATTAAAGGCATATTTAACCCTAGAGAGATGAGTCACCATCTTTTTGGAAGAAACAAAAGAACTTGACTCACCGGTCATCATCTCCGTTCTTAGTTCTAAGTAAAAAATAAAGGGTCTGATGTTGTATTTGTTTTGGATTGATTTTAATTTTGACTTGCATTAAATGAAGAATGCAGAACATTGAAGAGGGACTAGTTTGAAGGGTGTTCAGTGTATTCTCACTGGGTATGCACTCTAAAGAAAGTTCACAAAGAAAACCAAAATAAATATTTTTTATGCACTTCAGTTAGGACTTAGAAGTATAAGGGTATACACGTGCATACCCTTAGTTGTGAACAAGTTCGCCACTGCTAGCTCATACCTTTTGTTAGCTTTCTAAAAAAATTAAAAGCAAATAAAGATCCGTTCCGACAAGAGGAATTGAAGATGAAATAAGTAGAATAAAGTTGACTATAATTTCTGTCTTTAAAATGTTGGCACTACATGATGTCGACGAGGTAAAACCAAATATATATTGCAGGGGAAAAGGCTAGCTACTTGGCTTTAACAATTTGTTATTAGTAATCAATAAAAAAAGTCGTTAGCTTTGAATTAATGATTTTACATACTAGTGGAGCGAGCGATGACAAATTGGAAAATTTGTTAAACTTTTGAGGTGGAAAAAATAAAGTGAAATGATAATGACATCCTAAGGGCTATCAATAAGAACCATTTAAAGACATTCATTAAACTTAAAGTTTTCTTTATTATTCAAACTCATAATTAATACATTACATATAAAAGGAATGTTTAAGTAAATTATATATAAATCTTCAGTGTATTAATTATAATTTTAATTAAATAATGAAACTTTAGCTGCAATAAATACACAATTTTTCTCTTATTAAGAGTTCTAAGCTCTAAGGACTGTAAATATTATTTTCAAAAATAAAAGAAAAAAAAAGAAATAAAGAAAGAAAAAAAACAGAAGAATTACGAGTAAATCTTTAACAAATATAACGGATTATACCCCGTATCGTGTAATTCGATAAATATCTTGCATTTCTCTTTGTATAATTTGAAGCTATTTTTTTTTATACTCCGAAGCGTCGGTCAAAACAACATTTTATATTAAATAATATATAAATACTATACCATTACATTGTACTAAAACTTTGTACATATCACATATACTATATTAAATCCAAATGCCAAAAGACAATGTGTTATATAAATACAAACATCATTTAAGCTTATTCCCAAAACCATCAGAGTTGTCAGTTGCCAAATATTCCTTATAAGCCCAACTTCTTGTCCCTGTCATATCAAAATCTAAACCTGCAAGAAGTTGAAGTGGTGAGATTATCACGAAGCTAAGTGAATAGACATGTAACTAATATTCTAACTTAGCAATAACAAATTATAAACACATAATATCTAAGAGGATCGGTGGTCCTTGAGGAACCCTTATGCCGCGGTGGCCCTCAAGTAACTCTTAAAACCCAACTGCAGGCCCAATCCAGTACAGTAGTTAACCGATAGCTTATGTGCTATATCCCCATACAACACAGTTGTCCTATAAACAACACATGTACAAAAACCATGTGTTGGTCAATCAATAGCAACCTCAAGCCCAATCCATATTGACCTCTTATTAAAACATATATGCCCAAAGGCCAAATATCACATAATCCAAATATATTATGGTATTATATCAATCAACAGTCTATAACAGTAAAACCATATTTACTCGTTGTAACTACAAATTTATTACAACTAAATCAAGCTGAGAGTTATAGATCCACTCATTTGATTTATCTCAGTCTCCAACTCAGAAATCTTATATTACTGAGTCTTTGGTTGATCTGAGAACAAACAGAATAATGAGTTAGTAACTTACTAATTATTAATTTAATTACAAAATATCATACAAATAAATAATACATATTAAATCTTTAACAATTAAAATATACTCTTGTTCCACATCACTTAAACACAGATACACAAAAGAAATCAAATATCATCAACATACCTGATCGGGTCACTGGCCACACCCGGTCGGGTCACTAGCCATACCCGATAGGGTCAGTAGTCATACCCGATCGGGTGACTAAGAAAATTCCTAGATTTTAATTTAAGTCCCGTGCTGTAATCATTTTGTTCTAACTCACACGATCATCTAAATTTACGCGATCGGGTATCGTTACATACCCGTCGGGGTATCAAAACCTGCCCGTCCGGGTGAGGTTCAAAACCCAGATTTTTCCAAACACCTGCAACACTTCCTGTACGAACCCAACTCAATTATAACAATTCAAACACCATCAAACTCAAATTCTAAAGTTACAAACAACTCAAATAGTACTAAACATCATCATATAACAACATTCAAACATCTATTTCATACCAAAATCACTTCTTAACCTAATTTCATCAAGCAAGTTCATAACTAACAAAATAAGAACACTTACACTTACATGAAAGAAACAAGAAGATGAAGCAAATGATGATGGTGATGATGTAGTTTTAATCAAAACCACAAGAACACTTCTGATTACTTCAATTTGGTTCCTCTTTTGATTTTAGTGTTTAGGTTTCAAGAATACAAGTGTTTTAACTCAATTTGGGAAAGGCACTGAAGTTAAGTTGGCTAGTCAATAAAACCGACCCGATACCTGTAACACCCCCAAATTCACTGTTTAGCGGAAGCATGCTTTGGGATGCTACTAATCAAGTATCAACAGCACAAAGTATACAACAAACGACCTCTAAATGAGACGTTTAAAAATAGTTACATTTCCATATATATAGTGTTTGAAAACATAGTGTTTTCTGTTACAAAAATGTAGTTCCCTAGTGTCCACGCGTGTAGTGGGAGATTCTATTACATAATCATGATATACAAAAGATAATGCTAAGAATCTCTGTTAAAGGCAATGTTGAAATCATGCGACTCTAGCTAGTATTCTGGGGTAATCCTACTCCATCAGTGTACCTGAGATACAAAGCTAAAAAGTGTCAACCAAAAAGGTAGGTGAATCTTACATGTTTAGTAGTAAATAATCGTTATGAACCACAAGTATGTACCAGTGTTGCTGTTAAGCAAAGTAAGTAAACAAGTATATCAGTAGGTCAGCACAGTTGCCATGAGCTCATTAGTTGAAGCTTAACAGTGTGTAAGTATGATTCAATCAAGTATCATATAAAGTACCCCCGTGAGTGCTATCCACGTCACTCATATGTAACAAATACTAATATGCCTGTTTCTACGGTGAAATCCGTGGTAGCGCTACTACCCCAGGCAGGGATAGTCAGTCCCAAATGGATCCATCTACTAGTACTCGCGCTTAAGTCCATAACTAACAACTTACGATAGGAGGCTTTCAGTGGATAAAAAGTACTCATGCAATGTGTGTAAAACGTAGTATACGCAGTCCAGTACTCGTGTTCATGCGTAAAATAGTAAGCAAAGTATCTCACCCCAAAGTAGAAAACAGTAAAAAGTGGGGCTGTAAGACTCACCTGAGTTTAGCAAGTATGATGTGTCTGTGTAATCGAACAAGTAAAGCGGATGTAAGTTCGTAGGTGTGTCGGATGTAAGTCCGTATATCGGTTCTCTGAACCCTGCAACCTTCTGGCGTCCCAAATGCACAAGGTTGTAAGTAACTAAGTAAATAAGTTGGTGTCTTAAAAGATCACCCATGCTAGTTGTCCACTCAACTAGAAAATGTCCAAGTGTTTGTTTAGTATTTCGTTTGTAGTTTGAAAACAAGTATGGCCCGTTGGTGACAGTTTGTAATAATTTCAAAGTGTTGTTATCATGTTTGTTTCATTGTATCCTTATAAAAGTGTTTCCAGTATGTTTGTCATTTATGTCCAAGTGTGAAAATAGCGTACGGGGGTCCGGGGGCAGCGCCCCTGGTAGCGGGGTCCAAGGGGTGGCAACCCCTGGCGGGGTCCAAGGTTGGCCAAGGACTGAAATGGTTGTGCGAACTGAGTTTGCGATGTGAACTGAGATTGAGCTCGCAAGACATAGTGGGTTCGCAAGTCTTCGACTCGTGGGTCTCGACTCGCAGTACAGGTCAGTTCGCAGGTCAGGTCATTTCGCAGGTCAGGTCGATTCGCAGGTTTCGGTTCACTTCGCATGACAAACCGTGAACCGGGATCTCAGTTTGCAGGACGAACTGATCGTATTTTTAAACTATAAAAACGCATTTTAAGTCGATTTTTGGACATAATTTCGTTGTGTAAACGTTATAGCATGTAAATAGAAGCTTTATAAGTATTTTAAAAGAGTTAGAAGGTTTCATACCACGAAATCGTAAACAAAGAAGATGAAGATGGAGAGCTCGAGTTGGTGATCGTTCCTTCTTGAATCCACTCCGTGAAATGGTACGTTTTTGGTGACGTTTTGGGATGATTTGGGCTGCCGAAATTTGTAGGGAGAAAGAGAGTGATATAGGTGTATGTGTGTGTGCAAAATGAGATGAAATGGGGAAGAAATGGGTAAAAAGGGGGTTTGGGTCATGGGTCGGCGGGTTGGGTCCACGGGTCAGGGTCGACCCACTCGAAGGCTCAGGCTCGCGTATTCTTGTTTCCCAATTTTCGTGTCACGACTTGTAGTCGGTTAAAGCCCATAGTCGTTTAATCGCGAAATCTTTTTAAGATTTATAAATATGTTAAAGTAAATCCGAAATATTTTAACCGAAGTATTTTATCAAATACTTTATTTCAAGTTATAAAGTTATAAAAATATAATTTTTGTTATTACTCGCTCGTTGGGGTGCGTTTCGCGCGGTTTCATCGCATAGAATATGTTTTAAACATTATGAAATTCGTGTAATATATTATCGTAATATATTATAGTAGACAATGTTTGTTTGGATAATTCCACATTATTTATAAACTTTGTCACCAACGTCCATAGTAAAATAATGTCGGACCTCGTCCGGTTCATAAGTGCACGATTTAATTAAATCGCTGTAACGCCCCTAAATTTGTAAGTTTTAAATATTATAATATGTGTTTACTTCTTAAATTATAAAATATGTATATTAAATGTATTATGTGTTTAAGTTTTTGTTATAAGTTAAAAGCTAGTTAAAAAGGATTAAATATGTCAAGTTATTTATGGGAATATGACCTAGAATGTAAAGAAGGATAGGATGGAGGGACTAAACTTGTAAAAGCTATAAGTAGAAGGGTGTAAATGCAAAGTGTAGTATTAAAATCAGATTTTTCCAGTTCCTTCTTGTTCCTGTACGTGAAATACACAGAAAACACTAGAGAGAGAGAGAGAAGCGACGAGAGAGAGAGAGACAAAGGAAGAGAGATCAAGAATTGAAGCTAGGATTAAGTTTGTTTAAGGTCTTAATCTCTAATTCTACTTGTATAAGGTATAATATCTCTTCTTATATGTTTAATTTGTGAATTTAAGTAAGTTATATAAACCCTAGTCATGGGGTTTTGATTAAACTTGGAATATAATGATGAATTGAGTAAAGTAAGGATAGATATGTGATGTTAAAGTGATTATTGAAGTCAAGATGTTAAAGTTCTATTACAATCAAATTTATGCTTATAATTATTGTTAATTTAGTAAGTTGTAAGGAGAATTGATATGTAAGTAATGAAGTTAATGATATAAAGTATTATAAATTGTAAGTTGAAAGAAGTTTATTAAGATACATGTGTAATTTGATAAAGAAGTGTTAATGAATTAACACTTATGTTGAAAGTCAAGAAATTATATGTGATTAAGTGATTTATGTGTATTACTTGTTTATGTGATTAGGTGATCAAGGTGTACAAGTGGGTTCAAGTAGTTCTTTAATTCAAAAGCAAGGTAAGTATTGGGATTTTGTTGAAGTAGTGATTTCTATGTCATTGTTTGATGTAAATCAAAGAATGACATTAGGGTCACTTGTGGAAGTAGTTAATCCTTGTGATTAACTTTGTGGAAGTGGTTAAGGATCCTTAATTGTTTAAGTGTTTAAGTTATGTTGAAGTATCCCTTACTTACTAAGCGTTGTGCTTATTGTTTTAAGTTTATCATTTTTAGGTGAATCAAGTGGTAAGCGTGAAGGTTTGGGCAAGGGACCGGCTTAAAGGTTAATGGTGAAGCTTGTGCACTAGTCGGTAACAAGCTATCTCTTAATATCATGCTCTTGATACAAGTCACCCCTTTTGTTGTAAAAGAATGTTTTGTCACGTAAAGCTAGTTTATATCATGTATAGTTAAGTATGTAAATGTTGAAAGTTGAAGTTTAGTGATAATGGTACTTTGGTTTGACTTGGAATAGTCAATGTGATGAAGTTCAAATGTTAGATAAGTGGTTATATGGGTAAAGATTTAAACGGGTCAAGAAAGTGTCTAAATGGGCACCAATTGAGTTAAAGAGTTAAAATGAGTTATGGTGTAAGTATGGAAATAGTAGTCATTGCTTTAAGTCTCATTTCTATAGCTATTGTAAGTGTCAAAGTTTGAGAATCTGATTTGAACTGGTTTGCAACTTGGTATGTCAAGAAAATGAGTAAAAATGGTCATTTTTGTGTCATTAGTTCAAATCCCGAATAAATGTGAAATTCTGAAAAGTGAAAATTAGGAAGTGTTTGAAATGTCATTTTATAAGTGTCTGCAAAATTTCATGTTCTAACCCTTTGTCATTTTCGAGTTACGATTGTTTGAAATTAGAGGTTTGGTTTGTAAGAAATTAAGCCAGGATCTGCTGGAATACAGGACTACCCGGCGGGTAAGTCCTGTACCCGGCGGGTAAACTGGAATCAAGAACAAACCGGCGGGTAAAACCCTGCTACCCGGCGGGTATAGGTTGGTTTCAGCAACTTTTGTTTTAAAGTTCTAAAAATAATACAGATCATAATAATAATATACAATTATGATAATACAGGAAATGGGACCAATAGAAATATGTTTTAGTGTAAAAAAAAAAAAAAAAACGACTCTAAATTTCGGGGTGTTTCAAGTTGGTATCAGAGCACGGTTTAAGGGATTCGGGTATTCACCATTAGTGGGTACTTGATCTTAAACTATTGTTATTATTGTTGAGCATGATATATAATTACGTTGTGATATTGTTTTATTACTGACTGAAGCACTAATTTTTCTGCATTGAGATATCACGTGTGGACCATGATGACGTATGTGATAATGTGATAATTATTGTGCCTGGCCAACACAGTAATTATCATATGACTCGGTACGGTGTCATGAAAAGCACGAGATGTTGAGAGAATGAAATCTTAGTGGTGTTTGCTTATGTGTGGTAATAAGTTAAGATTAAATAAGTTTGCTAATTGTGAAAGTAAGTGTGTGTTAAGTATTTTGTGTTTATTTCAGTAAAAGATGGACGAAAGGGACATTGATTTAAATCTTGGGCTAAACCCTCAAGGTGGAGCCCAGTATAGGGAAGCAGGAGGTGGAGGTGAAAGACCGAGATCTCCTGCTAATGAAGCTAGGTTATCCCTTCCTGAATTAAGAACCCTGATTTCTCAAGAGGTGGCTCACGCTCAAGAGGCGTCTCTACCTCTATTACTTAGCCGGATTTCAGAAACTATCACAGATGAATTCTATAGACGAGAAGAGGAAGCAAATATCTTTGGTAATGTACCCCGTGTTGAACCTCCTGTAGTACCAGCTCCAGAAGAGAAGAAGTTTAGTTATCGGGATTTCTCTGCTTGTAATCCACCCTCGTACGATGGGGACATGGATCCTATCAAAGCTCAAAGGTGGATTTCTGAAGTTGAAGGAGCGTTTTTCACTACTGAATGTCCTGACAGATTATAGGTAAGATACGCAGCTAATCTTCTTAAAGCTCGAGCTAAAGGATGGTGGGAAGTCCAATGTCGTACCAAGGGCGCTGAAGCAATTAAAAATCTAACTTGGAACGAATTTAAAGAAATGTTTCACCAAGCTTATTCGCAAGAAGCTGATTTGATGGAAATCCGTCGTAAGTTTATAGCTATGGAGCAAACCACTGAGTCAATAAATGAAATTGTTGGAGTTTTCCTAGACAGAGCTCATTTCTGTCCAGAATATATGGAGAATCCTAAACGACTCATGGAGCATTTCCATCATATTTTGAAGCCAGAGATCCGTCAGTTTGTTAATCCTAAGTGTTGTCACACCCTTGAAGAAATGATAGATGAAGCTCGGTACCAAGAGCTTGAATGGAGTCGTCGAGTTGCGAAAAGAAAAGCTGAACAATCTTCTTATGCAGCTAAGAAAGCTAGGCCTGCTGAGAGTTTTAAGGGAGATGAGAAGAAAGGGGATAGAAAGGAAGTTCCTGAGTGCAAGACTTGTCATAAAAGACATTACGGTGAATGCCGAGTAGGAACTAACGCTTGTAATCAATGTGGGAGAGTGGGCCATATAGCTCATGACTGCCCTAACCCAATTAGGGTATGTTATAACTGTTATAAACCGGGCCACATCAAATCTGAATGCCCTGATTTAAGATCTCAATCTGCTCCCCTTCCACTTCGTCGTCAATCTGAAAGAAAGCCTGAAGAACCTGCTAAGACTAAAAGTCGATCTTTTCAAATTACTGCTGAAGAAGCTAAGAGGGCCCCGGATGTTATGACAGGTACCTTTCTTATAAATCAAAAACCTGCTTACGTGTTATTCGATTCGGGTGCCTCGAGATCCTTCGTGTCTGAAAAGTTTTGTTATGATTTTTCAATTCCCTTATCTGCTTTAGATACTCCCTTAGATGTTGAAGTTGCTGATGATAGGGTTGTTTTTGTAACCAATGTATATCGTGGGTGTCAATTAGAGATAGGTAATGAAATTTTCTTTATAAATCTTATCCCGATGAAAATGGGTGAATTTGATGCCGTGGTAGGCATGGATTGGTTAGGCAAACATAATGCTCTTATCCAGTGTGAAATGAAAATAATTCGGGTCACTTCACCAAGTGGGGGAGTTATTGATATTTATGGGGAAAAGCGAAAAGTTCCATTGTCTGTCTGTACTTTTGCTCGTGCTAAACGATATTTACTGCATGGTTGCCAATCTTTTCTGGCGCATGTAGTGGATATTCAAAAATCTGTTCCTAAGATTGAAGAACTTTCAGTAGTTAAAGAATTCCCTGATGTATTTCCTGATGAATTACCGGGTGTTCCACCTGATAGACAAGTTGAATTTCGTATTGAATTAGTACCTGGAGCTATACCTATAGCCAAAACTCCATATAGGCTTGCCCTATCGGAAATGCAAGAAATGATGAAGCAATTACAAGAATTACTTGATAAGGGATTTATACGCCCGAGTAGTTCACCATGGGGAGCTCCGGTACTTTTTGTTAAGAAGAAAGATGGTACAATGAGGATGTGCATTGATTATAGGGAATTAAATAAAGTGACCGTCAAGAATAGGTATCTATTGCCTAGAATTGATGATCTATTCGATCAACTCCAAGGTGCAAGTTTCTTTTCTAAAATTGATCTGCGTTCTGGGTATCATCAATTGAAAGTTCGAGAAGAAGATGTTTCTAAAACCGCTTTCAGAACAAGGTATGGCCATTATGAATTCGTGGTTATGCCTTTTGGTCTGACAAATGCACCTGCAGCTTTCATGGATCTTATGAATCGAGTATGTCGCCCTATGCTCGATAAGTTCGTGATCGTGTTTATAGATGATATTCTTATTTACTCTAAGTCTGTTGGTGATCACGAAGTTCATTTGAGGCAAGTATTACAAACATTGAGAGATGAAAAGCTTTACGCTAAATTCTCAAAATGTGAATTTTGGCTTCGTGAGGTTCAATTTTTAGGGCATGTTGTTAATAATCAAGGAATTAAAGTTGATCCAGTTAAAGTTGAAGCTGTTTTGAAATGGGAACCTCCAACAAATCCCACAGAAGTTCGGAGTTTTCTAGGATTAGCCGGTTATTATCGACGGTTTATCCAAGATTTCTCTAAAATTGCTACTCCTCTTACAAAGCTTACTCGAAAGAACATAAAGTTTGAATGGAATGATCAAGCTGAACAAGCTTTCCGAACCTTAAAACAACAACTTAGCCAAGCCCCTATCTTGGTACTTCCAGATGGTACTGAAGATATGGTGGTATATTGTGATGCCTCTCACAATGGTCTAGGTTGTGTTCTGATGCAACGTGGCAAGGTGATCTCTTATGCTTCTAGACAATTAAAGGAGAATGAAAAAGGTTACCCCACTCATGATTTGGAGTTAGCAGCGGTGGTTTTTGCCTTAAAAATCTGGAGGCACTATCTTTATGGTGTTAAGTGTACCATTTACACTGACCATAAAAGTCTCAAGTATTTCTTCGATCAACGTGATCTTAATATGAGACAAAGACGTTGGCTTGATTTGGTGAAGGATTATGATTGTGAAATTTTGTATCATCCTGGAAAAGCTAACGTGGTAGCTGATGCCTTGAGCAGAAAAGCTATGCATCATTCTCTAGTTGTCAAATCTCTTCGAATTACTATTCTTCCGAATTTATTGGATCAAATTAAAGAAGCTCAAATGAAAGCTTGGCAAGAAAATGACATTAGAGCAGAACGTATAAAAGGTCAAGTGAATGATTTTGTTGAAGATTCTCAAGGAATTAAGACTCGATATGGAAGAATCTGGATTCCAAACTCTTTTGAGTTGAAAAGGTTAATACTTGATGAAGCTCATAAATCTCGATATTCAATCCATCCTGGTGCAACCAAAATGTACCACGACTTGAAATCCGACTACTGGTGGCCAGGTATGAAGCGTGAAGTTGTTAAGTATGTAGAACAATGTTTAACCTGTTTACAGGTTAAGGCCGAACATCAAAAGCCGTATGGCAAAATGCAACCTTTAGATATACCTGTTTGGAAGTGGGAACACATTACGATGGATCTTATTACTAAATTGCCTAAAACTCAGCGCCAATATGATGCAATTTGGGTAATAGTAGATCGTCTGACAAAGAGTGCTCTATTTCTACCAATTAAAGAAACTATGTCCACTGAAGCTCTTGCTGATTTGTACGTAAAAGAGGTTGTTGCTCGACATGGTATGCCGTTATCTATTGTCTCAGACAGAGATAGTAGATTCACTTCTCATTTTTGGAACAAATTCCAAGAAGATATAGGTACACGTGTCAACCTAAGTACAGCTTATCATCCACAAACGGATGGTCAAAGCGAAAGAACTATTCAAACTTTAGAAGATATGTTAAGAGCATGTGCCATTGACTTCGGTGGTAGCTGGGATACTCATTTGTCTCTCGCTGAATTTTCTTATAATAACAGTTACCACTCGAGTATAAAGATGGCGCCTTATGAAATGTTGTATGGTAGAAAGTGTAGAACTCCGTTATGTTGGGGCGAAATCGGGCAAAGGGAGTTGGGAAGTACTGACATTGTTCAAAGGACAACATAAAAGATAAATCAGATTAGAGAACGATTGAAAGCGGCACAAGACAGACAGAAATCTTATGCTGATAAAAGAAGGCGTTTGATAGAGTTTCAAGAAGGAGATTTGGTCATGTTGAAGGTATCTCCTTGGAAGGGTATAATCCGTTTTAGAAAACGAGGAAAGTTGAGTCCTCGATTTATTGGTCCATTCAAAATTGTTGCAAGAGTTGGAAAGTTGGCATATCGTCTTGAATTGCCAAATGAATTGGCGGGAATACATGATACTTTCCACGTGTCCTATCTTAGAAAATGTTTGGTTGATGAAGCGGCTTACGTGCCTTTGGAAGAGATTGAAGTCAATGATCAATTGAATTACGTAGAACAACCTATTGCAATCCATGACGAAAAGATTAAAAAGTTAAGAAACAAAGAAATTAAATTATTCAAAGTGCAATGGAAACATAGGAAAGGATCTGAGTTTACTTGGGAGTCGGAGGAGGAAATGATTAAGTACTATCCGGCTCTACTTCAAGAATGGATTGTGAGGACACAATCCTAAATAAGTGGGGGAGAGTTGTAACGCCCCTAAATTTGTAAGTTTTAAATATTATAATATGTGTTTACTTCTTAAATTATAAAATATGTATATTAAATGTATTATGTGTTTAAGTTTTTGTTATAAGTTAAAAGCTAGTTAAAAAGGATTAAATATGTCAAGTTATTTATGGGAATAGGACCTAGAATGTAAAGAAGGATAGGATGGAGGGACTAAACTTATAAAACCTGTAAGTAGAAGGGTGTAAATGCAAAGTGTAGTATTAAAATCAGATTTTTCCAGTTCCTTCTTGTTCCTGTACGTGAAATACACAGAAAACACTAGAGAGAGAGAGAAGCGACGAGAGAGAGAGACAAAGGAAGAGAGATCAAGAATTGAAGCTAGGATTAAGTTTGTTTAAGGTCTTAATCTCTAATTCTACTTGTATAAGGTATAATATCTCTTCTTATATGTTTAATTTGTGAATTTAAGTAAGTTATATAAACCCTAGTCATGGGGTTTTGATTAAACTTGGAATATAATGATGAATTGAGTAAAGTAAGGATAGATATGTGATGTTAAAGTGATTATTGAAGTCAAGATGTTAAAGTTCTATTACAATCAAATTTATGCTTATAATTATTGTTAATTTAGTAAGTTGTAAGGAGAATTGATATGTAAGTAATGAAGTTAATGATATAAAGTATTATAAATTGTAAGTTGAAAGAAGTTTATTAAGATACATGTGTAATTTGATAAAGAAGTGTTAATGAATTAACACTTATGTTGAAAGTCAAGAAATTATATGTGATTAAGTGATTTATGTGTATTACTTGTTTATGTGATTAGGTGATCAAGGTGTACAAGTGGGTTCAAGTAGTTCTTTAATTCAAAAGCAAGGTAAGTATTGGGATTTTGTTGAAGTAGTGATTTCTATGTCATTGTTTGATGTAAATCAAAGAATGACATTAGGGTCACTTGTGGAAGTAGTTAATCCTTGTGATTAACTTTGTGGAAGTGGTTAAGGATCCTTAATTGTTTAAGTGTTTAAGTTATGTTGAAGTATCCCTTACTTACTAAGCGTTGTGCTTATTGTTTTAAGTTTATCATTTTTAGGTGAATCAAGTGGTAAGCGTGAAGGTTTGGGCAAGGGACCGGCTTAAAGGTTAATGGTGAAGCTTGTGCACTAGTCGGTAACAAGCTATCTCTTAATATCATGCTCTTGATACAAGTCACCCCTTTTGTTGTAAAAGAATGTTTTGTCACGTAAAGCTAGTTTATATCATGTATAGTTAAGTATGTAAATGTTGAAAGTTGAAGTTTAGTGATAATGGTACTTTGGTTTGACTTGGAATAGTCAATGTGATGAAGTTCAAATGTTAGATAAGTGGTTATATGGGTAAAGATTTAAACGGGTCAAGAAAGTGTCTAAATGGGCACCAATTGAGTTAAAGAGTTAAAATGAGTTATGGTGTAAGTATGGAAATAGTAGTCATTGCTTTAAGTCTCATTTCTATAGCTATTGTAAGTGTCAAAGTTTGAGAATCTGGTTTGAACTGGTTTGCAACTTGGTATGTCAAGAAAATGAGTAAAAATGGTCATTTTTGTGTCATTAGTTCAAATCCCGAATAAATGTGAAATTCTGAAAAGTGAAAATTAGGAAGTGTTTGAAATGTCATTTTATAAGTGTCTGCAAAATTTCATGTTCTAACCCTTTGTCATTTTCGAGTTACGATTGTTTGAAATTAGAGGTTTGGTTTGTAAGAAATTAAGCCAGGATCTGCTGGAATACAGGACTACCCGGCGGGTAAGTCCTGTACCCGGCGGGTAAACTGGAATCAAGAACAAACCAGCGGGTAAAACCCTACTACCCGGCGGGTATAGGTTGGTTTCAGCAACTTTTGTTTTAAAGTTCTAAAAATAATACAGATCATAATAATAATATACAATTATGATAATACAGGAAATGGGACCAATAGAAATATGTTTTAGTGTAAAAAAAAAAAAAAAAAACGACTCTAAATTTCGGGGTGTTTCAATCGCGCAAGCGTGTATGTAATTACACAAAATGTCACATATATTTAGCCTATAATAAAACTAAATACACGTAATTACAAGTAGTTTCAATACTAATTAAAGTCCAGAATTGGCGGGTGTCACAATACCCATTTAAATTATCCCTTTCTTTAACCTATTGTCTGGAACCTAAAATTCATTTACGAGTTCAACTATTTTATTTTACCTTCTACTGTAATGATTTAAAACAAGTAATAATTCATTAATCACAATAAGTCATTTTGACCTATTACCTACTTTTCACAATATAACATAAATGCAATATATATATGTACTAACACATTTAAATAATGCATTTAAAATCGATATTTACGACTTACCACTAGGCTCCTAGGGTGGATGTTACAAATCTTTCCCCCTTAAGAAGATTTCGTCCTCGAAATCTCACTATGCCCAAAAAGACTAGGGTAGCGTAACCGCATATTAGACTCAGTCTCCCAGGTAAGATCAGAACCCAAACTATGTTTCCATTTTACCAAAACCATAGGAATCTCTTTCTTGCGAAGTTTGATCACTTTTCTATCTAAAAGCTCAATGGGTTCTTCTATCAGTCTCTGACTCTGGTCAACTCGAAGGTCTTGCAATGGAAGAATTTGGGATTGATCTTCCACATTGCATTTCCTTAAATAACATACATTAAAAGTATCATGAATACCAGACAATTCAGAAGGAAGTTCCAAGGCAACTGTTTGATCATTGACAACCTGTCTGATTCTAAACGGACCAATGAATCTGGGAGCCAACTTTCCAGGTTAACCAAATCGGATAACACTCTTCCAAGGAGAAACTTTCAAATAAACTAATTCACCTTCAACAAACGAAACAGGTCGACGCCTCGGATCAGCATACTGTTTTTGTCTGTCTCTGGCCACTTTCAATTTCTCCCGGGCAATTGCAACTTTGTCAGCTGTGATCTGTACAATATCGGGCCCAGCAAAATGTTTCTCCCCAGCCTCTAACCAACATGTAGGTGTTCTGCAACATCTTCTATACAACATTTCATATGGATGCATGCCAATACTAGAATGATATGAATTATTATAAGCAAATTCCACTAACGGCAAATGAGAATCCCAAGAACCGCCATACTCTAACACACAAGCACGAAGCATATCCTCCGAAGTCTGAATGATACGCTCTGATTGGCCGTCTGTCTGGGGATGATAAGCCGTACTGAGATTCACTCGGGTACCTAATTTATGCTGCAAACTTTGCCAAAACCGAGAGATAAACCGAGAATCTCTATCAGAGACAATAGATAAAGGAATCCCGTGCCTTGAAACAATCTCATTCACATACAACTGAGCCAATCTGGTTAACGATGCCGTCTCACTGGTAGCAAGAAAATGGGCACTCTTGGTCAACCTATCAACAATCACCCAGATCATATCATTACCACGTGGCGTTCTAGGTAACTTAGTAACAAAATCCATAGTCAAATGTTCCAATTTCCATCCGGAAATTTCAAGTTGTCTCAAAGAACCATAAGGTTTCTGATGTTCAACTTTGACTTGGGAACAAACATGACAAGATTCTACAACACGTGCCACATCAGTTTTCATTGTTGGCCACCAATATAACAGTTTCAGATCATTGTACATTTTTGTACTTCCAGGATGAACAGATAATCTGGATTTGTGAGCCTCAGACAATATCAAATCACGAAGTCCTCCGATCAATGGAACCCAAACCCGAGACTGAAAAGTATTCAATCCTCGAGAATCATCAATTAATAAGTCTTTTCTTTTCAACATGATTATGATCTAACAAAGCCTCCAATTGAGCGGTTTTTAATCGATCAATCAAATCCGAAGACACTTCCAAACGCATAAAATAAACTCTATCAAAAGTTACCTTTCTGCTCAACGTGTTTGCAATAACATTTGCCTTGCCGGGATGGTATCGAATTTCGCAATCATAATCTTTAATCAATTCCAACCATCGCCGCTGACGCATATTAAGTTCTTTCTGAGTAAACATATACTGAAGACTCTTGTGATCCGTACAAATCACACACTTAGTACCATATAAGTAATGTCTCCAGATTTTCAACGCAAAAATAACAGCCGCAAGCTCCAAGTCATGAGTAGGGTAATTCCTTTCATGAGGTTTCAACTGACGAGAAGCATAAGCGATAACACGATCCCATTGCATTAACACACAACCCAATCCAGCATAGGATGCATCACAATAACAAAATCATCCGAACCATCGGGCAGTGCTAAGACTGGAGCCTGACACAACAACTGCTTCAGAGTATGAAAAGCTGTTTCCTGTTGTTCATCCCACTGAAACTTTACATCTTTTCGAGTCAATTTAGTCAACGGACCAGCAATCTTAGAAAAATCTTTAATGAATATTTGGTAATAACCAGCTAGCCCAAGAAAACTTTTAATTTCAGAAGGATTCTTTGGAACATTCCAATTCATGACAGCCTCTACCTTTGATGGATCAACCTTTACCCCATCGTTACAAATCACATGACCCAGAAACTGCACTTCTCGAAGCTAGAATTCACACTTGGAGAATTTTGCATAAAGATGTTCTCTTTTCAATATTTCAAGAACCAGTCTCAAATGCATTTCATGTTCAGACTCGGATTTCGAATAAACCAATATATCATCAATGAAGACAATAACAAATTTATCAAGAAAATGCCGACAAACCCGATTCATTAAATCTAAAAAAATCGCGGGAGCATTTGTCAAACCAAACGTCATAACCAAGAATTCATAGTGACCATACATGGTACGGAAAGCAGTATTTGGAATATCTTCCTCACGAACTCTCACCTGGTGATAACCTGATCTTAAATCAATCTTAGAAAAATAAGAGGATCCTTGCAACCGATCAAACAATTCATCAATTCGGGGCAAAGGATACTTATTCTTAACGGTTCTTTTATTCAGTTCTCGATAATCGATACACATTCCGAGGGTACCATCTTTCTTTTTAACAAACAGAACAGGTGCACCCCAAGTAGAAGAACTGGGTCTAATGAAACCCTTATCTAACAATTCTTGAATTTGATTCATCATTTCCCGAATTTCAGAAGGAGCTAATCTATATGGGGCTTTGGCTACTGGTGCTGAACCCGGAATCAAATCAATTTGATATTCAACCTCTCTAACCGGCGGTAAACCATGCAACTCATCAAGGAAAACTTCCGAATATTCAGAAACCACATGAACATCGAAAACAGATTTTTTTTCTAATTTAGCATCAATCACATAAGCCAAATAAGATTCACAACCTTTTGCCAGAGATTTTCTAGCTTTTATCAAGGAAATTAAAGGAACATGACCACCTTCTCGTTCTCCTCTAGCCACAACACATGACTTGTCAGAGATAGGGATTTTCACTAACTTCTTATGGCATTCTATATTGGCCTTATTATAACTTAACCAGTCCATGCCTAATACCGCATCAAAACCAGGAATAGGCATCAAAAGAAAGGAAACTGGGAAAACATGACTCTCTATCAATATGTTAGCTCCAGTTACCGAGGTGGTAACATGAACTATTTTACCATTTGCTACTTCAACCTCAAGAGGATTAGCAATCAAGGAGGGAGTCAAATTCAGTTTTTCACAGAAACAAACAGATATAAATGAGCAATTTGCTCCAGAATCAAATAACACGCGGTTGGTACAGAGTTAATGAGAAAAGTACCAGTAATAACATCGTCAGTTCTGACAGCTTCATCCACTGTCATCTGAATGGCTCTACCCGCAGCTGGTGGCGGATTCTTCCGCTTTTGGCCAGACGATGACGACCCACCAACCACTCCAGATCCATCTTTCTTAGCCTCAGGGCATTGACCAACCCGATGACCCACTTTATGACAGTTCCAGCAGACGTGTTTAGGATAAGGACAATCCTGAATATCATGACCAAACCCACCACATTTGATGCATTGTGCAGTCTGTGGAGTACATGGTCCAGTATGTCGAGCTTTAAAATTATTGCAATGATTTGTTCTATCTCTGGTACTTCCACTAGTACCTTTTCCTTTATTCTGTTGTTGACCTTGCCATCTTTGTTTGCCTCCTTGTTTTGCAAAGTTCGGGCTCTTATATCGCTATCCACCGCACGAGCTAGATTAAAAGCTTGTGGAAGAGAACCAGCAAGTCTTACAGTTGTACGATAATGAGGAGCTAATGTCCCAACAAAATGATCAACCTTGGTTTTATCATCCAGGACCCATGGTTGTACGAATCTCAACTTTTCAGAAAACTGGGTAATGAGATCATCAATCGACATTTGATCAGTCAACTGCAATTCCATAAACTCTCGTCTGATTCTAGAGATGTCAAACTCTGAACAAAACTGTTTACATATCTCATTGTGGAAATCTGACCATCTAATAGATTCTTTTTACTGAGGCGATAAAGTGGCGATGATGGAATCCCACCAAGACATGGCCTGGCCCTTTAACAACTGAACAGCATATGGAACTTTGACTTCCTCTTCACATTGACATACCTCAAATTTTCTCTCTACATCTCTCAACCAGTCAAGGGTAACAGATGGATTACTACTACCAGAATATTCAGATGGTTTACTTGACATAAAGGTTTTAAAAGAACAAACCTTCTTAGGTTGCTGAGGTAGAGGAAATACAGGTAACTGATAAAACCCTGTAGTTGAGAAAGGAACCGAAGTCTGTTGTGAAGTACCATAGGGTGGTTGCTGATAGTAAAATGGTAAAGAAGTCGAAATCTGAGTAGATGATACCACTGGAGGTGTAACAGTACTCGTAACTGGAGGTGACTGAGAATGTTGCTGAGAAGATTCAGCCTGTAAAGTTCTTTGTTTGAATCCTCTAAGTTCGACCAGTTCATCCTCTAATTGAAGAATGTACTCATCTCGATCAGTTTCTCCACCCGCTGAAAATGAGGTACCAGAATGCCCATGCCTCTCATTATGAATTTCAGGAGGAGGAACATTGGTTCGAGAAGCATTGTTAAGAGTGGTGGTCGTTTGATCATTATCTTCCGTAACAGAGCCATAAAAGTTCATTTTTGTGGTATCAGATCGAGTTCGGGTTTATTTTCGGTATTATACGTATTGTTTTTCGTGTTTGTTTTGGTTTTCAGGGATTCAGAGATCAAAGGATCGTGTTTCTGAGCATTCTTGAAGGCTTTGGAAGTCAGATTATCGTGAAATTCGGTTAGGGTTTCAAAGTTTTCGAAATTAGGGTTTTCGGCCGCAGCTATTCACGATATTGCGACATTGGCTGCGACATACAAAATCTGACCTGAATTGGTTACTGCGACATACGTTGCAACTTTGTTAGGGACATAGTAATTTTTGACCTTAATTGGTTATTGCGACATAGGTAACGACCTCGCTTGATTCTGCGACTTTGTTTTGCGACATTGACTACGACATTGAACCTTGTATCACTTTGTGATTCTTGATTGAATCTTGTAACTTTTGTGACATAATCTGCGACATTGATTGCTGTTCTGCGACATCACACTCTGTGTCGCTATTTACATATAGCTTAAATTCTTCTAAGTATATTAAAATAAAAATGTGGGTAGTAGTAGTAAACCTCCAATGTTTTCAGCAGACATGGATTATGCTTACTGGAGGTCTCGATTTGAACATTATGTAGACTTTCATTGCACTGAACTGTGGGGCCCTCTTTTAGAAAGATATGAGAAGCCCGTTGCTGAGGGTAATTACAGAGGGATCCCTCCAGCTAAGACTTATAAGGCAATGACTCCAGAAAAACGTAAGGAGTATGATATTGAACCGAAAGCACATTCAGCCATTTGTATGTGCTTAACTCTATATGTCTTACGGTTATTCAGGCATCACGAAATAACCTACGATCTCTGGAAGGCTATTGAAACCCGATGCGGTGGTAATGAGAAGTACAAGCAAGCAAGACTGGAATTAATCAAGAAGCAATATGACCTTTTTGATATTCTTCCAAATGAGACTGCATTTGGGTTTATTACTAGATACTCACAGTTGGTTAGTGAGTTGACTGAGGGTGGATATACCTTTACTGAAAGTGAGGTTAATAAGAAGCTTTTGGATGCACAACCGAAAGCTTGGGAAATCAAGGTTCAATTCTTAAAGGAGAATCAAGAATTGGACACGATGAAGTTAGATGATCTGATTGGTATACTCCAAGCTCATGCGATGGAGTTAAAGAAGAAGGAATGCAAGTCGAGTGGTTTTGTTCAGGACCCGTCTCTTTATGGTGGAAAGGTTAATTCTGGAAAGTATTATGGTGGAATGGCTTTTGTGTCAGATACAAATTCACCATCTAATTCCACTGGGGTTTATTCTTCCGTTTACTCTTCTGGTACATCTCAAGGCTCACAACACCAGCAGGCTCCTATTTCACCATCTATTGAGGAACAAGCTGCTATTTATACAGCTTTTTTGAGCTCTTATAAGTTTTTGTTTTAACAATCAAATACCACATTGCAGATGGCTCAAGAGGATTATGCTCAATTAGATGATGATGATCTTGAGAAAATGGATCTTAACTGGAATATAGCCATGATTACTAGGAGGGTGAAGAAATTTTTACAGAGGACTGGACGAAAGAGTTTGGAAGGTGATGGTAAATCTGGGTTTGGTTTTGATAAGATCAAGGTTCGATGCTATAACTGTCAGAATTTGGGACATTTCGCAAGGGAATGTGAGAAGCCTAAAATACCTTCTTCTGGTCTCACCAAGCCATCTCCTCCCAAGACTCCAGAAAAGGAGATAGTGAAGACTGGAGCTTCTGATGCTTTGGTCGTGTTCGAGCCTACACAAACTGATTGGACTGCACAAGCTGAGATGCACCAACTAGCTCTTATGGCTCATATCACTCCTGAGGTTATTGATGAACCTTTCTCTTGTACTTCATGTACACAATTGTCTGTGTTAGTCCCTGTTTAACTTAATAAACAATCTTACTTAATAAGCCTTGAATATATTATTGAGAAGTTGCGGAATCACACTCAATAATATTAAGAAGATCAATGAATATTAATTAATTTAATGAACACACAATATACCGAAAGCTTCAATCTTATTAATGATATAAGACGAATACACTTGATGTATTAGGGTTACAGAAAACCTTGAAGCTGCGCAAAAATCATTAACCTATCTAGGTCTAAAGGATCTCTATTTATAACATATAGAGTCCTATACAATCTCCTACAAATATGGAATAAACTAACTTCCATAACCGACTCATACTTATCACAAAATCATAAACAGTTTTAACTACCATTCTGATGTAAACAGTTGTAACTGTTACACATTCAGTGGTAACTGCTTCAATTGTAATATACAACTAAGTACAAATATATAATCAGTGTTAACTGTTTCATATATAACTAACAGTTACTAATACATAAGCAGTTTTAACTACTTACAGACACATAACTATCAGTTGTAATCTATCTTCAATCAGTTGTAACACTTGTCTTCTCTTCAGTTTTCTTCTATCAGTTGTAACTTCATAAAGACAGTTTTAACCTTCAAAGCAAACAGTTTTAATCACTTATATTCTCATCAGAACTTCAACTCAGACCTGAAACAGTTTTGACCCAACAATCTCCCCCTAAACTTAATCTGTCCTTCACAGCATTAAGTTTCTTCTAATCCTCCATTATAAGCTTCACAAAATTCTTTCAAAACTGTTAGTCATTTCTTCTCTTCTTCCTATCAATCTCCTCCTTCTTATGAATCTGATTCAGCACCATATATACCAATTCCAGAACTACATCATCTAAAACTGCAGCTTGTAGCCTTGCATTTCTCAAGCCCATCAAAAATCTCAGATTGATATCATAAAATCTATCTGTCAATAACCACATAAACACTGCATCCTCCATAACAATCTGATGTACTCCAAGTTTGGCATGATAAATCCAATTTCTGACCTTGCTAAAAGTAGCAAACTGAAATGGAAACTCTTCTGGCTCAAACATAGCTTTAATCCAATGCCATGTAACTTTTTCAACCAGATTATCAAACCTTTTCAAATCTAAATTCTTTTCCATCCCAATCTCATACATTCTCACCAAATCAGTCCTACTAATTCTCTTTATCAAATCCCTAAAAGATCTCCACCAAGATATATTTCCATCTGCTCTTTCAACTTTAATCTTGTGAATCTTAACAGGATTGACAAATTGCTCTATAGACAAATCAATGATACCAGGTAATTCAACATTAATTACCTCAGATTCCATAGGCTGTAACAAAATAAACTCTTTCAATTCATCAATATTCCTTTCTCTATCAGGAATTTCATCTAACTCTCTCTTCTTTTGCTCAAGTTCATCTTTCCTCCTCTTCTCAGCTTCTATCTTTTCTCTTTTTTCTTTTTCTTCCTTTTCCTTCAATTTTCTTTCTTTTTCAGCCTTTTTCCTTTCCTTTTCAACTTCCTGCTTTTTCTTCTCAGCTTCTTTCTTTTCTGTTTCTTTCTTTTCAATCACATCAGGATTCAACTCATCTTTATCCCATAACTCCTGCAATCTCTCTAAACTCATCTGTTTCAAAGCATTCAAAGGAATATACCCACCTTTCAACTTTGCAATCAAGTTCTTCTTCATTTGAGCTTTTGTTGGTGGTTTTGCAGCTTTTTTCTTTCTTGCTTCCTCTGCTTTCTTTTTCTTAACCTGCTCTACAAGATATTCAATATCATCCTGTCTCTGTTCTTTCAGTAAATATTCATCCCACTCTGCCACTTGCTCTTTTGTCATTTTCACAAACTTTCCTTCCTCAATCTCAACATCAATCAATCCCTCTGCATTTAGCTCAGCCTGTAACCTTTGAGCATACTCAATATCATGAGCAGTTACTTCTGGTGGCACTGGTTTTTGCTTTTTCTTCTTTGGTTCTTCTACCAGTTTTCCCTTGCCTTTATCTTTTGGATCAATCTTTGGCAATTCTTTCTGTTGAACAGGAGCAGCAGCAGGTTCTCTAATTTGAAATCCAGGCAAAGATGGTTGTTGTGAAGATTTCTTCTTTGGAGTTTCAACCTTCTTTCCTGTACCAGTCATTTTAGCAGTTTTAACTGGAATGCTCTTCTTTCTAGTCTTTTCAACTTGTTGAGCATCAGTTTTAACATCAGTCTTTACTTCTTCTTTTTCAACTGCTATCTCAGGTTTACTCACCTCTTCTCCATCATCCTCATCAATCTTTAACTCCTCAGTCTTATCATCCAAAATCACCTCTGTAGTTTGCTCCACTGACCCAATAACCTCAGTATGATCAGACTTATCTTCATCTGCCACTGATTCCTTCATTTCAGTTTCCACTGTCTCATATACTGATTCATTTATTTCTGGCTCTGGCTCTGTAGGTGGTGTTGGAGGTGTATGCACAAAATCATCATCCACTGGTTGTTCCATTTCAATCTCTTCATCAACTTTTTCATCATCAGACACAACCTTATCATTCTCACTCCTCTTATCACCCAAATTTGTCCAGACCTTCTCCCCCTTTTTGAAAGCATTTTGTCTAAAGTTATAAGTCTCCTCAGGTTCTGAAGTATCATGAACCACATATTTCCTCCCTTTCTTCAAACATTTAATAACAATCCTCTCTAACTGCTTCACTTTCCTCTGCAACTGAGTAATAACTTCATCCTTAGTCTTATTCTTCTTCCTCTCTTGTACAAACTCAGCCCATACATAATCAACCATTTTCGTCAATTCCAAGTTAGTTCTAGCCTCAACACCTTCAGGATGTGAATCCTTTGGTGAATCATTGACATCATCAAACTCTGACTCATGCCTAGCATGATCATCAAAGTCCCCTTGGTTCTTGGTACTGTGACCACTAGGATCATCTACTGGTGTAGAATCATGTCCATGTGTTGCCTCTGATTGGGTCTTATTAATGTTACTTCTGTCCTGCTCTGCCAGTGGGCTAGAAGCAGTAGAAGCAGCCCTCTCAGAATGATCATCCTCCTCCTCAATGATCATCTGCTGTGATGAATCATTTGTCTGAGACACCTGAGCAGCAGCAGCCTCAGATGCCTGTTTTTTAGCCTTTTTGGCTTTAGTAGGTTTAGCTGTTGTGGTCCCTTGTTTTCTCTTAGTACCCCCAACTACTGTGGGTTGAGAAGTGGTGGGTGGAACCATTCTCTCAGTAGTTGGTTCAGCTTCAGTTGGTAATACTGATGCTGTGGTGGAAGGTGCAGGAAGCATTGTAGAAAATAATGCTGTAACCTTCCCAGAAAATTTAGTATCTCTCTTCATATTTACAAAAACTTTTGGTTTAAAAGAGACAATACCAATAATCTTTTCAAGTGCAGTTATATTAGGAATTTGTTCATTTAAGAACAACTGCACAAAACGTGGATACATCAAAAACTTAATCTTTGGCTGCTCAATGTTTCTAAGCATACCAGAAAATATCAGATTTGAAAAATTAAACCTTTGACCAGTTGCAAGACAAGCAATTGCATAAGCAATGTTGCTTCCAAACTGCTCAAAAGATGATCTCTTAGATGATAAGCAGTGTAAAATTGTATGTATTAAAAATCTCCACTGATGAGAAAATAAGGTTTTCTGAAAAGTAAAAATTTCAAAAGAACCCTCATAACCCATTAATCGTAAAGTATCATACATAACAGTATCCTCTAAAGAAGATATACCTGCCTCATCATCTAGTTGTAATGAAGCTCTAACAGTAGCTTCTGTGATTACAACACGTGTATCCATAACTTCTGAAACGATTCTTTTAATCCCCTGTTCCTCTTCTATTGATGCATTCACCCAGAAATTGTTGATATGATCGTGAGATATTCTGGGTGCTACAGTGAGAGCATGACGAATATGTGAAGCACGAAGGAAATCAATGATTTCCACATACTCGTTTACCTCTGCAGGTTTCATTAAGAATGCAATCATATTGTGATCTTTTCCAATCGGTAGTTGAACAGTAGACGAAGTCGATGCCATGATAAGAAATCAAGTAATCGAGAAGAATCGAAGATGATTTTACAGAATCGAAAATCAATGAGACGTAGCGCAGTTGTTTGTATGTGAAATTTTGAAAGCGTAATGAGAAACCCTAAGTGTTGAGAGTTAAGTACTGAAATTAAATCAGTTGTAAGCCCTAATTTGATCAGATCCCCAATTATAACTAAAACAGTGTTAATTAAATAAAATAACACGTTCAGTGATAACTGTGAAAATAACCATCAGTGGTAATCAACACTTGGTTTCTCAAATGCATCATTTACATAATTAAGCTAGCAGTGCTAACTTGTACAAGCAGTACTAACCGACCAAGGCAGTGCTAACTTAATACAAGTAGTACTTCAGTTCTAGCAGAATCATATAAACAAAGCAGTGGTTGAATTTTTTTTTTTTTTTTTTTTTTTTTATTTTTTTTTTTTTTTACCGAAAGCAAACTCCACAAGCAGTAAAAACTTCATAAACACCTGCATAAGTTAGACTCCAAGACATAGCAAGATAACCTGCAGTGGTAATTTCAAACAATAATACAAGTATACAGTGTTAACGATACACCAACAGTGGTGAAGTGATTATTACCACTGTTTATAATATAAGTAAGAAACAGTGATAACAATACACATTACACACAATCAGTGTTTAATTAACAAATCAGTATTAACCCAAATTGAAATCACAGTAGATATTATTCACAGAAAGCAGTAACAAGAGAAATAACTTATGACAAATTGATCATTCCAATACTAGTAACCAAGAATGTGAATCTGCCTACATCAAAAGCTTTTGTAAACAGATCAGCAAATTGATTATCAGTATGAACTTTCAAAATTTGAATAAGTCTTTTCTCATTACAATCTCTAATGAAATGATATCTGATTTCAATATGCTTTGTTTTAGAATGTTTAACTGGGTTATTAATAATACTGATTGCAGAGCTATTATCAATAAAAATAGGAGTATTAAGAAAGGTAAAACCATAATCTAGCATCTGATTCTGAATCCATAGCACTTGAGCACAGCAACTTGCAGCTGCTACATATTCTGCCTCTGCTATAGATGTAGATACAGTGGTTTGTTTCTTGCATTGCCATGAAACCAATCTTTCTCCCAAAAATTGACAACCTCCTGATGTAGATTTCCTGTCCAAATTAGCTCCTCCATAATCACTATCTGTGTAAGCTATCAGATCAAAAGAATTAAACTTTGGATACCAAAGGCCCAATTTTGATTGACCCTTCAAATATCTAAAAATTCTTTTGACTGCTAGAAGATGTGATAGCTTTGGATTAGCTTGAAATCTTGCACATAAACACACTGCAAACATGATGTCAGGCCTTGATGAAGTGAGATACATAAGAGACCCAATCATTGATCTGTAAAGATGTTCATCCACACTCTCCCCCTCAAGATCTGCATGTAATTTCTTGTTTGTCTCAACTGGTGTGCTTGCAACTTTAGCATCTTTGTACCCAAACCGATCCAGTATATCATTCACATACTTACTTTGATGAATAAAAATTCCTTCTTTCTGTTGCTTTACTTGTAGCCCCAAGAAAAATGTTAATTCCCCCATGGAGCTCATCTTGAACTTTTCATGCATCAATGATTCAAACTCCTTGCAAAGACTATCCTTTGTTGAACCAAAAATGATATCATCTACATAAACTTGAACCAGTAGTATATCATTCTTAATTCTTTTAGTAAACAAAGTTTTATCTATTGCACCCCTTTTGAATCCATTTTGCAACAGATAATCTGAAAAAGTATCATACCAGGCTCTAGGTGCTTGATGTAAACCATAAAGAGCTTTATCCAGTTTGAAAACTTTATCAGGAAATTTAGAATCTTCAAACCCTGGTGGTTGACATACATAGACCTCTTCCTGTATAGTGCCATACAGAAAAGCACTCTTAACATCCATCTGATACACAATGAATCCCTTGAATGAAGCATAAGCCAAAAACAATCTAATTGCCTCTATCCTTGCAACAGGTGCAAAAACCTCATCATAATCAATCCCCTCTTCTTGTGAATACCCCTGTGCAACCAATCTAGCCTTGTTTTTGATCACTATACCTCTTTCATCCTTCTTGTTTTTGAAAATCCATTTAGTACCAATTGCCCTCTTCTCTTTAGGCAAATCAACCAATGTCCAAACTTCTTGAATCTTAAACTGAAGCAACTCCTCTTGCATAGCTTCAATCCAACTAGGATCTCTCAAAGCTTCAGTAACCTTCTTTGGTTCTGTTTGAGACAGAAAACAGGCAAACAAAGAAGTATTAACAGCTTCTGTATCAAGATTTACTTCTTCCTCATTTGATGAAGCTTCAAACACCTGACTTTGATTTCTTGTTTTAACAGCTGATTCAATATCTCCTATTACATTCTCAAGTGGATGATCTTTATGAGTAATGTATTTAGATGCTGCTGTTTCTTGAATACTCTCCTCTAAGTTGGTAAAATTTCCTTCTTGACCAGACTCACTACTTGACACTTCTCTTGCAATTCTCTTTGACAAAGGAGTAGAACTCATCAAATGTAGATAATTCAATTGTTCCTGCTCTGTGTCAAGATGCTTTGTAGGTGTCTGATCAACATTCACACCTGCCTTTGTAGACTTCTGTACTGAACTCATATCACTGTCTTCTGTACTGTCTTCAATAACAGGTCTATCAGAATCATCAACATGAGAAAATGATGTTTCATCTGATTTTCCTGTTTCCACATCCTGTGATGTCATTGGTTGATCAGTATCAAACACTTCTGGAGGATCAGGAGACCAAATTGGAAATAATATATATTCCAATGAATCATTCTTCTTTCCAACTGATATTCCTGATTTTGCTCTACCTTCTTCATCACCTGTTCCTGCATTTGTACCTGCACTTGTACCTGCACTAGTACCTGCACTAGTATCCACATTTGTATATCTAAAAGCAGTATTAAGTGCATCAATATCAAACAGTGATTCAGGACCTTTTCCCTCAGGATTAACAGTGTTTTCATTAAAAGTAATGTGCACTGTTTCTTCTATGATTCTGGTCCTTTGATTGAATACCCTATAAGATTTACTTTGAATAGAATAACCAACAAATATCCCCTCATCAGCCTTACTCTGAAACTTACCTAAGTGATCTTTGGTATTTAAGATTGTACAAGGACACCCAAAAGATTTTAAGAAACTAACCAAAGGCTTTCTCTTAAACAACAGTTCATATGGTGTCTTGTTATGAGGCTTAACAACTAATACTCTATTCTGAACATAACAAGCTGTGCTAACTGCCTCTGCCCAAAAGGACATAGGTAGCTTTGCATCAGATAGCATGGTTCTAGCAGCCTCAATCAGTATCCTATTCCTCCTTTCAGCTACTCCATTTTGTTGAGGAGTTCTAGGTGCACTAAATTCTCTCTTAATACCTTTAACTTCACAGAATTTATCCATCTCATGATTTTTAAATTCTGTTCCATTATCACTTCTGATGATCTTTACTCTTTTATCCAATTGATTCTCCAACTTAGTTATAAATGATCTAAGTATTTCACCTGTCTCATCCTTTGTCCTAAGAAAGAAAACCCATGTAAATCTAGAATAATCATCAATAATCACAAGACAGTAAGACTTTTCCCCCATACTACTTATACTGGTTGGTCCAAATAAGTCCATATGCAATAAGTGTAAGGGTGTGATATTTATGTTCACAGATTTGGACTTAAATGAGGATTTGTGTTGCTTTCCCTTTTGACAAGAAACACAATGATCATCACATGAATAGACCTTTTCAGGCAAACCTCTAACAAGCTTGTTTTTGACAAGTTTATTAATGGTTTTGAAATTCATGTGACACATCCTCCTATGCCACAGTTCAGATTCATTCACACTTGCTTTAGAAATAAGATAGTTTAAATCAGGTTGAGGTGTCATATTTACTAAGTCACACTTATATACATTATCTTGTCTTGGAATTCTCATCAAAATCATGTTTTCTGGTATTTTGAATTCTTTGGACAAGATAAGGCATTCAGTGTCAGTAAAAAGAACTGGGTTCTTTTTATCTGTGATTTGACTCACACTTAGTAAATTATACCTCAGTTGTTCCACAAAATAAACATTATCAAAACTTAGCTTTTCACTCTGAACTGTTCCTTTCCCTGTGATCCTTCCTCCTTTTGGATTGCTTCCAAAAGCTACATATCCTCCATCAAAAGATTTAAAGTCCTGCAGCTTTTCTTTGTCTCCAGTCATGTGCCGTGAGCATCCACTATCAATATGCCATAAGCTCTTAGGCTTGCCCTGCACAAATAGTCAAAAAAGAGAGTTAATTTCTCTTGGGAACCCAAACCAATTTGGCTTTGGGTTTCCCATGTGCATTCACATAATCAACTTTCTTAAAGATTATTGATTGTGAAGCACTGTTGGTATTTGGATCTGTTAATTTATCAGACTTAATAGGTGTCCAAATCCAACTAATTTTAGACTTAACAGTGTTCTTTGGCTTAACAGTTTTAACTGTTTTACCAATTGAAAATTCAGTGTTAATTTTATTAACACTGTTTTTGAAATCAGTTACCACTGTTTTAGTCTTTGAGCTTTTGGCTAATTTTGTTATTACTGCTGCAGTAGTTTTACCTGTAACAGTGTTTAACATGGTAGCCTTTGAGTTTATCTTCTGAACTCTGGCAGTATGATCAACTTTTGATTGAAAATTTTGTTTGTTAATCATATTAGCTTTTGTCCATGACTGTTTTCTAATCCTTTGAACATTCTCAGGATTATGATAGCAGTCATATTGAAGATGACCCATTTTTCCACATATAAAGCAAGACATTTCTTTAATCACAGTAACATTATTACCCAGTTTTTGTGAAATCATTTGATTCCAATTTCTTTGATTACCTCTGGGTTTTTTATTTTGAAAACCCTGTGAAGAAGAAGCACTTGCTTTACATTTACAATTCACACAGTTATTCACAACAGATTCAACAACAGGTTTAGTAACTGAGTTAACTGTATTACTAACATATCCTAACCCATGTTTAGATTTGTTAGTATTCAAGCTCACCTTCTCTAAGTCCAGTTTAACCTTCTCCTTAAACATTTTCTTACCCTCTTCTAGTTTATCAGTTTTAAGATTAACAACTAGATCAGTAATTACTCTCTTCACATCCTCACATGTTGACTCAGACTTAGATGATTCAGATTTCACACTCTTCTCACTATCAGATGTACTATCACTCTGATCATCTTCTTCAGTCCAGTCACTAACTTCACCTTCTACAAACAGATCATCATCAGATAAACTTTTAATTGGATCAGCCTTTTTAACCTCATCTACCATTTCTCTTTTAAGTGAATTGATATCAATTTCACTTTTGGGAGGAAAGTAGGTGTGATTATAAGGTGGAGGTACATTATTGTATCCTAATCCAGTCTTAAGTTTATCATGAATCTGTGAATTAATAAGTTTATTTACACTCTTTGAAGCATGTTCTAATTTACTTACATCAAGCCTTATACTATCTCTTTCACATGTGACCTCAGTAAGTTTCTTAGATAACAAATCAACTTTATCTTTAAAAGAGTCTCTCTCCCACCTAGCATATTCAATGTCATACTTAAACTGTGTTGCATTGACTTCATATGCCTTTATTTGATTTTCCAGATTTTCAATGACTGCTATGGTGTGTTTACTTTTGATTTCCCATTGTTTTAGTTCCTCACACACTTTTATATTATGATCTCTGTAGTGTTTAACAGTTTGTTTACAAACAGCAGAACATAATTTATTTTGTACCTCAGTAGGAACTTCTGACTTTTTGTCAGATTCTGCAATGGCCATGAGACATTGATTCTTCACAACATGCTCTTCTTGATCACTCCAATCCCATCCACAGCCATCCATAGACACCAAAGCATTTGCTGAAGCCCCCTGAATTGGAATGTTTCTTGTCTGTGTTCCAGTGCTTCCAGATCTCTGACCATTACCATTCTGCTCTTGCCTAGGGTTTCTGCATTCTCTGGCAAAGTGTCCCATCTTGTGACAGTTGAAACACTCAATCTTGCTCTTATCAAACCAATTTGCATCATTCCTCTTGTATGCAAAGTTATTTCTACCAGTCCTCTGCATGAACCTTTTTGCTCTCTGAGTAATCAATGCAATTTGCCACTTGATGTCCATCTCCTCTAGATCATCACCATCAAATTGTTCCAGATCTTCATTAGTAAGTGAAGAATTCACATTACTTGCAAAGAAAGATTCTAATATTTGATCATTAGAACTATTTGATGATGATCCTGCTCCTCCTGAAACATGAGTAGAACCCATTTGACTTGATTCTGCTTTTGTTCCAGCCATAGACATAAAAGCAGCATTATGACTGTATCCAGTTGCTTGCTTCTTACTTTCCACCTCAGACTCAAAGTTCCTCAGATCATTGTATATATCTTCTAGTTCCTTAACTTCAATGTCTGAACTCTGCCTTAATCCAACAGTATAGATTGTCCATTCATCACCTAATGATCTCAAGAACTTTCTGTTAAGATCTTCTTTGTCAATCTTAACCTTGTGATTTTCCAATTCTCCAACTAATTTAGTAAACCTATCAAAGGTTTGAGTTAGAGTTTCAGATTTCACATGGCTAAAATTTTCAAATTGTTGTTTTAACAGAGATCTTTTATTCTTTTTGGTGTTATCATTACCACCAAACCTCTTCTCAATTGCCTCCATCAGTACCTTGGGATCTTCACAATTATCAAATCTGCTCTGATGTTCATTCGGAATGGAAAGCAACAGAGTACTAAGTGCTTTGTACTCAGTAGATCTGATTTTCCTCTCTGCTTCAGATGTTGGTGGTGCTCTTGGTTGCTTTACTCCATCTCCATCAAGCGTTACTGGTATACCATTAACAACAACTTCCCACATCTGATAATCCGTGAGAAGCATATATTGCCTGATTCTGACCTTCCATAGGTCAAACTCATCAGGTTTAAGCATTGGTATCTTTGTTGCTTGAATTCCTTCATTGCCTTCAGACGCCATTGAAATCAAAACTTAATATCTGAACTAAACTCAAATACTAATACTAATAATCCCAGATCTTCCTGTCTTCAAAGCTTCACAAGCTCTGATACCACTTTGTTAGTCCCTGTTTAACTTAATAAACAATCTTACTTAATAAGCCTTGAATATATTATTGAGAAGTTGCGGAATCACACACAATAATATTAAGAAGATCAATGAATATTAATTAATTTAATGAACACACAATATACCGAAAGCTTCAATCTTATTAATGATATAAGACGAATACACTTGATGTATTAGGGTTACAGAAAACCTTGAAGCTGCGCAAAAATCATTAACCTATCTAGGTCTAAAGGATCTCTATTTATAACATATAGAGTCCTATACAATCTCCTACAAATATGGAATAAACTAACTTCCATAACCGACTCATACTTATCACAAAATCATAAACAGTTTTAACTACCATTCTGATGTAAACAGTTGTAACTGTTACACATTCAGTGGTAACTGCTTCAATTGTAATATACGACTAAGTACAAATATATAATCAGTGTTAACTGTTTCATATATAACTAACAGTTACTAATACATAAGCAGTTTTAACTACTTACAGACACATAACTATCAGTTGTAATCTATCTTCAATCAGTTGTAACACTTGTCTTCTCTTCAGTTTTCTTCTATCAGTTGTAACTTCATAAAGACAGTTTTAACCTTCAAAGCAAACAGTTTTAATCACTTATATTCTCATCAGAACTTCAACTCAGACCTGAAACAGTTTTGACCCAACAGTCTGCTTCTTTAGAAAGTTATAAAGTAGATAATGAAAATTTGAGAGAAAAAATTGAAAAACTTATGGAGTCAAACAAGTTTTTGAAAAGTAATGAAAAACTTTTTGAGCAGAAAATTGAGGCGTATAAACTTGATTCACAGACCTACAAAGCCAAGGTCTTTAGTCTGCAAGATGCTATCAATAGCTATCTTAAAGAAATCTCTTTGTTAAATAAAGAACTTGCTGACACATAGGCTGAGGTTGTAGATCTGAATCGAAGAATCTCAAATTTTTCAACATCTTTAGTTGTCTTTGATGAAATCGTTAACAAGCAACGGACAAATACAAAAAGTAAAGCTAGACTAGGTTATCACATAGTTCCACCTCCTACTTATTACTGTCCTACGCCTGTTAAGGAAGGCACCAAATACTTTTTACCTACCTATGCATCAAAGGTAAATACAAAAGCTAATAAAGAAGCAAAGACAAGTACTAACAATGATGCTTCAGTTAGTGCCAAAAACCAAGGAAAGGAGAAAGCCAAAAAGGCAGAGTACCCTTTGCCTACTTTTGTCAAGCCTACTAATTCACCTCTAGTTAGTGTTAAGGAGTAAGTTGAGATTGAGGATATTACAGATCAAGAGTATGGAAAAGTTGAGAAGATTGAGATTAACCCTGATAATGTGATTTTAACAAATGAACTGGTCATTATTGTTCAAACTAAAAAGGGTAAGGAAAAGGTTTTCATAGAGTCTTCTCAAACAACTTCACAGACACCTGTGAAAATTTTGAAAAGAAATTCAGAATTTAAAAATTCTTCTACTAAAAAACCTTCCCCTTCAACTTCTCAACCTGTGAAAGCATCTACTAAAGCTTGTACACACTAATGTGCATGTTTTGGAAGTGCTTTCCCATCTCGAACTTTTTCTAATAGTCCTCAGCCTCAACCTTTTGTTAAGAAGCATTTCTGTTTTTACTGCAAGAGACAGGGACACTTGATTCGTGATTGTCCAAAGCTCTCTAATCAGCGTTTTGGGAGAGCTATGCCTAGGAAAATTGTTTTTAGAAACTCTTTGTCACATTCTCCTCCTAGGCGATTCTCAAACTCTCCCAAACCGGTTGAGAAGCATAGTAAGGTTGAGCAAAAACCTTTGTCAATGCAAAAGCTCAACATTACTAAGAAACAAATTTCCGAGCCAGTAAAAGTTTGGAAAAGAAAAGAGTCCATTGTTGACTCTTCAGTCGACAACAATAACACACCAGGTTAAAATCCTAATTTGTTTTAAAATAAAATTCTGTCTGATGTGATTATTGGTGATGACTCCGGAAGACCTAAGTCTGTAAAGGCTTGGGTCTCCGTTTCTCACTAATATTCTTATTATTTTGTGTTGCAGCAGTCTGAACGTGTTAAAGATAGTGAATGGTACATGGACAATGGCTGCTCGTGACACATGATCGGCAATGTGTCTCTTCTAACTGATGTACAACCGTTGGATGGGGGATACGTTACGTTTGCAGGAGATGCTGGTGGGTTAATAACTGCTCAAGGAACGCTTACAAATGGAAAAGTAAGCTTTGAGAAAGTTAACTATGTGGAACAGCAACATAATTTTCTAAGTGTTTCACAAGTTTGTGATAAGAAATATACTGCAGCATTCACAGACACAGAATGTGCAAATTCTGAAGCCAGGGTTCGTAATTCTGGAAGAACGGGTGTTGATGCATGCAACAAGGAAAAATGATACTTATATTTTGAATATGCGAACCGTTGAGACAACTAACGAGTATACATGTCTACTGTCAAAGGCTTCAGAGAAGGAATCGCTACTTTGGCACAGACGAATGGGACATATTCATTTCCACAAAATGAATTACTTGGTTAAGAATGATCTGGTGAATGGAGTTCCCAAACAGTCATTCTCATTAAAAGATGACTGTGTTTCGTGTCACAAGGGAAAATTCCATAAGAAGTCCCATAAGTCTAAGTTAGTATATTCCATTGCTGCACCATTGGAACCGTTGCATATGGACTTGTTTGGTCCAATTTCAGCTAAAAGTATAGGTGGAAGATCGTATACTGTCTGGTGGTTACAGATGACTACTCAAGATTTTCTTGGGTTTATTTTCTTGCATCAAAGGATGAAGCTGCATATATTTTAGTTTATTTATTTGATAAGTTGGATAATTTAAGCAACTTACGGGTTAAGAGACTGCAAAGTGATAACGGAACTGAATAGAATAATTCAACTCTCGAGATGTACTGTGCATCGAAGGGTATTGATCATCAATTCGGTGCTCCAAGAACTCCACAACAGAATGGAGTTGTTGAACGCAAGAATAGAACCATCATCGAGACAGCTCGAACCATGTTAGCGGATTCTAAGTTACCTATCATTTTCTGGGCTGAGGCTGTTAACACCGCCTGTTATGTTCTGAATCGGGTACTGACGGTTAAAAAGAAGAAGAAGACAAGTTATGAACTTTTCAATAACCTTAAGCCGAATCTACAGTTTCTAGAGCCGTTTGGGTGTCCTTGCATGATAATGATCACAAAAGATAAAGTCTCTAAGTTTGGTGATAAGGCAACCGAGGGAATCTTTCTTGGGTTTTTCGTAAATTCTTCGAACAAAAGAGTCTACAATAAATCAACAAAACGGATTGAGGAGCATTTTGAAGTTAAGTGTTTGCGTTACACTGAGCCTCCTCAAGGAACAAGTCCTGAGTGGTTTTTCAAATACGATAATGTGTTCAACTCATTTAATCTTCCTGAAGAAAATCTGGTTGAAGAAGTAGTGACATTACTTCATGGGATTGATCTCTCGTCTGATAGCTCAACTCCATCACCTACACTCTCTCCTGCACCTACTCCTACACCAACACCCAATCCGACACCTGTTACTTCACCTACACCGGCTGCTACAGTTCCAACTCCTGATAATGCTAATACTGCACTGGCTACCGATGTTCCATCCACTTCAAGAACAGTTCCAGTTTCTACAGATATTCCAATTCTTCCTGATCTGCATGTGTTGTCTGACGAAGAAGAAGAAGAGTTGGAAAGGTCTCAGTTTTATAAGAATTTTGATGAGGATGATGATGCCCAAAGGAGATTGTCGTTAACAGAAATATTATACTTGATAAAGAAGATGCTCCTGAGATTGGGGGAGATGATACGAATTTGGAATCGGTCATTGTGCCTGATCCCATTCCACAAACACGTGTGCATAAGAATCACCCAACTGATAACATCATTGGTGATCCAAATGCTGGAATCTTAACTCGAAGTAAGACTGCAACTGAGTTAACTAGCCTAATAGCTAGGGTTCGTGATGTCGTGTGATTAGAGTTCATGATAACAAGTTTTAATAAATAGAAAATACTCAAATAATAATATCACACAAGCCATGCATGAATACCTGTTCGTATAATATAGCTTTTACAAGTAAGTCCAGGTATCGAACACAGAGAACGTAGAAAATAAAATAGTTAATTACTTCCTATATTAATATTACAATTATTAACAATTATTTACAATTAATTATACAATTCAAGGGGGTACGTTTTAATTCCATATGAATATATTTATATTGATACTAATTTACAAATAACTAGTTCAACTAAGGTATTAGGAACAAATAGAAATACTAATTGTAAATAGAAGATTGTATTTATTTAGACTATCTTTAACCTAATCTTATAATTCTCCTTTATGTTTATTTTATCATTGTCTAACTTATTGGTGAATTCACTTATATAGATAATCTCTTTGGACAAAGCGGACTACCTTATATTATTAAGGAAAAGTACTAGATTCACTACAAATATGCTATAAAGGTTCCTTTTCTTAGCATTACTCACCCAAATAATATTCAATTAAACCTTTCAGCAATCTATTATAACCTTATAGGCAACCTTGTAGCATACAAGAGTTTATGATAACCATATTAAATATATTCAAAAGTCTAATGTTCTTAACCTATTACCAGGTTCGGTTTCAAGTTCATAATTAATTAAAGTATAGCATATAAATTAATTAACTATGTTAAGAACAACTTAAGCATACGTTTAACACAAATATCGGGAAAGTATAATAGATATTCAATAAATTCATAACAATGTAAACATAAATTCAAATTATAATTTCAATTAACATTCATCTAAATAAACACAATAAGAAACTTAATTCATAATCAAAGTTAAATAAACAATATCAAATATACAATTAAATAGCATATTTAAGAATACATGGATAAAGAATCGAACCCAAACGATGAATCAGCTCTTCTAGGGTTAAAAACCTTCAAACCCTAGCTCATTAGCCTCCAAATTCATATTCTAGTCGAAACCTAAACCCTAATGTGACACCCCGCGATTTCGACGTAATTATAAATGTAATTTGCACGCATTTTTAGGCTAATTCCCTACTTTGAGTGAATTCACAACACATTTTAGAGGTAAGTCTAGTAAAGCTCAACTAATTAATACGCGTAGTATTACGATTTATAATTAGTTATAATTATGTACACGACAATTGGAACAAACGCGACAAAAATATACGACTGTTGGTGAACAAAATAATTTAATAAAATGAAATTATTAAATAACATTAACGTTTATTAAATATTATGTCGATAATATTTACAAAGTATTTTATAACGTATAAACGTTTATTTCGTAAACTGAAACGAAACAAAGTTTTAATTTTATAAACTTAACTAAATTATTTTCATAAAATATTCCAACCAAAAATATAAGCGAAAACGTATTTAAATAATTATTATTTAAAATATTTGAACATTTAACGATCTGGTAAACGAACACGGATTAAATACCACAAATGGGGACACAAGTCACCAACCTATACTCCACCTCCACCTCCTTTCTACTCTTTCATTTCATTTCATCTCTCTCTCTACCTCTCACTTTTCTCTCATTTCACTCTCTAAAAACATCACACAAAATCACCAAATACTACACCAAAAACGCGCCGAATCATCTAGCCATTTAGAGAAAAACGATCACCTCGCAACGATCTACACTTCTACCTTTTCAGATTTCAAAACTGACACGCGTAAGTTTCTGACATTTCCCGTAAATCCTTAGATTTCGAAGTTTTCTTTGATATTTCATGTTTAATATACTTATTATAACATGTTCTAGTGTTCTTAACAACCGAAAAGGTCCAAAATCGACCCAAAACTCGTTTTTCCCAAGCTGTTCGTCGAACAGTTGGAAGTGACGCATTGGTTCCAAAAACAATGTAGCGACACTTAAGTGACGCACTAAGTGTCGCATAAAACCCTAATCTTGCGTCACTTCCCTAAGTGACGCCAAAAACCCTCCTTTTGCGGCACTTCGTTAAGTGTCGGTAACCCGACACTCCATGCGGCACTAACCTAAGTGACGCCTAAATTTGATTTTTATCTTGTCCGACACTTACACCGACACTCATACCCGACACTTGCCTAAGTGTCGCCCCTTATGCGTCACTTCCTCAAGTGATGCTAATAAATCAGAATTTATCATTTTATGCGACACTTCCTAAGTGTTGCTATAAACTATTAAGTGACGCCTCAAGTGACGCTAAAAACAGAAAGTTTACAACTTTTTCACTAAGTGTTGAGACTGAGATTTTAACACCTGATTTTACTCCGAAATGAAGTTTCGAATGCGTTTTTACTACAGCAACATAGCAGAAATAAAAATTTTCCAAGCTGCCTTGGCAGCTCGACCCCAACCAAGGGCTCTGCCCCTTGGACCCCGCCAGGGGTTACCACCCCTTGGACCCCGCTACCAGGGGTGCTGCCCCCGGACCCCCGTACCCAATTTCATACTTGATAAAAATACAACGAAACAAACAGAATTATACTTCTGAAGTTATGATTTTCAAACTATCACCAACGAGTCGTATACATTTTCACAACTATAAAATACAACCGTACGTATTTGACAAACACTTTGGACATAACTCGGTTGTACGAACACTAGCATGGATGGTCAACTACGACATCCACATACTTATTAAATCTCATACGTTTAGGGCGTTAGGAGATTCAGGACTATACTTGGGCTTTAGGCTTTGCTAGCACTATAACGTACTTAACTCAACAGGTGAGTTCACAGCCTCACTTTTAACTGTTTTACTGCTTACAACTTGGGGTGAGAAACATAGTCAACTATTTTATTGATTGCCATAAGTGCTTTACATACATGATTGTATACTTGTTTTACTCGAACGATTAGAGTACTTTAAACTGTTGAACTCTTACACGAAACTAGTACTTATGAAACAACATTTCATAAACACGTTAAACTTTATTTGGTAAACCGGAGAACGACCGGTACTTTTAGTGTAAACGCTGGAGAACGACCAGCAACGTATTTTAGTGCCAGAGAACGACTGGCCAAGTGGACGGGAGAACGACCCGTGCTTATTTGGATGGGAGAACGACCCATGCGTCTTTGACCGGAGAACGACCGGTACTGTGTTTCGCTGGAGAACGACCGGTACTGTGTTTCGCTGGAGAACGACCAGCAGTGTTTATTGCCAGAGAACGACTGGCCGAGTTGGACGGGAGAACGACCCGTGCGTCTTTAGACCAGAGAACGACCGGTACTGTTTTGGAAACGCTGGAGAATGACCAGCAACGTATTTTAAACTGTACTTTGGGTAACATCCCACGTAAACAACATTTTGGGTAACCTCCCAACCGAACTGTATTTGGATAACATTCCACAAAACGTTTACTTGACTATTATGGCAACCACTGTATACAAACGTATTTGGTTTAACGAAACTGTACTTGCAAACTTAAAACCTGTGAATTCACTCAACCTCGTTGTTGACTTTTACTATAATTTTCAGGGAATTAGCTGCACACGTAAGGACCGCCTGCACAACTGGAAATCTAGGCGACCCTTGATGATTTAGGATGCCAACTTTTTGAAACATATGGATTTCTTTTGTATAACTAATCTGTTTTAGTCATATCTACGAAATCCACTTTTGTACAACTTAACTACTTATACGATTCGATGAATCGTAAACTTTGTAACTATTACTCTTGGCATCTTAATATATATGTTCTGTTGTAATCATATGCTCTGATACGTATGCATGTACTATGTATTAGTGGCATCCCCAGCTTATCCAAATGCTTCCGCTAACCGAAATAAACGAATTTGGGGGTGTTACACCTAAAGTCAAATTTTAGTAATTGAAATCGTATATGGTTAAGTCTAACCTAAGCCTCTATTTATAGTTTTTACAAATCGCCAGTCCAACCGCCGGTTGGAGTTCTCAACCGCCGGTTGGTTGTTCTCCAAGTCAAACTCTGCGATATTCACCGACTTTAATATAAATATTCAACCGCCGGCTGGTAATTCCAACCGCCGGTTGAGTCTTCATTCCAGAATATTCCAAATTCAGGCCAGGCCTCTTTTTGGGCTTCCTTCTTCTCTAAACCGAATTTAAACTCTTTTCTTGGCCCATTTCTTTAGTAATGTCATTTAAATTTTCTTTTAAAGCTCCATCTTTTCAAAAGTCTTCATTTCTTTTCACTTTTTCTTCATTTCTATTTCTTTTTCCGTTCTTTTCTTCAATCTTCATCTTTCATACCTATATTGCAAATACAAACAAATTAAGTATCTAAATCAACATAAATGCAATAAAAGACATATGAAATGTAGGGATTATTAGTATATAAATATCATATTATTTGATGTTATCAGTTCGTTCTTGTTTTCTGTCTGAGTTGGAACCCAAAAATGTTACTAAAGCTCTAAAAGATTCTAATTGGGTTGAAGCAATGCAAGTAGAGCTTCAACAGTTCGAGAAGCTAGAGGTTTGGGAGTTAGTAAAAGCACCAAAGGATGCTCATCCTATTGGTACGAGATGGGTATTTCGAGTTAAGAAGGATGATCGAGGAGTTGTTATAAAGAATAAAGCTCGAGTAGTGGTTCAAGGCTTCAAACAAATTGAAGGTCTTGATTATGATGAAGTCTTTGCTCCCGTGGCTCGATTGGAATCCATTCGATTATTATTGGCTTATGCATTGTATAAAGGATTTCGATTATTTCAACTGGATGTGAAATTTGCGTTTTTGTATGGAAAGATGCGTGAAGTTGTGTACGTTAATCAACCACCTGGTTTTGAAGATCCAAAACATCCTGAGTATGTCTACAAGTTAGACAAAGCTATGTATGGTCTTCACCAGGCGCCACGTCAATGGTATGAAACTCTTACAACTCATTTGATTCAACATGGGTTTAAACGTGGATAGATAGACGGCACTCTCTTCATTAAAAAGTCTGGGAAGGATTTGCTGCTTGTTAAAATGTATGTGGACGACATTATATTTGGGTCTACTAATGAAGTTTTGTGTAAAGATTTTGAAGGTATTATGAAGGATAAGTTTGAGATGAGTTCGATGGGGGAGCTCACCTTTTTCTTAGGTTTACAGGTTGAGCAATCTGATGATGGGATTTTTATTCATCAGACCAAGTACGTAAACGATATCTTAACAAAATATGACTTGCTCGACTGTAAAACCTTTGGAACACCTATCTATACGAATCATAAACTTGGTCCTGCTGAAGAAGAAGATGATGTGAATCTTCGCGACTATCGTTCAATGATAGGTTCGCTGATGTACCTGACTGCTTCAAGACCTGATATCATGTTCACGGTATCTCTGTGTTCAAGATTTCAAGCAAAGCCTAAAGTTTCTCACGAGAAAGCGGTTAAGCGAATCTTCAGTTATCTGAAGTTTAAACCATCTCTTGGATTGTGGTACTCTAATGAGGATAACTTCGCCTTGACTGCTTACTCCGATTCTGATTATGACGGATGTAATATTGATAAGAAGTCAACTACGGGAGGATGTCAGTTCTTGGGGAATCGGTTAGTCTCATGGCAGTGCAAGAAGCAGACGACGGTTTCCACCTCAACAGCGGAGGCCGAATACATTGCTGCTGCCAGTTGCTGCTCTCAAGTCCTTTGGATTCAGCACCAACTACGAGATTACGGGTTCCTTCTTACTCTTACTCCTATACATATTGATAACACTGCTGCCATATCAATAACTCGCAATCCCGTACAACATTCTAAAACTAAACATATTGAAATACGTTTTCATTTCATACGAGATTGCTTTGAAAAACACTTAATAGACTCAATTCACATAGACACCTCCAAACAAATGCGGATATTTTCAAAAAAGCTTTCTCGAGGTCTCGGTTTGATGAGTTAGTCTTAATGATTGGGATGAAAGATCCCACTCATAAGTGATGTGTAACTTGGAACTTTAATTTAATTTACTTTATTTGTGTGTTCTTAAAAATGAAAATAAAAAAAGGCAACAGCCACTCTTTATACTTGTTAGTATTAAGGAAAATGCAAGGTTGCTAAATTTATAAAAAGACGTTGGGTTGTGTCTGTAAACAACTTGGAATATGATAGTAAATCGGGTGACATGCATAAAATGGAATTTTAAGGTTTATCTTGGATGCGTCAGTAGGTTTATCTGACATATTTAAAACAACTTTTATAAACATTGGTTTCATCATATGATGTATCGGTAGGCATGATACACACCGGTCTCTGTGTGAGTTAGAAGTAATATTAAAACTTGTCTATTACTTTGTGAAAACTGTTATATGATGTACGGCATAAGTCTTAATTGATGAATGAAGATATTACCATACGCTGTCATAATCATTATGTAAGTGCAAAATTGGCATATAGTAATAATATGATTATTAGCTTAACTAATGGTGACTATTATTGTACTCACGTATAGAACTGAATCCATTAGTTATGCAAATAGTCTCAAACTTGTTTTGTTCATACTAAGGGACCCTCTGTTGTACTAAGTACAAATCTGGGGCCACTAGTATCTTCATAATAGGTTTGATGTATGCCTAAACATAAAGGTCAAGTGTGTGTTACGAGATAGCCGAGATAAATTTGGTCTTGTAATCTCTACCTTGTCTGTAAAATATGCAGCATTATGAGTTTTACTAAAGTGCATCAGTATATCATACAATAGATTTCACAAAATTAATATTTATACTAACAATAACGGTTAGCTCACAGATACAGATGTAATATGTTTAAGTGGACAAACAATACCGATGATCGTCTTGAACTAAAATTTATAAATGGTGCTTTAATTACGTCAAGTAAATTTAAAGTGGACAAATATACTGATGATTGAAATAACACTTACTACTTTCAAATAACTGCATGTTATACCGATATGATCTCTAACCAGACCCAAAACAATCCTGTCACAAAAAAAAAAAAAAATTGAGCTTGGTTTATTTATTTCCTTTAATGTAGTTATTTTTATCTTTTGCATAATTATAGAAAAATACAAAAAGATTTTTGTTGCTTACTTTATTTTATATATTTTTTCCCAAGTCACATCTTACTTTCAAATTGTGTTTCGAAATCTGAAAATTGACATTGAATTCAAATTTCTCTAAGTCTGGAGCTGCGACACAAGTACATGCGTCGCAGTCCATGTCGCATACAATGTCGTAGTTAGGGTTAGGGTATATATACCCATCGTACGCGACGTAAAGGTTAACATTGTTTCAAATTACTTTGCGACATCCCGTGCGACATCGGCTACTGTGCATGCGACATAGTGACCGGTGAGATTTTTCGATTCGATATCGATTTTAGAGGCTTTCGTTTCAATCCACACACGTTTTCTTGATCTCCTTTCTATTCTTGACATTTAGGTACTAAACTTAACCTTTTTCACCATATATTTATTCGGCATTCAATGTTTTTATATCTCGGGTTTTAGGGTTTCGGTTTTTGGGTAAATTAACGACCCATTTGATTGTTTTACGTGTTAATAATGGGTGTGTTTTGGTTTCGGATAAAAAGCGTACCCTTTGGTTTAATCGTTTTCAAAAAACCCCAAGTTGTGTTCTTGTGGATTTTCTGGGTTGGGACGTGTTCGTCGCTACGACATAGTGGTCTATGTCGCTGGATCCGGTTAATTTATGGTCATCTGCGACATCATGCTCAACGTCGCAGTTGCACCTGCGACATTGTTACTATGTCGCATTTACTTGCGACCTCAAACGCGACATCGTGTGCTACGTCGCAGATTTTCTGAAACGTTTAAATTTCACAATATATTGCAAAATGAGACATCCCCTTTAACGTCGCATCTGTTTTATGCGACATTAAGGTCTGTTAGGTCAAAACTGATCTGGGTTGAATTTGCTACTGATGAGAAGACTATCGAGTACAAGTGATTAAAACTGTTTGTGTTAAAGTTAAAACCGTCTTCACAAAGTTACCACTGATAGAAGAAAACTGGAGAAAAGACAAGAGGTTATAACTGCTTGAAGATTGATTTCAACTGATACTTATAAGTGTGTAAGTAGTTAGAACTGCTTATGTAATTGTAACTGTTAGTTATATGTGTGTAGCAGTTAACACTGATTATGTATTTGTACTTAGTCTTATATTACAATTGAAGCAGTTACCACTGATTGTATAATAGTTTCAACTGTTAGCTTCAAATTGGTAGTTATAACTGTTTATGATATTGTGATAAGTATGAGTCGGTTATGGAAGTTATTCTATTCCATATTAGTAGGAGATTGTATAGGACTCTATATGTTATAAATAGAGATCCTTTAGACATAGATGGGTAGGTTAATTAGCACAGCTTCAAGGTTTTCTGTAACCCTAATACATCAAGTGTATTCATCTTATATCATTAATAAGATTGAAGCTTTCAGTATTAAGTGTCTTCTAAAAGTTAATATTCTTGATCTTCTTAATATTATTGAGTGTGATTTCGCAACTACTTAATAATAAATTCAAAGCTTATCATTATTGATTGTTTATTAGATTAAACAGGGACTAACAAAGTGGTATAAGAGCTTGTGAAGATTTGAATACAGGAAGATCTGGGATTATTGTGATATTAATTGAGGTTTAGTTTTATGATTAAGTTTTAATTCCAATGGCGACTGAAAGTAATGAAGGAACTCAAGCAACAAAGATACCAATGCTCAAACCTGATGAGTTTGACATGTGGAAGGTCAGAATCAGGCAGTACATGCTTCTCACAGATTATCAGATGTGGGAAGTAGTAGTCAATGGTATTACTGTAACCCTTGATGGTGATGGTGTAAAGCAACCAAGACCACCACCAACATCAGATGCAGAAAGAAAAATCAGATCTACAGAATACAAGGCTCTTAGCACACTGCTGCTATCCATTCCTAATGAGCATCTGAGTAGGTTTGAATCTTGTGAGGATCCCAAGGTTCTGATGGAGGCTATTGAGAAAAGGTTTGGTGGTAATGATAACACCAAAAAGAATAAAAGATCTTTGTTAAAACAATAATTTGAAAATTTTAGCCCTGTGAAAACTGAAACTCTAACTCAAACATTGGATAGGTTTACTAAATTAGTTGGAGAATTGGAAAATCACAAGGTTAAGATTGACAAAGAAGATCTGAACATGAAGTTCTTAAGATCATTAGGTGATGAATGGACAATCTACACTGTTGGATTGAGACAGAGTACAGATATAGAGACCAAGGAGTTAGAAGACATATACAATGATCTGAGGAACTTTGAACCTGAGGTATAAAGTAAGAAGCAAGCATCTGGGTATAGTCACAATGCTGCTTTTATGTCGATGGGTGGAGAAAAAGCAGAGTCAAGTCAAAAAGGCTCTACTTATGTCTCTGGAGGAAGTGGATCATCACAGAATAGTACCAATGATCAGATTTTGGAATCATTCTTTGCTAGTAATGTGAATTCTTCACTTACTAATGAAGATTTGGAACAGTTTGATGGTGATGATCTAGAGGAGATGGATATTAAATGGCAAATTGCTTTAATTACTCAGAGAGCAAAAAGGTTTATGCAGAGGACTGGAAGAAACAACTTTGCATGCAAAAGGAATGATGCAAGTTGGTTTGATAAGAGTAAGATAGAATGCTTCAACTGTCACAAGATGGGACACTTTGCAAGGGAATGCAGAACCCCAAAGCAAGAACAGACTGGAAGTGGTAATGGTCAAAGAGTTGGAAGCAATGGAACTCAATCAAGGAATATACCAATTCAGGGTGCTTCATCGAATGCTTTGGTTTCTATGGATGGCTGTGGATGGGACTGGAGTGATCAAGAAGAACATGTGGTGAAGAATCAATGTCTCATGGCCATTGCTGAATCTGATAAAAAGTCAGAGGTTCCTTATGAGGTACAAAATAAATTATGTTCTGCTATTTGTAAACAAACTGTTAAACATTATAGGGATCATAATATAAAAGTGTGTGAGGAACTAAAACAGTGGGAAATCAAAAGTAAACATACCATAACTTCTATTGAGAATCTTGAAAATCAAATAAAGGCATATGAAGTCAATGCAACCCAGTTTAAATATGACATTGAATATGCTAGATGGGAGAGAGACACTTTTAAAAATAAAGTCGAGTTGTTATCTAAGAAAATTGCTGAGGTCACATGTGAGAGAGATAGCATAAGACTGAATGTAGGTAACTTAGAACATGCATCTAAAAGTGTAACACTCCAATATTCGAGGTATTATTTTAGTGTATCCAGAAATATACATCTTATGAAATATTATTACCGAAATAATAAGATATAATATAAAACGCAATTAGGTTTCTCAGTTCTATACTGTATTACTTAAAAGATTTAGGTTTAATATATATGAAATACGTATTTATCATTTTTACTTCCAAAACTTTCCAGAAGATACATTACGAGGAACCAAAATCGCCATCTATCATCACCTTCATCAATTCATCCATCAAAACTTAAATTCAAGCTCAAGAATCTTTGTTTCATCATCTCTATCATCATCTTTAACTCTTTGTAAGTAAATTCCTTCATGTATCATAATCTAGGGTTTATGCGTAAATGGGTTTTGGTGATTTTCACCAAATTGAATTGAATTAATGGTTTTCAAGAAGTGAATTAGTGTTAGTTAAACTTGTAGAGATGAATTTTAAAGTAATTATCATTATATAATGATGAAAATGATAAAGATGAACACATGGAGGATCAGCAACCTATCTCTTCTGTTCTTTCAAAAAGAAAAAGAATCAGCAAATCATTTACATCAGGGTCCACCTCCTCCAAGCACAGAAAGCAAACATTCACTAACGATGATGTATTAGCAACCATGCATCATCTCCAAACAATTTTAGAACATCCTGATTCACCACCAGCACCTCAATTAAACATTGTCATATCGGAGGTGAATCTAGAACAAATCACAGCAGCAACTTTGACATCTCCACTTGACCCACAGCCAACTACAACAGCAACTCATCAAATCACCCTCCAAATAACAAACACCAGCATCTCAACTGAAGCAACAACGATCACTACAAGGGCAATCTCTTCTCCACCAACCATTACTCAATCACTAGAGATCATTGTGCTAGAGACTTCTGCTCCAGTTCTTCTACTCTCTTCTGATTCTACATCAGGAAGTCTCCATCCTGAGGAAACTAATGAACAACGAATAGCTAGAAAAGTTAAAGCTAGACAGGATAGAGAGCGAGAAATGGTCCTGAAAATACAAGCTGAAGCAGAATTAAAAGAAAAGGCAGAAAGAAAGCAAAGGTTAAAGGAGCTGTCTAACAGTGATAGGGCTTACTTGTTAAAACTCATTGGTGAGAAGGCAGAGGAAAGAGAGCGATAAATGCGCTTAAAAAGAGAGCAAGAAGAAAGTGATGCTGTGTTTGCCAGAGTGTTGCAGAATATTGAGGATTCTGAGAAGCAGCGAAAATTAGTTGATGTTGCTCCTAAAGAGAAAGAGGGAGCAAAAACATCAGTGGATAAGTTATGGGATGAAATTGACAGAAAAAGATATGCTGCTAAAATGGTTGGAAGATCAAACCCTGCTCCTATCACCGAGGTAAATTTTAAAAAGCCAAAGAATAAATCTCAAGCTCGGCTACTTATTCACAGAGGTTTGGAGACACAAGCCATTAATCTTGATCAAGTCTGTAAGGTGAACAGAGAAGAATGGAATGAAATCAGACTTGCTGTCAGTCACTCCTCAAGTGCTACAAAGAAAGAAGTGCTGAATGAGATTGATAGGCTATTCAAAAAGATGGTTGATCTGCAGCTACTCAGGCCAGAAGATACTGTCATACATGGCGAAGAGATAGTTCAGCCACCAAGCCCGAGGTATAGATAAGGTACTAGCAGCATCCACAAAATTCCAAATACTTCAAAGTTAAATCTTTCTATCCCTGATGGTGTTCCAAGAGTGGAAGGGGTTGAGACTACTGAAGGTGAGAAAGGACTGGTATACATAGACTTGAATGGTGCTCTAAGGTTTCAGAGAGAAGCTGAGTTAGAAAAGATTGATCATGAGCAGCTTGTTCATTTAATCCGATCAGCCAGCATGCTTGACAAAAGTTCATATATGAGGAAAGCAATTCTCGAAGAAGCCCTAGCTCGACAGTTTAGATACCTGCCTTCTACCGAGAAGTACGAGCTTGCTGATGAGTTGGGATTGGTGAAAGATGAAGAGATCTGGAGAGACTTATAGTTATCTCTGTAATAGATTAGATAAATTGTAACTGATCTAAATTGTAATGTTTATCATTTTACAGTTCAATGAAATTTGATCATTTTGAGAAAACCAAAGTGCAAAACTCAAAACATGTCAAAAGAATCCAAAAAGAAAATAGAATGGATCACAAGTACAAGTCACTGAATGTTTAAATCCTTAAACACTGATCATAAACTTTTACAGCAACAAGTTTGTCTATGGAGCTTTGATCACAATCATTTAGGGGGAGATTGTTGAGTCACTGGTCGCTGACCAACTCAATAATAACAAACTCGATGAAGGAAATGATCAAGTCAAAGTTGTTGTTGCTGAAGTTTGTACTCCCTGCTTGTTGTACCCAAGGAAATTGATATGCTGAGAAAGATTAAAACTCAACTTAGTGTGTCGCTGACTTCAAGACTAGCAGCGAGAGTTTTATATCTTCAAATAAATATAAGCAAAAGTCACTGCCCTAATAAAAACCAGTTGCTGAAGATTTATATTTCAAGTCATTCTACAAGAGCATGTTAGCTCGCAGTGACTGAGGAGAAGTGTTTATCTTCAGTGACTCTCATTAATAAAGTTTCTTTACAAGTACAAGTCGCTCTTCATATGTACGTCAGCAAGTGTTCCTCGTACTTAAAAATATCTGAGGAATTACGTGGCAGCAAGTGATTGGTGTTAAGGAAGAAGAGATATTCGCGGTAACAAAATTGGGACCCGCAGAATGTCGGTTCATCAGAGATCAAGCTAATCAAGCAGCGACACGTGTCATTCCAGATCCTATTTTAAAGGAGATATTTACGGAATACTTGTAGTATATATAGAGTAGTACGTTGTACTTAGAAACTAGTCGTCTGTACGTGTTAATCACTTGTTCGTCAGTGAGTAGTCTGTCTAAGCACGTAGCAGCAATCAGCGAGTGAACAGTTATGATGTTTGTCCACTACTGCTTATCTCTTTTGTAATAATTAGCTTAAGTGTTTGATTTAGATTAGCTTTGGCTTGTCTATTCCGCAATAAACACTCAGTGAGTTTTATAATCAATAAGATTCACAGTTCAGCTATTATTGTGTTTTTGTTTATCTCTGTTTTTACATTCATCATAATCTATTTGTATTTATTCGATTAAAAACTTGATCAATTAACTTAGATAAAAGCAGAAAAAGTTTTTAATTGTATTCAATCCTCCTTCTACAATTAAACTTTACTTATTGAGATTCCAAATCACTTATCAATAGTGATTCAGGGACTATCAAGGTGTATATTAGTTGTGGTGGTACCTGCGGAAAAAATGATTCGCCGGAAAAATGATATCGCCGGAAAAAATGGTGTCGTCGAAAAATTGAAGTCAATAAAGTTGATGAAGATGATGATCTTAAAAATGTATCGAACTTTTGATGACGTGGAGCTTACGTGGCAGTGCCACGTATGATGAAAATGCCACGTAGGGTGCTTATGACCAGTCAAACGTCATTAGTGTTAATGACTACATACAATAGCAATAATTAGTAAGTTCGATACACACAATAGGACTTTTAAAAGTATGATGCATACAATAGAATTTTGTGACAAGTTCAATACATTTAGAGACATATTGCCCATCTATATAATCATACACAGATGTGTATTCAACACATATTTAGAAGGTACCACTTCCCTCTTGTTCATGTCACTATATATATATATATATATATATATATATTATATATACTATGTATAATTCATTTCTTACTTTTGTCTTAAATTTTTACTCAACACAAGTAAATGTCAAAAATGCCCCTATAGACTATATCCTACGATCATAAATGGTGCATCAACTAAGCATGGAGCATGGGTTGTCAATTAATCAGATATTTGACTATTTGCAACTTACTATAAATAATGACAAAGGTTGTAGCAAACTTACTATAAATAATGCCAAAGGTTGTAATTGAATTTTTATTATGGATAATTAATGCAAACTAAATTTTTTATAAATTAAATATTTATCCATAATAATATATAGTAATCAAACGCTAACTGAATTAAATCTCCAACGGAAACCGAACATGAGAAAACGTATAATTAAAAATTACTCTCTCAACATCAACACGTAAAATCTTCGCCCGCTGCTATGCGCGGGTTTGTTGCATGTATATATATATATATATATATATATATATATATATATATATATATAGAGAGAGAGAGAGAGAGAGAGACTTGGGATCCTGTGAGAACAAGGAGATTCCGTGAGAACGGTGAGAACACATCTTAGCCATCCATTTTTTGATCAAAAAACCTGATTTTGGAGGTGACATTTTTGTAAATACTTTAAAGTTTGATTTTGAAAGGTTAACATAAGGATTGCTATGTGAAGTTTAATTTTTTTTTTGCTTCACAATAGTTTTAACATGGTGAAGTTTTATTTAAATTTTGTTAATCAACATATTTGAAGTAGTGAATTGATAAGTATAAAAATTAATCTCTTCAAAAACTAATGTTAACAAAAATATATTTACTTAATCTCATTAAAACTATGTGAATCTATAAAAATAAAAATTCATAGCATCGTAATCTTATGTTAAAAGAAATATTAAACTTAACCTCACCAAAATGATGTGAAGCTAAAAAAAAAAGAAGCTTCACGTGAGCAAAATGATGTGAAGCTAAAAAAAAAACTTCACATGAGCAAAATGATGTGAAGCTAAATAAAAAAAAAGATTCACATGAGCATAATGATGTGAAGCTTAAAAAAAAAACTTCACATAAGCAAAATGATGTGAAGTTAAAAAAAAAAAAAAAAAACTTCACATGAGCAAATGTGATGTGAACCTTTCAAAATCAAGCTTCAAAGTATTTACAAAATTGTCACCTCCAAAATCAGAATTTTTGATTAAAAAATGGATGGCTAAGATGTGTTCTCACCGTTCTCACGGAATCCCCTTGTTCTCACCAGAACCCAACCCTCTATATATATATATATATAAGTATTAAAATAAAGGTTTAGAAGAACAAAAAGAAGAAAGATTTAAAAAAGGTAAATGAGAAGTTAACAGGATAGACTAAAAAAAGTGGCAAAAACTAAATATAATAATAATAATAAAATAAATAAGGTGATTGATATTAATTGCTCAAATATAATGCGTTTATTGAACTTTAAGTTATATTTATAATCAAAAATTCCAATTAATACATCACAAGGAAAGTTTCAGTGTATATAATGCTAATAATAACTTTGGGTAAATAAGAAAACTTTAAATTCAATAAATGCATTATATTTGTGTTACTGACGGCCAGATTATCATTATCATTTCCCAACAAGTAAATCAATTGCTAGGAAAAGGTAAATTTTATTTTAAATATGTGATAATAGTTCATATAGGTAACCGAAGTATCATATTGCTATTTCAAATTGTCAAAAGTATATCTTCGCTTTCATATTACAGTACCTCAGTCGTATCTTACCGGTGAATGATAAATATAGTTTTATGCATTTTAAAATTGCATAGATAATTAGATATAGTGGGAGGGTGATGAGGGCATTAATTAATTAATTAATTAATTAGGTTTAAGTAAAATGGTAGAGCATGTTGTAATTTTCAATTGAAACAAAAATATACAGCCTTTTATGAAACCAATCGAGATTATGTTCCGGAATTAAAACTCATATGTGGGGCCACAAAATCATTTGAGATTTGTTGCCAAAAGAGGTACAATTGACTTCAATACGCCACGTGTCAACATACAGGAATGCCGACAATCACTATCAACGGTCAATATACTAATGCTATATACTGTAGTCCTTCCTCTACACAAATATACTCGTCATTGTTTCATCATCGTAAAACAAAACGAATGACAAATAATTTGGTATACATAATACATACGGAGTATAAGTCAATCTGGGAGGAAATAAAAAAGGAAAAGAAAAAAGGAAATTAAAGCGGAGTGGAAGAACATTGTCGAATAGTGTTTTTATAAGGGAGGATACAGTAGTGTTTTTATAAGGAACGATAAACACTGTATCCTCCGTATGCTCTTAAAAATAAAACGAAATGAGAATATCTGTAAAGTTTTATATATGGTGACAACATCCGTCATGCTAGTATTACTATTATGTAATTTAGATAATGCTAACGCTAAAATGGCGAAAACTTATTTACAATCTTTTTATAATTTTTAGCACTACACGTGACTAATAATTTTACACCAACGTTATACATAATTTATGTACGAATAATTTCCTTTTAATTACATACTAGACATCAAACCCGTGTATACACGCGGGCTATTAAATGTGAATTTGATTTTTATAATTACGCGAATTATGTATACGATAAAATTCTATTTCGTAAAAGTTGAAAAAGATATGCAATGAAGTTCAAAAGTCCTTAAACGAAAATAGTATAATAGATTGATTGCGTATATTAATTAATAATTTTGATAAAATACAAAGAATTAAAATTAAGATTAAGATTAAGATTATATTTATTTATTACCTTAGTTATTTAAAGTTAAAAATCCTACTTATGCAAATCTCCTAATGAAATTAGGAACCTAAAATAATTATAATTATATTGATAAATACAAAATATGTATTTATGACATTATCTCATCTTAAATTTTAGCTAATTAGACAAAATTAAAGAATTTAATTGGTTTATTTTGTATTTATGACATTATCACATCCTAAATTTTAGCTAATTGGACAAAATTAAATAATTTAATTGGTTAATTGGGATTTTGATGATGTCAAAAGTTAATTATTTTAAGTCTATATTAACCTTTTCAAGTAATTTTTTTCATACTCGGTGAATTAATAATAGAAACATTATAGATCGATTTGGATAATGTTTTAATTAATGAATTAAATTTCTTTTTATATTTAAGTGAGTAGTTAATTAAAAAATAATTCTTTTTTAATAAGTTAGGGATCTTATTTTAAAATTTACTGAAATTAAAGGACTTAATTGATAAATTGAAACTTAATTATAATGATGACATCATAAAGGTGTTTCCTATATATAATTTAAAATACGATTTCCGTATGATAAACATGTACTATGTATTTTCATTATGTTAATTGTTTAAAAAAATATAATTTATATAACTGTAGAGTGTTAGTGACGGAATATAAATATATATGAGAAACTGTTAAAATCATACAAATTTTACAAAGAAAAGTTCACAAATTGATGCGGACCAATATCATATGGAAAGAGAAACATGGGAAAAAAAATTTGAATTTGATTGAACCAACTCATGATCCACATCAGCTTGTGAACTTTTGTTTGTAAAATTTGTGTGATTCTAATGTTTATTATATAAAGGAATTGGCGTAGAAATATTTTAGTTACTACTCCCCCCGTCCCATATTTATAGTCTAGTATTCCATTTTGGGTTGTCCCAAATTAATTGTTCACTTCCATAAATAGATAAAAATTATAAGATAAAATTCTTTTATACCCATAATTTATACATGTAAGACAAAAAAACAGGTAAAAAGTAAATGATAAAACTGTCATCTTATCATAAAGTAAGAGAGAAGTTGATGTTTTCTTAAACTGCGTACTTTTTGTCTGTGGACAATTAAATTGGGACGGAGGGAGTATAAAACTGTAAAAAAAAATAAAAATTCGGGTTAGAGAGAAACAAAAGAGTGAAAATAAAAAGTATGGTTAACAGTGTTTTAATCTTTGAAGTTTTTTTTTCTTTTCGTTTTAACAACTCAAGTTTTTTTCCTCATGATTTAATATTCCTTGAAGTTTGCATTGACTTATTGGTTTAATCATTCCAAAGATTAAACCATTATATTTTTATGATTAAACCAGAAAAAATTAAAAAAAATAATAATAATAAACTTTAGAGATTAAGTATAAAAATGTTGAAGGATTAAACCCCTAAAATTTTGAAACTTGAAGGATTAAATCATGAGTAAAAATCTTTGGTGGTTAAAACGAAAAAAGTAAAATTTTAAGAATTTAACCATTATAACCCTCTTATTTAAGAAATTACGGAATATTTATAGTTTTAATTATAAAGGAGGAGTGAGGTTCAAATGAGAATAGAAAATTTTTATGAGAATGAAAGAATCAATAAGAATGCGAGACGTGGCACATTCATTTTAGTTTTACATTCATGATGTTGTCGACTGTATTACAAAAATCGGTCGAAGAAACGTGGGATGATGTAGGTACACTCTTCTTTGTTTATCTTGATGAGGTGTTTAAAAGATACTTACATCTAATAACTTGTATTTATATAAGAGCGGTAATTGGTATCAAGTTAACTTATTATCCTTGCATGCCTATCAAGTCATCACAATATGTTCTACGAATTATGATGTGATGTTTCTTGTGTTGATTTTTATGTAACTAATTGTTCTTGCCTTTAGCTTCTGGCTAGAACGTGTAGGTTCAATTAACGTACGTTAAAAAAAAAGCATCTTTTTTATTGCACTGATCGATTATGACACATTATCTAAAAAGGAAACTACATTTTGTATTAATTGTGTGCGCACCAAAAGTGTACCAAAAATGTGAAATTTATGTTTGAAACGCACCGATTTTTTTTTTAAAACCTCATTACATTTGACCATACATACCGAAATATGAGGTTCAAACACTTAATGACGCAACAGGAAACGATTTTGATGAAACAAAAAAGATTTTGGACAGAAAGAATTTTCGCCAGGTGACCACCCATTTCGCCAAGTGACCACCTGCATTTCATAACGACCCAAAACTCTAACTTCGGACGCGCATAACTTTTGATTCGTTAAGAATCACGACATGAAATTTTGCAGGCACCTCCACTATACCAAAATGAAGGTTTCCCTTTTTACACCTTTTCAAATTTCACAATAACGGAGAATTCGGACGTGTCACCAATTTATGGTCATTTTGAACACTTTTTGAAGACAACTCAATTCAAAAACTATTCACATTCAAACTTAGACTTTTTACCCACATCAATAGCAATACAAGTCAAGTTTAAAACTTACGACAAGTAAACCATACCACCAATCCAACTCATTCTAGCTTATAGAGATATTAGTGATCCGTTTGGGCACATTTTGACCCGTTTACAAAATCAACAACATATTTACCAACTGACATCTACATTTGACATTTTCATATCGAATTCAACATGACTAACCCCCATATCACTCACCTTTGCTTTTTAGGCAAATACACGATTTAACACTTGATTAGGGATGCCACGTCTTTCAATGACCTATGATATAACACTTTGATATAACGACACATTTAGCAACTAACAATCATCATAATCAACTAATCATCATCATCAACCCATCACCCTCTTGGGTTGACCAAGTTTGACTTTTAATCAAACTAGACATACTCTCACCTTTCATGGTCATCTAACTTAATTATTCAATCACTCGCATTACTATTTTGATTATGGTGAAATCATCATAATAACATCTTTTAAACTACAATTCAATGAGTTATCACTAGTTTCATAAAATTTATCATAACCCACTTTTGATTGTGAAGAACACACCTCATAATCATAACTCTTAAATTTAATTGAAACTAACACACCCTTATTTAGATTGAATTAACAAGAATCATAATCATATCCACTTCAAATATTTAAGTATTTGAATTCTCTTCTTAATTTCAATCAACATATCATACTAATGTTATAATAACATTTTTAATTCAACCTTAAACTAGTTATCACTAGTTTACAATAATTTCATGAAGATCACCATAAGAACAACTTGGGGTTCTTCACTTCTAACTTGTAATTAGGTTAACAACTATCATTTGTGAATTCAACTAACACCAATTTAACATATACAAGCCCTAAATTCGGATTTAAAATCACTAGTTTCTTAAACCCCCCATGAAAACCCATTTTTAGATAGAGAAATTGAAGAACATATAATCAATCCTTGATTAGAATGGATTAAAGTGTTTGAATTCATGTTATCACGCTTCAATTTCATGATTCATGGTTGTTTTTATTCTTCCCTTTTCTTCCTGCGTTCTCTTGTTCCCTCCCAAACTCTCTGGAATTAATTAGAACGTGTTTGTGTACGTGAGTGTGTAATGTATTAATTTAATTTCACTCCTCGTAATTATTATTGTCTGGAACTTAAAACCGATCACAGTTATTATTATTTTATACCACTTAAAATAATATAACTTAAAACAATTAGTTTTATCTTTACCAAAATAATACTTTTAGATTTTGGGGTGTTACAATGTTTGCACTAAAAAGTACTCGTACAGGTATGTGTTTTGAACATAGAGTGAGAAACAAAACAGCAAATTAATTTATGGGTGATGATTCGTATACCACCTCTTTTTAGCCGTACACCACCAAATGTGCTTTATGATGTTGTATTGTACAAAACTGTAAAGCACATTAATGATGTATGGCTAAAAAAAGGTAGTGTACAAATCACCACCTTTAATTTATACTTAGATCAAAAAACAAATTATGCTGGTCCAGTCAGTTTTGATCAGTGTCTATAGAATGTGACCATTCCTACATTAAACCACTAGCAGTCGTAGTTCACTAGCCTCTTGTTTATAGCATTGAATAAATACAATGACCCATCACCTTCACCTTCTGAAAGAGCCATGCAACATCTACACCACTGCATTTATAAGCATTGTCCATTGAGTAATGGGGATATCTTTATGTACATATCTCATAACTCAATTGATAATTTTTTTTTTCCGAAAAACATTATATAGATATCGCATAGCTCAATTGGTAATGGGTGAGGGTATCTTTGCTATAATAAGTACAAGGTCAGGGGTACGTTCAAGCCCTTGCACCCCCATAGCCACATCCGTTGAGTGAGTCAAGTATGCTCTTCCAAATTATGGATAGGCAGCCGATTATGGACCAGTCGAAGTTGTCGATTATCAACCTTTTACCACAATATATACACACACTGAAATTTGTCCATAAATATGAAGTTTTTGAGATGGTTACTAGATTCGTCCATAAATATAATGGCTGAGCTTGTATCTTTCATACTTTCCAACCATGTAACGTCAAATCATTTGCAGCTATCTTCCTTAGGTATATCAAGGTCATGTCATTAATTGTAGAATTTATGTTCGGTGGCTGGCCACTTGGAAACTATAATAAGAAAGAACTGGAACGTACCCGACCTCCAATAATTGAAAAACTCAAGTAATATATTATGAGAAAAGTTCAATAAAACAGTTTTTTAAAAAATGGAAGTATCAATGAGAATGCTTCATGTATACAAAAACTCATTTACCCCTAAGATCTTAAAAGCTAATTAAATCACAAACGTCAAATTGAAAAATTATAAAAATTGCACCATAAAATTCAGCGTTTTCTTCTCTTCGATTTGACGTCCCTCAAGGCATACTTTCGACGATTTTTTTTTTCGTTTTTTTGGTGGGTTTTACAAATTATTAACACGTATGTTAGTGCTTGGTTGTACATTTAATATAGGGTTTAGGGTTTAGTAGGGTTTAGGGTTTAGAAGGGTTTAGGGTTGAATAAGATTTAGGGTTTAGAGTTTTGTAAGGCATTTAGGGTTTGGGGTTTAGGGTTTAGAGTTTGGGGTTTAAGGTTTTTGCAAAAACCCTAAACCCCAAACTTCAAACCCTAGACGGTAAACGCAACACTTTAACACATGTGTTATTACTTGTCAAAAGTATGTCTTGAGGGTCGGCAAATCGAAGAAGAGAAAACGCTGAAATTTATGGTGCAATTTTCATAATTTTTCGATTTGGCGTTTATGAGATATCTAAGTTTGAGGTAAATGAGTTTTGTACAAATGACACAATTTCATTTGTTCTTCCATAGTTCACAAAATACTTGTACTTCCTTAATCTCATCATATATATATATATATATATATATATATATATATATATATATATATATATATATCAACTTTATGTTAAGAGTTGAGTAAGTATGGTATTTGTATGTTTTCAATGATGACAATAATACAGGAAAAACATAAATAATGCATGTTTCGGAAAAAGTATGAACATTAAAAATGTGTCGTCAAGAAGAGGTGGGGCAAAGTGCGGTTGATCAGGAAACCGGTTAGACCGGCCTATTTAATTAAGGATCACGCGTGACCTTTCAATTGAAAGATTGGTTTGATGATCTCGCTCCAATAAGCCCTAGAATTTTCAACAAGGATCGGTTCGGATCATGCATGTCTTGTTATAATTAAGGTCTTAAGTAATAAGTACCACATACAATCTGGTTAAAGGAGGTCCTGATGGTCGACATAAAAGATTGGAAATGGACATCATGATCATAGGGTTTTCTTTTGACTTCCTTGAAGCAACATTTTGCTTCTTCCAATGGTAATAAATAGTCAGATTACTTGGGCATTCTATCAAGCTTTTTGGTAACATAAACAGGAGATCGATTGTAAATTTATGTTTTCTGATTTCTTTTGAAAATTAACTTGTTTACATATGGTTGAGCTCGAGCCTTGTCAAGCTATCCATAGCTTAGTTCGACTCGACTCAATTGCAATATCCCTGATTTCGACACCTTTCATTTTTATTAATTACCGGTTAATTTTTATCTCACTATTGATCGAATGCTTCACACATTACTTCCATCACTACCATAATATTACTAACTGAACTAAACCTTTTATTGAATGGAAGTGTATATAAAGATAAATATAACCATAATACCGACCACAAAGATTAGGTATCAACCATATTTTAAAAGATATTTATATAATTTTAATGTTTTAAGATGATCGATATGTCTTACCGAACACAACGTATTATAACAATTATCATTGTTTTGGTTGGCGAATTTTTTTCTCTTTCTTATCAAAAGCATATGTTTCATGATAATTTAAAAAAAGAATAATAACTCCAACACGAAACACATATAACTACAAAAAAAATAATCACTAATTAAATCGCAATGAAACCAACAACTGTACGTATATTTAAGAATAATGCTATACACATGTAACCAAACACATACACAAATTTAACAGTACTTTTTTCATGTTACAAAGTAATTTTTATAGGTAAAAGTAAAAAATAGAAAAATGAACCAATTATCATTGAGTTATGCACTCATGATCACTTGTTAAACACCATCTTGAATGTCTACGTCAAATTATATTATAATCAAAATTTAACTAGTCCAAAATAGCGTAAAAATTAATCTAAATAATGTTTTTTCCAATAAAAAATTATGTAGAGTAGTAAAGAGTATAAAATTTGATGCAACATTTTTTAGAAGTTCATTTTCTTAAAATAAAAGTAGGGTGGGGTTCAAATGAGAATGAGATTTTGTGTGATAATGAGGGTCAACCATCCATTTCCATCAAATACTCATTTTCACTATCTTTTTAAATATTAAATATCTCACAAATGACAAGTCGAAAAATTATGAAATTTGCACCATAAATTTCAGCGTTTTATCCTCTTCAATTTGCCGTCTCTCAAGGCACACTTTTGACATTTTTTTTTCATTTTTGGTGGGTTTACAAATTAGTAACACATGTGTTAGTGTTGCGTTTAGAGTTTAGGGTTTGGGGTTTAGGGGTTAGGTATAGGGTTTGAGGTTTGGGGTTTCACCCGGAAACCCTAAACCTCAAACCCTAAAACCTAACCCATAAACCCTAAACCCTAAACCCTAAACGCTTTACAAAATGCTAAAACCCTAAATCATACTAAACCTTAAACCCTAATAAAACCTAAACCCTAAACCATAAACCCTACTAAACCCTAAACCTTAACCCAAAACCCTAACCTTACCACAAATTAAATGTACAATCAATTACTAACACATGTGTTACTAATTTATAAAATTCACCAAAAAATGAAAAAAAAAATTTGTCAAAAGTATGTCTTGAGGGATGACAAATCGAAGAGGAGAAAACGCTGAATTTTAAGGTGCATTTTTCATGATTTTTTGATTTACCGCTTGTGAAATATTTGAGTTTCAAAAATGCGAGGGAAATGTGTATTTGATGAAAATGAGTGGTTGAGATTGATTCCACTATTCTCACTCAAAATTGTTGTACTCATTTAAACCTTACTTAATAAAAATAATTAAAAATGAAAATTGAGAAAAGGCACATCTAAGATTAGAACTTGAATCATTGCCGCAGGAGTATATTTTGTTGTCCACTTGCAAACAACTTGATCGAAACAAGTAATAAAACTTTGTAATGTTCGGTATTTAATGATAATTAGAAATCACGAAATGACAAAATAGTTATTATTGATAGTGCTTGCTAATTGATACGTAGTATTTAAGGAATAATTAGTTATCATATCAACTTTTTAAAATCCACTTATTCGGAAGGAGGAATTTTTTTTTTTGTCAAAACAAGTTATTTGAGATTGAAATTCCAAATTTCACCATATAAGATAAACTATTTGAATTATTAGCTAACACGAATTTGGTGTAATTTGCATTAACATTGCATATGATAGATGCATCATGCATGCATGATTGCGAATGTGAAAAAGGTGTTTCGGGTGCAAAATGCCATTTCACACTTTCGGAGATTTCGCAATTCATATGTAGGGAAATAAAAGTCTTACACATTCACATAATATTTAAACACTAATAATTTATAAGAAGAGATATTGTAGTAAGTATTTGGGTTAATTGCATAGACATGTACTTAACTATGTTTTGACCTTTATAGTGTGTACGTAACAAATTTGACTAATGTTGTATGTACGAAACTATTTCTTTTTATACATTATATGTATTTTGGTGACGTGTTATCATATATATAAGGTGACATGTGCCATCTTTACAAGTTGACAAGTTACAAAAATACACACAATGTACAAAATAAATAGTTTCGTACATATAATGTCGGTCAATTTTGTTACATACACACTATGAAAGTCAACGCATAGTTGTGTACATTTCCGTGCACTTAACCCAAGTATTTACCTCTTTGGTTATTAATACCTCTCTTCTTATACCAACTGGGTGTAACTCAAGTAGTACCGTCGCTGCAAATACCCAGACCTCACATATGTGACCCACATGTCAGGAGTTCGAATATGTATCTCAGCACATATGAGTGATTTCCCCGTGATGCTCCTTGCAGATGGGGCGGACGCGTACCATTGAAATATGATACGGGGGTTACAGGTACAAGTGTACGACCCTATAAATTACCCTTTTACCTCTGTTGTTGTTGTTATTATTATTATTTCATAGCTTTTAGCACAAAATGGATTTTTAGTAAAAGCTAGCAGTCTTGAATTTCTGGTTCGACTTATTGGTTTCTCAATGGTTGAGCGTTTTACAAAGGAGTTATATATGTAAGATCAATACCAACGTTTACGTCTTTCTCTAACCGACTATCTTTGGAAAGACATCATTGGCATCAGTCAAAGCTAAGCGTCTTTCATTGGAAGTGTCGTAAGCAAAGTTTTTAAAACCGAAAGCCGGATCTACTCGATGAGGCCTTCGGTTCCGGTCCAACTGGTCCGGACGAACCGCCCAAAAACCGGCCCACGTCACCATTTAAAAAAAAATAAATAAAATCCCGGTCCAACCGGTCCGGTTCTCAGTTGGACCGCCCGGTTTTGACCGAACCGTCCGGTTCATTAACCGGTCAAAACCGGTTTTCACCCGGTTGGAAGGCCTCCGGTTCCCGGTTCGACCGGTCCAAGTTAACCGGTTTTCAAAACATTGGTTGTAAGAGAAATGGAGGAAGACGTAAAAGTGTGGGGCCTGCATTTTTTGGTTTTTTGTTGTTATATAATAAAGATATTATATTTTAGTAACTATGAAGTCTATAAAAGTTATGTATTTCAATTCACCAATGATAGTGTGATATTTATGAGAAATGATTGACGTGGTACTTAGCTACAAGCTAGTTCAGTTTTTTAATCACCTCTGAGAGTGGTTTCGAAGGTTATTACTAAAATATGTTAATGACAATTAAGAAACGGCAATTTGGTGACGGTGACCTGCGCGAGCAAATATTCCATCCCTTTTTCTCAGATAGAGACAAAAGAATCAAATCTCTTTTACAGTTTTTAATCAAACTTTAAATATCATTATCAAGTCTATACTAAATTAATCCTGTCGCAAATTAATAATTGATTTTCTTTTCTTTTTTTAAAAAAAGAAAGTGAAGTGTAAAGTTTATTTATTTTGTTAATCACTCCTCATCATTGAGGTAAATACAAACAGAATATCAAACCACATATTACGATAGCAGTTACAACTTCAAAAAGGCAATAAAAGAAAAACATTTGAAATGTTGAAATTAAATCAAACTGGCGTTGAGAAGTTGAATTCATATCCAAAGAAATTCAAGGATCATAAGAGGCTCTTGCACATATATGGCATGACTTTATTACCCTAGACATCATATAAAGAACAACCGCACACCAAAATATCACCTTAATAACGTGGAGAGAATTCGCATAAGTGAATCGAACAAATGTTGGACTCCATTGTGAGAGGGGCTTCGAAGATGCCTTTGAAGATAATAAAAAAACCAACTCCTTCTCTTTCCAAAGATCCAGATCTGGTTGCATAAGACTCTTAAGTGAAACATAAAAAGAATAAGCAAGCAATTCATCTTGATGATTCCAGGATCCCAAACTTTGAACTCGTAACCAGTCTTTTCGGTAGGTTTTATAGAAAGAAAGGGTACAAATAGGGGTGTAAATGAGTCGATACAGCTCGCGAGCTACTCGAGTTCGACTTGTTAAAAACTCGACTCAAGCCGAGCCTAAATGAGCTCGAGACCGAGCTTGAACATAGTTTAGAGCTCGTTTAATAAACGAGCTCGAGCTCGAGCTTCTTATATCGAGCTCGAACAAGCTCGCGAGCCTAAACGAACTTTTTATTTAATACATCTATATATCTTTATATAATAATATAATACATGATTATATAATAAGTACTAATCTACCTATATTATATTTAAAGAATAACAGTAAATCGTAGTATACATAGTTAAAAGTTATACAAAAAATTAAATAAATATTATATATTAATAAAATAATAATTAAATAAATATTATTATGGAATAAACGAGCCGAGCCCGAGCCGAGCTCGAGCTTGTATAATATAAAACGCTCTGATCTCGAGCTTTATATAGTAGGCTCGAAACGAGCCGAGCTCGAGCTCAGTGAATTTCAAACGAGCCGAGCTCGAGCCTAGGCGAGCTCGGGCTCGGCTCGGCTCGTTTACAGCCCTAGTTACAAATCCTTCAAAAGAAAGATGTAAACTCACAAAGGAGATGAAAACCGACATATGCGGTACTTGATCTCTATCATATATGGAGAGAAGGAAGATCACAGCGAAGATGGTAAGAAAAATAAGGTTTTTCGAGCCGTCATAACGTGATGGAGACATTCTCATAGAAAACCATAAAATTACACTAATTATGTTAGTCTGATTGTCTGACTCGTAATAGTCGCATAAGACTCGAAAGAGTCAAAGTCATTTAGAAGTCGTAGTCCGAGTCGCCTCATATCTATAATTTTTATTGAGTCGACTTGTGACACCTGCCAAATTAGGACTTTGATTAGTGCCTAACTTACTTGTAATTACATGTATTTAGTTTCGTATTAGACTAAATAAATGTAACATTTTGTGTAATTACATACACGCGTACGCGATTTGTTTAAATCGTACAATTATGAACCGGACAGAGTCCGACACTGTTACATATGGACGTTGGTGACAAACTGTCTAAATAATGTGGAAATATCAAAACAAACATTATTTACTTGAATATATTACGAAAATATATTACACGTATTACGTATCGTATAAAACACACCGTACGCGACAAAAACATGCGAAACGCGCCTGACAAACGAAATAAACCCAAGTTATAGTTTTATAACTCATTATTAAGTATTTTGATAAAATACTTCAAGTAAAAATATCGCGATGACACGCATACAAATAAAACGTTTAAAAACGTTACACGATTAAATAAACGCCCAAACGGGGTAAACGAACACCGCACATTACGTAACTTTGGGGGAACAAGTTTGTGAAGCCCACACTCATGTGGACCCCACAAAAACCGGCTACATGCATAAGCATGGCCTCCCACACTTTGTTTGTTGACTTAAACAACCAAACACACACCATACTTTCATTCATCACTCACCTTACCTCTCACCACTCTCTCTTTCCCCTCTTTCTCCCCTCTACAAACCGGAGCCACCACCACCCTAGAACCTTCCCAATCCACCATCAAACACCACCACCAAACTTATCATCTCGCGAAGCTACTTTGAGAGAAAACGGGCACGATAACGAGCACATCACAATCGTCTACTTCGTTTCTTCATCCGACACGTGTAATGTGACACCCGTCAAATTAGGGCTAGTTTTTAGAGCCTAATCAGTTATTAATACATGTAATTAGTTCTTTGATTAGGCTAATTTATGTATCCTTCTATATATATATATTGTTGAATATATATACACATACGCGATTTGTATAAATCGTGCATTTGATATCGGATGGATTCCGACTTAACTGGCCGTTGGTGAAACATTTCATGTGTAACGTAAATCTATTTTTGTGATAAAATAGTCTTTATTTACTTAGTATTATTGTTCTATAATAATATATGCGAAAAACTTATACGTTTGATATAAAACGTAACAAATACGAGAAAACGCGCGAATCGAACCCGACACTCGAACGAAATCCAAAATATATTTTGGTGACTCAAACTAAGTATCTTATAAATATTTAGTCAATCCATATGTCATCCACATATTGAGTATATACGCGAGAAAATCAAACGATAACAATGCGTTCTAAGAACACGCGTTTAACGTCTAACCGACTAATAAACGTAACCCGAATCGAGGAACGAGATTCACGAGCCCAACCCTCACTTGGGCTGATCCAAACCTACGACCCAAAGGCCCTTAGTTGGCCCAAGAACCCAATTAAACCCAACCCTAATGAACCCATATATATAAACCACCTTATCACCTTAATCCTTTCATTCTAACATATAACCTCACACTTTAACCACCAAAAACTGTAAGGAATTGCACGTGGAAACATCCAACTAACAATAATCAGTTCATGACGCTGATATCAATCGTTAGCAAAAAACAAGCCCAACCAACACTCGTGTGATCGAGGTTACACCCACAAACTATAAACGGATGTACAACGAGCAAACAAGATAAACGAAAGCAATATAGAACACAAAGATTTAACGTGGTTATGTCCAATCTCCAACTTGGAGATTGGTTTAGTCCACGGGGCCAAACCAGAGTGTTTTTCTTTTTTTCACTATTACGGCTCAAGGTTACAATTACATTAGGGTTAACATATATAGGATATAGATAACTTAGTCACCAAGCTACACGATTTAACACTAGCCGACCTTTATATCGTGACCCTCCGTTCACCAAATTAATACAGGATCATGTTTCCACTTTGACAATTTAATTCAAAGGTCACGTGATCACTTATTTGATTATATCTTCACCATATATATAATATATTTATAATATATCCCAACAATCTCCCACTTGAAGATTAATCAAACCCCAAAATCAGTAACCCTCCACAAATCTCGTCCCTTCACCAATGTCACCCGTTCAAACTTCATACCGCCGAAATACCATTCGGGACACGCCGCTCGACCACACAAGTCGGAAGACTTTCGACACAAAGCTACCAGAACACTCACATAATGAAACTGGGACCACTCTCTAACCACCATCATCATCTTCTAGGCCCAAGAAGATTCGTTGAAGCGTGCGAAACTTCAACCACATGATTCTTTCAAGAGACGTCAATCTCTTTAACTCGTCGATTACAGTCACATCTGATCCTGCCACCAACATGTCATCGACCACACGTACAAAATTTCGTCCATCCGATTTTCCTTCCCAGCAATCAGAAAATCGCCGATAGAACTAACACGTAGATTATCATCAAGGTTTATCAGTGAGAACGCAATCACAACCTTGAAATCTACTTCTTTACCATTCGCTTTCCCGCTGGTACACCGACCCAAAAAACATAGCTATGATTTCTATGAACACATCTTCTCCAACTCAGCTCGCTCCCACTGTACGAATCAAAATAACAACCGCAACTATCTGAGAGAAGACTCCGGTTCATAACACCCGGTCAGTCGCAAATAACTTTGCCATTGGAGAGTAACAACGAAGGTCCAAATGCTCTAGTGTTGCCGGAATCTGCACACTAAACTTGTAGAAAACTCGAGATCCATCAATCGCACAACCGTCTCAAGATTTCCACTAGTTGCCAAACTCCCACTAGCTTCGACACTTCCCTCGGTTCCAAACTCACTAGAGTTCCCGACACTCTCAACAATATTCGAAAGCTCAACAGGACTTTCAAGATTATCCGCCTATAACCCACTTGAAAATTCTCTATCGGTTCTTCAAGAAGATCTGTTCAACCGTTCAACCGAACTCATCAACCAATACCCGAGCCCAGCCAGACGCATTCTATCTAGCTTCTTCTACATATCAACCAATAATCTCAAGTGTGTGAGCTCTAACCTGCCTAATCATTCCAAACCTATGGAATACCCGACCAAATATATGGTCTCTCGTTTCAACCCCGCGAGTAACAACAAACTCACTTGATAACTCAAACTATCGATTACCAAACGGATGTGGTACCGTTTACTACCCATCTAGCCAAACCAAGAAAACTATCCCGTTGAGCTCTGTAACAAACCTCACATCTTTGAGAATCCATCCGTATCAAGTAAGTCTCCAGAATCACATCCCACACTCGCAATATCAAACGCCTAGTCTGATAACGTTCACTTATTCTTTTGCGCGGGTCACAAAGAATAATGAACACGAATCCATAACCCGGATCCCAAAACTCTCTCCGCAACAAACCACCATTCGAAAATTGTTTTACCGACCCTTTTACAACCACGACCAATCACCGTCATAAACGCAACCGGCCACCAGCCATATAGTAACGTTGCAAACCAAAAAAAACTGACCCATAAACGCGTCTCGATTACCAGGAATCGCACCGCGATTTTCATACCTGATCACGTCTTGACCATAGACAATCGCGTCACGATTCTCAACTCGTCAGCAATTTTTTTTCTTCAACTAGTCGTAGCCCTAGCCTAACAATTTTGATAACCTGTTGCAAAACAAAATCCTAAACCGTGTCTATCAATTGTTCCCCGATGATTCTTCTTTTCTTCTGGATCAAGATCTTTCCCAGATCTATATCTTCCAAATAGAAACCCTAACCATCAAACCATCTTGTTCATGCTCTCATCCGTCATCGTTCCCGATCTTCAAACCATGAAGCTTTGATACCAGTTGTTAGGAATTGCACGCGGAAACATCCAACTAACAATAATCAGTTCATGACGCTGATATCAATCGTTAGCAAAAAACAAGCCCAACCAACACTCGTGTGATCGAGGTTACACCCACAAACTATAAACGGATGTACAACGAGCAAACAAGATAAACAAAAGCAATATAGAACACAAAGATTTAACGTGGTTATGTCCAATCTCCAACTTGGAGATTGGTTTAGTCCACGGGGCCAAACCAGAGAGTTTTTCTTTTTTTCACTATTACGGCTCAAGCTTACAATTACATTAGGGTTAACATATATAGGATATAGATAACTTAGTCACCAAGCTACACGATTTAACACTAGCCGACCTTTATATCGTGACCCTCCGTTCACCAAATTAATACAGGATCATGTTTCCACTTTGACAATTTAATTCAAAGGTCACGTGATCACTTATTTGATTATATCTTCACCATATATATAATATATTTATAATATATCCCAACAATCTCCCACTTGAAGATTAATCAAACCCCAAAATCAGTAACCCTCCACAAATCTCGTCCCTTCACCAATGTCACCCATTCAAACTTCATACCGCCGAAATACCATTCGGGACACGCCGCTCGACCACACAGAGTCGGAAGACTTTCGACACAAAGCTACCAGAACACTCACATAATGAAACTGGGACCACTCTCTAACCACCATCATCATCTTCTAGGCCCAAGAAGATTCGTTGAAGCATGCGAAACTTCAACCACATCATTCTTTCAAGAGACGCTAATCTCTTTAACTCGTCGATTACAGTCACATCTGATCCTGCCACCAACATGTCATCGACCACACGTACAAAATTTCGTCCATCCGATTTCCTTCCCAGCAATCAGAAAATCGCCGATAGAACTAACACGTAGATTATCATCAAGGTTTATCAGTGAGAACGCAATCACAACCTTGAAATCTACTTCTTTACCATTCGCTTTCCCGCTGGTACACCGACCCAAAAAACATAGCTATGATTTCTATGAACACATCTTCTCCAACTCAGCTCGCTCCCACTGTACGAATCAAAATAACAACCGCAACTATCTGAGAGAAGACTCCGGTTCATAACACCCGGTCAGTCGCAAATAACTTTGCCATTGGAGAGTAACAACGAAGGTCCAAATGCTCTAGTGTAGCCGGAATCTGCACACTAAACTTGTAGAAAACTCGAGATCCATCAATCGCACAACCGTCTCAAGATTTCCACTAGTTGCCAAACTCCCACTAGCTTCGACACTTCCCTCGGTTCCAAACTCACTAGAGTTCCCGACACTCTCAACAATATTCGAAAGCTCAACAGGACTTTCAAGATTATCCGCCTATAACCCACTTGAAAATTCTCTATCGGTTCTTCAAGAAGATCTGTTCAACCGTTCAACCGAACTCATCAACCAATACCCGAGCCCAGCCAGACGCATTCTATCTAGCTTCTTCTACATATCAACCAATAATCTCAAGTGTGTGAGCTCTAACCTGCCTAATCATTCCAAACCTATGGAATACCCGACCAAATATATGGTCTCTCGTTTCAACCCCGCGAGTAACAACAAACTCACTTGATAACTCAAACTATCGATTACCAAACGGATGTGGTACCGTTTACTACCCATCTAGCCAAACCAAGAAAACTATCCCGTTGAGCTCTGTAACAAACCTCACATCTTTGAGAATCCATCCGTATCAAGTAAGTCTCCAGAATCACATCCCACACTCGCAATATCAAACGCCTAGTCTGATAACGTTCACTTATTCTTTTGCGCGGGTCACAAAGAATAATGAACACGAATCCATAACCCGGATCCCAAAACTCTCTCCGCAACAAACCACCATTCGAAAATTGTTTTACCGACCCTTTTACAACCACGACCAATCACCGTCATAAACGCAACCGGCCACCAGCCATATAGTCACGTTGCAAACCAAAAAAAACTGACCCATAAACGTGTCTCGATTACCAGGAATCGCACCGCGATTTTCATACCTGATCACGTCTTGACCATAGACAATCGCGTCACGATTCTCAACTCGTCAGCAATTTTTTTTCTTCAACTAGTCGTAGCCCTAGCCTAACAATTTTGATAACCTGTTGCAAAACAAAATCCTAGACCGTGTCTATCAATTGTTCCCCGATGATTCTTCTTTTCTTCTGGATCAAGATCTTTCCCAGATCTATATCTTCCAAATAGAAACCCTAACCATCAAACCATCTTGTTCATGCTCTCATCCGTCATCGTTCCCGATCTTCAAACCATGAAGCTTTGATACCAGTTGTTAGGAATTGCACGCGGAAACATCCAACTAACAATAATCAGTTCATGACGCTGATATCAATCGTTAGCAAAAAACAAGCCCAACCAACACTCGTGTGATCGAGGTTACACCCACAAACTATAAACGGATGTACAACGAGCAAACAAGATAAACGAAAGCAATATAGAACACAAAGATTTAACGTGGTTATGTCCAATCTCCAACTTGGAGATTGGTTTAGTCCACGGGGCCAAACCAGAGAGTTTTTCTTTTTTTCACTATTACGGCTCAAGGTTACAATTACATTAGGGTTAACATATATAGGATATAGATAACTTAGTCACCAAGCTACACGATTTAACACTAGCCGACCTTTATATCGTGATCCTCCGTTCACCAAATTAATACAGGATCATGTTTCCACTTTGACAATTTAATTCAAAGATCACGTGATCACTTATTTGATTATATCTTCACCATATATATAATATATTTATAATATATCCCAACAAAAACCCACTTCTCTCTGATTCTCCAGCAAAACCACGACCACCACCACCTGCATACTCTTCCTCCAAGCATCCTCAAGCACTTCCATCATCATCTAGCACCTCCATTCATCGGTTTGTAGCAAGGAAGAACAAGAAGGGACAGCAGCAGCACCCATCGCCCCATTTCGACTTCTAGATCAGTTTTCACTTGGTATAAGCCCCTCCTTTCTCCTTTGATTTACTTGAATAACATATGTATACATGCTAATGCTTCATCTCAGCTCGTTTATGTCCATATCCATGCTTAAAAATCGTTTGAACACACTATTAACCAATGGATAATAACTTTGTCCGTTGGACAATATTTTAGATCGGGTTAGATCCGTAATATCTAACCCATTTCTTGATGAAATCTCACGTTTCTTAAGCCTAAACTCAAGTTTAAAGTGTCTAGTTTTCAAATCTATAAGTCTCACGAAATAATGATGCTGTTTTGTATTTTTAAGAAACGAAATAAAAGTACATATCAGATATGTACCTTCAGATCAGAATATTAGTCAAATGTCTAAGGGCATATCTCGTAAAATATACCATAAAAACTGATGAGACCACTTGGAAAAGATCACAAATTTCGTCTTCTTTAAATCCCCTACTCGCACACTTTGTGAAGTTTTGTAAAACGTGAGTTATGATCAAATATTTGAACATATGTACTAAAAATATAGCTGCTGGACCTACGTCCCTTTACAATTTTATTTCTCGAGTTGTGTTTGGTTTTAGAGTTCATATAAATATGTTTTAGAAATAAGAATCATAGGGGAATAATATATAAATTTCTTGGAATCTGATGTTGCAGTTTTATTGGGTAAAACACTTGGCCAAATTCGTCAAAATCTGGGATATATGAACGTATAAGGATAATTTCATTTTCGGTTTAAAAATGACACTTGTGAAGTTCAATTGACCATGAAACTCATAATTTGCTCATATTTTACCTTGTTTAAGATTGTGTCAAAGTTTCGGGTCAAACCGAGCATTTTTGACTTTGGACCAAAAACTTGAAAACCCTCTCAGCCCGTTTTTGCGACGTCACTTGCGACGTAACCCCTCCCGTCGCAACTTTTGCGACGTCACTTGCGACGTAACCCCTCCCGTCGCAACTTTTGCGATGTCACTTGCGACGTAACCTCTCCCGTCGCAACTATTGCGATGTCACTCTTCCGTCGCTACTTTTGCGACAGCAAATGCCCATTTTGCGACGTAACTTTTCGTCACAATTTCCTGAAATACATAAAAACACTTAACTACCAAGTATTGAACTCACGTAACAACTAAACGATATACGACACTACTCGTACTTGTAAAACTGATACTTATGGGGATATACAATGAAACGATAAGCAACTTAATAATGATATCTTCGGGAATTATTATTACATACTTAAACATTCACCAACGGGCCGCAAACGTTTTTAAGTAAACAAACGATTAACCACTTGGACATAACTAGTTGAGTGTGCAACTAGCATGAATGGTCTTTTGAGACATTCGCTCATACATACAACCTTATATGCTTAAGGCATTAGGAGATTGCGGGTTCGGAGAACCTACAGATTGCTCATATCAGATATACGTTTATTGATTTAAACGCTTACTCTCAAGACTCAGGTGAGTCTCATAGCCCCTATTTTACTGTTTTACTCAGGGGTGTGATCCATTGCTCATTTTATTTACATGTGAACGCAAGTACCAAAACAACGATTTATACTACATGAGTTTTCACAACTAATCAATCAAAGCCCTCCACAACATAGTTTGGTAATACGTAGTAGCGTGAATGTTAGTGTATGGTACCATATGGGATTGACAATCCCCGTCCGGGTTAGTCGCGCTAACTGGTCAAACGGACGCATTATCATTTGGGTAGACGAGTGTAGATTAGGCACTCGTAGGAGGCACCTCGATCGGAATTCCTTAAATGTGGACCCGACCCTCAAGTTAAGCTCAGACTATGTGCTCATGGCTGTATAGACACTCATTTATTTGCTTGATTGCAATTTAAATTCAATTAAATCTTGCGGTTCATACGATATGTTTTGACTTCCAACCTGTGAGCTCACCAGCTTTTCGCTGACCATTTTTAGCATGTATCACAGGTACTCAGCAGTAGGTTGGACTGCCCACTCAGGATACTTTAGCTCGAGTCATCATGCAAACACGAAACATCAAAGAGATTTTAATGCATGTCTACATTTTGTACAATTAGATATGTAATAGAATCTCTCAGAGAAAGTCATGTGAACTCAATGTTTTGTAAACATTTTATTATAACAATGTACTTTGTTAAACGACGCATATAGAGTCGTTCATTATATATCATTGTGCTGTGATTACTTGATTAGTCGCGCCCCGACCCGAATCGCTTCCGCATCATAATTTGGGGGTGCGACATGTAAGAACTTTCTCCATACTCAAACATGGTAGTAATATGCTTATCATCATGTTTATAGGCACACTCAACCAAGAAATGTCCAAAACATGAGTCGAAACACATTTTAAAGCTTGAAAAACCGCCACAGTTTTCTGTGACAGAAAATACAACCACTTCAACAATTTTTATAAAAATCATTTCTTCATGAAAAGGGACGTTTCTCAAGTCTAAAATGAATTTCTAGAAGTTAGCTTTCTAACAAAGTTAATTTGGTGACTTTTTAACTCCGTTTACTACTCGAAAAATCGTTTCTCTGATGACATATACTTTCTGTCTCGGTTAATAGAAATTTACACAAATTTCTCGAGACTATATCTTGAGTTCTAGATCTCAAAAACACACGAGGTTTATGCCAAAATCTCACATATTTTGTTGGCTACAAAAAGTTTTTCTTTGTCGTCTCCTAAAAATACACGGATTTTGCTCAGAAATTATATTTATGCACTTGTAAATGGATTGGTCAAAACTGGACCTCACGGGATTTAACATTTTATTTAGCCGACTAAACGATGCCTAAAAATCATGAAAAAATTTCATAAAATACTTAAGATATAGGGCTCTAACCATGATTTTTCTCGGGATTTATTACGGATTTTAACTAGGCGAAAACGAGGCTTGAAACGGACCAAAAATCTGACCGAAAACCCATATGGACTGATTTGTGCAACAACATTAAAAATGATACTTCGGGCTAACCACGAAACGCAACGATAATTTTTATAAACTCTATAAACCTATTTAAGACTTGTGTAAAAGTTTCGGGTCAAACCGAGCTCGTTTGACCATGTTCACGAACTTGGAAAAACATCACAGTCCTAGTGTCGCATCGGGCCCAATCCGATTGCGACACTATGCCCTGTGTCGCTAAACAATTGGAAATCCATGACCTGCGACACTAACACTTGTGTCGCTAACCTATCGAATGTCGCATATAGCGACACTAAGCCTGTGTCGCTATACCACTCATGTGTTACATACTGCGACACTAACACCAATGTCGCAACGATCCCGAATGTCGCATATAGCGACACTAATCCCTGTGTCGCACACTTATGATTTCTGATTTCTGCGACACTACCTCTAGTGTTGCAACATCACTGATTTTCACAATCCTGCGACACTGACCTCAGTGTCGCAAACCAGTGTCGCTACCAGTATCGCAATTCACAGAAACTTGAAAATACAAATTTCACTAAGTATCAGATACTTACAACAACCGAATCTTATACAATGACACTCGTACATGAAAACATATATACTTTGACAAGTACACACTGCAACTCGGATACACACAGACTTACATCCGCACAAACGATACTTTCGCACTTTACTATAAATGACGAACATACTGAATATACTTTTATAAGTATACAATACAACGAAACAAATAATAGTAATACCTGGGATTATTATTACAAACCGTCACCAATGAGCCATAAACGCTTTTCAAACTACAAATGAAACACTAAACAAACACTTGGACATTACCTAGTTGAGTGGACAACTAGCATGGATGGTCTTTTGAGACATCCTCTTACTTACTTGCTTACTTACAACCTTGTGCGTCTTGGACGCCAGAAGGTTGCAGGGTTCGGAGAACCAACTTACAGAATTACATCCGCGATACTCGTTTGCTTACACAAACGTAGCTTTACTTACTAGACTCAGGGGAGTCTTACAGCCTCACTTTTACCGTTTTACTAGTTTGGGGTAAGATGCTTTGCTTACTGTTTTACACTTGAACACACGTACTAAACTACTTTTACACACATTGCATGAGTACTTTTAATCCACTGAAAGCCTCCTATCGTCAGTTGTTAGTTATCGACTTAAGCGCGAGTACTAGTAAATGGATCCATTTGGGACTGACAATCCCTACCTGGGGTAGTAGTGCTACCACGGATTTCACCGTAGAAACGGACAATTAGTATTTGTTACAGATGAGTGATTCCGGATTGCACTCACGGGGGTACATTATACGTTACTTGGTTGTACCTTACTTACACACTGTTAAGCTTCAACTTATGAGCTCATGGCAACTGTGCATACTTACTTACTTTGCTTGGATGCAAACTGGTACAAACTTTGTGTTCACACTGATGATTTACTTATAAACATGTGAGATTCACCAACCTTTTGGTTGACCTTTTAGCATTGCATTCTCAGGTTTACAGCAGCAGTAGGACTGAACACCCACAGGATTGATAGCCCGAGTCGTATGCATATTTTACACAACAGAGATTTTCTTGCATTACTTTTGTATTACTAGTTATGAACTGAAATCTCCAGAACTTATTGGCGAACTCGCAATTATGTAAACATTTGATTTTATCAATGTTATACTTTTGTACTATTTTATCAAACGTCTCATGTAGGGTCGTTTGCTGTATACTTTGTGCTGTGATTACTTGATTAGTCGCGTCCCGACCCGAATTGCTTCCGCTGTACAAATCTGGGGGTGCGACACGACTCATAAGAGTATAACAACTATATATAGTATATACAGGTTCAAAATTTTGATCTACTCCAAAAAAACAATCTCGGCTCAATTTTATTGCACATGATTAAACTAATTGCAAGTTAATTAGAGTATTAAACCATAATTATTACTCCCTCTGTCCCAAATTGTTTGTCCACCTTACTATTTATGTTTGTCCCAAAATTATTGCCCACTTTCAAAATCAACCAATCAAAATGCTTGAAAATTGTAAAGAAATTGTATTGGTAGTCAACAGTAATAAATGCACTTTTCTTAAACTGTGTGTTTCTTGTCTGGTGACAATCATTTTGGGACGGAAGGAGTATTTCCCCCTAATATCAATTAAGGAACTACTATGAATAGTAGTTCCTTAATTTTCAAATGACACCCTTTAGCTTTCGATCCTTTTTTATTTTCTACCCTTTAACTTTTAATCCTTTTTCATTTCACCCCCTAATGTTTTAAACCTTTTTTATTTTCTATCCCCTAATTTTTGAATTTGTGCCCCTTATCTTTTAGAATATTTTTACTTTTTACTCTTTAACTTTTAACTACTTTTCATTTTCTTCGTCCCAACTTTTAACACACTTTCATTTTCTACCCTTTAGGTTTTAACATTTTCCATTTTCACCCTTTATATTTTTACTTTAATTTTTTTTTCCTTTTTTTAACTAATAGCTTATACATTTTTTTTTCATTTGCTTACAAAATAATTATAATAATGTTAGATAGTATTTGATTGACTTTTCATGATTATATCACAAGTTCAAGTTTTAATGAAAAATCGGGTGTTCCCCTCCCATTTAACATTAAACAAATACTTATATATAATGTTTTCATTCCCCCCTAATATCAATTAATTTCTATCATTCTTACAAATCGAGTAGTATGGGTTAGGAACTAATTTTGTTATTTTGAAAAAAGAAATTTAAAATTTGCGTTATCTTATATTTGCAAGTTCATTGTTATTGTTGCAAAGTAAAAAAGAAAATATTATTTTAGTTTTTTGACGGACTACAATACAATCGCATTTTAGCCAAAAAAAGAAAAAAGACATTTCAAAAGTTTAGAAATGAATACACTGTTTAGAAAAAAAATCATTTCAGAAGTTAAAGGTAACCAAGATTATATGATCGTTTTAGTTTTATAATAAATCTATGTATAAAATATGTATTATATATATTATTTATTAAAGTAGGGTCTTACGATCTCGATTTTATTTTATGATCTTGATCTTGCAAAGATAAAAATGATCTTGAGTAACATTTTGATCTTGACAACTTTGATTAAAACACTATGTATATCTATTGATCGTGTAATGAAAATCTCTTCGGTTTTGGGAGACGTACATAAAGTAAATTAAGTTAATAAATGCAACCTATATATTTTTTTCCCTTTTTTCCTTACATGAATGTAAATGTCGCAAAGTGCAATTATATTATGAATATACAAAATTATAATTATTAAAGAAAATTAAAGTTTATATTATGAATACATGATTTTCACTCGAGGAGTCGGGTTGGAATCTAATTTGAACTATAAATTATAATGCCTCAAGACTTACGAATTACACACATTTTATAAGTATAATAATCAAAAGATGTGAACTCACATTTAGTTTATATAAAAAAGGGTAAAAATCAAATATAGCCATTTATCTAGAATTGAAAATTTCATATCAAAGTTTAAAAAAAAACATTTTTACATCCCGTCGCAACGCGAGGGCTTGAAATTCTAGTTAATTATCATTTCCTTGCCCGGCCTACAATTATCCTATTAATTTTTTTGAATGAATTATTCTATTAATTGGCGTATACCACTTTTCTTAATTTTGTGAAGGAAAATGATTTTGTTTGCGGAATACGGGAATGTATACATTACAAATCAGTCCTTTTACAATATATACACGTACATTATCAATGGTCTACCGTCATGATATGTGAAGGATAATAATAATAATAATAATAATAATAATAATAATAATGAAATTGTTTAAGGGTCCTACTTTTCATACCATTTTTCATATATATTTTATTTACTTTTAACATAAAAATTTGTGCAATAAATTAAGGGTCAAAAGTATTTTAAGCACAGGGTGTGATGCTTTTGTAATTACAGTGTTCTGGGAAGAATGTTGTTGTTGAGGATTTTGTGGTGTGGTGGACAGTGTTCTGGACAATATTCTGGAGTCAAGTAAAAAATATGTACTGGTATTAGTTTAATGTTATTGTGAGTAAAAAATAATGATATGGTTTGCTTTTTCCCTTGTTTAATTAAGGGCAGTAAGATGTCAAACCGCTACTGACATCTAACTTTCTATCTACCTTTTTTTTTTTTTTTTTTTTTTTTGAACGGCCAAATTTAATTACCCCCATACACCACTGCCTGGGCTCGAACCCCAGACCTCCAGGGAGGCAAGCCTCCCACCTCACTCTTACCACTTGGGTAAGAGATCATTAGCATCTTTCTATCTACCTACAGGTACATACGGAGTATATGACTTTAATGTTGGCCAGTAGGGGAGCACTTCCCAATTGTCACCCGTTCTAAAAGAGTAACATGGTGTTTGAGATTTTTCATGAAAAACTTTGCTTATTGCTTATTTACGTTTACGATGAATAAGTAAATTCAATATTTTTTGAAAAAATGTTGATCTGCTAGATCATTTTAACCATGTAGCACTTGTGCACGGTGGGTAGAGTTTATTCAGTACGATAAATCCATAATTAAGATGGAGGAGAGTTTATAACACTCTAATTAGGCGAATCCCATATGGCACTAAACATGAGAATACTAGCTTAGTAGTTTTTTTTTAAGAGCAAAGAAAAATAAATAGACTAAACCAAAAATGATATATGCCTTATAAAGCCACGATCATAGTAATTCACAATTAAGGGTGCACTTGGTTCGAAATGGAGAATGGTAATGGAAAACGGAATGGAAATATTAAGCAATGCAATAAGCATTCCTTAGTATTACCTTTACCATTGATGTTGCTTACTTCATACCACTACAAGCAGATATGACAAATTGGGTGGCCTCAAGTTAACGGGTCCAAAGTACCATACGCGAATCCAACAAACTGGTTACGGGTCAAATTTACTTAACACATACACAATTTTTATTACCCGTTTAGGAAACGGGTTGATGAGTTGAAATGTTGGTTTTGGATCAAATGAGTAAAATATTATGGTTGCTTTAGGGTTGGTGGGTGGACTTGTTAACCCAAATTTTGACCCGATTATGACCTCAAAAACTAAATGGGACAAACGGGTTATTGGGTTGACATGATAGTATTGATTTAATTCAGGTTGGTGGGCTAGTTTCAGGTAAAACATGTCAAATTTAGTTTTGACGTGCTGACCCGTTAAACGCAGACTTTATTCGAGTTCGACCCGAAAAATCCAACGGGTCGGAGACTTTAGGCTTAGCGGGTTGACGGATCATGATAAGTATATAAATGTTATATCTAATAGTGATTATAACTGATGATACCCATTATCCTCAATGTGGTTGAGAATGGATGATTACTCACTAATAGGTAATGAATGATTGTATTGCATATTACCAAGCACTTCTATTCATTCCCTTTCTCATTCTCCACCCCTTAATATATCCAACCAAGCACTCCCGAGTGTGTTTTCAGTGTATGACACTACTACAAAAATAACCATCTAGAGCTCAATGTTATAGCGGTTTTACGTGAAAATCGTTACAAAAAGTAAAAATTGGGTCCAAAGTTTTTCTTGGGGCGGTTTAATGGCATTACTTGTAGCGCTTTTAGAAAAACCGATCTAATTGCTTATATTTGTAGCGGTTTAGTAGATACAAAAAATACCATTATTTGTGGCGGTTTAAAACAACCCCTTTCAAAAAAGTGCAATTTTAGAACGGTAAAGTAAAAACCATTTCAAATAGAATAAAATGGAGCAGTTGTTTTCAAAGTAAAAATTTGTTGTTTTTTAGATCGGTTAAATAGGTTATTTAGATCGGTTTAAAATTTTGTTTATTTTTTCTCGCGGTTAAACAGTTGATCTAAAAATTAATTTTATTTGAAGCGGGTGTATAGTTTAAAAAATGAGTGGTGATCTTTTGGAACATCCATAAAAATCGATATAAAAAATCATAAATAAACATAAACAATATATATTTTAGTAGTGCGTTCTTTGTGAACCGGTCTATAAAAGAATTAAATAGCGCACTTTGCTTAATCGTTCTAAAAAACTCGTTCTATAAAATACTTTTTGTTTGTATTTCTTCATACTCACCAAACACTATTTTAAATATAGCAAATGAAAATGAAAAAGATAAGAAAACAAGTTACAAATCTACTGACGGAGGTGGTGGTGGTGTTCACATCAGACGAGGTTTTCTTCCGGGAGATCCGGTATTGAGAGCTTTCAGATCTAAAGTTACAACATTACAAGGTTTCAGATATAGCAAAGGCGTAAGATAAACACGATGATGGTGACGAACAAGTTAAGGGTATTCTGTCGTGCCGCCGCCAGGAATTTGGTTTGTTTTTGTTATATGTACAAATTTTATTGTTGTTAATCTTGGATCTACGAATTTCTCATATATGATTTTTCTATATCCCTCTTTACTTTTCCGTTGTCAGATCTAAAACTCTATTTTCACAATCAGAGAAAAGTGCGGCAATTACATATTGATTGACATGTATTGATGGATTAGAAGTGATGAGATTGATGGTTGTGGATCAACTGAAACTGAAGATGGAGAGACCGAGTGAGTATATTTTTTTCAACAAAGATCGATGATGATTTTTTCTTCTCTGTATTTTTTTTTTGTTGAGACTTATATCACTATAAGTGGTATGTGGGTTTTAAACCCACTGATTTCTTGCTAATAAGATGGATTTATGTATTGTAATTGATTTCTTTAATATATGGATGATGTATTATCTTAGTTATGAAGATTATATAATGTTATTGTGATTTGTAGTTCAATGATCGACGAATCACAATCATAGAAATGATTCCATAACTCACTACTTGAAATTAATATACGGAAAGTATAAACTTACTAAGTGAATATATTCGTGGAACATTATGGAACGTGGATTGTACAGTAATATACAAAGTTATATTAACACAAGTGTTAAACCCGTGCGATGCACAGCTAGAAAAACATAATTTCATAATAGATCAATCATAATCTAAAATGGCAAATGAAATGTTGTAAGGAAAATGCTAACGAGGGCTATGGTTAAGCTTATTATATTTAACTTAATTTCATATTTATAACTCAAAGTTACAATGAATAAACTCTCTTACCAAATTTAGATAAGGAAAGTTAGTATTAAAAAAGAAAACTAATACTTTTTAATTAATTCAACTTAGTTGAAAATGCTGATTATAGAAATCATAACCATAACCCTTAGGGCTATGGTTAGCATGCTCCATGTTGTAATCATGATATTAAATTAAACAAACTTGATGATTTTTTTTTTTTTTTTTTGAAAGGCAGTTGTGGAATCACTGACGGACCTTATTTTGGTTCTCCAACACTCACATGGTAAATAAGGTAATATTTTATTAAGAAATTAAATTATACTTAATTTAATTTTATGTGTTATCATTTTTAGACGGTAAATACTACAATAGATACTGATAGGTAAATCAAGTTCATAGTATCTTTTAAAGGTTTTATTGGTTTTAATCACACAACTTAATTATAACTTTTTATACGACTGGTGAGTGGTGTACTTTTATAATTTCTATCTTACTTTTCAAATCTATATAATATATTATTTATGTATTTTTATATATATATTTGATCACTATAAATTGGTTATGTTTTGTACATAGGATTTAGGTGATGTGACATGGGTGAATAGTTGCTAAATCATTGAAGGTCTTCTTCTTAGTTATATAGATAGATAGAATTAATAAGAATGGGTTTAGGTATTTAATTTAATCATATCAATCGTAAGAGGGGTTAGGTGAATAATAACGTTTTGGAATATAAATATAGTTATTATAATTATAATTATAATTATAATTATAATTATAATTATAATTATAACTATATATAATAATAATATATATGATGCAAGTAGACTATATGTCTATATATACAAACCTCATTTGGATTTAATTGAATCAATTTATAATACCTTACAAAATGATGGAGTTATTTGAATCAATTTTTTAATTGACCCGTAAGAGTTGCATATGACTCGAATACACGACTCGGAAGAGCCAATAAACGACTCGTAAGGGTCAAAGCAATTTAAGAGTCGGGGTCCGAGTCGCCCCATTTTTTGGTTTTAGGTAGAGGAGGGACTAAGCATGCAACATTTTTTTGAATTTTTGGACTGTCCATGCAACAAACAAAGTATGGAGACTAACGGTGATAATGTGTGTAAACCACATGGACCATTCATGCAATTTACTCTTATGAAATAGTTTAGAAAGTGACACATTTATTAAAATAATAATAAATATTTAAGTTATTTGAGCTGTTGATGGGAGTGAAGTTTCAGGTTCATGGTTCAATTTCTTTGATGAGTTATTTAGTTTTGCTCTATAAGTATTACCTAAATTCATCTAAGCAAAAACTAGGAGTGTAATCAGTTTTTGTCCACCCCAACATTATATTGACTAATACGAATACAAATACAAAATATGTAAGAAAAAGGAAGATATAAAAAGATTACATTGACAAAAAAAGAAAAAAAGATTATCTATAGTCGGTATGTAAAATCAAATGTGGCCAAAGCACGCTGACCTACCAATCAATGAATAAAAATGTTAATTTAGTTGGGATCAGTTGACCAATGTTCATGGCTTTCATGGACAATGCCAAGACACTTTTCATAAGTGGAAACCACTTTATATATACACAGAAAAGAAAAAAAAAGACCCTAATTAAACTAAGTGTAATATTCTTTTGAATTGGCCGGAGAACAAAAGTCTTATTTTGGGAATCATCCCAGGTGCTTAATTATTAACTGGATATTTTGTCCTTCGGAAACTTTAATTAGCCTTTCCATTTATACGTACATACATATTTTCAACAATATATATTATTTCGGTTAAAACAAAGACAACCGCCCAATGTTGACCGAAAATTTTAAAACATGCATAATGCCCGTTAATTATGTTAAACTGCTAGTTAATCTTGTTTTGATATACGTATGCCGATTATCGACAAGAAAGTTTGCAATTGTCATTTCTATTTCATAGCTGGGTTTGAAAACACATGTTTTGGCCGGCCGGGTTGTTTCTTACGGGGATCGGATGTCGGATGTCACTATATGCATGTCTACTTTTTAGCTAGCACAATGAAGCTTGTATGAGTAAAATAAAAAGAGGAAAAGGGGAGTGAAAGCATGGGAAATAAATGAAGTTGATGTATAAAAGTATGAGAGAAAAACGTGAATAGCTTTTTCTACATGATTTACCAAGTTTTGGCGTTTTAGTCTATTATTATTTGAAGGCATTCAATTCCATCACTATTAGACTGTTTGGTCCAACAAAAAAACAAACGCCTTCACAAAATCATGAGGCTTTCAAAAGGCAAAAGCCACCCGGATGCTAGCTAGCTTATATCTGTCACGACACCATTGCAATTGATTTTTATGGATCAAATTAACCAAATTGTCATATACATTATCACTTGTATTAATTATATATCTTTTACAAGCCAACAACTTACATTCTTTTGATTGATGGGTTTAACACATAATTGCCGTTCGATTCGATATACATGGTAAGGTATTCACTTGTGATTTATCATGTAAATTATAATGTTCATTTTCTTAGATGATTAGATAGCAAATTTATATATCTCTGTATAAATTAATTTAAAATATATAAAAATAATTAAATATGTGGTTGTACGGTTACATCTGCTTAAAGACACGATACTTAATTATGGACTTTATGAAGGATGGACAAAGTATAAGTTGAAGAGAGATATATATACCAAAAATGGAGTTTAATTATATATTCATATCACATTACCCACTTGAGTATTGATACATAATTAAATATATGTACATACTATACTATATGCATTTGTCTATTTCTGAATGATATAAACCAATCATGAGGGTAACCTACCTTTAATTAAGGCCACATCCTAATCCTAATCCTAATATTATCATATAATAGTTTTTATGTTCGAAACTCCCTGTTTAATATCATGTTGGGGTGATAAGGAAAATAGGTCATAAGTGCTCACAAGAATACACTGCATATGCCACGTACATCTTAGTTAAAATCAAATAAAAAAATATTCGCTCTGTTCAAATAAGTCGAATAATGAAAATCATCAGCATTTACACCCTTTTGCATAAGCGTAACTTGTTTCTAGAATGAGCCAGAAATCCAGAATTACACATAGGCTTGGCCAAACAAAAGGTTCAAGATCGAGTTAGTAAGTTTATATATCAACCACGATGTCTATTTAGTGTTCATAGACTGTCTTGAAACTTATATTAATTGTCTTATCTGGTTTTATAAACTACATGAAGTAATTATGCGGTTATTTGGCTAGTTTAAAGGTTATTGACCTTTGGCGCGAACTCGCGATTCTCTTTTTGAACTTTGCTAAATGTATGTATTCTTCTTAGGTCACTTCCACCCGTGACATAAACTGATGCATCAATTTCTGCCACATCAGCGCCACATAATCATATTCTAAAACTGACACAATACTGCCAATAGTAACACATGCATCACTCAGTTTTTTCGGACAACACATTTACCAATGTATCTTTATTTCTACACACACAAAAAAGAAAAAAATATATATTTTATTAATCAAGAGAGACACTTTTTCCGTCACTTCAACTTCGGTTTATCGAAGTCTCTCCAAACCGACGCAAAGTGAAGGGTTGGTGCCATTGGTTGTCAAAAAATTGACGCCAAGTGAAGTACAAACTTACGCACCATTGGCACTAGTCTTAGCAAACAAATTATCATGGACAATACGTACGTATGTACGAACTTGACTTATTTGTTCAAACTTCAAACATACCTCATCAAATGGTCACATACAAATCATCATTATTATAGTATATCATTATTATCATATACATAGGGCTTAGTGTCTGTGAATGTATCAAACTTTCACAAAATCTCTATTGTGTGTATCCAACTTACAAAACTCAATATTAATGCAATCAACTTGTAAAAACCCTTATATTGATGTACTTTGATGATGTGTCACGCACATAGCATTCCACGTGGCACAAGGAGAGAGTGACATGTCATCAAAGTACATTAATATAAGGGTTTTTACAAGTTAAGTACATTAATATTGAGTTTTGTAAGTTGGATACACACAATGGAGATTTGGTGAAAGTTTGATACATTCCCAGACACTAAGGCCCATATACATATACTTCCTCCGTTTCAAAAGTGTCCACCTATCCATTTTATTTTGTCCTAAAATAAGTGTTCATTTCCAAAAATGACATATTAATTTTACCATTTAACCCTCAATATACTTTTTCTCAAAACTGATATTTGAGAGTCTGCGCAAAAAGTAAGGGTTAAAATGTCATCTTCACTACAAGACGATGTAATTAAATTACGTGAAAACTGATAGCGCACACTATTTGAGACAGAGGGAGATATATATATATATATATATATATATATATATATATATATATATATATATATATATATATATATATATATACACACACAATAATGTAATTAGTGTTTTATATAAGTAATACTAGGAAAATTTACTGTTGTGCATATGCACAACCCACGGAGTTCGAATGTACATAAGATTTGTGTCTGATGTGATAGAATCAAATGAATGGTCTGTAATCGTAGAGATAAAGGTGAAGAAATGGGTTAGAAGAAGAGGATAAAGACAATGTTTTTGAAAAAATATCCATGTAACAAAACTGAAACTTAAAGTTCATGTTCAGGATGATCGGATGAGAGATAGGATCGAATGCGCTTTCCATGGTGAACCGGTAATATATCATAACTTTTTTTTTTTGGGGTAAAGATATATCAAAACTTAGAGGGTGTTTGGGGGGCTTATTTGATGTGCTTATTTGCTTATGCTTATTTTATAAGCTAATAAGCTTCATTTCAGAGGTTTGGATGGGCTTATTTTGGAAGAGCTTATTGTGTTTTTGGGCACAAATAAGCTAATAAGCAAAGATTTTGTAAGACCCGGCCTTTTTCAAATAACATATTTTAATATTCTCAAACCAAAACATATCATTAGAATATTATATTTCGGAATCGGAAGCGCAAGTCCCCAAAAATAAATTCCGACTTACAATACTTCCAAATTTAACGACGACAAAAGATAACTACATTAGTTAAGTAATTACAACCATATTAATTTCAACCAATATAAACACAAAACGGGCCTTATATATATGCGTTTCAAAACGACATCAACAAAAGATCAGAGTTGCGTCCATCTTAGTCAAACTTCCCGTCATCATCTACAACCCGAACATCTACATCAACTAACCAAAATCTGCAAAACATTAAACCACGAGGGATTAGCTTATTGCTAAGTGAATGGAACCGTAACCGACGGTTAAACCCATTCATAACAAGTCTTACAACAAGATAAATCACAACAAGTAAAACACATAAGCACATAGCGTCAAGAGGACCGGCGATTCCTGGTATACAACCAACCCAGAAACCACGACCACTGTATGCCATTCACAGTGATCTACTGATAGTCTGAGTACGACCTTCACTGACTAGGTTTATTATCAACTATGTGTATCAAAGAAACCTAGACAGCTACACAGTAGTACCCAAACCCAACCAACCAATGTTGACCTCTGAATCAACCATATTGCAAGCAACAATGCAATAACAACCAACAACTAGCAACTGGCAACAACTGATAGCAACCGAACAACAATTCAATAGTCACGCAATAACTCATATATATCCAGCAACTTAAATAAACGAAACTGGCACCAGTACGACTATTAACAACAACCTAATAATATGAACTATCCTGGTTTACCCGTTGTAACCGAAACCCGTTACAACTGGGTTAAACCGAGGACTACAATTCCACTCACCGAATATTATCGCCTGATCACCAACTCAGAGGTCTAATCTTACTGAGTGGCCGTCCGCTTATCTGATAATACAACAATAACAACAAGTTAGTATCTCATACCATATTTCACTTCAATTTTAAATACTAACATCACACCAAAATACAACATCAGTTTTCATATCATTTAACCAACTCAAATCATAGCCTATTATAATTAAACATTTAACCATTAATCATATGATATATTAATCATATTAAATAAAACTAAATTTGCTGGAAAACACACCAAAGCCGCCGGCTTGGCAGACTTAGCCGCCGGCTAGAGGGTTTAGCCGCCGGCTAAAACCCTCATACCGCAGGGTGAATTAACATTTTTCAACATCAGAACTAAAAGCCCCTAAATAAGACAGAATAACCCGCCGGCTTGGGTTGATAAACCGCCGGCTAACCGATTTAGCCGCCGGCTAAAGGGTAGAACCCGCCGGCTAGATCATCAAACAGAGCACCAGCAGCAACAACAAACAAGTTACGAACTTTTAACATCAAAACTCAAATCTGCACTTCTATACTTTGATTATTTGCAATAAAAACGACATATAGACATACACTAACATACACTAACTTCAAACAACCTATTTAACATAAGATTCCATCATACAATCATCATCAAAATCACTAAACCCTCACTCATGAACTCAAAATGAAGAACATAACTAACTCTAGCATATAATCACCATGTAATCATGAATAATCATCAAGTAATCATCAAAATATGATTTCCAAGCTTCAATTTATACTAATCACATATGTTCATCATTTTCCCAATTTCTACAAAATAAACTCAAAAACACTAGATGACTTACAATCCAATGAAGAAGATGATATAGATGATGATGATGATAATCAGTTTCCCTTTAGTTAAATTCAATCTCAATATTTGTTCTTGATTTAATTTGAAAGAGATGAGAGAGTTTAGAGGATTTAGATGAAATGAAGAACAAATGATTTAGGTAAGAAATGAGTCTGGATAAACTCCCACCGCCCCATCTTTTATTATGTGTAAATTATACCCGTTCCTAGCCTATTGTCTGGAACCCGAAAATACCCGTAAGTTAAAACACTTTTATTTTACCGTCAACTTTGTTTATTTGAAACAAGCAATATTTCTTTAGTCACAATTAAATCGGTAACTCTTTTGACCATTTATTTTCAAATAAACCATTTTCGCTATTAAAATAAACGTTTATTTCCAGGCCCAGAAACAGGATGTTACAAATCTTCCCCCCTTAGAGGATTTCGTCCCCGAAATCCAATCCCCATCTAATTTCAACTACTAACGATATACAATACTAATTACAATTTATATAAATATCACATCAAAATTAATATAGAATCTACCTGGGTTGTTATCTTCAAGAAAATCTCCTACTGTCATCTGAAAAGCTCTAGCAGGCGCTGTCTTTCTCTTCTGCCCAACCGATGCTGTAGACCCCGATCCAGAACCCGAACTTCCAGCTAAACCCGAACCTTGCCTAACATTCTCCGGACATTGCCCTGCCCGATGACCCTCTTTCTTGCAGTTCCAACATACAAATTGAGGAAATGTACACTCTCTAATACTATGCCCCAATGCTCCACACTTAATGCACCTTAATGTTTGAGAAGTACATGGACCCGAATGCCTCGACCTACAAGTGGCACACCAAGGGTTTGGATCACTACCCACCGAGTCATCACCAAACTCAATCCTTCTATTACGTCCCTTAGTTCCGGATGAACTACTCTTAGATTGATGCACCGATTTTTCCTTACCCAATTTCTCCCATGCTTGATTGTCACCATGCACCGACTTAGCTAACTCAAAAGCCTCGGTCAAGTTACGAGCCAACCTCACTGACGTCCGATACTGTGGTGGTAAAGTCTTAACAAAATGGGTAATCCTAGTCCTCTTGTCCGGAACCCATTGCTGAACAAATCTTAGCTTATCGGTAAATTGATTGATAAGCTCATCCATTGTCATTTTCTCAGAAAACTCCAAATCCAGAAACTCCTGCCTAAGTCTAATCATATCAAACTCCGAACAGAACTGCTTACAAATCTCCCTATGAAACTCGGCCCAATTGATTCTAGATCTCTGTTCCAGTGTCATTTGTGCAGTCGCAGAATCCCACCAGTTCATCGCTTGACCTTTCAATAACTGAACCGCATATTTGACTCTTAACTCATCTTCACACTGACACACATCAAATTTCCTCTCGGTGTCCCTTAACCAGTTCAATGTCACCATCGGATCATTACCTCCCTCAAATTCTTTGGGTCCACACGCCTTGAAAGTCTTAAATGAACATAACTTATTCTGCTGCGGAGAAGGAAACTAATAACCGATGTCCCTCTGCTGAGTTGACCTAGCTTGTTGCTCCAAATACAACTGTTCAATTTTTTCTAAGTCTTATAACCTCATCCTCCATATGCAACAAATAATCATCTTGGCTAGTTTCATCCTGATTCACACTGGAAGTCCCAGCTTGCCCATGATTACCATCATTATTTACCGGAGGCGGAAGCTCAGTTCTAGAAACATTGTTGAGAGTCGGGTTCTCATTATCTGCCATTCCTGTACTCACAATCAAAACACAACTTGCAACTTGTTAATCGTTAGTATTCACTATACTAACCAATCCCCAATCCCAAAGCTAATCCCACTTACCGGAATGTTTGACTAAAACCGAAATAAGTTTGGGATTGAACATTCGCAAATGCCCAATTCACCCAAATCTATGCTCTGATACCAACTTGTAAGACCCGGCCTTTTTCAAATAACATATTTTAATATTCTCAAACCAAAACATATCATTAGAATATTATATTTCGGAATCGGAAGCGCAAGTCCCCAAAAATAAATTCCGACTTACAATACTTTCAAATTTAACGACGACAAAAGATAACTACATTAGTTAAGTAATTACAACCATATTAATTTCAACCCATATGAACACAAAACGGGCCTTATATATATGCGTTTCAAAACGACATCAACAAAAGATCAGAGTTGCGTCCATCTTAGTCAAACTTCCCGTCATCATCTACAACCCGAATATCTACATCAACTAACCAAAATCTGCAAAACATTAAACCACGAGGGATTAGCTTATTGCTAAGTGAATGGAACCGTAACCGACGGTTAAACCCATTCATAACAAGTCTTACAACAAGATAAATCACAACAAGTAAAACACATAAGCACATAGCGTTAAGAGGACCGGCGATTCCTGGTATATAACCAACCCAGAAACCACGACCACTGTATGCCATTCGCAGTGATCTACCGATAGTCTGAGTACGACCTTTACTGACTAGGTTTATTCTCAACTATGTGTATCAAAGAAACCTAGACAGCTACACAGTAGTGCCCAAACCCAACCAACCAATGTTGACCTCTGAATCAACCATATTGCAAGCAACAATGCAATAACAACCAACAACTAGCAACTGGCAACAACTGATAGCAACCGAACAACAATTCAATAGTCACGCAATAACTCATATATATCCAGCAACTTAAATAAACGAAACTGGCACCAGTACGACTATTAACCACAACCTAATAATATGAACTATCCTGGTTTACCCGTTGTAACCGAAACCCGTTACAACTGGGTTAAACCGAGGACTACAATTCCACTCACCGAATATTATCGCCTGATCACCAACTCAGAGGTCTAATCTTACTGAGTGGCCGTCCGCTTATCTGATAATACAACAATAACAACAAGTTAGTATCTCATACCATATTTCACTTCAATTTTAAATACTAACATCACACCAAAATACAACATCAGTTATCATATCATTTAACCAACTCAAATCATAGCCTATTATAATTAAACATTTAACCATTAATCATATGATATATTAATCATATTAAATAAAACTAAATTTGCTGGAAAACACACCAAAGCCGCCGGCTTGGCAGACTTAGCCGCCGGCTAGAGGGTTTAGCCGCCGGCTAAAACCCTCAGACCGCCGGGTGAATTAACATTTTTCAACATCAGAACTAAAAACCCATAAATAAGACAGAATAACCCGCCGGCTTGGGTTGATAAACCGCCGGCTAACCGATTTAGCCGCCGGCTAAAGGGTAGAACCCGCCGGCTAGATCATCAGACAGAGCACCAGCATCAACAACAAACAAGTTACGAACTTTTAACATCAAAACTCAAATTTGCACTCTTATACTTCGATTATTTGCAATAAAAACGACATATAGACATACACTAACATACACTAACTTCAAACAACCTATTTAACATAAGATTCCATCATACAATCATCATCAAAATCACTAAACCCTCACTCATGAACTCAAAATGAAGAACATAACTAACTCTAGCATATAATCACCATGTAATCATGAATAATCATCAAGTAATCATCAAAATATGATTTCCAAGCTTCAATTTATACTAATCACATATGTTCATCATTTTCCCAATTTCTACAAAATAAACTCAAAAACACTAGATGACTTACAATCAAATGAAGAAGATGATATAGATGATGATGATGATAATCAGTTTCCCTTTAGTTAAATTCAATCTCAATATTTGTTCTTTATTTAATTTGAAAGAGATGAGAGAGTTTAGAGGATTTAGATGAAATGAAGAACAAATGATTTAGGTAAGAAATGAGTCTGGATAAACTCCCACCGCCTCATCTTTTATTATGTGTCAATTATACCCGTTCCTAGCCTATTGTCTGGAACCCGAAAATACCCGTAAGTTAAAACACTTTTATTTTACCGTCAACTTTGTTTATTTGAAACAAACAATATTTCTTTAGTCACAATTAAATCGGTAACTCTTTTGACCATTTATTTTCAAATAAACCATTTCCGCTATTAAAATAAACGTTTATTTGCAGGCCCAGAAACAGGATGTTACAGATTTTAAAGCTTATTTGCTTATGCAGATAAGCAAATAAGCATAAGCAATAAGCTAATATAAATAAGTTCCACCAAACACCCTCTTAAAATCGAACAGAACAAATGATTAATAATAGACACATCACTTGGTGCTTTAGGGATAAACCCAACACGATCATGTACTCGTATTTCAATTTTTCCAGATAGCTATTGCCTTATGTTAACTTTTGATAAGCCTTTGTGTACACTATAGCATGTAACATTCTTATGAGTATGAAATTGTGAGTTGTAAACCAATAAAGAGTGTGATATGTTTCACTAATTTTTTTATTGATAGATTATTACTTAAATAAAATAATGATGATGACGTGTATAAATTCTAACCTCAAGTATGTATGCGTTTTCCTTAGAAATGATCATGATTATATGTGTCTTGAGACAAATATATTAAAGAAACAATAAATAAAATACAAATTGATAATATCCTATAAATTTCTCATTTTATAAATGCATTTGTAAATATACAAGTAAAGTTTTATTTAATTTGATATATATTCCGTCCCAAAATAAATGTTTACATTACTATTTATAGTACGTAGTTATCCTAAAATAATTGTTCAGTTGTAAAAAATAATCATTAAAATTATTAAAACTTCCCATATTATCTTCATTTATTATTTTTAATTATTTATTTCTTGAATAAATTCAGTCAAATTTATTTTGATATAACAGGGAAATTGACATTTATTTAACTCATTTTAATTAAAAATAAAAAGTTGGGGAACACTTTTAGTACGTAAGATGGCGGTAGTACATTTTATCATGTTTTCTAGTAGAGGATCAACCAAGAATTTATCTTCAAATGCGCATAGTGGAGTAATTAATTAAGCTTGTACTTCATGCAGTTCAAGATGTAATCTCTTAAATAATTCAAGATCCACAATGTGTCATCTACACGTATATGAGCTCATTTAATTTAATTTAACAACAAACAAAATAGAGAAATTTTTAAGTATTTACATATATCCAATTAAAGGTAGTATCACGTAATGCACAAAAACATACACATAACAAGCACACAAAGATTTTAACCCTTGGATGCGAAAAATGAGAAGGGCCAAAGTAGAAGAAACAGTAAAAAGTGGAAAGTTACAAAGTTAAAACAGGTAACACACGCTTGGTAACTAATAATAATTCCACCATGAACAGTCAAAAGCAGTGGATATCATACTCTCTTGATCAGAAGTCGGTGGATAAAACCATCCATCCACCATTGAGTCAGTATATATGTAATCATTCTTTGACTCGACCGAGTCAAAACTCGGTCCCAAAACCGGTAATTCGATAATTTCATCCAGTTCTTCTGAAGCAGTATCTTGTAAAAACGTTGATAACCTGTAACGCTCACTGTCTGATTCGGTATCTATAGATGGTGATGGAAAGTCAAAATCAGTCATGGCGGCTGCTTTAGCCGCAGCCGCTTGTACGTCTCTTGGGGAGCAAGAAACCGCACGTGGCAATGTTCCAACAAGTTTGGGAAAATTAAGAATGGCGGAACTACCTTTGATACTAAGTGCTGCCACATCGTGTGCCCGTGCAGCCATTTCGGGTGTCGGATATGTCCCGAGCCATATTCGTGATTTTTTCCTTGGCTCGCGGATTTCAGATACCCATTTGCCCCAACTTCTCATCCGTACACCGCGATATACTGGATGTTTGGTGGTCGAATCACGGTTCCTTTTGATAGGTTTCGTTTCGGGGTTTTGGGAGTTGGGTGAACTGCAGGAATTTGAGGTGCAATCAGATGATTGATTCTTCATTAAGGAGTACCCAAAAGGTGAAATAGTAGCAGTCATATGAAACTAACTTGTTTGTAAGCAATATAAGGAAAATAATAATGTTATGACCTTTTTATTCACTTAATGGTAGTGACTTTAAGGCTCATTTCATATATCACAATATATGTGATCCAGATACTTATAGCAAGATCTAATGAGAGGTAGGGTTAGAATAGGGATAGGGGGTGGGGTACAGAAGAAAGAAATGGTTGTTGTTAATTGTTGTTTCCCTAGCTAAGACTAGATGGAGAGAGATGTGATCTTTAGTACAAATGGGGTACCACACAATAATGTTGCACTTACAACAAATCTGTCCTGTGTATATTTTTCTTATTTACTACTACTCCGTATTATTTTTGTTAATAAACAAATACTAGTGGTAACATACTAACATACATACATATATATATATATATATATATATATATATATATATATATATATATATATATAGGGGAAGGATCAAGAAGGAAGCTTCAAATTTGAGGGAAGGAGGGAAATAAATCTCAGCCACCCATTCCTCCCCACTTTTTTCCTACAAGAAGCAAAACATAAACAAAACCCATTTCATCAATTTTTGTCTAAAAACCCAAATTAAAGCTTGTATTTCATTGATTCATCAATCAGAGATACTATAAAATTTCGAATTCATCAATCGCGTTCATATAGATCATCAATTCCTCGTTATATATATTCATCAAAAATATTAAATTTTGGGTGTAACTTTTGGGTTTTTATGAAATTTTTTATTTTACAATGAAAACAGTAAAATTAAACGAATTTCATCATACAAAACTTACAAACGGGGAATTAATTGGATTATAGTCGTCATTCATCATCGAAATTTATAAATTTCCAGAAGGTTAACATGCATTTGGGAAGCATGTTAATCAAAACTACAATAAAGATTCTTAAACATTCATTTTTATTGAATATTACCTTATATAAGTTATTGTTCATTGCTGAATGTGATAACATAACATTCGTCAATGTATCACAATATATATGAGTTAATATACATTATAAATGAATGTTATGATGTTCATCAGCATGATATAAGTTAATATTCATCATGAATGAATGTTAAAGACTCAATGAGATGTTAACATGTATTTATGATGAATATGAGTTATTATACAATAATAACATATATAAGCTAATATTCAACATAAATGAATGTTTAAGTTGTAATTTTTATTAACATGCATTTCAAATGAGTGTTAACGTTATGAAAAACTTGATTTTGAGAATTTTTTTGTGCAAAACATAAAATTACTACAAGTTTGTTTGATTATTGATTTATATGATCAATTTATTTTTATTTTGCTTTATGTATATCTTAATTTTGTTCTCAATTGAATGAATTTATGATTTTTTTATGGGTTTCTATAATTTACTTCATGAAATCTATTTTCTAACATTTTTTTTTGTTTGAATTCAACAATTGTTAATCAATCTTGCTCAACGAGTTGTGTATTAGTGTTTTTAAATTTATTTTTATAAGTTTCAAGCTTTAATTTGATGAATTTAAGATGAAAATCACGTTTTTAGTTGTTTTTTATTAAAATGCTTTTGAAATGCATGTTAACGTTCTGGGAGGTGATTTCAAGTTATTTACAAAAATGCCACCGTGTTGACTTTTGAGTTGACCAGAATGTGTGGCTGAGAATCACTTCCCTCCTTCCCTAATTATTTTACTTCCCCAAGGATCTCCCCCCTATATATATATATATATATATATATATATATATATATATATATATATATATATAGTAGTTTAAGATTCACTTGATGACACTGTTTAATTTCCTATCATGTACTTTTTGTCCTACATCTTTAATTTCAAGGCATGCAACAACAAAGATTTTAAACTTGGAGTAAATTACACAACTTGTTGATCACAATTCATCTTTTACAATAAAGTATTACACCCTGTATTCACGTGGTTCATTCTTACCAATTTCTTTTTTTGGACAAAGGAAATAATGTACAAAATGTTTGTTCTATTTCTTTGGATATGTATATGATTCAATTTCATATTTATACAGTATCACGTTTTTGTTTTTCCTTTTCCGTCTTCTAAATTCGAGACTTTCTGGGGTTGTTTGTAATAACCGTTGAACTTATAGTAGCCTCTAAGTTTTAGTTGTTTTTTGGTGAATAGTGGCTCATCAAAAGTGGTGTCGAAATCATGGTTAATAAACAAAAAAATCTAGTTGTTTTGAATCTCGAGTCTCATGTGTTTTTGGACTTTAATTGTAGACTTTGAGTTAGCGAGTTTGAGGATCTTGGTGTATGTGTGTCTGGATTAAACCTTTTTGGGCTTCAAACTTTTGTTATGGTGAAACTGTACGTTAGACAGCATCCAACGTAGGGTATATAAAATAACGAGGATACCTTATTAAATTGGGTAATGTTAAGGTAAAAACGAAAATATATATATATATATATATATATATATATATATATATATATATATATATATATATATATATATATATATATATATATATAATACGGAGTATATATATATTGCAAAAATGGTTCATATGTTATACGGAGTAGTATATTCTACCGTTTCTGTCCCTTGATAGAGTTTTTTGCATATTTAGTTCCTAGAAGTCAATTATTATTTACATTTCCACTCTTTTTCCTATTCAAAGCTCAGCCCTTTGTCTCTGTGTTTTCACATCGAGAATTAATAATTAACGGTATTTGATACTTTTTAAATTGACAAAAATACCCTCTATTCAAGCTTAGTTCCCTCATCCAAATGTAAGGGTTTTTTAGTCGGTTTAAAATTATAAAATTATAAGATTGTTGATGTAACAAACGTATCTTTTAAAGACTAAACATGCAAAAAAACCCAATCAATGGACTAAAATTGTAAAAATTAATATCACACAAGCTATACAAAAAAATTATTGATTGAGTGCTAACTTTCGTATATGTATATATATATATATATACAAAACTCCTCATTTTTCATTTTTATCTTTGAAGGATAAAGATGTATTAAATTTCACCCTAGTAAGATACTAGGTGCAGAAAGTGTGGTACAATGAAACGTGTTTCAGAAAAGCTTAACATTACGCAAATTTATGTACTTGATATTTGAAAGAAAATAAAACAAATATTTATTTTTGTAGTCTAATGCATAGATTCTAAGGCCCAAAAGTTAATGACACCGTGTAATTCATGTAAGGTCACATACGCACAAAGGCCTTACAAAAACGTCAATGTCCGTAATATATACTCCATATATTCCACCACTGCCACTGCCAGAATATACATATAATTCATGAAAGTACGTACAATCATCATCGTTTTATGGTAATTCAATTCTTTCAAAAGTACTACTCGACTTCTGGAGTAGTAATAATCAATTAATTAATTAATATACACTATTCGATCTCACCAATTTTAGGTGTATACATTAAATACTAAAAGGAGTAATTTTAAGGGGTAAGTGCACGAAAATGTAATGAACTATGTTCTGACATTCATTGTATGTAACGAACTATTCTGACATTCATTGTATGTAACGAACTTGCTAATTTCCTCCATTGTATGTAACGAACTAGTATTTTCCTTGATTTTTCCAAGTGTTGATTATGTAGGGTGACACGTGGCGTTCTTAGAACCGTTGATCTGTCCAAAATACAAGTTCGTTACATACAATGAAAGAAATTAGAAGTTCGTTACATACAATGAATGTCAGAGTAGTTCGTTACATACAATGAATGTCAGAGCATAGTTCATTACATTTTCGCGTACTTACCCCTAATTTTAAGTTAGTACATGTGACATGTATATATATTATATGTATATGTATTGGTTGAACTCATGGTTGTATAGTTGTATCTATCGATCATATCGTAGGATGATACATGATTACTACAGGATCCACAGTGCTTGTGGAGCCAACTTCAATTAACCTTTTGTTTCTATTCAATTGAATTCTACCATGACTGTGTTGTCCATTGGAATGCAGTTATTATTTTGTCATGAATGATTTTTCTTATATTATTATGCAATAATGATGATGATGATGATAAGATGTGGCTAACAACAATGATAGCATTACCTCGTTTTAACAATTTCAATGATATCAATAACTTATACATTAATCCATTAGAAGTAACAAGATTCAAACTTAAGTGAAACGTACTTGTTATAAATTGTTGGGTGCAAATCCAATCGTAGTTTGATGAGTATTAGTTCTATCATCAACTGATTTTATAGTAACTTTTATATATTGATAAATGCATTTAACAACTTTTTATATATTGATCATAAATGCATTTAATAAATATAATTATAAAAAATTATAATGATTATTGTGCTTTAACTGTATTTTTGATATAAAATGAAAATTTTGAATTTCACATTGTTTCTTAAGATTTGCAATATATGATCACAACAATATAATGTCAACTTTTATACGTACTTAATTAACAGAAAAACTAGTTAAACGTGTTAATATAAATAGGGCAACAAACCGTCCTAACCAACAAACACCCAAAAAGCCTACCTAGCTACTTTCCAAAGTAGTTAACGAACAAAGTGATGGATCATACTATACTTGGTATCACTTATGATGATGTGATTCATATGTATGATCATAGTTTTTATGAAACAAATTAGACCCCTACATTCATATGTTGTTAAAATTATAATACTCACAAGCATATTTTAGTCAATTTTCCTTTTGGTGTGGTGTCTTTGGCTATTTAAGATGGTGCTTTAAAGAGAGATTATTGATTATTGATTGATCTATATGAATATGTGATAATATGATTGTAGGTCAAAATATATCTTAGTATCCCGAATTTGGTTAACTAGGTTTCCTACTACCCTGAACTCGGCAAAATAATAAATCTACTATTCTCACCCAGTTCAACTCAATTATGTGCAAAGCATGTGATTTTTTCTGTTAATTTTTGACGGGTCAGGCGTTTTATAACAGAGTATAATGAAATCGAAAAAATAAAACCCATTTATCTAATCGTAGTCAAATTTATAAAAAAATCCCAAGTCACAAACACTTTATTGAGCGTCTCAATTTTTCAGGAAAGAAGCAATTGATATTTTCGTGTGCAACAGGTCAATATTAATTAGAGAAAGAAATTGATTCTTATAGACTCAAATTGGAGTTGGTGATACAACAGTGTGTTTGAAATTGGTTTTCTTGTTGTCCAAATTATAGTCCTTTTAATTTTTACAATTTGAGTTACAGGGTTTACGCAAATGATTCTTTAAAGCATCTGGAATCTCATCGAAGATGTTTCATTTTATTATATTGCTATGTTTTGGTTTTGACCTGGAGATGGATGTTTGACATTTGCTTCTTCAAATAATAACAGAACTATTAACAGAAAAAGGCACATGTTTTGCACATGAGTGAGTTAAACTGAGTGAGGGTAGTAAATTTATCATTTTGTCAAGTTCAGGGTATTAATCTACACCTTTAATAGTTCAGGAAACCCAATTAACCAAGTTCTTGGTACTAAGATACATTTTGATCTATGTATATATATATGGAATCCTTTAATTCAAATCAAATGGGATTTGGGATTCAATTAAGTTGTACGTGCCGGTTCATACATTTCATAATCACCTGTCAAACAATGGAAGACATAGAAATCTACCGAAGTGTAGTTAACAAAACAAATTGATAGATCATGGAGTATTACTTATGATGATGTGAATATTTATGTTTCATATGCAACAAAGCGATCCCTATATGCATATGTTTAAAGGGTTTTGTTAACGGAAGCACTTAGAACTCTCATTTATAAATTTAGATATGTATAAATGATTGTACATTCAACTAAAAATTCAAGGGGTCAACATAAATTCAGGAGGAGACATGGAATTTATTATGATTTTTGTACACCTATTGATGCATGTTTGAAAGTTTTAATGAGAGCCATAAAGGCTCTTGTTATCATTTTTCATGAAGTGTAGCATGCCTGAATCTAACTGGGGTTCGCGGTGGTCACGATTTTAGAAAATTTTCCTTTTGGTGTGGTGTCTTTGGCTATTGAAGAGTGTATATGTATGTACGGTACAATCCTTTAATGCAGAATCAAACAAGATTGCCGTTGTAAAGGATTGAATCAATTCGCTGCTAGTTCCAAAATCATCTGCCGATATATGGCAGGCATGACACTATACCACCCGAGTTACCCTGAAATTCGTGAGCATAGAGTTTCCACTATGATTGCTAAAACTAATTTTCTATCACTTTTGCGACATCAGTGCCACATCAATATTTTCTTCAAATCATTTCTTACACCATTTGGTCTACTATCAGTCATTTTCACCGGCCACTTTTTAAATTGTACATCATGCCCTAAATGTAGCACATCAAACATTAACCGAAAAACAAAACAAAAAACAAATCTTCCTCTGAACCACTTTTCCTCCACCACGATGACATTGCTGATGTGAGACGGCCATCGGTGCCAACGCTCATGCTGAACCCACCATTGCTCGGGGCCTTGCAATATGCTAGAAATACTCAAAAAACTTATAACTGCAATTTTTTGCCATGCCACCTAGCTTGCACTAATATTTGTTATTACAAACTTAGATTCTCTAACGAAAAAACCTTTCATAGTTTCATGCATAAACCTTTTTTTCCATTGGTAATTCTCTAACGGAAAAAAGTTATTACATTCAGACAAAGCATTCTGTAAAATGAGATTATAAACTGGACAAAATTTGTTATCATCGGAATCAATGTTGAGAAAGTTGAATTCTAGTACAATATTGAATTGATGTTATACAAATGACAATACATTATACATGACTAGCCATGTATGTTATGTACATTGCATAGCACTTATGATATCTTCATGTGTTTTACTTTCTTACCAATTTGCGTTGTCGACCAAATCGAAGTACACTACGCATATTGTAAATATATACTGTTACATGTTAGACCGGGTACAGCCTATGAAATGGATGGTCCAGTGTCCTGTCATGTAATAGCATTCGAAATAATTACTACGGATGCTATATACCCTTTGTAAACAACCAATAATTGGGTTTCAGAAAATAGTGAAAAATGGAAAGATAGGCCGGTGGAGTCGACAAATAGAACTGCAAAAAAAGATAGATGAGGCGGGTGAAAGCATGTGGCATGTTTGCATGAATGAGTAAAACTTATCCTTTGTATGGAATTGAAAGTCAACAGTAGGCCAGCAGCAGTCTCTTCTCTGCAGTCACTCTCTTATTTCTATTAATTGCATGCAGGCTACTGAATCTGATCAGATATATGTTCCTGAAACCTCTTTATAAATTGCTGAATAACACTGACTCTTTTTTATCTTTTTCAACAGTAACTACAAGTCGGCACAATGACACTTCTAAATATTACGATTATATATCAGTATGTATTTTTATTTTTATTTTTATTATTCAGCAGTAGATTTAATTAGTTTCATCTTTTTAAATTTTTTTGTAATATACGTGGATATTTAATTTATAGGTTTTAATTGTGTGTGGCCAGGGACGGATTTGTTAAGGGGCAAGGGGGTCACATGCCCCCAATCGTTCAACAAATTTTAAGGGTAATTGATATGTATTTTGAGGCATGCCCTCACTCTAGAAAATAAAATGCCCTCAGTCCTTTGATTATCGCTTACTCAAGTACGATTATGTAATCTATTGATGTGTATTGGAGTATTATAAAATTATGAAGCTCAGAATTCGATTTTAATGGTGGATATCATAGTTGGGGTTTTGTTGGGAAGAAGATATCAAAACCAGTTGTTGGGAAGAAGATATCAAAACCAGTACTGTCACATAGTTTACCACTTCTTTTACAAAATGCCCCCTATAATATGTATATGGTAATAGTTTAGACCCTAATGTTAGCCGGTTTCTCCTCTACGGTACTATATCGTAGAAACTAGAAAGTAGAAACCTCTTGTTTGCCTCTCTTTTCTACTTCAAAATTCCAACCCCGAAGGCCCTAAGTCAACAATTACGGGTAAAATCATATTAGTTGGGTATACATTGTAAAATCATATCATATATGAAATATAACCATAAAATCATACATAGTTTAGCATTAGTTACATCACAACAAATTTCTGAATTTGAGGGTCCAACTTTATTATTTGTGGCTATAATAGTTGTTGGAAAATGATTGAGACCTAAATATACAAGCCTAAATCTAGATCTAAAAATATGATTGATATATGTGAAAAATTGATTGGATCAGATTAAGAGAAAAAAAAATTAACCAATGAAAAAGGTTAGGTCTGTTTTTAAGTCTGTGTAATTAGTATTATATACTTGAACTTATATAGCTACAATTTTGTTGTTGTTAACATTGGGATAATTATTTATTGTTTAACGTAAAAGAAAATATGTAAGTACGGTTTAGTTAAAAAAAATTGCGCCCCCAATAACATAAATTCCTGGATCCGCCACTGTGTGTGGCGATATAGATCGAGATACGGTTTTGGCATTCGTTGTTGAACGTTAAACATTGTCATTTGGCGAAAATTCATTTTATTACTGAATTTGACTGACTAGCTGCTCTACTATATCTCATGAATTATGGAAGTCGCAGTATATTTATTATATTGAACTTTGCTAACAAGGTTTCATACTACCCTTGATTTACTGAGAAGTTATCGCCAGGGATGATATTGAGCAGAGTTTTTCATTGATCATCAGACATGAAACTAAAATGTGAGGATGTAATATATAGTATATGTACAAGGTTTTCATTTACAAGATAAACATAAACATCCAAATAAAAATTAACTATATATACAATCCCAATTTGAACCCCTTCTCTTTTGACATCTGATCAGTTGTATTTGTTATCTATAGATGGAGCCTGAAAATAATCAAATTAAATGGAAGATTGTACATGTTCAAAACGTGACACTCCGTAACTATGTAACTCGTTACAGAAATGTTCAATACCAAAATGGAAGTTTAGTTTAGACCTGTGCCTAAAAACACGGGCCCGGTTGAGCAGTTGTGGTGGACAAACACGAACGTACAGCAAGCACAGTGTTGGCTCACTCTCAGTGAAAATGAGAAAGAAAAACTCATTTTCAACCCTGAATTTCGCATGAAAGGGAGGTGATAGATACAACACTAAATTTGTTCCCTACACCACACTGTACAAGACTTAAAGCCCACATTATAAGTATACTGTAGCATTACTTTGGTATATTAATCAAATTATAAGTTGTATTTATCTCCCCGCATGAAATGTGTCTAACGGGCCTAAAACTTAATTCTTTAAGAAAATAATAAAGTACCAGGCTTTTGGATAATAGCTAACGGGCCATAATGATATTATCTTACCTTTTTAGGATATTGTTGGGCCAAGTCGAGGCTTGGGCCAAGTCGAGGCTTGGGCCTATGTCTTGTATGAGACTAGACGTGAACAAAGTCAGGTATTAGCCCGACCTGTACCCGGAACCCGAACCGGGTTTTAGGTCAAAGGACGAGAACCAGTTTGTTGACCTACCCGACCCGACCCGGGTTTTTGACCCAAGGATACCGGTTTTTAAACCGGGTTTTTCCGGGTTTTATACCGGGTTTTCCAACCTGACCCGTATCGTACCCGGTCCCAACTCGATTTGAATTTCAAAAACCCAACCCGGGTCCCTACCCGCCGGGTACGAAAAAAACCCGAACCGGGTTCAAAAAAACCGGTTTTTTTCGGGTTCGGTTCCGGGTTTTTTTCCGGGTTCGGTTCCAGGTACGGGTTTTTTGTTCACGACTATATGAGACTATGAGTACTGTTAACGACTTTCAAATTCGATACTAATCATATGACAATAAACACGCACAAGTCAAAGTCAAAGTCAAAGTCAAGTCAAAGTTATCTTTAATGCCAATCCAAATGAAATTCAATATATCTATACACATACAACATTGTATAATCCTCAAACAACAAGTGATAAAAAAAATAAAAAATGACAAACAATTGTATATCTAATAGTAAGCCCTATATGTGTAAAACACATGATACAAGTATTTCATGTATGATTGAGATTGATTGTTGCTAAGACTTTGTGTATCTACTGTCGATGATTGCTGCTAGAGATCCAATAAAAAAAATCCAACGACTGTTATTACCTCAGATTTACTCTAAAGACTCGATTATACCAAATCGAATGAAGTATCATATGAAAGATATCATACTTCACAGGCTTAACGTGCCAAAGAAAATGTTGTTGTACCTGTTTTACCCTCTCCTGCATAACCAAGTACCTCGAGTCTGAAATCGAAAGAAGAATGTTCTTCAAATTCGGGATATCTTTCTCCTTTACGAAAACAGCAAACGATTCCCAATTCAAAATTTCAAAAAAAGGAGGGACAAAATTGTCAGATATAATAACAGGAACACACTCGTAAAAGATGGCCTCCACCACTCTAGGACTATTGACCTCATAACCCTTTGCGCATATACAATACTTGCTACTCTTCATGTATTGTATATAGATGTTATTGTGTTTAGATTTTGGAAGCTTCCCGAAAATTTTCATGTCAGGGTCTTTGTTTTGCCAGTGTTGTAGAAGAATTGGACGGAGGTTACCGTGCATTCGGCCTGCAAAGAACGCAAGTGTTGAGCGTTGGGAAGCGGGTTGCCCACCGAATTGTCTTAATGGATTTTTAGCTGAGCTAATGAGTGTTTCCGCTAAAGCTACGTCTTTTCCTAATTTGAATCCTTCTCTTTTGACATCCGAGTTGCACATAGCCCTTATGCAACTATCCATATATTTTTCTGTAATGGCTGGGGCCTGAAAAGGTTGAAATGGAAGCAATTATATCAAAACAATTTAAAAATAAGATAAGTTGTATCTATAATTATCATAGTAATTCCAATACAGAAGCTCTCAATTATGTTTTACTCTAGACAGCCAAGAACATACTCTGGTTCTGATATAAGAAATACAAGAGTTGAAAAGATTTGTTTAATGAAAAACAGACCTTCGTGCAAAAGAAATTAAATCATTATGAAACAAGCGACTCCAAGAATTTCTTAAATAATTTAGTAGTTAGTACTATAGCTAAAGTTGCAAGTTCGAATGGTCAATTCGGGTTATGTTATTTTAAGGGCCCAAATGGGTATACAAAAATATAATGTAAAAAGAACCAGCCAATGGGTCAAACTGGTTGCACGTCGCTCAAGCATATTCTAACGCATAAAACCTCGTATATCACTTTATTAACAAAATTAGATAAATAAAAAAAAATACATGGCTTGTGTAACCATATTTGACATACCAGTAAATTCCTACAAGAAAAAAATGGACAAGAAGTGTTTGGGGGAAACCAAACCCAACCCGTATCAGCCTGCACCCAAAAAGTTTACATGTTTTGACCCAAACCTATTTTGACCCGTTACCAAGCCCACCCATTTTTCCATTAGTAACTATCATTATGAAAACACAGGTCACGTTGAGGATCTTATAGCTTACCCAGTCGTGACAAGCAACGAAGAAATGATCAGATCCACCGGTTCTGTTCCAGAATTTATATTTCCCAACAATCAAGTCAAGGTAGTTCTTCATGTACTCTTCCAAGTTTTTGCGACTGTGAGAGTCGGGTACGTATAGTTTTACTTCTAACATTCGAGAGCTAAAAGGGAAATAAAATAAATGTGCTTCTTTTGGGTTTTTAGTAACAAAATGTTGGCTCTCCTTCATATGCTTCATAAACCATCCTTCAGATGCATATATTCCCTTAAGGACTGCTTGTGGCTGGTGAAATATAGGCTTTTCTCCCTCCTTGTAAATGTATACCTTAAGAGTCTTTTCCATTAATTCATAGCTCCTGAAGTTAGTAAATTTGATTAAATCGTAAGAATTCACGTGCAGCCATCTATTAACTCATTACTTCAACACAAACGTTCTTACCTCTTAAACCTTGAAACGTTAACGTACAAGGAAGGATGTAGTGCAGGATCATTTTCATTGATCGGAGCATTCTCAATCTGCAATTTTGCGTCTAGTAATTCTTGATCAGCTAATGACGACCATCGTGGTTTCTATATATATAAAAAATCAAGCATATAGCCGATAAGAATTTCATTTTGACTAGAGCGACTCCATGAGATCGATCGTAACAGAAGCTAGAAAAGAGTTTCATACCATTGAACGAGATAAAGCACGGCTATGAACTAACATATCATGCATATCTGAGATCGTCACTACGTCCCTCATTGGAGGAACTTCACTTGCAGATGCTTTATCGTCTAAATGAACAGGTTTTGTCTGTGATTCTTTATAATTTTGGAACGATTTTGATGCATCTTTATCTGAATTAGATGTGTCGTGCTCCAAAACTAATGTAGAATCGTTTAGTGTAGGATTGACTGTCGTGGGGAGTGTTATATCAAGTGATTTAATAGGTGCTAAAGGGATTGCAGGCATAGGACTTAAAGCATCATTTACATTGTCTTCTAACGTTGGATTACTAACATAACTTGTATTTGAGGCATAATCATGAGTGATATCCTCAAATATTTGAGGTCTTTGTGAGGAAGCCTCGGGTTGATAGCTTCCATTTACGTCGACTATATGCGCCTTGCTGGCAGAAAATAATGATGATACAACATTACCATACGGAAACTCGAAATATTGGAGCATCATAAACACCGCAAATACCGATGCCACAAGCCACACCAATCTCTTGGTTTCCAGTAAATACTGAATTTCGTGACCCATAGTATCAAGGCAGTTGAAATGGCACTCGAAACACACGAATCCTACCACCGCTGCAAATCGAATCAGGTTTATTTTAAACAAAAATGTCGTACCAATTTACCAAGAACCGCCTCCGTAGCAGTCCATGTAAAATTTTCCAAAATGTGACAAAATGGATTTTACACTCATAATTTCCCAAAGGCAAAAAATATTACATACCACGATCGAAAAAAATGTCAATTATTCGATCTAAACAACCGTAATCATTATCGTTATGGTAAAATGCTTAATTAAAGCCCTAATTAACATCAAACATAATCCAATTACACAATCAAAATTGTATCAAATTCCATCAGAAAAATAAAAACAGAGTAACATGTAAATAAAAACGTTACAAATTCAATACATGTTATTTTCTACTACTTTTATAGACGAATTTATACGGATCTTACTTTACATTAATCAATCGAAGAAATTGATTTAAATAAAAACAAATAAAAATGGTAAAAGAGAAATAATAATTAATAAATAATAAAAGTATATTAGGTTTGAAAGTTACCAGTAGTATAGCAGTAGCAGCCATGAACGAGCGATTTTGAGGTTGGTTTTGATTGATGACAAACGTGAAGCAGAAGCAAATTAGGAGAATAATGGTAGTGTTGGTTTTGCTGGCTGACTGACTTTTTTATTGATTGGGAAATTGATGTTCGAGTTGTTATAATATCTTTTTTAATTTTTTATTTAAGTAAGTTAGTATATGTTTCAGATTTAGTCCTTTTACTTTCGTTTTACTATGTTTAGGTTTTTGAAAGTTTTGAATTGTGCCACTGAAGTTTTAGCTTTTCAAGTTATAGCTTAAATCACAAGGGCTTCCTTAAATAAGTTGGATTGTTTAGATTGAAGAAACATGTGGGGGAATGATAACTTGTACCCTAAAGGTATAATTGTGATTTATATTATTTATGGATAATTTAACTTTATTAAATGACCTTTAACTTATGCACCTAAGGCACAAGTTAGATAATCAGCCTAAAATTCGGGTTGTTTAGAAAAACAGTTAAATTGATAAGAATTTAAAGTAAAGAAGGTTACTCATACAATGTATTTTGATTTTCAAAATAAGTAACTAACTTAACAATCTAAAATAGTTATTTAATTTAAACTTTGCTATAAACTTTACAAATAAATTCCCTTCAGACCCTTACCATATGACATTGATTGTTGTGACCAACACTAAAGAGCCGAATATTTCAAACTTGCTGCAAAGAATCTACTGACTCGTTTTTGCATTATGTCAAATTCAAAGGGACTATGGTGACGCTAATTAAAATATAAGGTAGTAAGTGTAAAGTGTTTTGTACTGCAATAGCGGAAAAGGCGCTAATTATTGAAGACTTTTTAACGTAAAGCGAGCAGGAGCGTGTACCAGTAATAATTTCAATCACTTTTTTTATTATTATCAAAGTTGCTATAAAAACTTAAAAAGCACATGAATTGTCCTTACAATCTTCTTTATATATTATAATAGAGTGTTAATTAGGTTGTCATTATAAATTTAGTAAATCCTAATTTAATCCTAACCCTTCATTAATTAACCCTTCAAATCTAAACCTTTGATAATCTCTTAATTAAATGACTACCTAAATAGTAAAGGAGTGTTTTTCAAAAGTCCTAATTGTCCTTCTTAAATATATTACAAAATTTAATTTGATTTAATCAAAGAAAAAAGAAAATTACATTGGCCCGTATTTTATTTTGATTAGTAATAAAAAAAGGAAAAAAAGAAGAAAAAAAGAAAACAGTAAATACAAAACTAATGAACGACAAGTAAAACCCCAATCAACGGCAAAACCCACGCTTCCAGATGCCATCCTTCTTGCTAATCGAAAATTCTTACCAATCGAAAATTCTTTGATCAAACCATTCACTCCTCACAAGCGAAAGTCAAAAGCGGAAGTTAAAACAAAGGTATGAATCCTTTTTAGTTTCTTATGAATTTTTATATAGGTTATTGTTACGGAATAGTAGCATCCTTTGATTGTGATGTTAAGAACTTAAGATTGTTGATAATTGCAATTGGAACGTGTAATTTAATTTTGAGAATTTTAGGTTAAAACATTGAATAATTTTGGGTAAATAAAGATGCAGAGCCAATTGGAACGTGTAATTGAATTTTGAGAATTTATATTTGTGTGAATCGATCAATAAACCAAATTCATCTGGTAAAAGCTTTTTTGATCCTTTGGAATCTAAACGATTATTCTGAAATATTTCATACATAGGGTGTAATTTCTGCTTTAATTCGCTCTCCAAATAGAATCGTATTTTGTTCTTCTTTTTGATCCATTTTTCTCTATTTTTTTCAGCGGAAAATCAATTGAATGGCGGATGCTCACGCAGTATTGCTCCTAATCGAATTATATGCAGAGATTCACGATGAGAGTCATCTAAATCGGAATCATTTTACCATTTTGGCAACCGATGTGATTTATCGAGTTGTTCATTATGATGTCGATTGCGTTTTCATGTATTGATGTCGATTTTGGTATTTTGTCACGAGGAATTTCCTTACGTTCATCATCTTGTAATGCATTTTCTGTTGTCAGATATTGACGTAGGGAATGCAGAAGATTTTATGAGGTATTCTTATAAGTGTATTGTCTTAATATTCTATGATTTTTAGGGATTGATGGAGCTTGATGTGTGAAAAAGATCTGTTTGTAAAATTCGGTAATGTATAAGAGAAATTGATGACAGTAAGTGATATGAGTTTTTTGACTATCGGGTGATTCTATTTTGCCTGCTTCTTTGTATCTCAGTTTTTTTACACCTCATGCGATTGGATTGAAAAATAATAACCGGCATGATCAAATAGAAGGTGTTGCGGGCCTAAAAACGAGTTATGCAAGATCAAACATTATAAATAGAGAAAATCATGACTAACTGTAACTGATTTAAATTAAAAGAGATTTGGTTGATGAGTTTGGTAGTATCCCTTTATTCCAGTGTTTCTAACTTTGCCAATATGGGGTGCGTAGTCCACCCTGGGATTTACCATTGGTCTTTAGTGGATATATAATCTCAATCAATAAAGAGTGTGTGATCATATTCATTCGCTAAAACAAAAGGACTGAGCTAGAAAAGATTGAACTAAAATGCATCATTGAATAGGATTCTAACTGATTCTTCTCTTGCAAGCTTGACACAGATGGCCACATCATCCTTGATGTACTCAAAGACTGACATATCTGTTTTCACATGTTAGTACACAAACCACCTATTTGACCGTCTCTTCTTAATGCGTTTATTCAAACTCTATCTCTTGCAGTTCTTAACCTTGCTTAGGTGTTTGCGTATATAGGCTGATGTGTCCCTAGGATGTATGTGAATTAATATTACTTACTTCTGCTTATGTTGATAAGTATATGACACATGTGCGATTTTAAAGCGTTTGTTATATTCTTAATTTTTTAGGTGGAACAACCAAATCCACAAAGAGCTTTGAATTACATTAGGTAAGACTTTCTCTTTATCTATGCACTATTTATTAGTAACGGTCTATTTTATATGTTACTTCTTTTTCAATTGGCATATCATCTTTATAACTATGTGGATGGAAAATCTCTACAAAATTGTTGGAATATTGAAAATTGATTACTCAAACTTTTTGGATGACATTAATGTCTGTGAGTGTGTAATTATTTCTTTCAAGAAGAGGTGCTTGTGTTTTTTAATACCGATTTAGTTACAAAAGGCTCAATTTTGGTTGTTTTTTTCTAAATGATTCAGATCAAAACTTTAGCTAAAGGGGATGGGCCAAATTAGTCAAACGAGTTGAAAGTCACCCAAATGGTACCGTTAATGCATATGCTATAAGGCTCGTGATACAATATTGAAACTGGTTAACGTTTTAAGGTTTGTAGTCCTTTATAAGTGAATCTACAATAAATGTGGCACAATAGGTATATTTGATTTAGTGGTTTTTTGCATTCAATTTTTTTTGGATATGTTTGACATGTACAACCTGATGACCTGTTTTATTTTTACTTCATTTTTATAATTACATGTTTCACATGCCAGTGGTAAAACACAACCTAAAGCTACCTGTTCCACTTACTATGCAGAAAACTTCAGCAAATCTATAAAGTAGTCGATTTGTTTACCCCTTCATTAAATTACTTGGCTCTGCCCTAGCATTGTCTATTGTCTAATGTTTATCGATTTCACTCGGCATATAAGAGCTTATTTTACTTTGATCTAATTGTATATCTGCAACTAAAAGTGTTCATATATTGTGTTGCTCTATCCCAATTCAAATTCTATCACGTAAATGAGAGGTAGTTAAATAGATGAGTGGGTTGGGAAATGTGTCAAAATGGGCTGGGTTGACCCGTAAACATTTTTTTTTATTTCAATAATTGTCTAAATCTCTGAGATTTTCTTCTTATGCTTCTGTGTACTTGCAGTTGCTATTTTATCTATCAGTTTAGTTGTTACATTTTGAGCCTGCTAGGAATCTCAAATGGTAAATGTCACATATTTTCAGTTTCTAGAGACATAACTGTCAGCTAATATCAGTTCATTTATCGTGGTATCAGCTTCTTCTGAATTGTGTAAAATTAATTGATTATAGGTATGGTATGTTAAATTGTTTACTTGCTATAATATTTAGTTCCAAAAGGGAAGTCGGTTAAAGATGCATAATGTTTCGCTAAATTGAAATATATTCAAATCAAAATAAGTTTTAGCATATTAGTAGTTTATAAAATGGATCAGAAATCGTTTGCTGGTTGATTGGTTGACCATGTCATCTATTTTACACAAGATGTCACCCATGTTTGTATTGCATATATAGGTGTTCCGTAGTTACACATACGTGTGGCAAGATGGGTGGTGGGTTAGTTATCTGAGTGATGTTAAAAAATGCCTTTTTAAAGTACGGGTGAAAACGACATCTTTAAAATTGAAATAAAAAATAGTTTACACGGGAGTGTTGGAACTTCAACTTACCGTCACTAACGGAATGACATGGGCTGAAATGTATTATCATGTAGGTTCATACGCAAGCACATAACAAAATCCTGCATCATCATATTCCCATAAAAAGGAAAATGGGACCAGCTTGGGTTTTATCCTTTGCTAGGTTAGTTCGTACATTGGTCCATCTGATGTATTCTTTTTGCATCATATTGCATATACTACTACACTTTTGTTATAGCCATTTTGTACCTGGTGCATTGGGTGCACGTGTGTTTCGAGTGTGCTATTCCCACATGTACTGTCAACTACTGATAGACTATTTTTTGTGCACACCATAACTTACTTACACCCCTACTTTTTGTTTGGAAAATCTGTGTTTGTTGTCTTGAGCTAGATGCCTGGTTTAGTTCTACATTATGAAAGTATCATACTTTTTCTAAAAATGTTCAGGGCCTCAGGGGTGAAGGCAGGTTATGTTCTTGGTGTTTCAATTTTGGAAATCATACGATTCAGCAGCAATGGTGGCATCCTTAATTGTGGTCCCAGTTCTACTACTTCTGGGAATGCCTTTAGCTGTGTTTTTTAGTATCTCAAAAGCCCAAATTTTAGGCCGTCGTCTCACAATTCTTTATGGCCATTGTTCATCGTGCTTTCGAGACAACAATATCTGGACTGGTAATTTATTAGCTGTTTTTTGTTATTGTTTATTTATTATTTGGTCCGTTATTTGTTGATAACTTTTTACTCATGATCAATTATTCAATTATCAGTTATTAATTAATGTTTCCTAATATAAAGGAACTGAGCTGAACCAAGGTACCTGGAGGCAGCTAATACACACTCTGAATGATGGAAAAACATTTGTATGCGACTTTGAAATCCAACCAGATGAAGATAAGATTTAAGTTGCATATAATCGATTTACGAATGGTTCTACTTATAAGATCGGGTTTAATGTATTGACATGTTCTAACTTGGTTATATCATTTTCTTTAATACGTCTAAATGTATATCAAGTGCAGCTATATTGAAGGTTATAATCCTTCATATATAAAGTTTGGGAGAAAGTGAACAAGTGCTTCAGGTCAACACTACCAAACCTGTCATTTTAACCCGTACCAATAAATAGAGTTGGCAATCTCAGCTAATTACCATATGTGCCAAACTGCCAATATTGTTTAATCACTAAAAAGTTGACTCTAGAATCTCTATCTATTGGATAAAGTATGCCCATTGAGATGCATTCCCAAGAAAGTATCTATGTAAATAAATAACTAAGATCTTATTTTCAATAGAATGTCTTTTTGGATACATATTGTTTCTATCATGTTTATAACTTTGATTTGAATATCGCCTTAGTACTTCTATAGGAGACTCCAGATTTTAACTTAACTTTGTGTTTTATGACAGGTTGAAAGTTGGACTGAATTAGGCCTGTAAAACAGTTCCTAGGATCAGTCCAGTTTTTCTAATCCGGTTTTAGTCCGGTTCAAAACATATTTCAATGGTATAATGTGCCGTTCATCTTTATTCTACAATACGTAGGCTAACATTATTAACTAAAAAAAATACATGTTTTGATTTCTCTAATTTCGTGATACTTCATAAAATTAAAATATACATATCGATAGATACTCATACGAAAAATTAAAAAGAAAATAGAATATAACCTGTATTAGAGTTATATGATAGCCCGCGAATTCGCGGGTTATAATCTAGTATCAATAATAGTAGAATCTCATTGTCACCGTTTCAATTTTATTCTTCATATTTTCTTTTCATACCACCCATTTCTATTAGTATGTCACTATGTCAGTTTTATGCTTAGTTGTGACATCTCATAGTCACCTAACGTTTCCCAAACTTACACACAATTGATAGAACGCTACATTGACCGTGTCACTTCAATTTTTGAGACCCACATTTATCAATACATCTTTATTTCTCTACACTAAACAAAACAAAAGGGACGCAATCGATTTTCTCGTCACTTTCCCAACGTGTCTCAACCGACGCACTCCACCAACACGACGGTTCATCGGTGTCACCAAAACTTATGCGTGTTAAGAGTGGTCTTAGGATGTTTCAAAATAAGTATCCACTTTCAATTTTAACCCATCAGAGAGTGTTTAAATGAAAAATAATGAATATTTATCGATTAGAAATATATTTATTGTACTTTTCTGAGACTATGTAAAAATTTATAGTGAATAATTAAATTGAGAGGGAAGTAGTACTAGATTATTTATTATCAGTCTCTTAAAAAACACAGTTGTAATTCATGTACCACCTTTCACCTACTAGTCCATATTTCATTTCCCTTGATATATATACATACTTAACAAATGATTATTGAAAAAAAAAAAAAAAAAAAACTCTCTTTTTTTTTATCAATTTGTTTATTAACTCAACCTCAGTAACCCGGTGTTAATAATACACAAAATACAATATTTGAACAGGGGAACCCTGGGTTAACCAACTGCTTTCTCGACACTGTGCATACATCGGTATGTACTAGCAATCGTGTTATAATACTATCGGCATGAAAGCTCCATGAAAACCATAAGGCACTCGAGTTGGCAATGTAATAATCGCGACTGGCTCACTTGTAAACTTCTTTGCATCCACAATAATAACCTGTAAACGCCAATTTTCAAACCATTGATTACAAACAATCAGTACATCTAAAACAGCATTTGGCATAACAGTATACGGGAAGCCTAATAACCAACGGGTTGTATGTTTGCGTTTCTAAAATAAATGATTAAAATAAACTCACCCGAGATATATTTAAACGTTCATCGTGTACAAATGTGACAACCCAACCATCATCTTCTTCTGAACCTCCGGGTTTTGCCACAAATGCAGCACCTGTGCAGAATGTGTTTTCTGGGAATTTATGGTACTCAGTTTTTACATAATCTTGTTGTTTCGTGTCTTCCATATGCAGCTTAATTAGTCCTCCATATTTAGCCATGCCTGAAATGGAACTTGCATCCAAATCAACAGTTTGGGCATACCCATATTTGTTTTTGAGGCCTGTAAAACTTTCATTGATCATTGGGAAGTCCATTGATTGTGAATTTTCTGTGAGACTTCGTTCTTTTACTTCTCCACTTTTCATGTTTAATCTCCACTCGTACGCTTCAGAGAAGAACGAGTCGTCTGAATTTAAGCTTGTATCACTTTTGTTCTTGAAACGACTTGAAAACCATTCAAACTTGTTCAACCCAAGATCAGGTCCTGGTATAATCGAGTTTCTTGCTCTAAATGCCCACATGATCACCTGTTTATGATGTGATATTCTTATAAGACAAAGGTAACGAAAGTTTGAAAAAAGCTTTGAAGCAGGTAATGTATGTTTATTCGCACGTTATAACGACTGTAATTTCAATTTTGCTCACTTTTAAAGACCATATTCTCATTTAGTTGATTATAGTTAACCTCACATAAAGTCTAAAGACTTGCGTACGAATTCAAAAACATAATACTTTCATTTAAACATCAACACCTGATAATGATATAAGTCCAAACACCCTAATGGCTAACCTCATCACCGTCCTCATAAGTATTGATGATATGAAACACGCAACATGGTTCAACTTGGAACCACTTAACGCTATCTCCATCACCATAGCGTGGCATCACTCCAATCCTCGCGTATCCTTCTTTCTCATATTTTATCAATCTGTTAATTTGTTTATTGTAATCAAATATACATCAACAAGTCATAATCAACATATGTAACTCCAAAAAGACATTGTAATGATGCTTACGGGCCTCCATTTGCAAGTCGTTTTAAATCTATGGTTAATGGGATATCAAGTATAACATTGTATCTGCAAAATGTACATGAAATTAAAAGAAAAAAATCAAATTTGGAGAAAAATGTGTGCGCAGAAATTGGAGCTATAATCAACTGCTTGGCATATATTTACCTCATAGTAACACCAATATCATGACAAAGGCTACACCTATTGAAATATAAATCTGCTTTGTGAACTAGTTTGCTTCCATCAGCTGCATACAAATTATTGAATCAAAGTTATAAATGCAACCAAATCAATCCGTAAGCCTAAAAGAAATTGATTTCAAGTATATACCTGAGATAATGCCAATCTCAAAGAAAGGTTTCATCGCATTTACACCCATCATTACAAGCTCCCCGGAACCTGGAGCTTTCTACTGGAACAAAACATATTGTTTAAGCAATTATAAATGTGGTCATTATCTGTATACATGTCAAAGTTGGATCTTGGTGAACATTTTTCACCTTTGGGTGTGCTGTAAATGGTCGATTCCAATTTTTATCGACATCCCAGTTGCCTAGTGTTTCAAGTGTACGAATGTCTATTTCTTGAGGCATATGGTTCTCGGCTGCTGAGTAAAACTTGCCCGAATGCTCGAAAACACTTGTATTGCTAAGCAATTTATTGATCGTCCCAAATCTCATCTACCCAACCAAAACATCAATGGAAACTGTATCACTTTAATTGATTTCAACTTTGGAAACTAACTTATTTTACAACAGAGAAACAAAAAGTTGATTAATGGCAACTACCTAAATCACCCAATGTTTACTTTTTAGGCACCACATCAGCTCAAATAGTTAAACATGGTCTAAAGTTGCTAGCACATTAGATGCTATTAGCATACTGTTACTACCTTATATTGAAGTTTTTGGAAGTCAGTTAATTACTCCTACATTAAAACAAAATTTTAGATATCTTGATAACTTCTACATCTAATAGCAAGTTAGTACTCAGCTGAGTGATCAAAATCGAAATATGTTAACCCAAATTCTCAAACTAATGCTACCCCGTGTAAATTAGGCTCATAAACGTACCAGATTGAGTAAATAAGCGGATAAAATAGCTAGATAATCGCCTTCAATAGCAGGAAGAAAAGAAGGCTTGTTTCTTTGTTTCTCCATCTTGAATGTATCAGTTTCTACATGTTTATTGTTGTAGGAAACACTCCATTTACCATCGCTATCTTTCTTGAAGTACAAAGCATGAAGCATTCCTTCACCTTCTACCCAAATGTGACTTGACCCCCCAAATATCGATTTTGTTGACTTCAACCCTCCAAATAGAGGATTTGCCCCTTCAAATTTGAGGTTGAACTTAACATGTTATCATTTCGTAGAAGATGATACAAACACGAAAACTTGTTTTAGTATATACCGTTTCTTATGTAAACACCCTCTGGAAAATCATTTGGAATGTTTCCTTGTACATCATCGACATAAAGCGCTTCTTCAATCTCTTCCACCGGAGCAAAGTTACTCTGTATGTTCACATTATGATAAAAGATTAAATAAGACAATTGAAATTTATATCCTCTATTTTCACAAGTCTCTACCTTTGAGTAGATGGTAGAAGTACGACTGTCTACATCTTACATCTCCATAACTTGCATTTGGTGGGATTGGGTATTACTAATTGTTGTTGATGTATGTTTTTACTTTCACACAAGGTCCTTTCTAGCTTCTTACTATCCGTAAAATTGAGTACATTACCTGAGAAGGGAGTACTGGGTGATCGATAAACTGAAACACTGAGTCCGTAAATGCGTGTAACAATTCTATAGAAGTTTTCTTGATCATGGCACGAGGAACATGTAATCTCATAGGAATTTTCTGCAAGTCACTCATGAATGGCTGTTGATCGAAATTTGAATCATATTATATCGTTAGGCTTAACTTCTGATCGTCTTGAAATCAAAAAAGTGAAAAAGAGAGCAGAACTAACCTTGAAAGAAGATATGAGTTGGTTCTTGAATTGATCAAATGGGGTGGTGATTGAAGATGGCTTGTGAGCACAATGCACCTGGATTGCATCGATGCTGCAAGTCACCATGGCCGGTTTTTCTTAACTCTTTTGAAGTTACGTCCATTAATTCTGAATTATATAACTGTTTATATACAAAAAACATTGTTGACTTGTTTTTTGATTAATAAACTGCAAATGTGTATTAATCTCTAGAAGTATCGTTAAAAGTGGTCCAAGCATTAGATGCTAAATATGTATCTACAAATATAATTTCAATAATTTTATAAGTTGAGTTTTGTCTTATACCCCAATAGTTAACAACTTAACATAATGTAGTTTCTATGTGTGTTGAGACGGATGGATTATTTATATTTGTCACCTTTTTATCCCAATATACTTGGTAAACCAAACATATCTATATTGTCACGTTTGGTGAAAATGACCACGCCCCTGTTTTGAAGTTAGTCAACGATGGCTTTTTCATCTGAAATTGTCAAACTAGTTAACTATTGATATTGTCGTTAAGGTATGTTTTAGGTGTAGGCGACAAATACAGCAGATAAAATTTATGTTAGTTGAATTGTCCAAGATCATAGTTAAGTAGGAATATTCCAACACTTGCGACTGATTTTGAGCTACGATTTATGTTATAGAAATCACCGGTACTTATGTTACACATAAATCCAATAAATCTTTTCTCAACGATGAAAACAAACAAGAAAGTCATCTAAAAATGAACAGCATTGGTTAACAACAACACACATCGAGACCAATTATACTAACCAAAGCTTCATGATAGATAAAAGAAGGGAAATTAATCAAAATGCCACTTTTTCCAAGCGTATTTTTCGTTTTGCCACTTTTTATAAAAAATTGCCGATTTGCCCCACCCAGTCGCCGGTCGCATCGTGCGACCTGCGACCCGCCCACTGCGACCCGCGACCAAAGATGTCACCGAGTAAAAGACAAGCCAAACCGCACTACGACCCGTTCACCGGTCGCAGGTCGCATCATGCGACCTGCGACCCGATCTCGGCGACCTGCGACCGTCGAAGAACGAGAACGATGAGCGAGTCGTAACTCTTATTCACTGGTCGTAACTCTTGGTCACTAGTCGTAACTTTTGTTCGCTAGTCGTAATTCTTTGTCACAAGTCGTAAATTACCATTTTTAGATTTTTCAAACTAATATTTTTTAAATTTTTCAGATAAGATTTTCTGACAATTTTTTAAGATTTTCTCGATTTTTTGTACTTTTTTGATAAGATTTTTATAACTTATTATCTTTTTGAGATAAGATATCTTATCTTTTTGGATAAGATTTTCCTTGATTTTCTTGATTTTTATCTGTTTATTTATAAATAGTGTAACTGTAAGATAGAATTATCAACACTTCACATTCTCACCACATTCTCAACTTTTTCATATATCTTTGTCATTAGTTTTCTGAAAATGGTTTTGGATGAACATTTTTGGTATTTTCGATCTCCAAATGAAGAACCATCAACTGAGAAAATATACGCAGAAGTACCATGGATGTTTAGTGTTGCTTTCCGTCACGCCGGACAGTTTCAGGGCGCTCTCAGAACGTACACTCAAGGTTTGTTGACGTTTCTTGACTGTGTTGAGGCCGATGAATTTTCAACTAAACTTTTGGAAACGGCTTTGAAAGAGCTTGGTTACTGGCCACCACCGAAGTGGTATTTTTACTTTAAAGAGCATGAAAAAGACTTAGATAATGGTTTAGAATTGATAACAGATGATGTCGAGCAACTCAAGAAGATTACTGACTATGCCAAAATACATAGAGAAATTGAGGTGTATGTTACCCGCAACGATCTGTCACATTTCTCGAATTCGTGTCAAACAATGCCGTATGCAATTTCTAAGGTTATTACCGGCTCTTCAAGTGCTAGACGTTTATTCGATTAGTTATTAGTTAAAGCTTGTAATTCGTGTCTTTCTTTCAATAAATTGTACGTTGTGTTGTTAATGTAATTTTATGATTTTTAAACCTTATGTAATGATAGGTTTAGTAATGTTCAAACAAAGTAAGTAAACCAAATACACCACAATAATGCAAACATAGATAACATTGCTAACAAGTACATAACATAAGCCAGTGGCAAATACAACACAATAATGCAAACATAGTTTTTTTTCATCATAACAATTTCAAATGTGACTCAAGGTTGACTCAAATGTACACTTGGATAAGTTTGAGTTGCCTGGGATGGCTCTCCTTCATCTTCCTCGAACTTGCTTTTCGTTGACTTTGTGGACGTCTACTGCAAGTCAAATAATGACGATTGTATTAATAACACAATGTAAATTTTTTGTGTTAATATGAATAATATTAATAACTTACTTTCTTCGATCTTGATTTGGATCTTGATTTAATTTGGACCTTGACTTTGATCTTGCGGTGGTTCTTGATCGGGTTGGCTCATCGGTTCTATCGTAAGGAGCCGTACAATTAACTCGACTATGACCGCGTTCCTTGCACCTGCTACATACATTTTGTATTCCTGTTTCTCCTCTCCTTTCGAAGGAATACGAGCACGGCCAGGTGGGCGGCCAGATTGCCTCTTCACAACTACCGGCGGTAAGCAAGTCTGCAGATTACCTGGATCTTCCCATTCTGAAAGATGAGGTGTTGGATTTATAGCCTCACTGTAGGTTGACCGATATGTTTTCGTGGTGAAATACCTCTCCGCAAAGCAGCTCACATTGTCCATTTTAAAGTGACGGGTCACTGCCGCTACGTGTCCGCAAGGTAAACCAGACAGTTGCCATTGCTTACAAGTGCATGTTCTTGCTTCCAAGTTGACTGTTCCATTCTTTTCCCGATCCACCACCTCACATATCATGTTTGTGGATGGGTTGACCTTCCAGCTGAGTGATTTGCCAACCCTCTTACCAATTTTGTGTTCGGCATATGGCGTGACAGGTGTTTTAACGGCTGCGGCAGTGTTTCGATGTTTGAAATACCATTGTTGTACTGAAGATCTAAAAAACTCCAGTAACATTGTCACCGGTAGTTTTCTTGCATGCTTGGTCATGGCGTTAATGGACTCTGCACTATTAGTCGTGAGGTAAGCATATCGTGTCTTTGTTGAATGATGCCTTGACCATCTTTCTTTCCCCACCTCTCTAAGAACATTAGCTGAACTTGGTAAATGTCTAGAAATGACATCAAAATGTTCATCGAAATCCGACTTTCGGTAAGCCTTACACATTTTCCAGTAATGCCATTCAAAGTGCTTTACTTTTGCAGATTTGCTTTTCAAGTTCATCAATAAATGACGGCTACAAAGGGCATGAAATGCCTCCGGGAATACATCTGAAATACCGGCCGCAATTGATGCAGCCCTATCAGAGATGAATGTGAGGTTGTCAACCCCACCGGCAGATTCAAGTGCGTGTAAGTTTCCCAAGAACCAGGTCTACACGTCGGTCGTCTCTCCCGCACCAATGCCATAAGCCAGTGGCAAGATGCCATTATTACCGTCCATCGCCACAGCAATTAAGTTAGTACCCAAGTACCCACCCTTCAAATGTGCCCCATCTACGATTATTATTGGGCGTGTGTGGTTGACAAATGAACGTATATGCAAATTCAGAAAAAAAAATAAATGTAAATTATATAATAATGTACGTATGTCATTGACTAATAATAATTACTTACAGCTGCTCCGATGGACATGTAACACATTACAAATTTATCCTCATCGTCTGTACGGAGATTCGTAGTGCTCCCCGGGTTATGTAGTTTTAGGTTGTGCAGGTAAATGAGAAGTTTCTTAAACGATTCAGCGGGACTACCTCTCAACAGCTCTATAGCATAACACTTTGCTTTCCATGCTTGGTTGTATGTAAGGCTGATTTTAAAGCGTTCAGTCATATCAAGTTTGATCTCTTTGCCTCTGTATACACGACCTTCCAAAGTCATCGCCTCCTTCAAAAGGTTACCAAGCACTTTCTTGGTTGCATGACGACTATTTGCCAAGATTTTAGTGCGAGAACATGTGTGCGCGTCACGTAACTTCCTTACTTGGAAGTTGTCACAATATCGGATACACGCTGCGCTTATCTTCCAATCACAATCAGGCAAAATACATTTTGTTGTGTACCTTTTTTTGTCTGACTTTATTGGTTTAATCTGAAAACCCTCTTCTAGACACTTGGTCTGCAATTGAAGCAGAAATTCCTCTTTACTTACGAATGTTTGGCCCTCTCGAATCCGACAAGATTTCCCATACATTGTAACTGACCGTTTAGGAACTTCTTTTTCTTCCTCTCCTGAAGGCGTTGGTATATTCCATAATATATCAGGTTCGGCTGATTTTACTGGTATTGGTTTGTCGTACATATCTCTTGGATCAGGCTCATCCTCCTCATCACCCTCATCATCCTCATCATCCTCATCATCTTCAACAATGTGATTACAAAATGGATGGTCATGATCCTTTGGTGGATTGACATTTTCCTCATCATAATGATCATAATCATGAGGATGTGGATCTGGCTCCTCCACATAGTAATTTGAATGAGATTGATCATATTGAACATCCGAATCAAATTTATAATTATCTTGGGTCTCTTCAACTACCCTAAATGAAGGGTTCATCGGGTGTTCTGTTGGATGGAAAACTGTATTTTGTGGAGGAGCATGATAATAAAATTGATATTGTGGTTGATAAGGAAACGGAAATTGTTGAACGGGCTGTTGAAATTGCTGATATTGTGGTTGTTGAAAGGGCTGTTGAAATGGCTGATATTGAGGTTGTTGAAAGGGTTGTTGAAATGACTGATATTGAGCTTGTTGGTAGTATTCAGTAGTTTGTTGTTGGTGAAACTGTGGTTGAAAACAAGAACTACTACTACTAGGTTGATTGCTACCCTTACCAGAAACATTTCGTACAAGATCAACAATGTAAATTTCTATCGGAGCATTGTTAATTGCATGGCACAGAAAATCACCAAAATCATCAATATCATCATTTACATCAACAACATATTGACCGAGCTTATATTTTAGACAAACCGGTGAATCAAGTGGTAGACCTACCTTTTTTAATACGTTTTTCAACAAAACTTTGCACGTCATGGGCTTCTCTGGTGCCACTGGAAGTTTTAACGGCACTTTACTACATTCTATTGGCAAATACATTGGCATGTTGTTAACATATAAAAAGTTTAAACTTATCCATCAAAAAATGCAATACTACCTGAGTGGGTGAAAATTTGTACCTGAAGAATGATATGTTAAATGGATGATGAGAGGAGTGTGAGAATTTGAGAGTGATTGCAGAGATGGATGTTAAAATGAAAAGTATTGAAACTAGAAAAATCTGATATTGTTAAAATGGAAGTTATCCAGATCATTATCCAAAAAGTACAAAAAATCTTAAAAATGTCATAAAATCTTATCTGAAAAATCTGAAAAGCCTTATCTTGAAAAATCTTATCTTGAAAAATATAACAAATGTCAGAAAATCTTATCTGAAAAATCCTATCTTGAAAAATCCGAAAATGGTATTTTACGACTAGTGACAAAGAATTACGACTAGTGACCAAGACTTACGACTAGTGACCAAGAATTACGACCAGTGAACAAGAATTACGACTCGCTCATCGTTCTCGTTCTTCGACGGTCGCAGGTCGCCGAGATCGGGTCGCAGGTCGCATGATGCGACCTGCGACCGGTGAACGGGTCGTAGTGCGGCTTGGCTTGTCTTTTACTCGGTGACATCTTTGGTCGCGGGTCGCAGACGTCGGGTCGCAGGTCGCACGATGCGACCTGCGACTGGGTGGGGTAAATCGGCAATTTTTTAAAAAAAGTGGCAAAACGAAAAATATGTTCGGAAAAAAGGGCAAATCGATTAATTTCCCATAAAAGAATAATACTACTCTCACACAAATTTTACAAAGAAACTTTCACAAAATTAGGTGGCACATGAATTCCACCAATCACATAATTTTCTTTTCTCTCTCTCATGTTTCTCTCTCTTCATTTGATTGGTCCAACTCATTTTTTAAGCATAATTTTGTAAACATTTTGTGGTTTAAGCATTTCTCTAGATAAAAATTTAAATAAAGTACAACAATTTTTTAAAGAATGAAAGTACCAATGAGATTGTGTCATTTATACAAAAACTCATTTACCCCTAAGTTCTTAAAAACTAATTATCTCACAAATGGTAAATCAAAAAATTATAAAAATTGCACCATAAGATTCAACGTTTTATCCTCTTCGATTTGCCATCTCTCAAGGCATACTTTCGACGAGTTTTTTTCTTCGCTTTTTGGTGGGTATCACAAATTACAAACACATGTGTTAGTACTTGGTTGTACATTTAAATTAGGTTTAGGGTTTAGGGTTTAGAAGGGTTTAATGTTTAAGGTTTAGTAGGATATGTGTTAGTAATTTGTGAAACCCACCAACAAAACGAAGAAAAAAAATTCGTCGAAAGTATGCCTTGACAGATGGCAAATCGAAGAGGATAAAACGCTGAATTTTATGGTGCAATTTTCATAATTTTTTGATTTGGCGTTTGTGAGATATATATTTAAGTTTCACAAAGATGGGGGTTAATGGGTTTTTGTATAAATGACACAATCTCATTGGTTCTTCCAAACTTCACAAAATACTTGTACTTCATTGATCCCATCTCTAATCATATAATCACAAAATTATTAGTCTCTAATTTCGTCATCTATCTACATCTATCTATCTACACTATATATTATAAGATAGTGTAAATTAGGTAGTCTAAGTTAATCTCACCCCTTAAATGAGTTATTAAGTTAAATGTGAACCATTGATCTGGATTTTAAAAATATGACAACCTAAATAGTGGGAGGAGATGACAAAAAGACTAAAATGACCCTATATTGACTTAAATTATTTTGGTAAGCAATTTATTGATCGGTGATATATTAATTGAAATATTGACTATTGAATATTTTTTGTTATTATTAATAAAAGATTTAATATACATTTATGTGCATAACCTACACATAATTTAGAATAGCAAAAATGAAAATTAAATATAATTAAAAAAAACGATTTGGGATGTTGTGTCTTTTAAAGAATTTAGGGTGACAATTAACATGATTGACCTATCGCTTTTTCAGCTAAATTTTTTTAATTCGTATAAATATAATCCAACTTGATTACGGATGTCAATTAGCAGACGAACCCGATGGGGAATACCGAACCTGAAATATTTGGGGCAGGTTTTGAGGCGGGTTGATGGGTTATCGTCATATCATTGCCGGTCAATTGAATATGTTCTACTTGGTAAGTTTTTTTGAATTGTCATCATGTGAACGTGTAATTGTATGCATTGGTTTTGTACGATAGTTAAATTATGAAAAACTTGTTATTATTGAAGATGACGATGACATGCAAACATTATACTCCCTCCGTCCCTAATCTATTGTCCACTATTCCATTTTGGGATGTACCAAATTAATTGTCCACTTTCATAAATAGATAAGAATAAGGAGATAAATTTCTTTTTTACCCTTAGTGTACATATATAAGACAAAAAAAAAATAGGTAAAAAGTAGAGGGTAAAACTGTCATCATACCAAAAAGTAAGAGAGATGATTATATTTTCTTAAACTGCGTGTTTTTTGTCTGGGGACAATAGAATTGGGACGGAGGGAGTATATAGTTTCTATATTATAATTTTTTTTTGGAAATTGCACATCAAATTGATCGTGTTTAAACATTCATGTTTATGTGTTGCCTCTTTGATGTTTAGTTTGTTACTAATTATTTTCAATGTTATTTTTTATTAATGTATCTCCAAAGCTACTATCAATAGATAAGTGTATCTATTTCAATTCAAAACATTTTTGTAGTCATCCGCAAAAATATGTCGAATCAAACATTACACTAAAATAATTAATTAATAATATGAATATTTTTAAAAATCATGAAGTAGCATGCAAAATTTGCAGATTATAATCTAGTTTTAATAATAAGAAATGTAAATATGACATATATAACCAAACTGCCGACCAACTATGAATATGAAAGAAACCAGAATAGCATCTTTTGACTTCTGATATTGAGATGCCATGTTAAGAGTCAAATCAATTTTTAAAATCTTTGTTGTTTATTAGTGACATCTTCAACAGTTAGGACTTTGTTATCATAACTTATACTAATATATCTTAGTTTTGAATCTTATATATGAGTTTAAGAATGTATAACAAAATATATTACATTATACAGAGTACGTCGACTTCTATTGTATATAATCAACCAAATAAAACATTTAAAGTGTGTGAAACTTTCAATAATTTCTATCGTATGTATTCAATGAATTATAAATTAGGTATTTAACGTGATGATTAGATACATTGTCACATTATTATTTATAAGTTATACGAAGTCAAATTCATACAATAACGATAAAAATGACAAATCCCACCATCTATAAGCAAATACTATAGTATCAAAAGTGCACATATAATAATGTCTATACATATAGCTTCAACGCAACGATTTTATGGTATTATAAACCTTATGTAATCTCTGGTCTGTGAAAACATATAAGTAGATTTACGCATGTGATAATTTATACTTTAACATTTTTATAAATTATATATAAACGTGATGCATCAAAATTTATGACTACGATGCAGTGCTAGTATAAATGGTGCAAATCATTCTTTATAAAAGTGATGCACCAAATTTGTAAAATTACTATATTTGATAATAATGTAGTGTTAAGATCAACTTTAACTACATTATTCTAGAGTATACAAATTTGCCATCGATCATAGTTTTTTAAAAGTTGGCGAATCACAATTTTAAAGTTGATACTTTATTTTTATTTTATCAAAACTAGTTTATAGCCCGTAAAATTTGCGGGGCTCCTTTAAATTCTTCTTGTTCATTTGATCGAAATAAAATAATGTACTGAATGTAATCAACATTTCATGTTTTTGTATGAGACCTATGAATTGTGTGGCACGTAAAATGACTTTGTTTGAAAGGACATAAAATGCAAATCATTTTAAAAATGAAATATGCAAACAAATGCATAGTACATCAAATGATTACTCAAATGTGTGTTGTAGTAAACAATAGAATGTCAATGTTGTAGGTTTGGAATATGGCGACGGTCTAAAATATAGAAATCTATTACGCCGTGTCGTTCACCAATTGATAGCAAATTTTGTAGGTCAGCATCATGCGTCATTCTTATGAGTTAATTACACTCATTAAGGTTGCGTAGTGGATGTCGTGCTACATACCATTGTTGAGGTAAAATAACATGAAGATCTACAAAAAGCCATTCATTTATATATTGTATTGTAAATTCGTTTGGATGGATCGAACACATATTTGCTTCCTTCCCATTTAAATACTCAAATCCATAAGCCGTCCGATACATGTGGCCATCATAATGCACACATATATCGATCCTTCGTGGGACATGGTGATCAACACCGTCATTAAAGTCAGAACAAAGACAATAAAATTGCAAATTAGTGGAACAATACATAAGATATAATTCGGATAATAATACGGAGATTCTTACTTTGGAGCAACGACCCTTCTTATACGATTGTTATGTACATGTTGATCAGGCATTTTTATGGGTTAGGCACTGAATTTCTTCTAATACAAATGCATTCAACAGTTATCGAATTTATAGAATGTAGATGTGTGAGTTGTAAGGATTGCTTAGTTAATTATTTAATTTATATTTGGAATATATGCTAGCATTGGTGCTTTCGACCTCATCGGGTGACTGACTTTTTCTCTTGAAGGAGAACGTGATTGGAGTGAGCTGTTGTTGCGGTTCTGGGGAGAATATGTAATCATCACTTAGACTGCATACCTGGTAAATAAAAACGGTATCAAGATTAGTAATTGGTAAATGTTTTCAACGATATTATGACCTTTGCGTTAGGGGACTCATTGAAAGATGGAGTATCAAAAGATGACGACTTTGGATCATTCATCTTAGCTGTAATGGCATCAATCACTTCGGTAGATTGAGTGCCACGATGACGGTATAGGCAGTGTAGTTATGATTCAGATTGATGTCCCCTATGTGTATCTTGAAGACGTATTCCTTGTCGAGAAGATTATTGAACTCAAAGGGAATGACTTGAGGGTCATCAATCTAGGTAAGTGCACGATACATGTTAAGGTAAATGTTTACCTATAAGATGCAAGTGAGTAGATAAACACGGAAAAAATAGTACGGGCATGTAACATACCGTAGTGATTTTCTTTCTCAGCCATGCAACACTGCGCTGAAGTAATTTTGCAAGTTGATTGTCGAAAAAGACAATTGAAGTAGAGCCTGTAGAATCTTTCACTCTCACAATAGTACGAAGCCTGAAAGTTAGAAACTCATGTAGACGTGGAGTACTAATCAGTGACAATCTTAGTTAATTTATCTTCTAAATATGTATGTAGTATGTTTAGCCACTCACATGGTTTTGACTTCTTTGACAGTACCACATGTTGGGCAATCGAACAACCTAACATCGGGAGCCTCTTGAAGTCTACGATAACATTTCTTTTTGCAGACTTTACATGTATTTGTAAACCAACCCTCGTCTGTCAAGAATTTGGTGATAGTAGCTTTGATAACACAGTGAGACTCCTGAATATTTGTAAAGTATTAAATGTGTGGTACCAACAATAAATTACAACAATAGGAATATTATCAGTAGTATTTGGGCCACATTATAACTTGCCTCAAAAGTTGATCGGACTTGCTCAATAGTCTTAAATGGTTGCTCAGTATAGAACTTCACATCTGAATTGACTACCGTTTCGTGGGCCAAATTAGCAAGTTGAGTAGGCTCAACAGCGAATTCATCTCCATTCACCAACCTACGATTTAATGGATTATTATAGATTATAGATAACATCAATAAGAAAGAAAAAACAATCAGTTACTTTTGTATGAAAGTTTTAAAAGAACTTACTGAGATCGGAAGTTGGCTATGGGAGGTATCTGAGAATTGATGTGGACTTGAGAACCAAAGAATTAGTTTGAAACTCGAAGTCCATCTGTACACCAAAAATGTAAGTATATTGTTAGCGGCCGAACAGTTGTGGTTAGTTTAAAATGAACAATAGTGCGTATCAGGAAGGATAATCATATTCTTACTCCATGTATTTAGTTTAGCGTTCTGAAGCAATATGGTGACATGACCAGTCGTATGCTTATTGTTAGCAATGAAATCGTTTAACAGCACTGCATGATCTCCCCATACGTTGCAGGTCACATTCTTTCCACTACCAAATAAGATTGACAAATATAACATAAGGAGGCAGTGCTAGTACATAAAGTTTTATGTATGTATAAATATATAATGCAACACGATTTGAAATTTGTATTAATAAGTATTGTTACGCAAGGTCTTGTAATCCAAACTCGAGTGATTTTTTTCCCTCCCATTCTCTCTTCTGATTTTCAATGCTCGCTTGACACGAGCAGTCCAATGATATCTACGTACCGTTTGTAAAGTTAGCTGTATTAGTCTATGTCACATTGTCGCATGATTAAAAAAAATGAATGCCATATAGAAAAGAAATAAGACTAACCAAAGCCAAACGTTAGGACATTCTTTGTCAAGACATCATTGAATGATATGACATTGTAACCATCCAACGCACATTCAAAGGTAGGACATCTGCGCACTTTAGTAGATCTTAAAAGGTTTAGCTTCCATGCATGATCGATTAAACGATAATCTACAGTGTACTCTTCAACACTAAATTCAGAGATGTCAACGAAGTTCCCTTCTTTAAACATATCCTCAAAATCAGGAATGAGAAATTTCTTCATTGATGCAATTATCTTGTTCCCTTGTTACAATTGTAATATGTTATCATCTATATAGAAACTTATACACTTATCTTAACAAAATAAGCACGAGCCATTAGCAAGTTGTAAGTGCATGTTTTAATACAGACACCTCTGTATGATTTTAAGTACTTAAAAAATTGTAACGAAACATATTAACAATAAAATTGCAAGAAAACATTGCAACCAACAGTTAGATATGTCATAGTTAGTAATCATTGTAACTAAAAATTGTAACCTAATCACTTCATAATAATAATAATAATAGATAAACCAGAATTGTTAATAATAATATTGTAACAATGAGAAAAGATTGTAGGATACAGCCAACAACTAATAATATAGGAACGTATAGTTGTATGACAGCATCACTTCATAATCATAATATTTGAAAATCAGAAGTGTTAATAATAATGTAGTAAAAATGAGAAACTATGAACTACAACCAAGAACTAATAATATAGGAATGTATATGTAACAACCGGTCAAAAAGGTCAATTTTCGCGCCCAATTTAAACCTCAAATTACCGTACTTAGTACGCATTTAAAAATCAAAGTATTCAAAATTTTATATATATAACTATATATAACGCAAACGATATTTAGTTACTCCGAAAACATTTAAACACATTTCGTTTCATTTAAAAATGTGTTTTACTAAACTAAAACCGCGCGAAAACAAGTTATAGAATTTTAACACAAACATTTTATTTTTATAAAATGTTTCGACTCGAAAACATTTCGAAAGAATATTAATAAATTCTTAGAATCGAAAATAATACATTTTTATACGATCGGGTAAACAAACACTGGTATTTTATACTGCGAATCGGAGCTGAAAAGGAAGAGCCGGACAAGATCCACAAAATGTGGATCTTGCCCCGTGAGAAAAGCAAACCAAACACACCTTTCACTTCATTTTCTTCTTCCTCTTTCTCATCTCTACCTATCTCTCTCGGTTTTCATCTCAAAATCAACAACAACAACAACCGGCGACAGTAGCAGCAGCAACCGGTCATCATCATCATCTTCATCCTCTCCATCTTCTTTCCATTTTCAAAAGTAAGGAAATCTCTCTCTCTCTAGAAATTGTTTCTCTTTCTAAAAATTTCTTAGATTACTTAGAAATGCATGTTAGTAGCTTCTTACAACATCAAAACGCCCAAAAATCGTACCAAAACTCTTTTTGAAACTTGAAATCGTCGAACAGCTTGTTGTGTCGCATTTGGACCAAAAACAGTAGTGCGACACAAGTCTTTGTGTCGCAGGATCATTTCTATGTCGCATGCTGCGACACAAGCTCTTATGTCGCACACAAATATTGCAACACAAGCTACTATGTCGCATTAAATTGCGGACGTCGCACATAGCGACGCAATCTCCTATGTCGCTACTAGTGTCGCAAAACACAGAACTTTGAAAACCTATGTTTTTCACTAGGTGTCGGGACTTTATTTTACTCCAAATTTGGAGTTCGGAAGCGTTTTCACTACAGCAACGTAGTAGAAATAAAAAAATTTCCAAGCTGACCTGGCAGCTCGACCCCAGCCAGGGGCTTTGCCCCTTGGACCCCGCCAGGGGTTGCCACCCCTTGGACCCCGCTACCAGGGGCGCTGCCTCCGGACCCCCGTACACGGTTTTCAAACCTGGACGACGAATGAATATTTACACAACTCACTTAAACAAACTGATTTGTCTCCTACTTATATGACCTCACGTGTTTAGGACACTAGGAGGTTACCCATCAGACGACGCGCGTATCGTAGGATCGCTAGCTCCTACAGGTGAGTTCATAGCCCCACTCTTTCAACTGTTTTACTGTTTTCGGGGTGAGACGCATGCACAATTACGGATTTCGAATTATATTGATAAACTTTTATAATTCACACTTAACTATATTACTATTACGTAATACAAATCGTGTAATATTTAGGGATTACACTCATTATATTGTTGTAGAACAATATCACTGCTTAACCTAGATAGGTTACTGTTGTACACTATCATATTGTTGAAAAACAGTTATCATTACATAACTTGATTAAGTCATCGTCATACATTGGTCACATTGTCGCGGGACAACATTATTGAATATACTTGAACGGGTTAGTTCTACCTATGATGGACAACGCCTAGACTTTTTACAGGATTAGTTTTCCTTTTAGGAACTAAGACTGCCTATACACTCCATGATTACTATAATGGATTTGTACTTAAGTGCACATTTCCCAGAGACTTCAATATACTTGCTAGGCTGGAGGCTAGGAGTATACGATAGTAACATACGTTGGTATAGTTCCTTATACTAATACCAGACAACTAGGTGATGATTATTCATACCTAGGCTTATTATGCTAAACCTAATATCTCAATGTTGTATGCACATACTCAGATGCACCAAATCACTTTCATGTGTTACATGATACCCCGTTAGATGTGGTTGTTGGTTAGACTTATATATCTATATATATAAGTATATATATATATATATATATATATATATATATATATATAGGGATGGGATCAATAGAGAACCACCAATGTTGAGAGAACCAAGGAACCAAAGGGCATAATAGTAAAACTAAAATATTATCGGCCGCACATAACAAACACATACTCTATCTTTTTCACAATCTTTTATAAAAAAAACCACCTACTTATCTTTACGTTTCAATCTCTATATCTCAATTCATCTTTAAAAAGGTATTAAAAATTCTTATTTGTACCTGCTATTTAAAGTACACACGAAAATAAGATCAAAGACGAAAACCAATCCGACGATACTGATACTCATATCAAAGATGGAGACAAGGATTTTTGATAAACCATATGTATATCCACCATAAGATTCAAAATATTTTATCTTCGTTACAATCTTCTTTTTCAATTTCAATTTTAATTATCAGTTTCTAACGGAAAGACTATTAGATTATGAGTTTCAACAAATTTCCAGTTGTATTCTTCATCAATGCATTATTAATAATAATACATGATCACTAATCGATGGTATGTAAAATTCATACAAACACGCTTCGCGGTTCGTTGATGAATATTTGAACCTTTCTTCTATATATGCGGTGATAGTGATGAACAGAATTTCACCGACAAATATCGGAATATCGGTAATGAATATTATAACTTCAGTGATGAATATTAGAAATCTCAGTGATGAATATCGGAAATCGGTGGTGAATATTGGAATTTCAGTGATGAATATAACAATCTCAATGATGAATATCGAATTTCAATGATGAATATTGAAATTCAATTGTGAAAATACATACTTTATACTATATATTCATTGGTGAATATAACAACTAGTCATATGAATCCAAATATCCAGTAACACTAAACAGAATTTCAATGATGTTAATGTGTATTGATTTATTAATTCAAAAGTTAATCAATGGATGATTAATCTTAGGATAAAATTGAATGGATGTTTACTATTCCTCCATCAATACTACTAGTAATATTCATCGATAGATATATTCCGATGCACACCGTCTAACATTCAGAAATCTGTATATGTATTCATTGAAACTAATGATATAGTTATCATTAATTTTATACGGATCGATTTCCATGTGATGAATTTTGTACCTGGCTTTTGTTTATGGATAAAGAAATCTGTATGACGATGTGTTAGAAATTTTGATATTCAACTCATTAATTTGAAGCTAGGAACAATTTGAGTTAAAGCTATGATCATTACAATCAAAATCGCATTGACCACTGTCTGCCAGATTTTACCTATTTACCCCTAGTATCATTGTTATGCTTTAGATAAATCAAAAAAATTTCGAAATTGCCACTCCGTATTGAACCGTTGATGAATCTAATCGAGTGGCTTATAGAAGGTTCTCTAGTTCCCTGTATATTTTAGGTTCTCTGTAGATCCAATCCCTATATATATATATATATATATATATATATATATATACATACTCGTACTCTAATTCAAGCACTTGGTGCTACCCACAGTTTACTCATGTATATTGATATACATACACTTATGCAAACTCGGTTACTCTAGTCGTGCCAGTCGTAGTACTGCCGACTCTCAATTACATACATTGCTTGCGAGCAACACTGTTCGAGATCACGGTATGGTGATTTAAAACGATATCACGGTTAGAGTGATACAAAACGAGATCACGGTAAAGTGATTCAAAACGATATCGCGGTAAAGCGATACAAAACATCGATAAACATACTAGTTGATACTCGCACTCATCAACGGATCGGTGAGCTTACACTCGAGATCGTTGACTCAATATTTGGCTAAATACTCAATTATAGTTCTTCGGGACTACACTTACATGTTGCTTGTGGAGGCAACACACTGTGCCAGGTGGCATACTAGTATCTTACTACTGGATAAGTAATACTATTACTTGTTATTATATGACTCGGTCATACACTTACTCGATAGTACTTAGGCATGTATTGCCTCACATTTGTAGACTCACTTACACCTGATAGGTAACTAGGCATGGAATGCCATTTTCCCTCGATGTACTTAGGTACACACCACAACTGTATAATACTGCAAATCTAAATAGTAGTTTCTGAACTACTTTTCAAACATACACAGTTTATACTTCATGTTTTCAACTGACAAACCTATGAACTCACCAGCTTTATAGCTGACTCGTTTTAGCATGTGTTCTCAGGTGCCCAGCAGGATTAGGATTGCTACAAGATACGCTAGCTCGAGTCGCATGATTTCAAACACTTGGATTTCCTTGCATAACTTTTGTACTACAATTTATGTATTGGATCACATGTTGCGAACTCGCGAACGTTGTAAACATTTTATTTTAGGAAATGTAATAATTATTTTCAAACGTCTCATTTAGAGGTCGTTTGCTGTATCTTTATGCTTTGGTTATTGATTAGTCGCGCCCCGACCCGACCGCTTCCAGAACCCGAATTTGGGGGTGCAATAGTATAGTAGTATGCAAATCAAACTGATAGTCATGTTTCATGTGTAATGTTGAGAAAAGCATATAGAATCCGAAAAGTACCGTAGACATCACACATAGTAATAGATAAATAAACTACATTGTGCTTAACAATTACTAATATAGTATTCGAGGAACAAATCGGCATCACTTAATAATCATAATAATGGACAAACCATAACTGTTAATGATATAGTATCAAATGCATCTCAAATTCATAGTCATGTTTCAAGTGTAACTATAAGAAAAGAAAGACAGAAACGTACCTGATGATCCATAAGAATCATATCCATGGAATTAATTTGTGTTGGGGTGTAAAACCAACTCTGTTTCCACACCAAGAAAACCTTAACACGAACCTTGTAGTCATCCTTGTCATTGTTAATGAGGTTGAGAGGTGTAAAGCCTTGTGCATCAGCCATAATCTAAAGTTTTATAATTGTTTGTTTATGTAGTATGATGATTATGAAGTGGTGTTGTACACAATTTATAAAGTTGTCGTTCACCAATTGATAAAATTGGGGGGAAAAACATAAACGCGTGATATAAATAAGAATCAATCAGAAAAATAGTATATACGGAAATTGATTATCTACTTCAATACTTTCTTATTATTGTATCATTGCCTATAATAGATTGTGAGAAAAACAAAGGAAAAATACTATAAGATATCTTCAATATTATTTAGCCTTAATGTATGTGTATATCTCTTATATAATAAATAAAATTTCAATTTCAATAATACACGAATCTGAAACCAAACAATTATATAAACTTTTGGTAATACAATTTCAACTTCAATAGTATACGATTCTGAATTCAATGTCAATTTCAATAGTATACGATTCTAAAATCACACAATTAGATAAACTTTAAGTTTGTTGTAGATTCAATACCTGCTTCGAAATCACACAACTGCGTGAGGATACGAACAGCGCCAGAATAATTGTGTAAAAAAACCGATCATCGGACGTACAGATTGATGTGTGTCGCCGGCAATATTTGGTCAGAACAAAATATTCGCATAAGGGTTAGGAATTTCGTCTTCGTTAACAAAATATTCGCATAAGGGTTTGGAATTTCTTCTTCGTTACGAATTTGTAAATTCGACGCCTTTAGAAAGTTAGCGGCGTACATCAGCAGGTATATGATGATCGAGGATGATGACGATAACTGAGGAGTCGCATGTTTGATGATGATTGCTATTGTGTGCGTGACCCAATTGTATTTGTGTGATTTGTGTGATTTGTGAGTCTGACCCGAATTGAAAATGGGTTAGAGGCAGTAACTTTAAACGACGTCATTTTGGCTTAAGGTTTAAAGAATTAATTTAATGCTTAATTAATTAACGAATTAAATGGTTATTCAAAATTTAAAACGTAATTAAGTTAATACAGCCATTTAAGGGTAAAGCATGGGGTTATAATGGTCATTTATTCTTAATTATGAAAAGCTAATTAGGTAGTCAAAAGGAAAAAAGATGATCAATTGCTTAAAAAAATTGCCCTCCAACAATTAAGGGGGGAGATTAATTTAAAAGGGTCTAATTAAGGTAGGGCAACCTAATTAGTTGTTTCTTTTGAATATAGATTTAGATTTAGATTTAGATTTAGATAAACTTTAAGTTTGTTGTAGATTCAATACCTGCTTCGAAATCACACAACTGCGTGAGGATACGAACAGCGCCAGAATAATTGTGTGAAAAAGCCGATCATCGGACGTACAGATTGATGTGTGCCGCCGGCAATATTTGGTCGGAACAAATTATTCGCATAAGGGTTTGGAATTTATTTTTCGTTAACAAAATATTCGCATAAGGGTTTGGAATGTTTTCTTCGTTACGAAGTTGTAAATTCGACGCCTTTAGAAAGTTAGCGGTGTACAGCAACAGGTATATGATGATCGAGGATGATGACGATAACTGAGGAGTCACGTGTTTGATGATGATTGCTATTGTGTGCGTGACCCGATTGTATTTGTGTGATTTGTGAGTCTGACCCGAATTGTAAATGGGTTAGAGGCAGTAAACCTAAACGACGTCGTTTTGGCTTAAGGTTTAAAGAATTAATTTAATGCTTAATTAATTAACGAATTAAATGGTTATTCAAAATTTAAAACGTAATTAAGTTAATACAGCCATTTAAGGGTAAAGTATGGGGTTATAATGGTCATTTATTCTTAATTAGGAAAAGCTAATTAAGTAGTCAAAAGGAAAAAAGATGATCAATGGCTTAAAAAAATTACCCTCCAACAATTAAGGGGGAGATTAATTTAAAAGGGTCTAATTAAGGTAGGACAACCTAATTAGTTGTTTTTTTTAAGGAGATAAGTTGATGATGAATTCCAATATTTTTTAGGGAAAGGTTATTGTAAGATCACTTATTATCGTAGGAACCGTAGGAACAACTTTTTTCACTTTTAAATTCAATGTATGTACATGTTTTGCAAAAAAAGTTATGCTAAAATTATTAAAATTTTATCTTCTTTAATATTAGATTACTTAAAAAAATAAAAGAAAATATATGATACACAAATTAAAGTTGTGTATCACAGCCTTTTATGTGTGATACCGTGATACACAAAAAAAAAATTATGATGTGTATCACATTTTTTTTAAGAAAAATTCTCATAGTAAAGAACACACAATTCTAAGAAATTTGATATATATTTTTCATCAAAAACATGATTTAATCTTAAAGTTTAAAGTAAAAATGTCCGTTCCTACCGTTCCCACCATAATAAGTGTTCTTATTTGAACCTTACCCATATTTTTTAAGATAAAAATGATGCTAAATGGGCTACCATTTAAAACTTCTTGTGGCCCATCCAAAGCCCATATATAAGTGTAAGTCTTTTGTTCAGATGATGGCAAATGGGCTACAATTTAGCTTAGAAAATGTTAACTATACCGAAAATCATATGCTTGATAAATGGCCTAACAATATGATAAAAAGAATTAGTTTTCAATGCTGAGGGGATTAGTTTGTTATTTCGATTAAAAACCAATAAATCATGTATAATTGTTAGATGTAGTAAGATTGTCATAAAATCACATATTCTGGTATTCGTGCAATTATTTACGTGATCTTAATATTAAATTACTTGAATATATGATTATCCAGTGTTTTTTCAATCTTGCTAATCTTAACTTACACTATCAAAATATTAAAGCAAATAGTTTATACTAATTATATAAATTGTTTAATTGTCGAAATTATTGTTTAAGAATCTCATATTATTTACAAAAGTCGTCTATGATGATTTATTGATCGATTCTTATTACTTTAACCGTATGTAAATGTTATTATCGTGCAAAGATTTATTAAAATTTTGCTGAAACTTTAAAAGTTAGAGTTAAAAGTTGTTCACAAGCTAAATGAAAATTCACTTATAAGTTGCTCATTAAATGGAAATCACTCGTTAGTCTATATATAATTAATGATAACTTTGTGTAATTATCATGACTAATTAATAACTTTTTAAGTTGTTTTTTTCTTTCTTTAAAAATTATTACGACTAATCTGAACTTCTCAATGAAAAATGGCTTAGAGGTCGTTCTATTGTAAATTGATTGTGTTAGCCGTGCATATTTGGGTTAGACACTTTGATATGAATATGTGATGACGTACCTCGGTATCGGTACACCGATACCGAAACACCTTGTACCTAAAAGAGAACCTTTAAAGCATAACAGGTTTATAAGGAAATATCAAGTCACAGGTCTTCGTCCTACCGAAGAGAAATGTCTGATGAGTTGTCACATCTAATTAATGTTGCAAATGGCGGCGGTAGCACTTATATCCAACGGACAATAGAGAGATACCGAAATGGGCAAAAGAAGGACATGTGAAGCATTATAAATAGCCGCCCAACCACCAGTTGTTGGGCATTGATGACAGACATTAAATACACTCTGATACCGAAAGAGACCATTGACATTTGTGGCGTATAACTCGTCTACCCAAACGGTAGTCGGAGTTACCAATAGGGAATCGCCAACCGAAAGGGATATCCTCCTTTCGGTTCAAGGTCTCATCAACAATCGCACAGAGTACTCTTTCGGCCCTTCCTCCCGAAATAGAAACTAGTCCTCACCTAACGTGTTACTTCACCTTTGGAGCAACATTTGACGTCATCCGTGGGACCGAAAGATTACAATCTGAACCTAACCCAATAAACCAATATGGCAATTATAGCACCAGAAGATCCACCTTCGGCGGGACAGGATGTCGAAGGTGAAACAGATGCGCCAACGAATGAGATTACACCTATATTTGTTAAAAACAATTTCGAGAAGCTGAAAACAATCATGGATACCATCGAGAAGGAGGACCCGAGGGGTGCACCTCGGAAACTATCATATGAAGATCCCGATACGACGGGAGATGAAATGACAAGCCACACAGGGAATACACCCAAGAAATCCCGTTGGATGGAAGAGCGTAAAACGCGCCCCAAAAAGAAACGACTGAGGTCGAAGGGGAAACGCCCTAAAAGGTTACAGAAAACCGAAACTAAGTCGTCAAAGAGGAATCACGCTACTACGTCAAGTGGCTACACCGCAACCACAAGCGATACTTCCTCAGGTACCGACAGTTCGGAGGACGAGCTGAATTCTCCTTACAAACCATCGGTTGCAAGAAGATTCACCTCCCGAATAGCTAATTGCCGAAGACCTACCCGAATGAGAATGCCCTCTCATGTAAGGATCTATGACGGAACAACAGACCCAGACGACCACCTGAGCCTGTTTTCAGGGGTGGCTGAAATGGAACAGTGGTCCATGCCTCTATGGTGCCATATGTTCGCGCAGACATTATCCGGGTCAGCTCGAATGTGGTTTGATAGTCTCCCAGTCGGAAAGATTGATAGTTTTGAAGAGCTAAGGAAAGCTTTCTCCACACACTTCACCTCCCAAAAAAGGTACACTCGACATGCGGTAGAAATACATGACATAAAGCAGCGGGAGAACGAAACACTTCAAGAGTTCATGGACCGGTTCAAAACGGAGAGCATCGAGATAGGTGGCACCACTGAACTCATGCAGATTTCAGGTTTCATGCATGGAATACGAAACAAGCAACTAATCGAGAAATTAAACAACAAAGTGCCGAACTCAACGGAAGAAATGTGGGAGATTACTAAAGCCTTCATACGAGGAAAGGAGGCAGCGGCCTCGCAGGTTCCTGATTCCACCAACCGAAAGGGGAACCCCAAAGGGCAGAACACTTGGAAAGGCAACGTGACTCCTCGTCCATTCCTGACTTACGGTTCAAGCAGACCGGAGCACCGCAAAGTCCCTCAAACTACTATGCCACCGGCCACGTCTCACCGAAGGAATATGCCCTTCACGACGCTCACAAAAGCGCCCAGTGAAATCTTAGCCACTGAAGAAGCCCGTTCGATCTTCAAACCCCCGGGTCCCCTAACCGGAACCCCCGAACGGAGGAATATGGACAGATTTTGCGAATTCCATAATGACCGAGGCCATCATACAAACGACTGTTTTCAACTTCGAAAACAAATTGAAGAAGCATTGAAATCAGGACAGCTAACTCATCTGATAAAAGACATTAGGAGTAGGATGGTAGTGAAACAAGAAAGTAAAGCTATCGTGCCACTTGGTCAGAAAGATAGCGGGTCGAAGGGGCGCGGGAAATCTATAATGGTGACATACTCCGAATGGAATCGGTCCAAACGAAAGGAACACTCAGAAAATTGGATGGACGAACCAATCACTTTCCCAACTGAACCAGGAAATTGTCCGACTAGCGACCCACTGGTCATAAAAGCTGAAGTCGGAAATCAAATGGTACATCGTATCTACGTGGATGGAGGTAGCGCATCAGAAATCATGTATGCGCATTGTTTTCGAGCATTGGAGCCAGAATTTCAACAAAAGATTCGAAACACCGGAGGACCCCTCGTAGGCTTTGCAGGAGAAAGAGTATGGCCGATGGGTGAAGTAGCCATACCGGTAACCTTTGGTGAATACCCACTAAGCTGAATGATAATCTTACGATTCTTAGTGGTCGACGCGCCCTCATCCTACAACATTCTACTAGGCCGTCCAGGTCTATCTGCCTTACGAGCTGTAGCATCCACCATGCATGCAATCATGAAGTTCCCAACTCCACATGGCATCGCAACGGTCAGAGCAGATAGAAAAGAAGTTCGTGAAAGTTTGCAAGCCGAAAGAGAATTATATGAAGAAAGCTCTCGCGAGGTTACGGCAGAAAAGCCACTGGAATCCGGGAGCCCGGAGGATATGACGCCCGAAGAAACTGAAGAAAAGTTCATTCTTAATCCTCAATACCCGGAGCAACCAGTATCCATCGGTAGCAGAATACCGGAACATATAAAAACGGGGCTACTGCTCCTGTTAAGAAAGAATATAGATGTCTTCGCATGGACAGAATCCGACATGACGGGTGTACCGAGGGACGTTATCGAACACCGTCTGAACGCAGACAAAAGTATAAGGCCTGTAGTGCAGAAAAAGAGGTCGTTGGCACCAGAAAGAAGCAAAGCGACTTGTGAGTCAGTAGATAAGCTAGTAAATGCCGGAATTGTGAGGGAAGTAAAGTATCGTACCTGGATCGCTAATCCAGTAATGGTAAAGAAGAATGACGGTTCATGGAGAATGTGCGTCGATTTCAAGGATATCAATGCCGCTTGTCCGAAGGATCCCTACCCCCTACCGGAAATAGATTGGAAAGTCGAAGCTCTTTCTGGCTTTAAGTATAAATGTTTTCTGGATGCATACAAGGGGTATCACCAGATTCAGATGGCAAAAGAAGACGAAGACAAAACGGCTTTTCACACAGATCAAGGGGTTTACTGCTACCAAAAAATGCCTTTCGGTCTAAAGAATGCAGGCGCGACATATCAGCGGTTGGTCGACAGAAGTTTCAAGGAACAGATTGGGAGAAACCTAGAGGCCTATGTCGATGATATTGTGATAAAAAGCAGGGCACCACAGGTTATGCTTGCCGATGTACAAGAAACCTTTGACAACCTCCGGAGGATTAACATGAAGCTAAACCCCAAAAAATGTATTTTTGGGGTGGAAGAAGGCAAATTCTTGGGACATATCATCACGGAAAGAGGTATAAGGGCAAACCCTGATAAAACAAAAGCTATCGTCGACTTGCGTCCACCGAAGACGATAAAGGAGGTCCAAAGCCTAAACGGGAAATTGGCGGCATTAAACAGATATCTGTCTCGTTCAGCCGAAAGATCACTTCCGTTCTTCAAAACATTGAAAAACGGTGTGAACAAGCGAAACTTCAAATGGACGGTTGAGGCCGACAAGGCCTTCGAGGAAGTAAAGCTCGCCCTCATATCTCTACCGATGCTTGTAGCACCGAAAGCAGGGGAATCGTTATACCTATACCTAGCGGCAGCAAATGAAGCAGTCAGTGCAGTATTAATGGCCGAAAGGGAGGGTAAGCAACTTCCTATATATTTCATTAGTCGGGCACTACACGGACCGGAAACGAATTATTCTCCTTTAGAAAAATTGGTCTTATCTTTGGTTCATGCCTCGAGACGCCTAAGGCGATACTTCCAGGCACATCAAGTAATCGTAATAACCGATCAGCCAATCCGGAAGGTGCTACACAAACCGGAAGTTTCAGGCCGATTGGCAAAATGGGCAATCGAGCTGGGCGAACATGGCATTGAATACCAGTCACGAACAGCAATAAAAGGCCAGATATTGGCGGATTTCGTTGCTGAAATGCCGACAGGGGAAATACCAAAGGAAACCGAGTGGAATTTATTCACCGATGGGGCATCAAATAGCTTCGGTTCTGGTGCAGGACTTTTCCTTACAGACCCAATGAGAATAGAGCACACGTATGCACTGCGTTTCGGTTTCGATGCGTCCAGCAACGAGGCAGAGTACGAAGCATTACTAGCAGGGCTTCGCCTGGCCTCAAGACTGGGTGTCGAAAGGTTAAAAGTCTTCGTGGACTCGAAGCTGGTAGCCAATCAAATAAATGGAGACTACGAGGCAAGAGGTAACGTAATGAAAAGGTACCGGGACAAAGCGAAAGAATTGATGAAAAATTTCGAAAGAGCAACAATAGAACAAGTACCACGAAGTAAGAATCACAAAGCAGACGCGTTGAGTAAATTAGCCTCAGTGGCTTTCGAACACCTAACAAAACAAGTTCTCGTGGAAACACTGGGCAAGCCCTCGGTCATGTGTGAAGAAGTGAATTTGGTTGTGACCGAAGATGGAACAACCTGGATGACACCAATCTATAAGTATCTAACCGAAGGTATCCTTCCGGAGGATGACAGGGAGGCACAAAAAATAGCCGTCAAATCCTTACGATTCGAGGTCGAAGACGGGATTCTGTACAAAAGATCATACTTGGGACCAATGTTACGGTGTGTCGGACCCCTTCAGGCCAATTACGTCATTAGAGAAATTCATGAGGGTTCATGCGGGTTACATTCTGGTCCAAGGTCGGTGGTGGCGAAAGCGATGAACGCAGGCTATTACTGACCTACAATGCATCAGGATGCGGTACAAGAAATACTTGCTTTGATGATAACAAATGTAATTAACGTGTGAAAAAGCTTAATTAAAAGAAACAATAGGCTTGTACTTAAATTTCATCATACCTACAACAATAATACGATACTAAAAAAAAAAAAAGTGGTTTTTTTGGCTAAAATAAACCCGGTCAATCGACAATTGGAGCGTGGATCGATCTGCCAACAACATTTTCAATATAAAAAAAATCAAACCTAAACTTTAATTAGATTGAAATGAAACTAATTGGATAAATAAAGGTTACGACTTTTTCTATAGACATTGACACTTTATTATTATAAATATGAAATGAAAATAAAATTATGCCTCCTTGCACCAATTATAATACTAATACTCATTCTTTTTTTTTGAAAGGCTCTAATACTCATTCTTATTTTAAGGTTAACTTTCACTTGCATGTTGTTTTCCGTTACACTTGCAACATATCAATGCCGTTCTATGTTGTAATCGAGTGCTTTAATAAAGTCGATAAGAACTTTGTTCTATGCATAACGTGTTGATATCATTGCCGTTCTTTCTTATCTTATTTTTTGAAAAGCATGAATTAGTGCATGTCGTAGTTTTCATTTTATCACTCATTCCGTCCTATAAAAAAAAATCAAATAATTTTTGTGTGATTTAAGATAAATTGGTGAAATGTTAATTTTACCTTTATATTCAAGATAAATTTGACTAAATTTTACTAAGCTTTCGGTCTACATAAACTTCATTATCTAAGAAATAAGTTAATGAGAGTAATAAATGAGAAAAAGTGGGGAGCTTGATGTTTTTTAATAGTTCCATATAAATACAACATATATATACAAGTATAACACCCCAATGCATGAGAACATAGAAAAATGTTTCATTGCTTAAAATGTAAATTTAAAGGTTTTGTCTGACAATCTAATTGGCACATACATGTTAAAATGGAATACCAAGCAAAGGGCCGTTGCTCTATCGATATCGATTTGATCTTTCAGTCATAAGCAACTGGGTTCAAATACAAGGGTGGATATATGTTTATATTTCGTGAGAAAATGTATATACTCGTAGTGGGGTATGTGACTTCGTTGTCTAACTAAAAATAAAATAAATACCAAAGAAACGAAGAGAAATAAGCGAGTGTATTATACATGTCAAATTGTATAAATAATTTATACACATTTTTAATTATAATACATGTAATGTAATGTATATTTAAAACATTTAACATTACTCGATGTCAATAGTTATGAAAGTGAGTCATAATACTCATAATATGGGGCTCATGAACTTTTAATACATATACTTTATGGTCGGTCAAATTATTAAGGGGGCCGAACAACGTTTAGTTCTCTCTTATCTCCATCATTGACTATAATACCTGATAATTTTCAATCCATTATTACATAGTCTAAAAATCAAATAATACAGAAGAAAGATAAGACAAACATGAAGTAAATAAGATGTTGAAAATATAAAAAACCTGAAATAAATATCATTCAAAAGTATTTTGCTTAAAAGCTTTAATATAAAGAACTTTTTTGCATATATATGATCATGACAGTTGGCATACAAAATATAATAATCGAAGAAATTACGTTATATACTGAACTAGGTTTTTAGCCCGTGCGATGCACGATCGCTAAAAAATACAACTATATGTCTATTTGTAAGTAGTCCAATGAATTAGTGTTGTTAACTAAAAAGTGCAATTATCATTGAAAATTGGAAATAAATAATAACATAAACCATACTATATAATAAAGTAATCATACTATTATAATAACTTGTAGAAATTAACATACGGTGCCAAATAAAACACAATATATTGTAGAAAGATAAATAATAAGAATTACATGTATTCATAAAAAAAATTGTAGATCTTTGAGCCCATGATCGCATGGTAATGTTTGCAAACTATTATACATCATGAAATTTTTTAATAATGTCAATATTGTAATTGAAAACTATAAATTAGTCATTGAAAATAGAAAAATAGTATAAAACAACTAAAACATATGCGAATAAAAACTTCAATGTTTTTGTGATTAACAACATGATAAAACAAATACAACACGTTCACAATTGCTAACGTAAAATATTACAATTACAAATGTTATACAACTTTCATATAAGCAACATATGTAATACTTTCTAACATTGTTATCTCAACTCAACATTTCTATCCACCAATGTGTTTAACTCGTGAAATGTCTACATATATTTGATCATGAAAGAAATTCGATTGTTAATGAAATAAAATCAATGAGACAACGACAATGAGACAACGGGTGTACTTGACTCTTGTGTTTATTTATGCAAAACATACCTAGTCAAAATAAACTTAAATGATTAAATTTTGGTCAACGTATAAGTTAAGGTGTTTAAACATTTAGACAAAAAGTTAGAAGGGTTTAAATTTCAATGTATAAGTTAAGGTGTTTAAACATTTAGACAAAAAGTTAGAAGGGTTTAAATTTCAAACGAAAAAAATAAAAGTGTGAGGATTAAATTATTATTAACCCTTATTTTAAATTATTTATAATAATAATAAAATTATTAACAATGGAAAACCATGTGGCATCCTTAGAATTTAAGAATAATTTAAGAGTAACTATGTTTTAGACATGTCATCATAGAATGATTAAAAAGATGACACTTAAGCAAGAAAAATATTTGTTTTATATATATGAAAAAATCATTAGTTTTGTTAAATGTAATGCAAGAATTTAAAACGCTATTATAATAAAGTATAATAAGATTTAATTACGACTCCTCACAAAATAAAATGTAGTAGTTTGTTGGAAATTTTTAAAAATCTTGCGAACTTATAAGATGAGAGTGTTATAAATTTTAAAGACTTTTAACAAAATACTAATTAATTATGTGATATAATTAGGTGACTTTTAAAAAAAGGAAATTTGATGATGTGAATACTAATTAATTATGTGACATAATTAGGTGGCTTTTAAAAAAAGGAAATTTGATGATGTGGCATAATTAAGAAATTAGGAAAAAATTAAGGAAAAATTAATTTAATGAGGTGGCATAATTAGGTAGCTTTTAAAAAAAGATAATTTTATGATGTGGCGTGATTAAAAAGCTAGGAAAAATCTTTATTTTATATATATGAATATATATATATATATATATATATATATATATATATATATATATATATATATATAGTGGCATGATCCAGAGGGAAGGGGTACTTTTGGGGGGAAGGGGGAAGCAGCCATCTCACCGTTCATCTTCATCATTTAACTCCCGCTCATGATATGTACTGTGCACCTGCGCTTCAATGAGTTTACAGGGAAGGGGTTAAAACAGTAATTTCATATTATTCGTTTTTATTTATTTTAAAAAAACGTAATTCAATTACGTATATGCATATACGCTATTGATTCAATTTCGTTCGTCGTCTTCTTCATCTGTTGCACAAATTTCGTTCGCGTAATCAATTAATCGATTCCCCGTTAACATAAACTGAACTTTGTATACATTCAATTCCGTTGTTTCTTCAATGCCCTAAACATCGTTCATAATTAGGGCTCAGATCGTAGTCGCATTCGTTGATTATGTCTTCTAGTTCCAATGTTCCTGGTGATTCGAATTCATTTGTTGGTGAATCTACTGGTAAGTGTATACTAACTATTTTATTGTCTATAAAATTTATGCTTTTTTGTTTATTTGTTGTAATTGTGCTAAAATGCATTTTGATTAATGTTATTTTTGTAGCTCATGTTATTGCTTCCAGTTCCAATGTTCCACTGGAATCTAATCTTATTTTTCCTGATTCTACTGGTAAGTTTGTTATATTTAATTGTGTTAACATTACTCATGTTGCATATTATTAATTTTATGATGATTTTTAGAATTATTTTGTTGCTTTTATTTATGTAACTTTCCATATTCCAAATGATGAAGATTATGATAGTATGCACTGTGATGCGTCTTAAGATAGGCTTACATTGAAGTGACATATATTGATACTTGTTAAGAACAGTATGCACTGTGATGCACTTAAGATATGTTTACATCGAAGTGACATATATTGATACATGTTACCACCCATTTTGATGACTTGTAATAGTATGCACTATGATGCTTCTTAAGATAGGCTTACATCGAAGTTTACATTCTGAATAATATACACTGGAAGTGCAGTCACACGCGCATCTACTTTATTAAGATTAATCGACATTTGAAATTGCTTAAACTTTGCGACTTTGTTTAATCTAGTGGTAAAAGGATCAAAGACACCACAGGCCTATAAGAACTATGAGACAAAAATTATGATTCAAGTCAAAATTTTCTAGATTAAGCTGAAAAACTCCACTGGATTCATGAAAGTTTAGTCAGTTTTTTATCAATTGTAGTAATTTACAGTAATATGTAATTGTAAGATTGAACTACTGAAACAAACTATCACATTGCAACTATTTTTTTTACTCCTATATATAGCACAATATTTTTGGCATCATGTATTTTGTATGTTTAGCATAAGTTTACATCATAGTGATTTATGTAAATACATATTAACACCCCATGTGGATGTGTACTACTAGCATGCAGTTGATGCATATTAACACCCATGTTAAACTAAATTTATGCATCTGAACATAATTTTACTTGTCGAACATTATCATTTATTTAGTTTATTTTTATTTGTTTTATTAGGTGGTGATTCAGTTACAAATAGGCATGTTCTTTCATCATTTGAAAAAGAATATCCAGATGGCACAAAATTATGGTTTCCTATTGTTCCTGATTCGTTTAAGCCCATAATTGGTTCTGTTTTCAATTCGTATGATCATTGTTTTAGTTTCTATGAATCATATGCTGAGGTTAGTGGTTTTGATGCTAAGAAATCATCACAGAATTATTTTGAAGATGGGTCTGTGAAGTATAAAGTTTATAGGTGTAATAAATCTGGTTTTTCTAAGAAGTTAGCTGTCGACACTTTGAAACATGTTCCTGAACCGGTTGTTGAACCTGCTGTTGAGCCTTCTCGTAAACGTAAAAAGCGTGTTAAAAAAGTTAGTAACCGTAAATCGTCTTCTATCAAGACAGGTTGTGATGCTAGCTTGAGAAGATTCTCTATAGCAATGTGGGCATCACTTTCACCAACAAACCGATTCATATCGCGTTTGAAATTCTTGTAATCTAGACTACTAGGACTCCTAGTAGTCTAGATTACAAGAATTTCAAACGCGATATGAATCGGTTTGTTGGTGAAAGTGATGCCCACATTGCTATAGAGAATCTTCTTAGGAAAAAAGAAGATCTTCCAAACTTTACTTGCGAGTATTTTTGTGACGATGACGGTTCTCTACTCGGTGTTTTTTGGGCCGACAACGTTTGTAAACTCAATTATCAAGAGTTTGGTGATATTGTTTACTTCGATGCGACGTATGGGACGAATAAGTATGCTTTTTTCCCTTTATCAAATGCATTATTTGTTTCATTTTTTTCCTGTTATAATCTGATTAGAACATTAAATCTGATGTTGTTAATTTATTTTCAGATATAATATGAAGTTTGTTCCGCTTACGGGTGTTGATAATCACAAACGACTTGTTATTTTTGGAGCTGCACTGTTATCTAGTGAATCCATAACATCATTCAATTGGTTTCTTGATTGTTTCTTAAAAGTCTTTCCAACTGAACCGGGCCTAATTGCTACTGACCAAGATCCAGCTATTAAAGAGGCAATTCGTGTTAAATTTAAAAGTGCCAAACACCGGTTTTGCATGTGGCATATAAGTCAGAAACTTGTTGACAAGGTATGTTTTTTACGTATAAATATAATGTCCAATTTAATATATCTTAATATTCATTGAAGTGACATATATTGATAGGCTTACATTGATGCGTCTTAAGATAGGCTTACATTGAAGTGACATATATTGATACATGTTAATAACAAGTATGCATTGTGATGCTTCTTAAGATAGGCTTACATCGAAATGACATATATTGATACATGTTAACACCAGTATGCACTGTGATGCATCTTAAGATAGGTTTACATCGAATTGACATATATTAATACATGTTAACACCCATGTGGATGACTACTAGTAGTATGCAGTTAGATGCATATTAACACCCATTGTTAACATTTATTGTATCTAAATATTCATTTTGGTTATTATCATTTGTTACGATTTATTTTATGTTAAGTATTTCTTTGAAGGTGTATATTAAGTTACATTGAATAATATTTTAACATTATTTGTTTATGTTGTTTTAGGTTGATTATGTTTTGTATACCAATAAGAATTTTCAGAAGAGAATGAATTATATTTTTTGGAATCAAGAAATGACACCTGAGAAGTTTGAAACACGCTGGAAATCAGTAGTTGATGATTTTGGATTGCATGATTTGAGGTGGTTCAATGATTTGTATGAATTGAAGGAAATGTGGGTACCTTGTTATTTTATGGATCTTCCCATGAATGGCTTAATGAGGACTTCATCACTTTCCGAAAGTGAAAATGCATTTTTCAAGAGATGCAAGAACAAACAATTGACTTTAGTTGATTTCTTTTCAAGATTCGATGCTGCTATGGAAAAGCAGCGTCACAATAATAGGTTGCTTGAATATGAGATGGAAAACAAGTCTGTCAACTGTTTGACCCCCAAAAAGATTGAGCTTCATGCTAGGGACGTTTACACGCCTTCTTTATTCTTGTTAGTTCAAGAAGAAATTGAAAAAGCTTCGTTATCGGGTGCTCAAACCAGTTGTGTAACTGATGGAGACAAACAGCTCTGCATAGTGCAAGAAAAATTCCCTCCTCCTCGTCCGAAGTGGAATTACAAGGTAATTTGATTTAACTATTTCGTGTTTTCTTTTTTTTCCATTTAATTCTATATTTCTAAATAGTTTTAGTAGTTTGAACTATGACATGTTATCATACTTCGAAAAACAGCATTATAATGTAAATGTTATGTTAGTATGCATCACTGTTCCTTGTTATCTGTTTGTTGGCAATCTAAATTAGATTGGACTGTTTTGGATTCATATGCCCCATGCTCTTTTAGCTTTGTAATTACTTGTTGTCTGTTTCTTGGCTGAGCTTTGTATTCTGGTTGTGCTCCATCTTGAAGCTTTCCTTTTTGGTTTCTTTATAAAATTTCTGCTTTTCCAAAAAAAAAAATATATATGCATCAAAGTTCCTCCTGTTAACATGATAACAGTACTAACAGTACGCACCATGATGCATGTTAACATACACTTTTAGTGCTGTTTATTTTAAATGTTAATTTTTATTTTTTAAAAATGTTAATTTTCTTATTCAGGTGGATTTTGATCCAGTCAGCGGTGAATCCAATTGTTCGTGTTTGTTATTTGAACGTGAAGGTCGCTTATGTCGTCACATATATTGTGTGTATGATATTAACGACATTTATTCTATTCCCAATAAGTACATTCTTAGGAGGTGGACAAAGGAAGCATCTGAAACTTTTAATTTGTTAAGTTTGGATGTTGATCCTGTAGGTGAGTGTTTTAAACTAGGTAAAGATGCTTTCAACAAGCTCAGAAAAGTTGTTTCTCATTTGAAAAATGATAGAGAGAAGCTATCGGATTTTAGTGGTAAATTTGATCTATTTTTGCAAGAGTTTGCTGATGGAAAAGCAGATGAGCAATCATCTTCTAGCAGAGTTGAAAAAATTCAGCAAGTTTATGGATTCTCTAAGCCAACTAAAGTTTCCATTTATCCTCCTAAGAACGTTCGTAACAAAGGTCAACGTTCTTCAAAGAGGTATACTAGTGCACGAGAAAAAGCTGTCAAGAAATAGGTTAAAAGAAGAGAATGTCAGTATTGTTTTGAAACTGGGCATAATATTAGGAGTTGCCCAGAAAGAATTGCAGATGAGTTGAAACAATCTGAAGATAATGAAGATGATGATGCTCAATTTGAAGAAGACGAAGATGTCGATGAAGATCCTGAAAATGAAGATTCTGATGATGAACTTTCTGATGAATACTGATATTGTTTACTCACTTTCATTTTATTGTAGTATTCTCTTCAAATTTTTAAGAAACTATGAATTGATATTTCGAGCTACTGCCAATTGTTATCCATTGGTTTATTTTTTTGATACTTAAATTTTGTAATGTTAAGCACTTGTTAACTATCAAAATCTATTCAGTCAATGTTTTTTTGTGATGGTTTTTGCAGTCTAATTTTTTTATTTAATTGTATCGTCTTTTGCAAATAATGCTGTGATATATCTGAGTGCATTCTACTAGTACCCAGTACACATGGGTGTTATCATGTATCTATATACTTTAATTTGATATTTTTATACTTTATGGTGCATCTGAATGCATACTATTAGCACTTATCATGTATAAAAGTAACCTTACAAAAAAATTTTGATAATTTTTCGTACATATATTAGAGCAACCTTACACTTGTTTACGAACATCCAATAGTTACAAACTCTTATTAAACGAAAAAACTAACTCACGTTTACTTTAAGAGTCTATGCTCTATACCCGTTGTTTAAAAAAAAAATATTACTTTTGCAATTTTGTCATATTTATTCACAGAAATATGTTAACACCCATGCGTATTAGGGTTTAGGGTTTAGTATAATTTATGGTTTAAAATTTTATAAAGCGTTTAGGGTTTGGGTTTTGGGGTTAATACCCTAAACGCAACACTCTAATACTTGTTAGTTACAAATGAAACTCACAAAAAATATTAATATGCACTGTGATGCATATTAATATTTGTTTTACATTGAAGTATATCGACACATGTTAACATCCATGTGCACAAGTGCTAACATTACACACTTTAATGCATCATAACAACGGTTAATATCATAGTGACGTATATTGATACATATTTTACACTCATATGTACAACTAATTAATAGTACGCACTTTGATGCATCATAACATTGGTAAACTGATTGTCCCGTACTCGTAGATCTGATCGGATCGTTTAACTAATTGTAAGCGCGGAAATCAAACAATCAATAACAAACGTTTTCTATAAGCTTTTGTATATATTCACAATTGAATCGTAAAGCTTTACAATCACCAAACACAGACTTTCGTTTCTCTCCTCTCTACTCTCTCAAATTCGGCTCTCTCTCTCTAATCACAAGTCCAACCCTAATTCTGAGGTTTAACTCACTATATATATCGACCTACTGGGCCCTGCGACGTTAGGCCCAACGTCGCAGGCCCAACCCAATGCGACATAGCCCATGTCGTCGCCATGTATATTCTATATAATTACATTTCGTTGACACACTAAACACTATACATATGCAGACTATTTGACTTTGACAATTACAATAGTTTGACCAACTGACTGACACACTAAATGTACCAACAAACTCCCCCTTGTCAGCAGCTTGGTCAAAGAAGTCTTCAATTAGTCTTCATCAACAAACTCTTTCATGTCTTTGACAATCAGAAACTCCCCCTTTGAGATAGCATGGTCTTCCAAGAAATCTTGATGTCCAAATTTATGTGACTGACACAAATTTATCATACAATAAGATCTTCAAACTCAGTGACCATCTCTCAATCATCAGCAGCTTCTCCGATAGAATTATCTTCACAATCTTTGGAGAATAACCGACATTCTTTACATCTTCAATATTTGACTTTAACAAGATATGTGATATTGAAGAAAATAACATAGAAATAAAATCTTTTTGTATTTTTCTTTATAAATGAAAAGTAAATAACAAAGATTAAAATAAATTTGGGGATCGGATTGTTTTAAGTCTGCTTAGGGATCATATCAGGCCAACATGCAATTATTAGCAAATAGTAAGTGTTATCTCGATTATCAGTATATTTGCCCTCTTTAAATTTACTTAGCATATTTAAAACACCTTTTATAAAAAGTATTTCAAAACGATTACTGGTATTGTTTTTCCACTTAAACATGTTACATCCGTGTCTACGAGCTAACCTTTTATTGTTAGTATGAATATTTCACCGTGGTCCCCACCATAGACATACTCCTTTAGCCCAGACAAGAACATAGTTTCCAAATTTAGAAAGAATATAAGAGAATCAATTTTAAGAATCAAGCCAGTGGTGACAGGTCTGTACTTGTGTACAACAGAGCGACATACACTTGATTCAGGTTTAAGCAAAACCGATCGCAGTCAAACCAAACTTGATTTATTCAATTGGCGACCTTGACCAGTACCTTAAATATAAGACTTTGCAAGTACATTGACTCACGTTTGCTTAGTTTTGAGAGTAAACTGAATTGAGACCAGGTCTGCACTTACGTACAACAAAGGAATCAATCAGCTAACTCCCCCAAGAGATCTCAGATATACGATCTAAAAATAGAAGTATGTCAAGCTACGCTAAGGAATTAAGACTTAGAGTCGTACATCACAAGATGTTTACCACAAGATCATAGACACATATTTGAATTACTTCTTAATAACCCATAGACCGGTATGTATCATGCCTACCAATACATCATATGATGAAGATAATTTTCATAAAAACTGTATTAAGTATTCTAGATAAACCTACTGATACATCAAGGATAAACCTTAAAACTTCCATTTTGTGTATGTTCCCCGATGTACTATCATATCCCAAGTTGTTTTACATACACACAATCCAACATCTTTTCAAGAATTAAGAATCTTGCTGTTCACATTTCTGAATTAAATAATCAGAATTTTTAATATTCAGAATTACTCCCCCTGAACAGCAAATTCTTATATCCAATCTAAAAAATACTCCCCTTAAACATTAAACATATTTTTGTATTTTTTTTTTTTATTAAATAAATTTCGCAACATTGCATTTCTTTAATACTAAAAAGTATAAAGAATGGCTGTTGCACTAAACAAATAAAAAATAAAATTTAAATAAAAGTTTCAAAATCACATATCAAGTCAAGTCAAATGACTTTTAGCACTTTTACCACCTCGAAACTTCAATGATCTCATCCATCCAATCACAAATCATCATCGCATTCTTCCAACAATATCCACATCCATGCAGTCACTAAAAATGTTAGCTTTCAATAACCTGACTGCACCACCACAAACAATTAAACGTTAGTACTTATGGGACACCCAAGCCTTGATAGACTTGGGTTGTCCATGATCATCCATAACGATCACATCAATGAGTTTATGATATTTTAAAAACTCAGAGGATTTCATTGATGTGTTGTTTGTGGATTTGGGTTTCCAAACCTTTGTAGGTTCAGATGAGTTGTTTTCAACAATGTTGTGCTATTGAACTTGAGGTTTAATAGGCACAACTTTGTTTACTCTAGCCACGGGTTTTGGAGAAGAGGATGCATATCTTGATATAGGCGAATACGAAGCACGCCTAGAAAACGATTTTGAATAAGAATTCCTAAAGGAGGAAGTTCTTGGCATCCCTCTACCAAACCTATCTAGGGATAATAACTGACAATCCCTAATTATATGTCCTTGTTGTCCACAATGGAAACAAGAACGTCTCTCAACATAAGATTTATTCCAATGAGTTCCCTCAAATCGTTTCGATGGAGGACAATACACAGAAGGTCTATTAACAGGAACATTTGTTGAACATGCACTCTTAGGTGGACATGTTGAAGTAGATGTTCCTGAGGTTGAGTTAGTTGATTTTGAAGGTTTATTCTTTTCAGATTTATCAACTACAACTTTTGAGGATTCATTGTCAACCTTAGCTTTGCCTTTGCATTTAAAACAATCATCATTTTCAGTTGTAATGATGAAATTTTCAGGTTTGACATTTATTTTCTCAACCTTAATGGTAGACTCTTCAGGTATATCTTCTACCTCAACGACCTCCTCAACACGAACTGGAGGTGCACTATCAGACATAACAAACTTAGGTAAAGGATACTCTGGCCTTATGGTTTTCTCCTTTGCCTGTTTGTTTGGCTTAGCTTCTTTAGCTTTAATACCATAAAGCTTCATATAATCAACTGGAATCTCTTCAAGACCTTCCTTAACAGGCGTAGGACAGTATTCGGCGTGGGAAGGTGGTGGTACTTGATTATAACCAAGTCCTGCCTTCTTTTTACCGCCTGTCCCTTGCTTATTAACGATTTCATTAAAGACAAAAGTTGCGGATGAAGAACCTAAAATTTTGCTTTTATGGTTATCGTACTCACTTTTTAAATCAAAAAGCTCTTTATTCAACAATTCAATTTCAGCAAGATAACTATTAATTTGTAACACCCCAAATTTTAGGAATTTAATATCGTACGCGGATATATTTTTATTATGAAATAATAAAATGTAGATAAAGAGATATAGTGGAAAACGTAAATGAGTTTCTCAGTTCCAGACTGTAAAACAAAGGGGATTTAAAATAAAGAGTTAGATAGATACGTGGGGCTCTGTGGAGTATTCTATATCATTTTTAAACATCCAGAGACAATTCCTTCAAGTGAAGAAATCGCAGGAGATTAAACCATAGCAAAACTTCCTCTAAAAATATTGATTCAAGCTTCTAATCTTCAATTCATCATCCCTTCTATCATCTCTAATCTTTGTAAGTATTGATTTCCTTAGTTTTAACCTAGTTCATGGGAGTTTCATGAGAGTTTGATGGGTTTTGTAAAATTAAGGGTTTCAATCCGAATTTAGGGTTTTAATTTGATGGAATTGATGATAATTAGTTGTAATAAGCTTGTTAGTGATCATATAACATATTGAAAGTGATTTCTCTATGATTTAATCTAGGGTTTTGAATTTTCATGGGGTTTTTAAGGGTTAATGATTTTAATCCGAAAATTAGGGTTTGAATATGATTAAATCAGTGTTAATTAGTGTTTTGATTATGATTATAAACTATGTATCATCATGTATGTGATTAAATTGAAGTATGTAGCATATGATCAAAGTGGGGTTTTGATGGAAATCCATGAACTAGTGATTTATGATATGAAATTAGTTTAATTAGTGTTAATTAGTGTTTTTATGATGGTTAGTGATGATATAATATAACACCCCTCGTTTCATTATAAACAATTAATATAATAATGGCGACTCGGAAGCGTATATTTAAAACATACTGTCAATGTATTCAAAATGTCAATAAACTTTTTCAAACTAAATACATGACATTTCAACAAACTCGGTGTTATATAATTCAAAACGTCTCTTTAGTTATCAAAATAACATCAGAGTAAAAGCCTGTCAAACATTCCATCCAGTCAAAACACTTCCTACCCTGCCCAATATGTCCCATCTATTACAACCTGCAGGAAGAACTGTGGTGGGGTTAGCACAACGCTAAGTGAGTGAACCAATAACAACAGTCCAACTCAGCATAACAATCTGTTTACATCAAATAAAATAAACAGACAATAAACAATGAATCAATCATTCAATCACTAGCCGACATTCACAATGTCATTCAAGCTATGTCAAGAGGACCGGTGGTCCCTGAGAAACCATATACCGGTTTGGCACCCAGGAACACTTATCGTTCAACTGTATTGGCCTATACAGCACGACTGATAACTTGTTGTCGATCACACACGACCTAGATCTCCAAACTAACATTTCAAGTTTCCGAGATCTCCTGTCGTCTACAACAACAACAAGTCCAACTATCAAATCAAGTTGACCTCTGAATCTTACACACTGGCACAATCTCAGCCAAGTAAGCAAACATTTAAACTATCATGGTAAGATATCTCAACAGATGCATCATATCAAAGTAATACTTTAAATTACTTGTTGTAAATCAAATCATTACAACTAAATCACACTGAGAGTACGGGTCCACTCACCGACACCTCAGCCGCAAGCTCGGAAGTCTAATATTACTGAGCCTTCTACACATTTCTTAATTTGAAGAACACTGAATTGAGATAGTGATTAGGATGAAACTAGAATCATTCACAGCTCCAAATTCACTTTCAATTTGTTTCTGAGTTTTGATTTGGATTTCTAAAGGTTTTGGATGATTTTCAAGTTTCTTATGAAACTTTCCTAAAATAGAAAGCTAAATATATAGTCGGTTCACAAACCGCCTTCAATTATATGGGTATAATTTAATACCCCATCTCAATCTATTGTCTGGAACCCGAAAACCACTTACGAGCCCAAACATTTTATTATACCATCAACTATATTAATTTACAACAATTAATAATTCACTTATCACATTGGAATATTCGACTCCTATTCCAATTATTTCACTAATTCAAACAATATTATTTCCAAACACATTTAAATACTAATTTAAATCAAGAAATAATATAACACAACTAGGTCCATTTCGAGGATGTTACAACTCTCCTCCCCTTAAAGAGATTTCGTCCCCGAAATCTAACCTCAATCAATCCAACTAATGTGATATAATCACATATATCTTAACATACATTTGTCCTCAATAGCAACTTACAACTATACTTAGACTGTTTGAATTCTTTCCACATGCACATATCCAAATGTACATGCTTCTATCTTTTCCTATGCACACATACAGTGCATCTAATCAATATCATCAATCAGATATTGTAACACCCGCCAAATTAGGACTAGTAATTAGTGCCTAATCATATGTTAATACATGTAATTAGTTCCTGGTTAGGCAAATTAATGTATCGAAATATATATATTGTTGAATATATACAAAAATGCATTTGATGAAATCGTACGCAATTTAAATCGAATGTATTTCGATTCAATTTAATACGGACGTTGGTGATCAACTTTATTAAATAACGCTTTCATATCAAAAATATTATTATGATAATGTTTCGTATCCACTCGTATCGTACAAACCGAACTTGTCCAATTTAAAATATTAAAAACGCGCAAACTAAATAAACAAACTAACTTACATTTTTAACACAAATATAAATTGATTTGTAAAATATTTAAACAATATATCACGTAATAAATCGTATTTTAAAAACTTATAATCAAAATGTAAATAATTATTTAACGTTTAAACGACGGAGCAAACGAACACCACGCGGAACGCGGGGCGAGAAAGCTGAAAAGTGGGGATAAACCCCCACCTCCCATCTTTTTCTTCATTTCATCTTTTTCTTCACTCTCTCTCTCTTTACTTTTCTCTCTAAACAAACAACCCACCAAAACTATTAAAATCGCAAAATACTACCACGAAACGCGACCGAATCACAAATATTTCTAGAGATTCACGACCACCTCGCGACGATCTACAACGCTACCTTTCCGGATTTTCATTTCGGCAAATTGTAAGTTTCCGACAAAATCCCGAAATCACTCGATTCTTAGTATTTTTCACTTGTGATTGTTTATATAACATATATATGTCCCTTACTAAGTATATAAAACGATTTCATAGCTTTAAAACGAGTTTAAAACGGATTTTTGGTCGGAATTATCGTGACAGCCGGATTTCTGGGCTGGTGTTCATCCATGCGACACAAGCCTTGTGTCGCATGTTGTGTCGTATTTTGGCCTTTGTGTCGCATAAACTCCCTTGTGTCGTATTTTGTGTCGTACCCGAGAATTAGTGTCGCAAGTCATGCGACACAACCACTATGTCGCATACCTCATACGACACAATCACTATGTCGCTGTTGAATCAGCATCTCGCATCTATGCGACACAACCATTGTGTCGCATAGACATTGTGTCGCATTCCTATGCGACACAACCCTTGTGTCGCATAAACACTTTTGTGTCGCATATTGTGTCGCAAAACACAGAAAACTCAGATTTTTACTAAGTGTCGAGACTCAAAAATTATCACTCGATTTTACCCGAATTCAGATCCCAGATGCGTTTTTCGTCAAAGCAATATAGTAGAAATAAAAATTTTCCAAGCTGACCTGGCAGTTCGACCCCAGCCAGGGGCTCTGCCCCTTGGACCCCGCCAGGGGCTGCCGCCCCTTGGACCCCGCTACCAGGGGCGCTGCCCCCGGAACCCCGTACTTAGATTCCGTAACGACTTCTAAAACACAATCAAAACACATTTTTCAAGTAAAACGACACGAAATCAAAATAATAATAGTTGAGATTATTATTACAAATCTGTCACCAACGGGCCGTACATGTTTTCAAACACTTAACAAAACAACCAAATCGTAGAAATTTGGACATATATATAGTTGTGTAACAACTACAAGGGTGATCTTTTGAGATACCCAATCATGTTTATAACCATCGCGTGTCGTGGACACCCTCAGGTTACAAGTCGTTGGACTTCATTACTCGCTAATCAACTTACGTTTGTTTAAACGCTTTCAGACTCAGGTGAGTCTCATAGCCCCTCTTTTACTGTTTTACTCAGGGGTGTGATATACTGCTCAACTTTTAACATGTGAACGCAAGTACCAACTTTTCATATATTACATGAGTTTTTCGAAACTAATCATTTTAAAGTCCTCCGTCAGCATAGTTGTTAATACGTTGTAGCGTGAATATTAGTATATGGTACCATATAGGATTGACCCACCTCGTCCGGGTTAGCAAGCACTAACCGGGTAAACGGACGTACTAATATTTGGGAAGACGAATGTGGATTAGGCATTCGTGGAGGCACCTCGCCCGGAATTCTCTATAGGGGACCCGACCCTCGAGTTAAGCTCAACTATGTGCTCATGGCTGTATACACGATGACTATCATTTAATTGCTGGATGCAATTCATTATTTAATTGCTGGATGCAATTCTTTATTTAAATCTTGCGGTTCACACTATATTAACTGATTTCAAACCTGTGAGCTCACCAGCTTTATAGCTGACCTTTTAGCATGTATCGCAGGTACCCAGCAGTAGGATGTTTCTGCTTCAGGACTTTAGCTCGAGTCAGCATACAGACGATTGAGATTTTCTTGCATTAGTATATTTTGTACAAGTACTTATGTACTGAAATCTCATTTTATTAAACTCGAGCTATGTAAAGCTTTAAAGGTTGTAAACATTTCAGTTATCAATATATTTTGTAAAAACGACGCATATAGAGTCGTTTGCTATTTATCTTTGTGCTTTGTTATTGATTAGTAACACCCAAAATCAAGCTTCCGCAAATCATCAAATTTGAGGGTGTTACAGATTGGTATCAGAGCCTAAGGTTATAGTGAACTAGGTTGCATTTAGTGAGCCTAGACTATGACCATTAGGCCGTATTCCTTATTAAGTATTACTGGTTCAGGGATTACAGCATACGAGTTTAATTTAACATAGCCTGATCAACTATGTACAATTAAGCAAAGATGATGTAAGATCTGAAAGTAGTTATGGCTGAACATGATACAATAGAAGACTCTGACCTCGAGAGAACCGAGACTCAAACATGTTTATGCTAGACACTCAATAGGCTATATTATATAGGAGCTATATGAATATAGGCCTCAATCTTATTAACGCTTTGTCTCAGAAATGGCAAACATCCCATCAAATTCATCTCGTTCTCCATCCGGGTCGCAGAACCCAAGGGTAGCAAGGAGGAACAACATGTTGCCTTGAGCTGGCCCGTATCCCACTCACATCGCCTTACCGGCTTTAACTGCTAGGGTAAATCAACACGAGCAGCGACTTCGCACCATGGATGTCGTGTTGCAGGAAACAAATGAAAACTGGCGACTTACGTCTCTTGAACGCATAGAACAGGTCTCCGACGACCTTGAAACCACAAACAACAACATGGATGTCCTTCGCAACCAAATTATAGAAATAAGGGTGGAAAATGCCCTTCTACAACAAAGGATGGAAGAATGTGAGCAACGCTCACATGAAGCAGAAGAGTATGCGCGCGGAATAACACAACGACTTGCGCTAGCAGAAGACAACGCCCGACAAGCTAGCAGGCTTGCAAACACTGTGGACCGTCTTGTCACGATGATGGAACAAATTAATCTACGTCAAGACTAGTGTAGTCTTTGTCTTGTAATCTATCCTGTAATCTAGTAACTATCTACGCGCTACTCTATAATTCAGTCGGATGTAACAATTCCCGACATCTTTTGTAATACATCTGTAGGATGTAACCTTTGAACTCGTATTAGCTATCAAATATTTCTTGTTGTTCAACTCATATTAATTGCCATAATTCTTTTTCATATTGATGTTATGTATTACCACCTTTATACATGTACATCTGAAATAAATACAATTTTCTTACAAAATCTCATGTATCTTCATTTCTTTTATTGAAGAATCATGCCGCCAAAGACACGACCTTACACAGATGCTCAGATCACGTCACTCATAACCCAGGCTGTTACTGAAGCCTTGGCTCGGAATACCCCACCCAACTCCACAAGAAACAGCGATACCGCTGGAACCTCTGCCGTTAAACCTTGTTCTTACAAGGACTTCCAAAGTTGCAAACCCTCAAGTTTCAAGGGTTCTGAAGGAGCCATCGGACTGATCAGATGGTTCGAAAAGATGGAAACTGTTTTCCGTGTCAGCAAATGCGCGGAGAACGACAAAGTAAACTTCGCCACCTGCTCTCTCGAAGATGATGCCCACTCTTGGTGGAACTCTTATACCCAATCAGTGGGTGCTGACATTGCCTACCAACTAACTTGGGAGGAATTGAAAGCAAAACTCACTGCCAAATACTGCTCTATCGCCAAGCTACAAAAGCTAGACGAGGAGTTCTGAAACCTAAAGGTTCAGGGTGGTGATATCGATGGTTATACCACCAGGTTTCAACAACTAGCTGCCCTCCGCCCAGCTATGGTTAGCACTGAACCTGATAAAATCAGGAAGTACACCCTTGGTCTCCCTGATCCTGTTCGGGGACATGTCATCTCTTCAAAACCAACCACCATTGACGGTGCAATCCTATTGGCCCAAGACCTAATGTCCATGAGCCAAGATTCTGAACCACCCACTTCATCCTCCCATAACAACAAACGCAAGTGGTCTGACTACCACAACAACCCCTCCAACCAACAAAACAAGAAACCCGACACCATCAAAGCTTACAACACCACCACTGACATCATCCGGGGCTACACTGGGAGCAAACCCTATTGTCCCAAGTGCAGTCGCCACCACGAAGGTTCCTGTGGTCCCTTTTGCAACAACTGCAAGAGGTACGGCCACCTCACAAAAGATTGCCGCTCTCCTACCAACAACAATTCCAACAACAACACCAGACCACCCAAAGTATGCTTTGAGTGTGGGAAACCTGGGCATTTCAGGGACTCGTGCCCAAAACTGAAGAACAACAACAACCGCAACAACAGCAACAACAACAACAACACCCGAAGCAGAGCTTTCGTCATCAAATCTGGGGACGCCCGCCAAGACCCGAATGTGGTCTCGGGTATGTTCCTCCTCAACAACTTAACTGCTTCCGTTCTATTTGATACTGGTGCTGATAGAAGCTTTATCTCCGATGATTTTTGCCCATTACTTGACATCACTCCTGTTGCCTTAGATGTTAAGTACACTGTAGAGCTAGCAAATGGAAAACTTGTAGAAACCACCAGTGTGATACCTAATTGCACTTTAAACCTAGCTGACGAAACCTTTTCGATCGACCTTATACCCATTGAAATCGGAAGTTTCGACGTCATTATCGGAATGGACTGGTTGTCCAAGCATCGAGCTGAAATCGTTTGTCACGATAAAATCGTCCGTATCCCACTCGCCGTTGGTGGAACCTTGATCATACAGGGGGAGACCGGTGGGACGAGACTCAATATCATCTGTTGCTTAAAAACCCGAAAATTTCTGAGAAAGGGTTACCCTGCAATACTCGCACACATCACAGAGAAGAAGTCGGAGGAGAAGCGACTCGAGGATGTGCCAATTGTTAGAGACTTTCCCGAAGTCTTTCCGGAAGAACTACCTGGTTTACCTCCATCTAGACAGGTTGAGTTCTCAATTGATCTCGTGCCGGGTGCCGCACCGGTGGCCCGTGCACCGTACCGTTTAGCCCCATCCGAACTTCAGGAGTTGTCTGCCCAGTTACAGGAACTTCTGGATAGAGGATTCATTAGACCAAGTTCTTCACCTTGGGGAGCTCCGGTCTTATTTGTTAAAAAGAAGGACGGTTCATTCAGAATGTGCATCGACTATCGAGAGTTGAACAAATTGACCGTCAAGAACCGTTATCCACTTCCTCGCATTGATGATCTGTTCGACCAACTTCAGGGTTCAAGTTTCTACTCAAAAATCGACCTGCGATCAGGTTATCATCAGTTACGGGTTCGCGACACCGATATTCCAAAAACTGCTTTCAGAACTCGTTACGGGCACTACGAATTCCAAGTGATGCCCTTCGGTCTAACCAACGCACCGGCTGTATTCATGGACCTCATGAACCGGGTGTGCAAACCTTACCTCGATAAGTTTGTCATCGTCTTTATTGATGACATACTCATTTACTCGCGCAACGAACAAGAACATGCACAACACCTCAAAACCATCCTTGAACTCCTTAGACACGAGGAGCTTTATGCCAAATTCTCTAAGTGTGAGTTCTGGATACAAACTGTTCAATTCCTTGGTCACGTGATCGACAGTCAGGGAATCCACGTTGACCCATCAAAAATCGAGGCTATCAAAGACTGGCAAGCACCCACCTCTGCAACTGAAGTACGACAATTCTTGGGTCTTGCTGGGTACTATCGGCGATTTATCAAAAATTTCTCCAAAATAGCTCAACCCCTCACGGTACTGACTCAGAAGGACAAAAGGTTCGATTGGACCGATAAACAAGAGTCAGCGTTCCAATTATTAAAACAAAAGCTTTGCAGTGCTCCAATTCTATCCCTACCCGAAGGCACCGATAACTTCGTGGTATACTGCGATGCTTCTCACCAAGGTCTCGGTTGCGTGCTGATGCAACGAGACAAAGTCATTGCCTATGCCTCACGACAGCTGAAAATTCACGAAAAGAACTACACTACTCATGATCTCGAACTGGGAGCTGTCGTTTTTGCTCTCAAAATATGGAGACATTATCTCTACGGCACTAGGTGCACAATTTTTACCGATCACAAAAGTCTCCAACATATATTCGATCAGAAGGATCTCAATATGAGGCAACGTCGATGGGTCGAGTTGCTTACCGATTACGATTGCGAGATCAAGTACCACCCAGGGAAGGCTAATGTTGTAGCCGATGCCCTCAGTCGAAAGGAACGACCAAAACCACTTCAAGTCCGAGCCCTCAGTATGACCATTCATAACGATCTTACCACTCAAATTCATACCGCTCAGATCGAAGCCCTGAAATCTGAAAACATCAAAGATGAAGCCTTGCGGGGCATTGATAAACAATTCGAAATCAGACCTAACGGAATTAGGTATTTCTCAAATCGAATCTGGTTGCCTAGTTTCGGAAACCTAAGAGACTTGGTGATGGACGAGGCTCACAAGTCTAAATATTCTATTCATCCGGGATCCGATAAGATGTACCATGGCATCAAGGAATTTTATTGGTGGCCAAACATGAAAGCCGAAATCGCCACTTATGTCAGCAAGTGTCTTACTTGCTCGAAAGTCAAAACCGAACATCAGAAACCTCCTGGTTTACTCCAACAACCTGAAATCCCCGAATGGAAATGGGATCAAATTGCCATGGATTTCATAACCAAACTACCCAAATCGTCGAACGGTTGCGATACCATTTGGGTGATCGTCGATCGTCTCACCAAATCTGCTCATTTCCTGGCAATCAAAGAAAACGATAAAATGGAACGCCTTACACACATCTACATCAAGGAAATCATTTCTCATCACGGTGTTCCAATCTCGATCATCTCTGACAGAGATGCCCGTTTCACTTCTCACTTTTGGCAATCACTTCAGAAAGCTATGGGTACCCGTCTCGATATGAGTACCGCGTACCATCCTCAAACCGATGGCCAAAGTGAACGAACCATTCAAACACTGGAAGACATGCTACGAGCCTGCGTAGTTGATTTTGGTACAAACTGGGAAAGACATCTACCGTTGTGCGAATTTTCGTACAATAACAGTTATCATGCCAGCATTAAGGCTGCACCTTTTGAAGCACTGTACGGTCGGAAGTGCCGATCACCGATCTGTTGGACTGAGGTGGGAGATAGTCAACTCACTGGTCCTGAACTCATACACGCCACCACTGAGAAAATTGTGGAAATCCAAAACAGACTCAAAGCCGCACGTGATCGTCAGAAAAGTTATGCTGACGTGAGACGCAAACCACTCGAGTTCCAGGTTGGGATCGAGTTCTCTTAAAAGTATCGCCTTGGAAAGGCGTCATCCGTTTTGGCAAACGCGGGAAGTTAAATCCTAGGTACATCGGGCCTTTTGAGATCCTCGAACGGATTGGCCCCGTAGCTTATCGATTGCAGCTGCCATCCGAACTCAGCAGCGTGCACCCCACTTTTCATATCTCAAATTTGAAGAAGTGTCTGTCTGATGAGACACTTATTATTCCACTAGATGAAATTCGTGTTGACGATAAACTTCATTTCGTTGAGGAACCCGCTGAAATTATGGACCGTGAGGTCAAACAACTTAAACAAAGTCGTATTCCCATCGTCAAGGTCAGATGGAGTTCGCGGCGTGGTCCGGAATTCACCTGGGAACGGGAAGACCAAATGCGACTCAAATATCCTCAACTATTCACTGATTCTACATCAAACACGACCTCGAGCTAAATTTCGGGACGAAATTCTTCTAACAGGGGGAGAATGTAACACCCGCCAAATTAGGACTAGTAATTAGTGCCTAATCATATGTTAATACATGTAATTAGTTCCTGGTTAGGCAAATTAATGTATCGAAATATATATATTGTTGAATATATACAAAAATGCGATTTGATGAAATCGTACGCAATTTAAATCGAATGTATTTCGATTCAATTTAATACGGACGTTGGTGATCAACTTTATTAAATAACGCTTTCATATCAAAAATATTATTATGATAATGTTTCGTATCCACTCGTATCGTACAAACCGAACTTGTCCAATTTAAAATATTAAAAACGCGCAAACTAAATAAACAAACTAACTTACATTTTTAACACAAATATAAATTGATTTGTAAAATATTTAAACAATATATCACGTAATAAATCGTATTTTAAAAACTTATAATCAAAATGTAAATAATTATTTAACGTTTAAACGACGGAGCAAACGAACACCACGCGGAACGCGGGGCGAGAAAGCTGAAAAGTGGGGATAAACCCCCACCTCCCATCTTTTTCTTCATTTCATCTTTTTCTTCACTCTCTCTCTCTTTACTTTTCTCTCTAAACAAACAACCCACCAAAACTATTAAAATCGCAAAATACTACCACGAAACGCGACCGAATCACAAATATTTCTAGAGATTCACGACCACCTCGCGACGATCTACAACGCTACCTTTCCGGATTTTCATTTCGGCAAATTGTAAGTTTCCGACAAAATCCCGAAATCACTCGATTCTTAGTATTTTTCACTTGTGATTGTTTATATAACATATATATGTCCCTTACTAAGTATATAAAACGATTTCATAGCTTAAAAACGAGTTTAAAACGGATTTTTGGTCGGAATTATCGTGACAGCCGGATTTCTGGGCCCTGTTCATCCATGCGACACAAGCCTTGTGTCGCATGTTGTGTCGTATTTTGGCCTTTGTGTCGCATAAACTCCCTTGTGTCGTATTTTGTGTCGTACCCGAGAATTAGTGTCGCAAGTCCTGCGACACAACCACTATGTCGCATACCTCATACGACACAATCACTATGTCGCTGTTGAATCAGCATCTCGCATCTATGCGACACAACCATTGTGTCGCATAGACATTGTGTCGCATTCCTATGCGACACAACCCTTGTGTCGCATAAACACTTTTGTGTCGCATATTGTGTCGCAAAACACAGAAAACTCAGATTTTTACTAAGTGTCGAGACTCAAAAATTATCACTCGATTTTACCCGAATTCAGATCCCAGATGCGTTTTTCGTCAAAGCAATATAGTAGAAATAAAAATTTTCCAAGCTGACCTGGCAGCTCGACCCCAGCCAGGGGCTCTGCCCCTTGGACCCCGCCAGGGGCTGCCGCCCCTTGGACCCCGCTACCAGGGGCGCTGCCCCCGGACCTCCGTACTTAGATTCCGTAACGACTTCTAAAACACAATCAAAACACATTTTTCAAGTAAAACGACACGAAATCAAAATAATAATAGTTGAGATTATTATTACAAATCTGTCACCAACGGGCCGTACATGTTTTCAAACACTTAACAAAACAACCAAATCGTAGAAATTTGGACATATATATAGTTGTGTAACAACTACAAGGGTGATCTTTTGAGATACCCAATCATGTTTATAACCATCGCGTGTCGTGGACACCCTCAGGTTACAAGTCGTTGGACTTCATTACTCGCTAATCAACTTACGTTTGTTTAAACGCTTTCAGACTCAGGTGAGTCTCATAGCCCCTCTTTTACTGTTTTACTCAGGGGTGTGATATACTGCTCAACTTTTAACATGTGAACGCAAGTACCAACTTTTCATATATTACATGAGTTTTTCGAAACTAATCATTTTAAAGTCCTCCGTCAGCATAGTTGTTAATACGTTGTAGCGTGAATATTAGTATATGGTACCATATAGGATTGACCCACCTCGTCCGGGTTAGCAAGCACTAACCGGGTAAACGGACGTACTAATATTTGGGAAGACGAATGTGGATTAGGCATTCGTGGAGGCACCTCGCCCGGAATTCTCTATAGGGGACCCGGCCCTCGAGTTAAGCTCAACTATGTGCTCATGGCTGTATACACGATGACTATCATTTAATTGCTGGATGCAATTCATTATTTAATTGCTGGATGCAATTCTTTATTTAAATCTTGCGGTTCACACTATATTAACTGATTTCAAACCTGTGAGCTCACCAGCTTTATAGCTGACCTTTTAGCATGTATCGCAGGTACCCAGCAGTAGGATGTTTCTGCTTCAGAACTTTAGCTCGAGTCAGCATACAGACGATTGAGATTTTCTTGCATTAGTATATTTTGTACAAGTACTTATGTACTGAAATCTCATTTTATTAAACTCGAGCTATGTAAAGCTTTAAAGGTTGTAAACATTTCAGTTATCAATATATTTTGTAAAAACGACGCATATAGAGTCGTTTGCTATTTATCTTTGTGCTTTGTTATTGATTAGTAACACCCAAAATCAAGCTTCCGCAAATCATCAAATTTGAGGGTGTTACAGATATATCTTATAGACAAACACTTACTTTAACAAGTGAAACCTACAATCACTTAATCAACAAATAAAACTTAACATTACTTAATAGGTTTATGCAACCCGAAATTAGCAACATGCTAAAATCTTTAACCTATTCTCACTGTTCATCACTGTTAACAATAAAACAGCAGCAACAATATCCCAACAATAGTGTTTATTAAACCCCAATGTACCTAGCAACATTGAAATATAATTCAGCTCACGACCAACAATCAATCTAATATACAGATAACAATTTTAAATCTCTACTATCAAAGATTTAAAATTCAAATCTAGGTCAACTTTTCATTCCAAAAGTTTCATACCTATACTCTTTTGAACAATCTTTAATGTTCACATATCATTTCAATCATATGAAATCCTTTACTTAAAAGTACTTCATATTCATATCACCTTAATAAGCAAAGCAGAGGTCAAACTCAGTAGGTAAAACCACAATCAACAAGTACTTTGCATCGATCAACAAAAGTACCAAAATCAACTATTACCTACATTCAACCAACCTCTACATTGACTTATTTCCATTTGTAATTCCTTTTATTACAACCTATCAATTTTCAACAACAACAATTACATAAACAATAATCACAATACCAGTGATTATACATTTAAGTACACCTATCAGTACTTAATATTTGTCTTCAAACTCTAACTAACCATCAGTTAGAATTCCTATATATAATACTTAAACTGGTAAGACATCCAGAATCTTATCTTAGCAACCAGTTATTTCAATTTAACCTTACAATCATAAACTACTAATCACAAGCAATTAGAAATTAAACAACTCTAACCATATAATCACTTAATACTAAATTCCATCAATCTAGCAACTAAGTCGGCCTTAATCAATATTATGATACTACAATTCAAGTATCACAATATCCCAATGTGCTATTTCTCAACACATTTCCAACAATTTCTACATCAAGTTAATCACAATTATCTGACTTCTACACGACTTATGGCACATTTTAATTCATTCTATTAAAACTTATCATGCCATTTATTATCATGTATATCACACATACATACCTACACAATTTCAGGTATTTTCTAAAATGGACACTTACACATCAATTCCATTTCATTTTATACACTAGGCCATTCAAACTGTTAAAGTCTTTATCAAGCCTTCTCAGTAGTACTAGTCATCACATATCCATACCACAGGACATGGAATAATTATCAATTCTATGTTTCACTTATATACTAACACTTACAATTATATATACATAATTGCTTAAACTATGAACAACCTTCAATTCATATTTCCTCAATTTATCAACAAAGATCAACTAGATCTTTAATACAGTCTAATCCCAGATATATTTTCATATCTTTTCTTACTTGGATCTAATCCCAATTTACCATTTTATTACTTACTTCATTTGTATACTATCAACAAAAAAACAAAAGAATCCATTCCATTCTTTCAATACTTAAGTAATTCACCATGAGGTACCAGTCAATCTAGGCAACCATTAATAATAACTTTCAATTATTTCTTGTCTCACATTCTTACCCAATTAAAGCTATCATCACAAGCCTCATACACTGGTAAGATTTTCTTATCACAATTCTAATCAATGTGATTTAACTTACTCTTAACATATCTTAGCAATTTATAACTGTCATATCAAACAATGACTTCATATCTGTATAATTCTTCAACACATATTCAGTTCAAATATCAAATATTACCCAACTGAGTACTCAATTACACTTAACAATATTTCAATTACTTAATACTAGCTTTAAGTAATGATCAAGTTTCACAAACTTAAACAACTCATCTATCTCTTTCGGATCTTAAATGACCCATTTCAACATGTTTTAACTAATCAAGGAATTCAATCATATTCCACAAAATCATAACATCACAATCTATGTTAGACTATTTCAACACACACAGTTGACTAAATGTCAACTTTGATTTAAATCAACCAATCAATAAAATCCTCTAACTGCTTTTTCTCAAGTTTGACCTATCCTCAAACCAATCACAAGCAATTAATTTTTATACACAGTTCTCTATTCATGGTTTGACTTTCAAAGTTAACATACCATCAATATTAACTCACAACAAACCATTTCATCTTATATGTTCACCTTCAAACATATATTTTAAATTATTACTTTCAATAATCTTATCAATCTTTTACAAGGACAAGGTCAACCTACATCAATCTTGGCTCTATACAAGCCATTTCATATTGTATGTTTACTTTTAAACATATACTTCAAATTATTACATTCAATAATACTAGAAATTCCTCAAACCAGACAATATCAACCTATTTCAACTTTGGCTTCATACAAGCCAAATACAAAATAGTGACTCATTTAAACACTATCAAATTCGCCTACATGTAATCTATCACAATCAATCACAATTACATATTCAACACAATCAAATTAGTCACTTAGGTTTATCATCAAAGCCTCTATCAATGACAACTATCATTTACACTCTCACCTTTACAGTCTAAAGGTCACAGTTCTATCAACTGATTGTTTTCTTATCAAAACAACTATTAAACAACTTAGCATACTATCATGCTCCATTTCCAAAATCACATTACATTTCTTTTATACCAAGTAGCCTCAACAAGTTCATGTGACACAACATAATATAACAACGGTGATCAGGCGTTGCAAGATTATGTTCTTCACAATCCATTCTCAGGCTACTCTACATTATAATTATCAATGTGATCTATTCTCATCTCATATGATTTCAAATCAATCAAAATTCATTTAATAGTTTCTATTAGCTAATACGCACTTAAATCAGCTTACTACTCACATTTTCACACAATGTTCTGGTTTTTTACAACTGAATTACTCAGTATATCTACTTGTCTAAAACCTCAAGCATATGATAACCTATCATCATAGTTTCAATACTAAACACAATTCAATGTCCCTATTTACCACAACATTCAGGACACATCTTAATTAATTATCATCACTTTGACATATGCTATCATATCAAGCATCACTGTCACAATAAGTCTACTCAATCATGTTGCTATAAAATATTTCATTTATTAATTTACAATTGACCATAAAGATCTATCACTTCCCAAATCAATTTCACATTATCATATTTTACATTTTTCATAAACCTATCCCTTCTTGGTTTAAATCATATGTTTAGCTATAATCAAAACATATCATATAGCCACACAAACACATATTTTCTCAAATAGCAGTCATTTTCAAATCAAATGACACAACTGTTCTCAAACAGGATTCAAATCACACCCTGTAACCAATCTACTAATATAATACTATCAATTATTTTGCCTCGCCAATAAAGACACTCCTTAGGTTCCAACATCAATCCTGTTAAAACCTAATCTACTCTTTTCTGCTTACTTAATCACATTTCTGCATTTTCAATTCAATCAGAAATACTAACAACAATGAGCATCTCATTTACTACTTTTATCCTCTTGTCAACATATAACAATCATTGGTTGACTCAAAACTGGGGAATCATATCAGTCTGACTCAATTAACTTCACAACAAAGCTTACTCAACATAACAGAGTAAACAATTCAAGTTAATGTAAATTAACATAGGCTTATCGAAGATTACCTGACAATCTTAAGCCCACGAGTGTTGAGGAAACATGAAATATACCAATCAGATAATCATGTTCCTCCGTCTCTGCAATCAAACAACAACTTTACAACTTGTTAAGGGTTAGTACATATTCAACTAACTATCTTCTCATACATCAACTAATCAACTAAACCCACACCTTCTGGAATGTTTGACTCAACTCAATCAAAGTTTAGGATTGAACATTCTATCATGCTCAATTCACCCAAACTATTGCTCTGATACCAACTTATAACACCCCTCGTTTCATTATAAACAATTAATATAATAATGGCGACTCGGAAGCGTATATTTAAAACATACTGTCAATGTATTCAAAATGTCAATAAACTTTTTCAAACTAAATACATGACATTTCAACAAACTCGGTGTTATATAATTCAAAACGTCTCTTTAGTTATCAAAATAACATCAGAGTAAAAGCCTGTCAAACATTCCATCCAGTCAAAACACTTCCTACCCTGCCCAATATGTCCCATCTATTACAACCTGCAGGAAGAACTGTGGTGGGGTTAGCACAACGCTAAGTGAGTGAACCAATAACAACAGTCCAACTCAGCATAACAATCTGTTTACATCAAATAAAATAAACAGACAATAAACAATGAATCAATCATTCAATCACTAGCCGACATTCACAATGTCATTCAAGCTATGTCAAGAGGACCGGTGGTCCCTGAGAAACCATATACCGGTTTGGCACCCAGGAACACTTATCGTTCAACTGTATTGGCCTATACAGCACGACCGATAACTTGTTGTCGATCACACACGACCTAGATCTCCAAACTAACATTTCAAGTTTCCGAGATCTCCTGTCGTCTACAACAACAACAAGTCCAACTATCAAATCAAGTTGACCTCTGAATCTTACACACTGGCACAATCTCAGCCAAGTAAGCAAACATTTAAACTATCATGGTAAGATATCTCAACAGATGCATCATATCAAAGTAATACTTTAAATTACTTGTTGTAAATTAAATCATTACAACTAAATCACACTGAGAGTACGGGTCCACTCACCGACACCTCAGCCGCAAGCTCAGAAGTCTAATATTACTGAGCCTTCTACACATTTCTTAATTTGAAGAACACTGAATTGAGATAGTGATTAGGATGAAACTAGAATCATTCACAGCTCCAAATTCACTTTCAATTTGTTTCTGAGTTTTGATTTGGATTTCTAAAGGTTTTGGATGATTTTCAAGTTTCTTATGAAACTTTCCTAAAATAGAAAGCTAAATATATAGTCGGTTCACAAACCGCCTTCAATTATATGGGTATAATTTAATACCCCATCTCAATCTATTGTCTGGAACCCGAAAACCACTTACGAGCCCAAACATTTTATTATACCATCAACTATATTAATTTACAACAATTAATAATTCACTTATCACATTGGAATATTCGACTCCTATTCCAATTATTTCACTAATTCAAACAATATTATTTCCAAACACATTTAAATACTAATTTAAATCAAGAAATAATATAACACAACTAGGTCCATTTCGAGGATGTTACATATAACATGATAGAAAGTAATGAAATTATGATCTAGTGTTTATGAGAATTCTAGTGTTTATGTTAGATTATTATGAAATTATAAAATAAGCTTAATAGTGTAATTAGAAGTGTTAATAGAGTATGAATATGATTAATAGTTAGCTTAATGATGATTAGTGTCTAAAAGTGTTGTATGTATCATATATGAATTATGTAGGTGATAAAGACGTGGAGTGCTTTCAATGGTGAAATCGACTAATAGAGTATGGTGAGTGATACGTGGGTTAAACAGGTGATTTGGTTGTGTAGTACCGTATAGCTTGCGGGCTAAAGGTTTGCACAATCAAGGAAAGTTAATTGTTATGTTTGTTTATTTATGTTATTGCTTATAATAGTTAATTGTGTTAAATTACTTGTTATGTTTAATTGTTATGTGAATACATGTTATTTGGAAAAGTCAGTAGTGATTATCTCATTAGCGAGTAATGAGTATGTCACTAGCTTGAAGGTAAAGGAAAGAATTGGTGGAGAATAGTGTATGATTCGATTGTGTTGGATCCAGATTACTGTTGAGTAAGACGCTACACAATTGGGTGTAAGATAACTTGATAATATATGTAGATTAAATATTTGAGATTTTGTGATTACGATGTTATGTTAAATTAATAGTGTATGATTCGATTGTGTTGGATCCGGATTACTGTTGGGTAAGAGGCTACACAATTGGGCAGAAGATAAAGTGTTAATATATGTGGATTATGTGGAATATGCGTATACAGTGAAAGATTATTAGTATGCACATTGTTGCGGTATGGTACTCAGTGAAATAGTGTTAGCATGCATATCAATGTGATATGGTGCTCAGTGATTAGTGTTCAGTGTTCAGAGCATAGTGATGTTGTGATTATGTTATTGTATTGATATATGTTGAGTGTTATGTTGATTGCTTGTTTAATTGCCTGTGTACTCACTAAGCAGTTGTGCTTACCCGTTCAGTGTTTATTATGTAGGTTGAAGTTTTGCTAGAGACATGTGGATAGAGAATGTGCTTGTGGTAGTTTGATTGATATGGAGCTAGCTATGCGGTTAGAATTGCTTTATTCTTTTGAATTATTGTTTTGATATGCAATTGTGTAATTCGCCCAAATAAAGAATTTTTGAAGTGAATATGTTAGTCAAAGTGTTGTAGTTGACTTTGAAAGTCAATTAATGAAAAGAGTCTAGTGTATGTGGTTTAAAAGTGTATGAAGTTATATAATTGATTGAAATTATTAAAATGTGGTGAAAGAGTTAAATGTGATTGGTTGGTCAAATGAGAAGTTGACATACAGTCAACAATGTTGTACGAGTCAAACATGTGTGGTATTGGGTAATGTGGTGGTGTTATGTAGTAAATTTGGTGAAAGTGTCCAAATGGACACCAAAACGGGTCAAAAGGGTTAAATCGGGTTAGAATATACTTATGTGGGTTTGGTCAATGGCGTTAGACTTGTTTTGGTATGTTGATCATGTGTGCAAAAAGTTAGAGTTCAAGTGTTCATGGTTTGTGATTTGAGTTGTAGTAAAAAAAGTGGTTAAAATGGTCGAAAAGTGGTTATATGTCCGTTTTCTCGTAAAACGTGAATTTTGAAAAAGTGCAAAAATAGAAAGTTTTATTTGGTCATAGTACACGTGCCTGCAAAATTTCAGAGTCTAAGTGTTTACGAGTAAAAAGTTATGCACTTTTGAAATTGGATCAAAAGTATAAGTTTTTGCTGATACACGGGATCCCGGTGGGATCATAACCATTAGGGTGGGATCGTTGGTTGTCTTTCGATCAGGCCATTTGATCCCGGTGGGATAATTCACGAACCCGGTGGGATCGTTGTCAGGTCTAGTTTTGAGTTTTAATTTGGAGTTAAACGTTTCCGTAGCGTATCTTATGTTTATATAAGTCATATTTTAGATGTGGGACCTAATAGAGTGTGTTTTCAGTGTTAGGTATAAAAAAAAATGGTTCTGTTTTCGGGGCGTTTCAAGTTGGTATCAGAGCAATGGTTTGAGAGAGTTAGGTAATCCGCGATAGGATTGCTTAAGCTTAAACCATTATGATTGTTTGATTTGTTATGATTATGATTACGTTTAATAGTTAACTTTGATTTATTTGAACTAATGTGATTATGTGTTTAATTGTTAAATTAGTTATTATGTGTTATGTGTTTGTGTGGGAATCACATTGAAAAACAATGATATGAGATAGCTTGAAAATGAAGTGTGTATAACATAATATGTCTACGCCTGATCACTGTAGTTATATTATGCTAGTTCACATGGAATTGTTGGAGTTATCAAATATCAAAGTGATTTAATGTGATTGTTAGAATAGAGTGTAAGGGAAGAGGTGTTTAACATATGTGAATTACGGGTTAGATATTATGATAGGCAGAGATAATAGAGAAAGTAGGATTAATAGACTCGTATTTAATGATACGTATTTCACTTATTATGTGAAGCCAATATGTAAGGGATATATGATTAAGAACTTGTAGAGTTAGTATTGATAATGTACGTGGTGGTGCTAGAGAATAGTAATATATGCGTTTAAGTATGACCAGTGAACTAAGTGAAGTGTTCTAAAGATGATTAAATGTTTGTGCATAAGTAGAGATAGTGTTGAGTCAGAATAGTACGGGTGCCATTCGTGAGGACACGAATGAGATAAGTGGGGGAGAGTTGTAACACCCCAAATTTTAGGAATTTAATATCGTACGCGGATATATTTTTATTATGAAATAATAAAATGTAGATAAAGAGATATAGTGGAAAACATAAATGAGTTTCTCAGTTCCAGACTGTAAAACAAAGGGGATTTAAAATAAAGAGTTAGATAGATACGTGGGGGTCTGTGGAGTATTCTATATCATTTTTAAACATCCAGAGACAATTCCTTCAAGTGAAGAAATCGCAGGAGATTAAACCATAGCAAAACTTCCTCTAAAAATATTGATTCAAGCTTCTAATCTTCAATTCATCATCCCTTCTATCATCTCTAATCTTTGTAAGTATTGATTTCCTTAGTTTTAACCTAGTTCATGGGAGTTTCATGAGAGTTTGATGGGTTTTGTAAAATTAAGGGTTTCAATCCGAATTTAGGGTTTTAATTTGATGGAATTGATGATAATTAGTTGTAATAAGCTTGTTAGTGATCATATAACATATTGAAAGTGATTTCTCTATGATTTAATCTAGGGTTTTGAATTTTCATGGGGTTTTTAAGGGTTAATGATTTTAATCCGAAAATTAGGGTTTGAATATGATTAAATCAGTGTTAATTAGTGTTTTGATTATGATTATAAACTATGTATCATCATGTATGTGATTAAATTGAAGTATGTAGCATATGATCAAAGTGGGGTTTTGATGGAAATCCATGAACTAGTGATTTATGATATGAAATTAGTTTAATTAGTGTTAATTAGTGTTTTTATGATGGTTAGTGATGATATAATATAACACCCCTCGTTTCATTATAAACAATTAATATAATAATGGCGACTCGGAAGCGTATATTTAAAACATACTGTCAATGTATTCAAAATGTCAATAAACTTTTTCAAACTAAATACATGACATTTCAACAAACTCGGTGTTATATAATTCAAAACGTCTCTTTAGTTATCAAAATAACATCAGAGTAAAAGCCTGTCAAACATTCCATCCAGTCAAAACACTTCCTACCCTGCCCAATATGTCCCATCTATTACAACCTGCAGGAAGAACTGTGGTGGGGTTAGCACAACGCTAAGTGAGTGAACCAATAACAACAGTCCAACTCAGCATAACAATCTGTTTACATCAAATAAAATAAACAGACAATAAACAATGAATCAATCATTCAATCACTAGCCGACATTCACAATGTCATTCAAGCTATGTCAAGAGGACCGGTGGTCCCTGAGAAACCATATACCGGTTTGGCACCCAGGAACACTTATCGTTCAACTGTATTGGCCTATACAGCACGACCGATAACTTGTTGTCGATCACACACGACCTAGATCTCCAAACTAACATTTCAAGTTTCCGAGATCTCCTGTCGTCTACAACAACAACAAGTCCAACTATCAAATCAAGTTGACCTCTGAATCTTACACACTGGCACAATCTCAGCCAAGTAAGCAAACATTTAAACTATCATGGTAAGATATCTCAACAGATGCATCATATCAAAGTAATACTTTAAATTACTTGTTGTAAATTAAATCATTACAACTAAATCACACTGAGAGTACGGGTCCACTCACCGACACCTCAGCCGCAAGCTCAGAAGTCTAATATTACTGAGCCTTCTACACATTTCTTAATTTGAAGAACACTGAATTGAGATAGTGATTAGGATGAAACTAGAATCATTCACAGCTCCAAATTCACTTTCAATTTGTTTCTGAGTTTTGATTTGGATTTCTAAAGGTTTTGGATGATTTTCAAGTTTCTTATGAAACTTTCCTAAAATAGAAAGCTAAATATATAGTCGGTTCACAAACCGCCTTCAATTATATGGGTATAATTTAATACCCCATCTCAATCTATTGTCTGGAACCCGAAAACCACTTACGAGCCCAAACATTTTATTATACCATCAACTATATTAATTTACAACAATTAATAATTCACTTATCACATTGGAATATTCGACTCCTATTCCAATTATTTCACTAATTCAAACAATATTATTTCCAAACACATTTAAATACTAATTTAAATCAAGAAATAATATAACACAACTAGGTCCATTTCGAGGATGTTACATATAACATGATAGAAAGTAATGAAATTATGATCTAGTGTTTATGAGAATTCTAGTGTTTATGTTAGATTATTATGAAATTATAAAATAAGCTTAATAGTGTAATTAGAAGTGTTAATTGAGTATGAATATGATTAATAGTTAGCTTAATGATGATTAGTGTCTAAAAGTGTTGTATGTATCATATATGAATTATGTAGGTGATAAAGACGTGGAGTGCTTTCAATGGTGAAATCGACTAATAGAGTATGGTGAGTGATACGTGGGTTAAACAGGTGATTTGGTTGTGTAGTACCGTATAGCTTGCGGGCTAAAGGTTTGCACAATCAAGGAAAGTTAATTGTTATGTTTGTTTATTTATGTTATTGCTTATAATAGTTAATTGTGTTAAATTACTTGTTATGTTTAATTGTTATGTGAATACATGTTATTTGGAAAAGTCAGTAGTGATTATCTCATTAGCGAGTAATGAGTATGTCACTAGCTTGAAGGTAAAGGAAAGAATTGGTGGAGAATAGTGTATGATTCGATTGTGTTGGATCCAGATTACTGTTGAGTAAGACGCTACACAATTGGGTGTAAGATAACTTGATAATATATGTAGATTAAATATTTGAGATTTTGTGATTACGATGTTATGTTAAATTAATAGTGTATGATTCGATTGTGTTGGATCCGGATTACTGTTGGGTAAGAGGCTACACAATTGGGCAGAAGATAAAGTGTTAATATATGTGGATTATGTGGAATATGCGTATACAGTGAAAGATTATTAGTATGCACATTGTTGCGGTATGGTACTCAGTGAAATAGTGTTAGCATGCATATCAATGTGATATGGTGCTCAGTGATTAGTGTTCAGTGTTCAGAGCATAGTGATGTTGTGATTATGTTATTGTATTGATATATGTTGAGTGTTATGTTGATTGCTTGTTTAATTGCCTGTGTACTCACTAAGCAGTTGTGCTTACCCGTTCAGTGTTTATTATGTAGGTTGAAGTTTTGCTAGAGACATGTGGATAGAGAATGTGCTTGTGGTAGTTTGATTGATATGGAGCTAGCTATGCGGTTAGAATTGCTTTATTCTTTTGAATTATTGTTTTGATATGCAATTGTGTAATTCGCCCAAATAAAGAATTTTTGAAGTGAATATGTTAGTCAAAGTGTTGTAGTTGACTTTGAAAGTCAATTAATGAAAAGAGTCTAGTGTATGTGGTTTAAAAGTGTATGAAGTTATATAATTGATTGAAATTATTAAAATGTGGTGAAAGAGTTAAATGTGATTGGTTGGTCAAATGAGAAGTTGACATACAGTCAACAATGTTGTACGAGTCAAACATGTGTGGTATTGGGTAATGTGGTGGTGTTATGTAGTAAATTTGGTGAAAGTGTCCAAATGGACACCAAAACGGGTCAAAAGGGTTAAATCGGGTTAGAATATACTTATGTGGGTTTGGTCAATGGCGTTAGACTTGTTTTGGTATGTTGATCATGTGTGCAAAAAGTTAGAGTTCAAGTGTTCATGGTTTGTGATTTGAGTTGTAGTAAAAAAAGTGGTTAAAATGGTCGAAAAGTGGTTATATGTCCGTTTTCTCGTAAAACGTGAATTTTGAAAAAGTGCAAAAATAGAAAGTTTTATTTGGTCATAGTACACGTGCCTGCAAAATTTCAGAGTCTAAGTGTTTACGAGTAAAAAGTTATGCACTTTTGAAATTGGATCAAAAGTATAAGTTTTTGCTGATACACGGGATCCCGGTGGGATCATAACCATTAGGGTGGGATCGTTGGTTGTCTTTCGATCAGGCCATTTGATCCCGGTGGGATAATTCACGAACCCGGTGGGATCGTTGTCAGGTCTAGTTTTGAGTTTTAATTTGGAGTTAAACATTTCCGTAGCGTATCTTATGTTTATATAAGTCATATTTTAGATGTGGGACCTAATAGAGTGTGTTTTCAGTGTTAGGTATAAAAAAAAATGGTTCTGTTTTCGGGGCGTTTCAAGTTGGTATCAGAGCAATGGTTTGAGAGAGTTAGGTAATCCGCGATAGGATTGCTTAAGCTTAAACCATTATGATTGTTTGATTTGTTATGATTATGATTACGTTTAATAGTTAACTTTGATTTATTTGAACTAATGTGATTATGTGTTTAATTGTTAAATTAGTTATTATGTGTTATGTGTTTGTGTGGGAATCACATTGAAAAACAATGATATGAGATAGCTTGAAAATGAAGTGTGTATAACATAATATGTCTACGCCTGATCACTGTAGTTATATTATGCTAGTTCACATGGAATTGTTGGAGTTATCAAATATCAAAGTGATTTAATGTGATTGTTAGAATAGAGTGTAAGGGAAGAGGTGTTTAACATATGTGAATTACGGGTTAGATATTATGATAGGCAGAGATAATAGAGAAAGTAGGATTAATAGACTCGTATTTAATGATACGTATTTCACTTATTATGTGAAGCCAATATGTAAGGGATATATGATTAAGAACTTGTAGAGTTAGTATTGATAATGTACGTGGTGGTGCTAGAGAATAGTAATATATGCGTTTAAGTATGACCAGTGAACTAAGTGAAGTGTTCTAAAGATGATTAAATGTTTGTGCATAAGTAGAGATAGTGTTGAGTCAGAATAGTACGGGTGCCATTCGTGAGGACACGAATGAGATAAGTGGGGGAGAGTTGTAACACCCCAAATTTTAGGAATTTAATATCGTACGCGGATATATTTTTATTATGAAATAATAAAATGTAGATAAAGAGATATAGTGGAAAACATAAATGAGTTTCTCAGTTCCAGACTGTAAAACAAAGGGGATTTAAAATAAAGAGTTAGATAGATACGTGGGGGTCTGTGGAGTATTCTATATCATTTTTAAACATCCAGAGACAATTCCTTCAAGTGAAGAAATCGCAGGAGATTAAACCATAGCAAAACTTCCTCTAAAAATATTGATTCAAGCTTCTAATCTTCAATTCATCATCCCTTCTATCATCTCTAATCTTTGTAAGTATTGATTTCCTTAGTTTTAACCTAGTTCATGGGAGTTTCATGAGAGTTTGATGGGTTTTGTAAAATTAAGGGTTTCAATCCGAATTTAGGGTTTTAATTTGATGGAATTGATGATAATTAGTTGTAATAAGCTTGTTAGTGATCATATAACATATTGAAAGTGATTTCTCTATGATTTAATCTAGGGTTTTGAATTTTCATGGGGTTTTTAAGGGTTAATGATTTTAATCCAAAAATTAGGGTTTGAATATGATTAAATCAGTGTTAATTAGTGTTTTGATTATGATTATAATCTATGTATCATCATGTATGTGATTAAATTGAAGTATGTAGCATATGATCAAAGTGGGGTTTTGATGGAAATCCATGAACTAGTGATTTATGATATGAAATTAGTTTAATTAGTGTTAATTAGTGTTTTTATGATGGTTAGTGATGATATAACATGATAGAAAGTAATGAAATTATGATCTAGTGTTTATGAGAATTCTAGTGTTTATGTTAGATTATTATGAAATTATAAAATAAGCTTAATAGTGTAATTAGAAGTGTTAATAGAGTATGAATATGATTAATAGTTAGCTTAATGATGATTAGTGTCTAAAAGTGTTGTATGTATCATATATGAATTATGTAGGTGATAAAGACGTGGAGTGCTTTCAATGGTGAAATCGACTAATAGAGTATGGTGAGTGATACGTGGGTTAAACAGGTGATTTGGTTGTGTAGTACCGTATAGCTTGCGGGCTAAAGGTTTGCACAATCAAGGAAAGTTAATTGTTATGTTTGTTTATTTATGTTATTGCTTATAATAGTTAATTGTGTTAAATTACTTGTTATGTTTAATTGTTATGTGAATACATGTTATTTGGAAAAGTCAGTAGTGATTATCTCATTAGCGAGTAATGAGTATGTCACTAGCTTGAAGGTAAAGGAAAGAATTGGTGGAGAATAGTGTATGATTCGATTGTGTTGGATCCAGATTACTGTTGAGTAAGACGCTACACAATTGGGTGTAAGATAACTTGATAATATATGTAGATTAAATATTTGAGATTTTGTGATTACGATGTTATGTTAAATTAATAGTGTATGATTCGATTGTGTTGGATCCGGATTACTGTTGGGTAAGAGGCTACACAATTGGGCAGAAGATAAAGTGTTAATATATGTGGATTATGTGGAATATGCGTATACAGTGAAAGATTATTAGTATGCACATTGTTGCGGTATGGTACTCAGTGAAATAGTGTTAGCATGCATATCAATGTGATATGGTGCTCAGTGATTAGTGTTCAGTGTTCAGAGCATAGTGATGTTGTGATTATGTTATTGTATTGATATATGTTGAGTGTTATGTTGATTGCTTGTTTAATTGCCTGTGTACTCACTAAGCAGTTGTGCTTACCCGTTCAGTGTTTATTATGTAGGTTGAAGTTTTGCTAGAGACATGTGGATAGAGAATGTGCTTGTGGTAGTTTGATTGATATGGAGCTAGCTATGCGGTTAGAATTGCTTTATTCTTTTGAATTATTGTTTTGATATGCAATTGTGTAATTCGCCCAAATAAAGAATTTTTGAAGTGAATATGTTAGTCAAAGTGTTGTAGTTGACTTTGAAAGTCAATTAATGAAAAGAGTCTAGTGTATGTGGTTTAAAAGTGTATGAAGTTATATAATTGATTGAAATTATTAAAATGTGGTGAAAGAGTTAATGTGATTGGTTGGTCAAATGAGAAGTTGACATACAGTCAACAATGTTGTACGAGTCAAACATGTGTGGTATTGGGTAATGTGGTGGTGTTATGTAGTAAATTTGGTGAAAGTGTCCAAATGGACACCAAAACGGGTCAAAAGGGTTAAATCGGGTTAGAATATACTTATGTGGGTTTGGTCAATGGCGTTAGACTTGTTTTGGTATGTTGATCATGTGTGCAAAAAGTTAGAGTTCAAGTGTTCATGGTTTGTGATTTGAGTTGTAGTAAAAAAAGTGGTTAAAATGGTCGAAAAGTGGTTATATGTCCGTTTTCTCGTAAAACGTGAATTTTGAAAAAGTGCAAAAATAGAAAGTTTTATTTGGTCATAGTACACGTGCCTGCAAAATTTCAGAGTCTAAGTGTTTACGAGTAAAAAGTTATGCACTTTTGAAATTGGATCAAAAGTATAAGTTTTTGCTGATACACGGGATCCCGGTGGGATCATAACCATTAGGGTGGGATCGTTGGTTGTCTTTTGATCAGGCCATTTGATCCCGGTGGGATAATTCACGATCCCGGTGGGATTGTTGTCAGGTCTAGTTTTGAGTTTTAATTTGGAGTTAAACGTTTCTGTAGCGTATCTTATGTTTATATAAGTCATATTTTAGATGTGGGACCTAATAGAGTGTGTTTTCAGTGTTAGGTAAAAAAAAAATGGTTCTGTTTTCGGGGCGTTTCAAGTTGGTATCAGAGCAATGGTTTGAGAGAGTTAGGTAATCCGCGATAGGATTGCTTAAGCTTAAACCATTATGATTGTTTGATTTGTTATGATTATGATTACGTTTAATAGTTAACTTTGATTTATTTGAACTAATGTGATTATGTGTTTAATTGTTAAATTAGTTATTATGTGTTATGTGTTTGTGTGGGAATCACATTGAAAAACAATGATATGAGATAGCTTGAAAATGAAGTGTGTATAACATAATATGTCTACGCCTGATCACTGTAGTTATATTATGCTAGTTCACATGGAATTGTTGGAGTTATCAAATATCAAAGTGATTTAATGTGATTGTTAGAATAGAGTGTAAGGGAAGAGGTGTTTAACATATGTGAATTACGGGTTAGATATTATGATAGGCAGAGATAATAGAGAAAGTAGGATTAATAGACTCGTATTTAATGATACGTATTTCACTTATTATGTGAAGCCAATATGTAAGGGATATATGATTAAGAACTTGTAGAGTTAGTATTGATAATGTACGTGGTGGTGCTAGAGAATAGTAATATATGCGTTTAAGTATGACCAGTGAACTAAGTGAAGTGTTCTAAAGATGATTAAATGTTTGTGCATAAGTAGAGATAGTGTTGAGTCAGAATAGTACGGGTGCCATTCGTGAGGACACGAATGAGATAAGTGGGGGAGAGTTGTAACACCCCAAATTTTAGGAATTTAATATCGTACGCGGATATATTTTTATTATGAAATAATAAAATGTAGATAAAGAGATATAGTGGAAAACATAAATGAGTTTCTCAGTTCCAGACTGTAAAACAAAGGGGATTTAAAATAAAGAGTTAGATAGATACGTGGGGGTCTGTGGAGTATTCTATATCATTTTTAAACATCCAGAGACAATTCCTTCAAGTGAAGAAATCGCAGGAGATTAAACCATAGCAAAACTTCCTCTAAAAATATTGATTCAAGCTTCTAATCTTCAATTCATCATCCCTTCTATCATCTCTAATCTTTGTAAGTATTGATTTCCTTAGTTTTAACCTAGTTCATGGGAGTTTCATGAGAGTTTGATGGGTTTTGTAAAATTAAGGGTTTCAATCCGAATTTAGGGTTTTAATTTGATGGAATTGATGATAATTAGTTGTAATAAGCTTGTTAGTGATCATATAACATATTGAAAGTAATTTCTCTATGATTTAATCTAGGGTTTTGAATTTTCATGGGGTTTTTAAGGGTTAATGATTTTAATCCAAAAATTAGGGTTTGAATATGATTAAATCAGTGTTAATTAGTGTTTTGATTATGATTATAAACTATGTATCATCATGTATGTGATTAAATTGAAGTATGTAGCATATGATCAAAGTGGGGTTTTGATGGAAATCCATGAACTAGTGATTTATGATATGAAATTAGTTTAATTAGTGTTAATTAGTGTTTTTATGATGGTTAGTGATGATATAACATGATAGAAAGTAATGAAATTATGATCTAGTGTTTATGAGAATTCTAGTGTTTATGTTAGATTATTATGAAATTATAAAATAAGCTTAATAGTGTAATTAGAAGTGTTAATAGAGTATGAATATGATTAATAGTTAGCTTAATGATGATTAGTGTCTAAAAGTGTTGTATGTATCATATATGAATTATGTAGGTGATAAAGACGTGGAGTGCTTTCAATGGTGAAATTGACTAATAGAGTATGGTGAGTGATACGGGGGTTAAACAAGTGATTTGGTTGTGTAGTACCGTATAGCTTGCGGGCTAAAGGTTTGCACAATCAAGGAAAGTTAATTGTTATGTTTGTTTATTTATGTTATTGCTTATAATAGTTAATTGTGTTAAATTACTTGTTATGTTTAATTGTTATGTGAATACATGTTATTTGGAAAAGTCAGTAGTGATTATCTCATTAGCGAGTAATGAGTATGTCACTAGCTTGAAGGTAAAGGAAAGAATTGGTGGAGAATAGTGTATGATTCGATTGTGTTGGATCCAGATTACTGTTGAGTAAGAGGCTACACAATTGGGTGTAAGATAACTTGATAATATATGTAGATTAAATATTTGAGATTTTGTGATTACGATGTTATGTTAAATTAATAGTGTATGATTCGATTGTGTTGGATCCGGATTACTGTTGGGTAAGAGGCTACACAATTGGGCAGAAGATAAAGTGTTAAATATGTGGATTATGTGGAATATGTGTATACAGTGAAATATTATTAGTATGCACATTGTTGCGGTATGGTACTCAGTGAAATAGTGTTAGCATGCATATCAATGTGATTTGGTGCTCAGTGATTAGTGTTCAGTGTTCAGAGCATAGTGATGTTGTGATTATGTTATTGTATTGATATATGTTGAGTGTTATGTTGATTGCTTGTTTAATTGCCTGTGTACTCACTAAGCAGTTGTGCTTACCCGTTCAGTGTTTATTATGTAGGTTGAAGTTTTGCTAGAGACATGTGGATAGAGAATGTGTTTGTGGTAGTTTGATTGATATGGAGCTAGCTATGCGGTTAGAATTGCTTTATTCTTTTGAATTATTGTTTTGATATGCAATTGTGTAATTCGCCCAAATAAAGAGTTTTTGAAGTGAATATGTTAGTTAAAGTGTTGTAGTTGACTTTGAAAGTCAATTAATGAAAAGAGTCTAGTGTATGTGGTTTAAAAGTGTATGAAGTTATATAATTGATTGAAATTATTAAAATGTGGTGAAAGAGTTAAATGTGATTGGTTGGTCAAATGAGAAGTTGACATACAGTCAACAATGTTGTACGAGTCAAACATGTGTGGTATTGGGTAATGTGGTGGTGTTATGTAGTAAATTTGGTGAAAGTGTCCAAATGGACACCAAAACGGGTCAAAAGGGTTAAATCGGGTTAGAATGTACTTATGTGGGTTTGGTCAATGGTGTTAGACTTGTTTTGGTATGTTGATCATGTGTGCAAAAAGTTAGAGTTCAAGTGTTCATGGTTTGTGATTTGAGTTGTAGTAAAAAAAGTGGTTAAAATGGTCGAAAAGTGGTTATATGTCCGTTTTCTCGTAAAACGTGAATTTTGAAAAAGTGCATAAATAGAAAGTTTTATTTGGTCATAGTACACGTGCCTGCAAAATTTCAGAGTCTAAGTGTTTACGAGTAAAAAGTTATGCACTTTTGAAATTGGATCAAAAGTATAAGTTTTTGCTGATACACGGGATCCCGGTGGGATCATAACCATTAGGGTGGGATCGTTGGTTGTCTTTTGATCAGGCCATTTGATCCCGGTGGGATAATTCACGATCCCGGTGGGATTGTTGTCAGGTCTAGTTTTGAGTTTTAATTTGGAGTTAAACGTTTCCGTAGCGTATCTTATGTTTATATAAGTCATATTTTAGATGTGGGACCTAATAGAGTGTGTTTTCAGTGTTAGGTAAAAAAAAAAATGGTTCTGTTTTCGGGGCGTTTCATAATTGCATCTTGTTGACTAAAGACTTTTGCTTTAATAGTTTGTGTGTCTACCTTATATGCCTCAATTTTGTTATCATAAAGTTTCTCATTAGCTTTAAGAAAATTGTTTGATTCGCTAAGTTTGACAACTTTTTCTCGCAACTCTAAATTGTCATATTGATAATTCTCAAGAGATTCAGTCAATGTAAAACAGGAAACACAGTTTATGGGTACCTCAGGTTCATCATGTACCTCATGTATCTTTGCCAAAAGCGCACTGTGTTGAACCTCTCCTTGAAGTGCACTAAAATCAAACACTCCCAGAGAATACACCGTCATAGCCTGTGATGTTGTGTTTTTCTCTGGAGTCGTTGGAGCTGTAGGAGTAGTGAATCCAGATGAAGGATATTTTTCTTTCTCACACTCCTTAGCAAAGTGCCCATGAATCTGACAGTTCTTGCATTTCACTTTGCTTTTATTAAAACCAAGACCTGTATCACCATCGTCATCCAGGTCCTTTTTGCCCGTTCTCTGAAGAAATTTCTTAGTTCTTTGGGTTATCATGGCCATGCTCCATTTGATATCCATCTGTAACACCCGCCAAATTAGGACTAGTAATTAGTGCCTAATCGTATGTTAATACGTGTAATTAGTTCTTTGTTAGGCTAATTAATGTATCGAATTATATATATTGTTGAATATATACGAAAATGCGATTTGATTAAATCGTACGCAATTTAAATCGAATGTATTTCGATTAAATTTAATACGGACGTTGGTGACCAATTTTATTAAATAACGCTTTTATGTCAAAAATATTATTATGATAATATTTCGTATTCAATACGTATCGTACAAACAGAACTTACACAATTTAAAATATTAAAACGCGCAAACTAAATAAACAAACTTACATTTTATAACTCAAATATAAATTGATTTGTAAAGTATTTAAATAAAATATCGCGTAATAAATTATATTTTAAAACTTACCACTTAATATGTAAAATAATTAATTAACGTTTAAACGACGGAGCAAACGAACACCGCACGGAGCATGGAGACGGAGGCTGAAAAGTGGGGCTTCCACCTACAACCTCCATCTCTCTCTTTCTCCTCCTCTCATTTCACTCAACTCTCTTTCTCTTTCTCCTCTCTTTTCTCTCAAATCACAAAAACCCACAACCTCACAAAATCACCAAATAAACATACTAAACGCACTCGGATTTCGTTACTACTTTGGAAGAAAACATTCACCTTCTCCCGATCTATCATCCTATCTTTTCGGATTTCTCATCCGACACTTTGTAAGTTTCCGACAAATCCCGAAATCTCTCGTTTTTAAGTGTTTTTGCTTGTTAGTGGTTTGGATCAACTTATAATGTCCAAATATGGGTTGGGTAAAAGTTTTGGACCGAACGGAAACCTAAAAACTCGTTTTCGACACATTTTCCGGCCATCAGACTGTAACGTCGCTTTTGGACCCAGATTTATGCGACGTCAGCTTCAACGTCGCAAAACCCCTCGTGACGTCGCATGGTGCGACGTCAGTCACAACGTCACATTAAATTGCGACGTCGCATATAGCATCATCAGCCTTAACGTCGCCAATACCTCACCACGTCGCACTTAGCGACGCAAGCCCTTACGTCGCAGAAATCAACAACGTCGCATATAGCGACGCCACGTACAACGTCGCATTAAATTGCGAAACGTCGCCTTTAGCGACGTCATGCTCAACGTCGCAAACCCACCTGCGACGTCGACCCCAGCCAGGGGCTCTGCCCCTTGGACCCCGCCAGGGGCTGCCGCCCCTTGGACCCCACTACCAGGGGCGCTGCCCCCGGACCCCCGTACTTAGATTCCGTAACGGCTTCGAAAATAGAATCAAAACACATTTTTCATGAAATCAAAATAATAATAGTTGAGATTATTATTACAAATCCGTCACCAACGGGCCGTACATGTTTTCAAACATTCGAATCAATCAACCAAATTGTGGAGATTTGGACATTATAGTTTAATGAACAACTACAAGGGTGATCTTTTGAGATACCCAATCATGATTATAACCATCGCGTGTCGTGGACACCCTCAGGTTACAAGTCTTTGGACTTCATCACTCGGCTAATCAACTTACGTTTATTTAAACGCTTTCAGACTCAGGTGAGTCTCATAGCCCCTCTTTTTACTGTTTTACTCAGGGGTGTGATATATTGCTCAATTTTAACATGTGAACGCAAGTACAAACATTTCATATACTACATGAGTTTTTCAAAACTAATCATTTAAAGTCCTCCGTCAGCATAGTTGTTAATACGTTGTAGCGTGAATATTAGTATATGGTACCATATAGGATTGACCCACCTCGTCCGGGTTAGCAAGCACTAACCGGGTAAACGAACGTACTAATATTTGGGAAGACGAATGTTGATTAGGCATTCGTGGAGGCACCTCGCCCGGAATTCTCTATAGGGGACCTGGCCCTCGAGTTAAGCTCAACTATGTGCTCATGGCTGTATATGTAACACCCCCAAATTCGATGATTTGCGGAAGCTTGATTTGGGTGTTACTAATCAATAACAAAGCACAAAGATAAATAGCAAACGACTCTATATGCGTCGTTTTTACGAAATATATTAATAATTGAACTGTTTACAACATTTGAAGCTTTACATAGCTCGAGTTAAATAAAATGAGATTTCAGTACATAAGTACTTGTACAAAATATACTAATGCAAGAAAATCTCAATCGTCTGTATGCTGACTCGAGCTAAATCCTGAGCAGAAACATCCTACTGCTGGGTACCTGCGATATATGCTAAAAGGTCAGCTATAAAGCTGGTGAGCTCACAGGTTTGAAATCAGTTATATCGTATGAACCGCAAGATTTAAATAATGAATTGCATCCAGCAATTAAATAGTGAATTGCATCCAGCAATTTAATAATGAATTGCATCCAGCAATTAAATGATAATCATCGTGTATACATCCATGAGCACATAGTTGAGCTTAACTCGAGGGCCGGGTCCCCTATAGAGAATTCCGGGCGAGGTGCCTCCACGAATGCCTAATCAACATTCGTCTTCCCAAATATTAGTACGTCCGTTTACCCGGTTAGTGCTTGCTAACCCGGACGAGGAGGGTCAATCCTATATGGTACCATATACTAATATTCACGCTACAACGTATTAACAACTATGCTGACGGAGGACTTCAAATGATTAGTTTCGAAAAACTCATGTAGTATATGAAAAGTTGGTACTTGCGTTCACATGTTAAAAGTTTGAGCAGTATATCACACCCCTGAGTAAAACAGTAAAAAGAGGGGCTATGAGACTCACCTGAGTCTGAATGCGTTTAAACAAACGTAAGTTGATTAGCCGAAATGAAGTCCAAAGACTTGTAACCTGAGGGTGTCCACGACACGCGATGGTTATAAATATGATTGGGTATCTTAAAAGATCACCCCTGCAGTTGTTCGTCCAACTATAATGTCCAAATATCCACTATTTGGTTGATATGTTTAAGTGTTTGAAAAGTGTACGACCCGTTGGTGACGAGTTTGAAATAATAACTTCAAGTATTATTATCAAGTTATCGATGTTTTGCACTTACAAAGTGTCCCAAAGTGTTTTATAAGTCGTATCGTATAAAGATTTGAGGTTGTAAAAGTTCGATACTTAGTGAAATTTAAGTTGTAAATATTCTGTTTTATGCGTCACTTAAAGCGACACTCATGGGTTTAGGCGACACTTAGGAAGTGTCGCATGAAATGACTGATTCTGACTAATAGCGTCACTTGTGCAAGTGACGCATAGAGTGCGACACTTAAGGAAGTGTCGGTTGTAAGTGTCGGTATAAAGGTCATGAGTCACTAAGGTGAGTGACGGGTGAAATCAGGTTTGATGGTAGGCGTCACTTAGGCAAGTGACGCTATAAGTGTCGGTCATTAGTGACGGGTATTGAAAATGCGTCACTTAGGTAGTGACGGAAAAAGAGGGTTTTATGCGGCACTTAGGCAAGTGACGCAAAATTTGGGCTTTTAGCGACACTCAATGCGTCACTTAAGTGACGCACGAAGTGACGCTATACTGCATGCTTCATTGCGACACTTAAAGCTGTTGACGGGTTTTTGAGCCAAAAACGAGTTTTCGGGTTTCCGATCGGTCCAATATTTTTACCCAACCCTTATAGGGACATTATAAGTTGTTACAAACTACTAGAAAGTGAAAACACTTAAAAACGAGAGATTTCAGGATTTGTCGGAAACTTACAAAGTGTCGGATGAGAAATCCGAAAAGATAGCGTTGTAGATCGGGAAGTGGTGAACGTTTTTCTTCAAAGTGATGATGAGTTCCAAGGTCGTTTAGTGGTAGTATTTGACGATTTTTGTGATGTGGTGGTGATGAACTTTTTAGAGAGAAAATGGAGGAAGAGAGAGGAAAGAAAGATAGAAATGAGAAAGTGAGGTGGTGGGTTGGAGGTTATCCTCCAACTTTCAGTCTCCGCTCCCCGTGCGGTGTTCGTTTAAACGTTAAATAATTACTTTAAATATTAAATGGTACATTTTAAATACAAATTATTACGCGATATTTTATTTAATTATTTTACAAATAAGTTTACGTTTGAGTTATAAATGTAAGTTGGTTTATTTAGTTTGCGCGTTTTACATTTTAAATTGTGTAACTTTCTGATTGTACGATACGAATAAATACGAAATATTATTATAATAATATTTTTGACATAACAACGTTATTTAATAAAATTGGTCACCAACGTCCGTATTAAATTGAATCGAAATACATTCGATTTAAATTGCGTACGATTTAACCAAATCGCATTTTCGTATATATTCAACAATATATATAATTCGATACATTAATTAGCCTAACTAGGAACTAATTACATGTATTAACATATGATTAGGCACTAATTACTAGTCCTAATTTCGCGGGTGTTACATTCTTCCCCTATTAGAAGAATTTCGTCCCGAAATTTAGCTCGAAGTCGTGTTTGATGTGGAATCAGTAAAGAGTTGAGGATATTTGAGTCGCATTTGGTCTTCCCGTTCCCAGGTGAATTCCGGACCACGCCGCGAATTCCATCTGACCTTGACGATGGGAATACGACTTTGTTTCAGTTGTTTGACCTCACGGTCCATAATTTCAGCGGGTTCCTCAACGAAGTGAAGTTTATCGTCAACACGAATTTCATCTAATGGAATGATAAGTGTCTCATCAGATAGACACTTCTTCAGATTTGAAATATGAAAAGTAGGGTGCACGCTGCTGAGTTCGGGTGGCAGTTGCAATCGATAAGCTACGGGGCCAATCCGTTCGAGGATCTCAAAAGGCCCGATGTACCGGGGATTCAACTTCCCGCGTTTGCCAAAACGGATGACGCCTTTCCAAGGCGATACTTTTAAGAGTACTCGATGCCCAACTTGGAACTCGAGTGGTTTGCGTCTCACGTCAGCATAACTTTTCTGACGATCACGTGCGGCTTTGAGTCTGTTTTGGATTTCCACAATTTTCTCAGTGGTGGCGTGAATGAGTTCAGGACCAGTGAGTTGACTATCTCCCACTTCAGTCCAACAGATCGGTGATCGGCACTTACGACCGTATAGTGCCTCAAAAGGTGCAGCCTTAATGCTGGCGTGATAGCTGTTATTGTACGAGAATTCGCACAACGGTAGATGTTTTTCCCAGTTTGTACCGAAATCAACTACGCAGGCGCGTAGCATATCTTCCAAGGTTTGAATGGTTCGTTCACTTTGGCCATCGGTTTGAGGATGGTAAGCGGTACTCATATCGAGACGGGTACCCAAAGCTTTTTGAAGTGATTGCCAAAAGTGAGAGGTGAAACGGGCATCTCTGTCAGAGATGATCGAGATTGGAACACCGTGATGAGAAACGATTTCCTTGATGTATATCTGTGTAAAGCGTTCCATTTTATCGCTTTCCTTGATTGCCAGGAAATGAGTAGATTTGGTGAGGCGGTCAACGATCACCCAAATGGTATCGCAACCGTTCGACGACTTGGGTAGTTTGGTTATGAAATCCATGGCAATTTGATCCCATTTCCATTCAGGGATTTCAGGTTGTTGGAGTAAACCAGGAGGTTTCTGATGTTCGGTTTTGACTTTCGAGCAAGTAAGACACTTGCTGACATAGGTGGCGATTTCGGCTTTCATGTTCGGCCACCAGTAAAATTCCTTGATGCCGTGGTACATCTTATCGGATCCCGGATGAATAGAATATTTAGACTTGTGAGCCTCGTCCATCACCAAGTCTCGGAGGTTCCCAAAACTAGGCAACCAGATTCGGTTTGAGAAGCACCTAATACCGTTAGGTCTGATTTCGAATTGTTTGTCAATACCCCGTAAGGCTTCATTTTTGATGTGTTCAGATTTCAGGGCTTCGATCTGAGCGGTATGAATTTGAAGGGTAAGATCGTTATGAATGGTCATACTGAGGGCTCGGACTCGAAGTGGTTTTGATCGTTCCTTTCGACTGAGGGCATCGGCTACAACATTAGCCTTCCCTGGATGGTACTTGATCTCGCAATCATAATCGGTAAGCAACTCGACCCATCGACGTTGCCTCATATTGAGATCCTTCTGATCGAAGATATGTTGGAGACTTTTGTGATCGGTAAAGAGGGTGCACTTAGTGCCGTAGAGATAATGTCTCCAGATTTTGAGAGCAAAAACGACAGCTCCAAGTTCGAGATCGTGAGTGGTGTAGTTCTTTTCATGAATTTTCAGCTGTCGTGAGGCATAGGCAATAACTTTGTCTCGTTGCATCAATACACAACCGAGACCTTGGTGAGAAGCATCACAGTATACCACGAAGTCATCGGTGCCTTCGGGTAAGGATAGAATTGGAGCACTGCAAAGCTTTTGCTTCAGAAGTTGGAACGCTGATTCTTGTTTATCGGTCCAATCGAACCTTTTGTCCTTCTGAGTCAGTACCGTGAGTGGTTGAGCTATTTTAGAGAAATTTTCGATAAATCGCCGATAGTACCCAGCAAGACCCAAGAATTGTCGTACTTCAGTTGCAGAGGTGGGTGCTTGCCAGTCTTTGATAGCCTCGATCTTTGATGGGTCCACGTGAATTCCCTGACTGTCGATCACGTGACCAAGAAATTGAACGGTTTGAATCCAGAACTCACACTTAGAGAATTTAGCGTAAAGCTCCTCGTGTCTAAGTAGTTCAAGGATGGTTTTGAGGTGTTGCGCATGTTCTTGCTCGTTGCGCGAGTAAATGAGTATGTCATCAATAAAGACAATGACAAACTTATCGAGGTAAGGTTTGCACACCCGGTTCATGAGGTCCATGAATACAGCCGGTGCGTTGGTTAGACCAAAGGGCATCACTTGAAATTCGTAGTGCCCGTAACGAGTTCTAAAAGCAGTTTTTGGAATATCGGCGTCGCGAACTCGTAACTGATGATAGCCTGATCGCAGGTCGATTTTTGAGTAGAAACTTGAACCCTGAAGTTGGTCGAATAGATCATCAATGCGAGGAAGTGGATAGCTGTTCTTGACGGTCAATTTGTTCAATTCTCGGTAGTCGATGCACATTCGAAATGAACCGTCCTTCTTTTTGACAAATAAGACCGGAGCTCCCCAAGGTGAAGAACTCGGTCTAATGAATCCTCGATCCAGAAGTTCCTGTAACTGAGAGGACAACTCATGAAGTTCAGATGGGGCTAAACGGTATGGTGCGCGGGCCACCGGTGCGGCACCCGGCACGAGATCAATCGAGAACTCAACCTGTCTAAGCGGAGGTAGACCAGGTAGTTCTTCCGGAAAGACTTCGGGAAAGTCTCTAACAATTGGCACATCCTCAAGTCGCTTCTCCTCCGACTTCTTCTCTGTGATGTGTGCAAGTATTGCGGGGTAACCCTTTCTCAAAAATTTTCGGGTTTTTAAGCAGGAGATTATATTGAGTCCCGTCCCACCGGTCTCCCCCTGTATGATCAAGGTTCCACCAACGGCGAGTGGGATACGGACGATTTTATCATGACAAACGATTTCGGCTCGATGCTTGGACAACCAGTCCATTCCGATAATGACGTCGAAACTTCCGATTTCAATGGGTATAAGGTCGATCGAAAAGGTTTCGTCAGCTAGGTTTAAAGTGCAATTAGGTATCACACTGGTGGTTTCTACAAGTTTTCCATTTGCTAGCTCTACAGTGTACTTAACATCTAAGGCAACAGGAGTGATGTCAAGTAATGGGCAAAAATCATCGGAGATAAAGCTTCTATCAGCACCAGTATCAAATAGAACAGAAGCAGTTAAGTTGTTGAGGAGGAACATACCCGAGACCACATTCGGGTCTTGGCGGGCGTCCCCAGATTTGATGACGAAAGCTCTGCTGCGGGTGTTGTTGTTGTTGTTGCGGTTGTTGTTATTGTTGTTCTTCAGTTTTGGGCACGAGTCTCTGAAATGCCCAGGTTTCCCACACTCAAAGCATACTTTGGGTGGTCTGGTGTTGTTGTTGGATTTGTTGTTGGAGGGAGAGCGGCAGTCTTTGGTGAGGTGGCTGTACCTCTTGCAATTGTTGCAAAAGGGACCACAGGAACCCTCATGGTGACGATTGCACTTGGGACAATATGGTTTACTCCCAGTGTAGCCCCGGACGATGTCAGTGGTGGTGTTGTAATCTTTGATAGTGTCGGGTTTCTTGTTTTGTTGGTTGGAGGGGTTGTTGTGGTAGTCAGACCACTTGCGTTTGTTGTTATGGGAGGATGAAGCGGGTGGTTCAGAATCTTGGCTCATAGACATCAGGTCTTGGGCCAATTAGATTGCACCGTCAATGGTGGTTGGTTTGGAAGAGATGACGTGTCCCCGAACAAAATCAGGGAGACCAAGGGCGTACTTCCTGATTTTATCAGGTTCAGTGCTTACCATAGCTGGGCGGAGGGCAGCTAGTTGTTGAAACCTGGTGGTATAACCATCGATGTCACCACCCTGAACCTTCAAATTCCAAAACTCCTCATCTAGCTTTTGGAGTTTGGCGATCGAGCAGTATTTGGCAGTGAGTTTGGCTTTCAAATCCTCCCAAGTGATTTGGTAGGCAATGTCAGCACCCACTGATTGGGTATATGAATTCCACCAAGAGTGGGCATCATCTTCAAGAGAGCAGGTGGCGAAGTTTACTTTGTCGTTCTCCGCGCATTTGCTGACACGGAAAACAGTTTCCATTTTCTCGAACCATCTAATCAGTCCGATGGCTCCTTCAGAACCCTTGAAACTCGAGGGTTTGCAGCTTTGGAAGTCCTTGTAAGAACAAGGTTTGGTGGCAGAGGTTCCAGCGGTATCGCTGTTTCTGGTGGAGTTTGGTGGGGTATTCCGAGCTAAGGCTTCAGTAACAGCCTGGGTTATGAGTGAGGTAATCTGTGCATCGGTGTAAGGTCTGGTCTTTGGTGGCATGATTCTTCAATAAAAGAAATGAAGATACATGAGATTTTGCAAGAAAGTTGTATTTATCTCAGATGTGCATGTATAAAAGTAGTAATACATAACATCAACAGGAATAATGGCAATTAATATGAGTCGAAAACAGCAAGGAATATTTAATAGATAGTACGAGTTCAAAGGTTACATCCTACAGATGTATTACAAAAGATGTCGGGAATTGTTACATCCGACTGAATTATAGAGTAGATTACAAGGCAAAGACTACACTAGTCTTAACGTAGATTAATTTGTTCCATCATCGTGACAAGACGGTCCACAGTGTTTGCAAGCCTGCTAGCTTGCCGAGCGTTGTCTTCTGCTAGTGCAAGTCGTTGTGTTAGTCCACGCGCATATTCTTCTGCCTCAAGTGAGCGTTGCACACATTCATCCATCCTTTGTTGCAGAAGGGCATTTTCCACCCTTATTTCTATTATTTGGTTGCGAAGGACATCCATGTTGTTGTTAGTGGTTTCAAGATCGTCGGAGACTTGTTCTATGCGTTCAAGGGATGTAAGTCTCCAGTTTTCGTTGGTTTCCTGCAACACGACATCCATGGTACGAAGTCGTTGCTCGTGTTGATTCACCCTAGCGGCTAAAGCCGGCAAGGTGGAGTGAGTGGGGTACGGGCCAGCTCGAGGCAACCTAGAGTTCCTCCTTGCTACCCTTGGGTTCTGCGACCCGGATTGAGAACGAGATGAATTTGATGGAATGTTTGCCATTTCTGAGACAAAGCGTCAGTAAGATTGAGGCCTATATTCATATAGCTCCTATATAATATAGCCTATTGACTGTCTAGCATAAACATGTTTGAGTCTCGGTTCTCTTGAGGTCAGAGTCTTCTATTGTACCCTGTTCAGCCATAACTACTTTCAGGTCTTACATCATCTTTGCTTAATTGTACATAGTTGATCAGGCTATGTTAAATTAAACTCGTATGCTGTAATCACTGAACCAGTCATACTTAATAAGAAATACGGCCTAATGGTCATAGTCTAGGCTCACTAAATGCAAACTAGTTCACTATAACCTTAGGCTCTGATACCAATCTGTAACACCCCCAAATTCGATGATTTGCGGAAGCTTGATTTGGGTGTTACTAATCAATAACAAATCACAAAGATAAATAGCAAACGACTCTATATGCGTCGTTTTTACGAAATATATTAATAATTGAACTGTTTACAACATTTGAAGCTTTACATAGCTCGAGTTAAATAAAATGAGATTTCAGTACATAAGTACTTGTACAAAATATACTAATGCAAGAAAATCTCAATCGTCTGTATGCTGACTCGAGCTAAATCCTGAGCAGAAACATCCTACTGCTGGGTACCTGCGATATATGCTAAAAGGTCAGCTATAAAGCTGGTGAGCTCACAGGTTTGAAATCAGTTATATCGTATGAACCGCAAGATTTAAATAATGAATTGCATCCAGCAATTAAATAGTGAATTGCATCCAGCAATTTAATAATGAATTGCATCCAGCAATTAAATGATAATCATCGTGTATACATCCATGAGCACATAGTTGAGCTTAACTCGAGGGCCGGGTCCCCTATAGAGAATTCCGGGCGAGGTGCCTCCACGAATGCCTAATCAACATTCGTCTTCCCAAATATTAGTACCTCCGTTTACCCGGTTAGTGCTTGCTAACCCGGACGAGGAGGGTCAATCCTATATGGTACCATATACTAATATTCACGCTACAACGTATTAACAACTATGCTGACGGAGGACTTCAAATGATTAGTTTCGAAAAACTCATGTAGTATATGAAAAGTTGGTACTTGCGTTCACATGTTAAAAGTTTGAGCAGTATATCACACCCCTGAGTAAAACAGTAAAAAGAGGGGCTATGAGACTCACCTGAGTCTGAATGCGTTTAAACAAACGTAAGTTGATTAGCCGAAATGAAGTCCAAAGACTTGTAACCTGAGGGTGTCCACGACACGCGATGGTTATAAATATGATTGGGTATCTTAAAAGATCACCCCTGCAGTTGTTCGTCCAACTATAATGTCCAAATATCCACTATTTGGTTGATATGTTTAAGTGTTTGAAAAGTGTACGACCCGTTGGTGACGAGTTTGAAATAATAACTTCAAGTATTATTATCAAGTTATCGATGTTTTGCACTTACAAAGTGTCCCAAAGTGTTTTATAAGTCGTATCGTATAAAGATTTGAGGTTGTAAAAGTTCGATACTTAGTGAAATTTAAGTTGTAAATATTCTGTTTTATGCGTCACTTAAAGCGACACTCATGGGTTTAGGCGACACTTAGGAAGTGTCGCATGAAATGACTGATTCTGACTAATAGCGTCACTTGTGCAAGTGACGCATAGAGTGCGACACTTAAGGAAGTGTCGGTTGTAAGTGTCGGTATAAAGGTCATGAGTCACTAAGGTGAGTGACGGGTGAAATCAGGTTTGATGGTAGGCGTCACTTAGGCAAGTGACGCTATAAGTGTCGGTCATTAGTGACGGGTATTGAAAATGCGTCACTTAGGTAGTGACGGAAAAAGAGGATTTTATGCGGCACTTAGGCAAGTGACGCAAAATTTGGGCTTTTAGCGACACTCAATGCGTCACTTAAGTGACGCACGAAGTGACGCTATACTGCATGCTTCGTTGCGACACTTAAAGCTGTTGACGGGTTTTTGAGCCAAAAACGAGTTTTCGGGTTTCCGATCGGTCCAATATTTTTACCCAACCCTTATAGGGACATTATAAGTTGTTACAAACTACTAGAAAGTGAAAACACTTAAAAACGAGAGATTTCGGGATTTGTCGGAAACTTACAAAGTGTCGGATGAGAAATCCGAAAAGATAGCGTTGTAGATCGGGAAGTGGTGAACGTTTTTCTTCAAAGTGATGATGAGATCCAAGGTCGTTTAGTGGTAGTATTTGACGATTTTTGTGATGTGGTGGTGATGAACTTTTTAGAGAGAAAATGGAGGAAGAGAGAGGAAAGAAAGATAGAAATGAGAAAGTGAGGTGGTGGGTTGGAGGTTATCCTCCAACTTTCAGTCTCCGCTCCCCGTGCGGTGTTCGTTTAAACATTAAATAATTACTTTAAATATTAAATGGTACATTTTAAATACAAATTATTACGCGATATTTTATTTAATTATTTTACAAATAAGTTTACGTTTGAGTTATAAATGTAAGTTGGTTTATTTAGTTTGCGCGTTTTACATTTTAAATTGTGTAACTTTCTGATTGTACGATACGAATAAATACGAAATATTATTATAATAATATTTTTGACATAACAACGTTATTTAATAAAATTGGTCACCAACGTCCGTATTAAATTGAATCGAAATACATTCGATTTAAATTGCGTACGATTTAACCAAATCGCATTTTCGTATATATTCAACAATATATATAATTCGATACATTAATTAGCCTAACTAGGAACTAATTACATGTATTAACATATGATTAGGCACTAATTACTAGTCCTAATTTCGCGGGTGTTACAGTATACACGATGACTATCATTAAATTGCTGGATGCAATTCATTATTTAAATCTTGCGGTTTATACTATATTAACTGATTTCAAACCTGTGAGCTCACCAGCTTTTAGCTGACCTTTTAGCATGTATCGCAGGTACCAAGCAGTAGGATGTTTCTGCTTCAGGACTTTTAGCTCGAGTCAGCATGCAGACGATTGAGATTTTCTTGCATTAGTATATTTTGTACAAGTACTTATGTACTGAAATCTCCTTTTAATTAAACTCGAGCTATGTAAAGCTTTAAATGTTGTAAACATTTCAATTATCAATATATTTTGTTAAAACGACGCATATAGAGTCGTTTACTATATATCTTTGTGCTTTGTTATTGATTAGTAACACCCAAATCAAGCTTCCGCAAATCATTAAATTTGGGGGTGTTACACCATCTGCTCTAGATCATCAGAATCGATCTGTTCAAAGTCTTCTTCAGTAAGCTGTAGAGTACTAGCTTTCTTTGAAATAAAATTCTCATAAGAGTTGAGGAAAGCTGCAAAGATTGTAGCATGATCCTCAGTAGCCTTTGAAGGAGCTATTTGAGAAGTATAGGAAGCATATGAAGTGCTACCAGAAGGAGATGTAGCTGACTTGGAATTAGATCTGGAAGTTTCATTGAGACTAGGATTTTGAGTGGAAGCCTCTGACATCTTTTCTTTGTTCTTCATGTCAAGAGCAGCAGCCTGTAACTTTCCGATGAGTTCTTCCAAATCCATGACTTCAATTTCTGGATCTTTTTCCATAGTTGATACCGTTGCATCCCAATCCTTAGGTAATACACCCAATAACTTCTTGTTTACTTCTCCATTATTAAGTACCATTCCTCCATCAGCCACTTCATCTATGAGTTGGGAATATCTTTTGAAGAGTTCTTCTAAAGATTCATTTGATAGTAAATCAAATGTGTCAAACTGTTTCTTGACAAGTTCCACTCTATTTCTCCTATATTTTTCATATCCCCCACATCGTTTCTCAATTGCATGCCAGAGGTCGTATGCAATATCATAATGTTTAAACAATTTTTTAACTTCATTTGACATACATTTTAATATTGCAGCATAGGTTTTCTTTTCAATATTCCAAGCTTTTCTCTCATCGAGAGTCATACCTCTGCGTGGTTTTTCATATCTTTCAACCAATGAGTTCCACATATCTGGATCGTTTTCAGATATGAAAGCTTCGAACTCAAATCTCCATGTAGCATAATCAGTATCATCTGTAAGCATGGGGGGTTCAATCTCATTAACAGCTCCAATATTGTAACGCATAAGAGCTTTAGAAGACATTTTCCAACCAGAAGTCGATACGGCCTCTTGCGACTTTTCCTTCCAAAACTAAATTCGAATAATTTTGACGACTACCCTAGTATAGCAAAACTTTTCCGACAATAAAGCTAAGCTATTTTAAGCTTAAAAAGAAAATTCAAAATTACAAAATTTTTCGCGTTTTTCCCGCCAAAATTTCGTCCGAAAACGTCAAAAATTGGCCGGGTAAAATGAAACTTTTTCCCGCCTAAAATTGAACAGTTGTAAGGCTAAGGAAAAATTTTGGAAATGCAAAATTTTTCGGAGATTTCCCGCCAAAAAACTTTTTTTTTTTTTTTTTTTTACGAATCTAGAACGAGGGTAATGTCGCAGAAAAATTAGCAACGTCGCAGCGGTACGTCGCAGAAGTCTGATGACTCAATTAAGAATAAAAAATGAGATGTAGTGTATAACGTCGCAATCCAACGTCGCTAGTAACGTCGCAGAAAAAAGCGACGTCGCAACCTACGTCGCAGTAACCACTTAAGGTCAAAAGTGTGACGTCGCACACAACGTCGCAACTAACGTCGCTAGTAACGTCGCAGAACTTAGCGACGTCGCAGATAACGTCGCAAAAACGCGACTGAGCAGCTCCAAAACCCTAAAATCGAAAATTTTCGAAACCCTAACGAGTTTCGAAAACCGAACGACGAACAAACCCAGAAAAACCCTTCCAGAAACGATTTCTTCAACCAACAAATCCCTAAAACGCAATTAATATACCAAAAACACCAAACTCTAAACCGAAAACGTTCAAAAACACGATCTGAAACCAACGAATCCTTGATTCTATGGCTCTGATACCAGTTGATAGTCCCGTACTCGTGGGATCTGATCGGATCGTTTAACTAATTGTAAGCGCGGAAATCAAACAATCAATAACAAACGTTTTCTATAAGCTTTTGTATATATTCACAATTGAACGTATGAAGCTTTACAATCACCAAACACAGACTTTCGTTTCTCTCCTCTCTACTCTCTCAAATTCGGCTCTCTCTCTCTGATCACAAGTCAACCCTAATTCTGAGGTTTAACTCACTATATATATCGACCTACTGGGCCCTGCGACGTTAGGCCCAACGTCGCAGGCCCAACCCAATGCGACATAACCCATGTCGTCGCCATGTATATTCTATATAATTACATTTCGTTGACACACTAAACACTATACATATGCAGACTAATTGACTTTGACAATTACAATAGTTTGACCAACTGACTGACACACTAAATGTACCAACATAAACATTAAAATGAAATAAATCAATACATGTTAAACTCCAACGTGTACGAGTACTAATAATACGAACTTAGATGCATCATAACATCAGTAAAACAATAGTAAAGTATCAAGACATGTTAACACTCATAAGTATGAGTACTAGTACTATGCACTATGATGCATCATAACATTATATGCAAAAGATCACACATTGAACCATGACACTTCATAGCTGTTTATCCTATCTATTTAGGATATAGAAATAACATTGTCAAGATTTAAGATACTAATAATCTAAAAGTTTTTGTTTTGGAACACACATTATATTTTACTGTCACTCATTATGACAGTCTTCGTACACTCTCCCATCATCCCATTCCATCAATATATCAGTTGCCTGTTCCTTTGCCGTTTCCAGTATTTTACGTTTCTCTGCTTCTTTATGGCTTCTTTCAAATTGTTCATACCTCTTCATTACCTCTGCCTGCTTTTCATTGATTTCGTGGGTAATAATTTTGACTGCATACTTAGTCCTAAGCTCTGTCAACTGCTTCAGTTGAGCCTTCCCTTCTTTTTCTAACCCACAGTTCCAATTGTTGAGTCCATTGAAGTTTTCCATGTGCCGCATTAGGAATACTCCACAATCCGTTCCATTCTCTTTGGTTCTCCACTTCATTCGTCTTCTTGTAATCCTTGCTTTCTCGAAGCTTTCTGCTCTTGGGTGTTCAACATTCTTTAAATAGCAGACAAACAACTTTACCTAATAACAATCATTTTGAGTTGTAGTGTTAGTAGCATTACATATATTATATGTGTTTGCATCTAGTCATTTCTACTTACCACATTTTGCGGTACTCCTAGATATTTCGCATCGAAATCTGGTTGGTTGCTGCTGTTGTCGAGTAAATCTATTATTCCCGCTTTCATGTTGAACACCATTACATAATAATGGCTGCTGTAGCAAATTGGAAAGAAAACCTGCATTTGTACATAATATCATTTTATAATACTGTTATATATAATCATCATAATGTTGTTATATATTTGTACATACCAGGTCAATATTCTTAAATGACGTTAATCTTTCATCATGTTGCATTATGTTTTCAACAATTGCCTTCTTGAAAACTTCATTGTTTTCATCTGTTGCACCATCCTCCAGCATGTTCTTCTTCTGCAACAGATAATATGTATATAATTATATTTATCAGTTTATAGTTTTACAGTTTGACATTTTTTTTTATAGTTTTATTCTTACCAGTACATAAGTTGGCAGGAAATATCGTTTGGGTGATCCGGGTTGAGCATATTTCTCTTCAGCATTGAGACATGTGGCCCAAACGTCTATTACATCTACAAAGATCCAGTTAGGGTGCACCAAGCTTGCTAGCGATATGCTAAAACAGAATGCACCTCGGTTGCTGTTAAAGACGACAGTCCTGCAAATATAATCAACTATATATCTTAACGTCGTTTTTCTCATGAGTAATAACTTCAAATATAATTAACAATATGTCTTAGAATAACATCAATTTTATAAAAAGTTTATGTTTTACCCGGGATCTTCCAAGAAACAGGCCAAATATCTTGCTATTTTCCTTTCAATCAATTGTACTCTCTCTTTTATCTCTACTTCTCTTTGTTTATATGGTGACCTGTAAACATGTGAGATTTGTCGTTCCCTTTTATTTCTTTGTGGTGACTTTCCTTCGTCATCCTCTTCTTCATTTGGGTCTCCATTATTTTCTGAATTCCTTTCACTTTCTGTCCTGTCGCTCGAATAATACCCATCCTCTTCTTCTTCATTAACTTCTGGTTGTTCTGTTGATATGTGCTTAAGAACATTTACTATCGTATTACTTGGATCTGCTTGATCACTGAAACTGCATGGAAATGGAGTTGACGAAGTATATCTTCTTGAATGATCACCCTTGTGAAAAGTAGAACTTATATCATGACAATCTTCATTTGGAGTGTAATGAACGGGTGTGATTGTTGTGGAGATTGTTTCTTTGGTTTCAAAGATCTTTTTCACTTTATCAGATATCTCCTTGAATACTTTCAATTCTGGGTACATTAGCAGAGCTGCATCCATTTCTTCCTTGTACCCAACAATGTATTTGTATCTCAATTTCAGATTGTGCTCCAACTCCTAACCATTATGTTAAAGATATATTAGTTAATATTTTTTTAACTAATAGTTATCTGTAAACGGAAATTGATTATATAACATATAATTATGAGATATGATATAACAAACTCGTCCAACATTTATCTACAATGAAACGAACTCATTAATATAAGTCATTATAATTAAAGGAGATTTTAGCATACATACAACTTAACACATACCCTTCTATTGCTACTTCTTTGATATGTTTAGCTTCAATTTAAGCATCGAATCGAATAGTTAATGTGTGTGTGTGTGTGTGTGTATATATATATATATATATTTATATTTATATATATATTAGTTGTGTACATACCTCTTTTGTGAAAGCATTCTCGATTAATTCTTCACTCCCTGATTGTATTTCCCTTTCTTCATCTTCATTGATAACTTCGACGTGCCCAAATCCTCCTAATGCAATTTCTGCATTCTGTCTTTCAACCAATTTGTTCGTTGCCCACTCTGCTATAGCAGGTCTTTGTCGTGGCACGTACACAGTTCCGCAATTGGTTGAGTTAACATAATGCAACTGTTTTCACATTTATATAAATCAGTAAATACGTTTTATATTTTTACAGTAAATTTAAATAACAAAAAATGTTGGAAGTACTTACCACTAGACATGTAACTGATCCAACAAACCAATCACCAGTTCTTTCATCTTTCCAGCTTCTCACTCCTTCTTTCAAGCAACTGAGCATATACCCACACCAATCTAACTTCTTTATTTTCTCTTCGTCTTTCACGCATATCAGAAACTTGAAATTTGCTGCTCCATTATGATTTCCCTCAATGATTGTGGATGCACATAGGACAAGGAAGTCAAGTATAAAAATCCATTCAAATTGCTTCTTTTTTACTATCCTGTCCAAAATGTTTGGTGGAGTAATTCTGCGACATGAGTATTGACTTCTCCATAACTTTGAATTTTGATCACCTCTTTTAGGCCGTACGCTTGTTTCAATTTGCTCATCTCCCAATGGCAATCCAAACAACTTATTGATGCTCTGTCTTGTTATTTCGATGTTACCAGATGGTATTTCTATTGCTCCAGTCTCATGGTTGAAGTGTTCAACACAAAAATACCCCAATCCTAATGGAATTTTGTTAAACTCCATTTCTAAAATCCTTCCAAATCCTATCCTTCTAACCACGTCCATTTGTTTTGGACTCATCTTCTTGGTTGCATCATACAAACAGTTTGGAGAAACTCTTGTTTGTAGTCTACTGTAATCACATTCTGCTACCTTTTCTTCATCTTCTTCTTCTTCCTCTTCTTCATCTTCTTCCTCTTCTTCTTCTTCTTCTTCTTCTCTTTCTTCTTCTTCTTTTTCTTCTTCTTCTTCTTCTTCTTCTTCTTCTTCTTCTTCTTCTTCTTCTTCTTCTTCTTCTCCTTCTTCTTCTCGTCCTCCTTCTCCTCTTTCATTCTCTTATTTTTCTGATTCCATTTCTTCTTCATTATTTATCCTCCGTTTCTTGTGAAATGCAACCTTTTTTTTTTGCTTTTCGCTTCCTTCTCACTATTTTTGTTATATGTTCCTCTTCTGCATTGACATTAATTACTTATGTTTGTGAAATGTATATCAACCATGCCTCATTATTATATCAAAAATTATACTGTAAACTGATATAATAATCCATATCAGTACATAGATAATATTCAACATCATGCATACTAACCTGATGTCAAGCTTTTTTTGTTGTTTTTCCCTCCATCTTCTTTCTCAGCTACTGGTTTTTTTCTATTTCCTGTTGTACAAAAAAATCAACAAGTTAACAACAATAATCTCAACTTGAGGTTCTATTTAACTAAAATAATCCCAACTTGGAAATGTTGTCTTCAATAGCTTAAGAAATGTTTTCTCATGATAGAAATATATAATGCTACTGAAAAACTTATCTCTTAATTCAAAATACTTATAAAAGCACAACCCAAACTTATGAATACTTATAATACAGAACAATGCAGTCATTTTAGTACATACACAAGTAAATTATTAATTTCATCAAACATATTATAAATAAACCCTAATGCAGTCATTATTAATTTCTACAAATACCACTATTCTTATCAAAATAAAAAATGACGATCACTTACGTAGTCTTCTTGTGTATTCTATCAGAGTAACATCATCGTCCCAAGAAGTACTCATTGTTCGATTTGAAGAGAGGGTTTTTTGAAAGAGATTAAATGAGGGTTTTGTAGGAGCGGTAATGAGTATAAATGAGGGTTCCGTATGAAATGAGGGTTTTTTTGTGATGTTGGTGTGAAGCGGGTTGAAAAAATGTTTATAGAATAAACGAGGGTTCCGTATGAAATGAGGGTTATAAAATGTTTTATCATTTTTTGAAATTAAATTAAAGTATTTCTTTTTTAGATAATTGATTTAATTATATTTATTTACTTATTATTTTTAAAAATTTATTACTTATGTAAACTGTTTTTATTAAAAAAAATTATTTTTATTGTTATAACAAATAGTATTTCATTAATTTTTAAATATTAAGATTTCTAGTGTTTGTAATTTTAATTACTAATAATAGTGTGCACTATGATGCATTTTAATTTTACTTTGTAGTGGTTTCATATAAATACTTGTAAACTTATAATATTATGCATTGTGATACATATTAATTTTCGTTTTACATTGAAGTGATGTATATCGATACATTTTGGCATTTGTGACATAGATTCATAAAGTATAAAAAGATAACGTTAAATAATCGTATTCTATTTAATTTTCTTTCTCAAAGTACCACGTCTTTTAAATTCCAACATAGTGTGCACTGTGATGCATATTAATTTTGTATTGTACTGGTTTCATATAAATACATGTTAAAATCCATGTGTACGAGTACTAATAACACGAACCTCGATGTATCATAACATTTGGTTAATATCATAGTGAAGAAACCAATATTGGAAGAACTAGACCCACACATAATATTTACACATAATATTTAACACCCATAAGTATGAGTACTGGTACTATGCACTATGATGCATCATAACATTATTTGCAAAAGATCACACACTGAGCCATGACACTTCATAGCTGTTTATGAAATCTCATACTGAAAAAGCTGTCATTATATGTGACAATTGTTTAAAATTATAAAATTAAAGTAATAAAAAATAAAGCAGTGGATAACAAATGTCTTTAACTAAAAATATCAAATCATAGTATCATGAAAGTTTGTAACAGAAACTACAACTTTAGCAGAAAGTATGAAACACTTTGTGTCCATTCAGACAACATTCTGGAAATGCATATGTAACACCCCCAAATTTAACAATTTGCGGAAGCGATGTTTTGGGTGTTACTAATCAATAATCACAAGCACAAAGGATACAGTGAACGACTCTAAATGAGACGTTCGAAAAGTTATTACATTAATACATAAGTAGTTTCAAAATACAAGCTCGAGTTTAAGTAAATTCCTAGAGATTCTAGTACATAACAGTAAGTACAAAAGTAATGCAGTAAAATCTCCAAGCTTGTAATGCATGCGACTCGAGCTAAGTAAGCTTATCCTGCTGGGCATCCCTACTGAGGCTGTGTACCTGAGAAGCATTACTAAAACGGTCAACCAAAAAGGTTGGTGAATCTCACAGGTTTGTAAGTAAGTAAACAGTTTGAACACACATGTAGTATTTGTAAATCATAGCTAGCCAGCAAGTAATGATCACAGGTTATGCTCATCAATTACTTAAGTTTTAATAAGTGGGTGGTTGTAGGATATACAACCGTTTGATACAATCGCCATGAGCCCCCATAGTTGATGCTTAACGTACAGTAAATATCGGTACCCCCTCATGAATGCAATCCAAAACATTCATACGGAACGAGTAAGAAACGCCCGTTTCTACAGGAACGGTTCGTGGTAGTGCGTGCTACCCCGGGCGGGGATTGTCAGTCCCATATGGATCCATATACTAAAACTCGCGCTTATCACATAACTAACAACTATGGTTCAGGAGGATTTCATTGGATTAGTCGTAAACCCATGCAATTGGCGTATCGTTAATCTCGTACAGTAAGTAAATCATGGCAGCAAGTAAGTTTTGTGTGTTCATGTAAAACAGTAATGCATCTCACCCCTGAGTATAAAACAGTAAAGTAGGGGCTGTAAGACTCACCTGAGTCTGGCAGACAAAGTAGTAGGTAAGCAAGTAGTATCCCGAACTAGCAACCCTTAGCGTCCTAATACGCGCAAGGTTTAGTAAGTAAATGGAATACTTGTAAAGTATCCATGCTAGTTGTTCCCAACTAGTTAATGTCCATTAGTTTGTTTATAAGTTTGTAATCGTTCGTAATCGTAGTTTGTATAAAAGTTGTACGGTTCGTTTGTTATCGATGTATAATAATAATTCCATCAATTATTATTATGTATTCATAGTAGTTGTACAGTTGTAAAGTATACCCGTATGATTGTTTGTTTGTATTACAACATGTATCGTTTGAGTACGTTCCAATGGGCTTAGTCCCCAAAGGGTACGAGTGAAACCTCGTAAGTATTTGTATGTAAGTTCGTATCAGTTAACGTGTAATCCAGCACGTAACTAGTGGGTGAACTTGTAAGTTCGTATGACATAAGTATTTGAAGTTGTGTAAGTTCGACACTTAGTAAAAATCTGACTTTTCAAGGTTCTGGTTTGTGCGACGTAGCATGCGACGTAGCATGCGACGTAGGGTGCGACGTAGGGAGGTACGTCGCATGATGCGACCTTCGCAAATCAATGCGACGTAGGTTCGGTTTGCGACGTAAAAGTCTTCGTCGCTATGTGCGACGTCCGCAAGTTAATGCGACGTAAAAGGCTGCGTCGCTAGTGCGACGTTGGGATTTTTGTGCGACGTAGGCCGCGACGTCGCTAAATGCGACGTTGGCCACAGAATGCGACGTTTTGAGGTCAAACGTTCGAGTCTTGACCCGAGGCTTTTACCTAAGTCATATTATGGCTAATAATCACTTTATCAACTGAGTTTTCGGTTCTAGAGGTCCTCGAGGTGTCGGTTTTTAGTTAATCTTTTCCAAAGTTTTGACACAATATATATATGTTTGTAAATTGATTTTTATAGCAAAACGAGGGCGTTTCTGGGCTAAACCTTCTTCACAAAAGTTGTAGCCGACGAAAAGACGAAGATTTTATGTTTAGAAAGTTTTCGCTAGTTTCAAACGTATGATTTTATAAAAATTCGAGAAGTGGACTGATCTCAGTTTAGTGGTTTCCTGTTTCAGATTCTTGACTCGGTTCCAACCCTCGATTTAACCCATTTGTAGTCCGTTTCAAGCCTAACGAAAAATCACACATATTCTCATATATCTAAAGTTCATTTCTGCATTTTATGGTATTTTCTTATGTCCGTTTACTATTTTAAACAAAAATAAAAGTGAAGTGTGGTCAGATTTGGTTCCAAACAGAACTAAGTCCATAGTTCTAGTATTAGCCGAAGATGGGTGTATTTCTGGGCAAAACGCCCTTCATGAAAGTCGGAGGCGACGAAGAGACGAAGATTTCTTATTTAGAAAGTTTTCGCTAATTTTGAACACACGATTTTATAAAAATTCCGGAAGTGGACTGTTTTCAGTGGTGGTTCTCGGTTTAAGTTTTCGAGTTTCAAAAACGAGTTTTAACGTATAATTTGGACATTATGAAGCTAGGGGAACAACATGTATGTAAAATAAACGTAATCGGAAAAGTTTACGAGTCGCCGGAAAACTTACAAAGTTGTCGAAACGAAAATCCGAAAAGATGAAGTTGTAGCCCTCGTTCTCGTGCTCGTCGTTGCTCCTTTGCGTTTTGTGATTCAACCAAGCTTTGTGGTGTTTTTAGGGTGTTTTAATGGTGGTTTTAGAGAGAGATAGAGAGATGATCGATAGAGAGAGAGAGAGAGGAGTGGGAGAATGATTGAGTGAAAGAGTGTGGATTTTGTTTGTGTGAGGGAGTGATCAAAGAGGCATGGGGGTGGGAACCCCATGTCTTGGCCGGTTTTTGGGTGGGGCCACAAGGTGTGGTCTCACCAATTTTTGCTCCTCCGTGTTTGCGCTCCGTGCGGTGTTCGTTTCCCCGGTCGTTTAAACGTAAAAATAATTTTATACGCGATTAAATATAAGTTTAAAATATACGAATAATACTCGATAGATAGATTGTAGTATTTTACCAAAATACTAGTTTTCAAGTTATAAAACATAACTTCGTTTGTTTTGTCGGTTGGTCGAGTTTTCGGAGAGTTCGGTGACGTTTTAATTAAAACGTAAGTTTTCGTTATATTATTAACATAATATAAAGTAGTCATCAAGGTAATTAAATAATTTCGCATTATTTAATAATCGTTTTATCAGTGTACGCAAGTTTGTACAATTGTAGTTTTATACGATATTTGTACGAATCGTATACGCGTATATATACATATATTCCATCCATATATATATATAGTAAGTAATGTATTTAATCCTATTTCATATTAAATACAAGTAATAAACAAGTAATTAGGAAAATTTTAAATTGGCCCTAATTTCGGGGTTGTTACATTCTCCCCTTGTTATGAAAATTTCGTCCCGAAATTTGTTCGAAGTAGTAATCGATAGTAGGGTAGGTCCTACAGTGTTTGAAATCAAGTAGTTGTCAGGTGGTAACGTACCCTAATTTTTGTTGCCTGAAGGTAGTGGGCATTTGGCCTTGAGATGGCCAGCACTCCCACAGTTGAAGCAAAGTTTCGCTTTGGAAGGGTTCGTACTTTTAGGGTATGATTTGCATTGACCAGTGGGTATGGTACACGGTCCTTCATGATGCCGAGTACATCGGGAACAGAAAGGTTTCTTTCCCAAGTAATTTCCTGAAGAGTTGGTCGGAGTGATTTTCGCCCTTTTTGCTGGAGGCGGGGTACAGTCAGTGTCGGTATTCTCTTCAGTAGAAGTACCATGTGAAGTTGGTGGTGAAGTGGGGTTTTCTAAAGCTATTAAACGTAGCTCATATTCACGCATACGCAGATCATTTTGGAAGGCAATTCGTCGTAGGTCATCAATGTCTTCACGTGCTTCAGTTAGTTGTTTTCGCAGCGAATCAATAGTTTGGTTGAGGTGGCTGACTGATTCAGCAGTCAAGGTTACATCAACTGGTGCTTTTGCAGCAGTTGGATCAGCAGGAACAGCATGTGCCATTGCTGATTCAGCGGAGTGTTCTGTATCACACTCGAGTTCAAGGAGGTAAGGAAACATCTTCGGTTCCTCACTTAGCAGTTCATTTTGCAGTGTAGGGTTGTTAACGGAGGGAGTTGTCATTTCCTACGAAATAAGTGTTCTATTTAAGAATTTGCCCCAAGTAAGTGAAGTTATATTAAATCATCTGTTTAAAGTAATGAATAGTAGATGAGTTCCCGGCCTCAACCAGTGTGAGATAATTGGGAAGGAAGTTTGGTTACTGTATCTAAATTGTAAGGCAAATTGTGTTGTCGGGATTTAAGTTATCGGTCGTCTCCTAATCCTATTGTGTACTTAGGATCAAAGAAAACACCCAGACTAAAATACAGTTATACATCAATCATTATGCGAGAGATTTATGAGAAAACAGATTCGGGTAGTCAAAGAATGAGCGTACCCGGGTTGAGTAAATCGCAAAGTCTCGGGTTCGGGTCATCCTCCCTGGCGTTAATCACATAAGCTCTGCTCCTCGTATTGTTGGTTCGGAGTTTCAGTTTTGGGCAATCTTTCCTAAAGTGCCCGGTACCATTGCACTCATAGTAGGTCTTGGGTGCAGGAGTATCAGTACCAGTGGGGTTGGTTTGACAGTCTTGGGCCAAGTGCCCGAATTTCTTGCATTTGGAACAGGGACAGGAGCCGTTATGATGACGACTACATTTGGAGCAGTAAGGCTTGCTCCCCTTGTAAGCCCTTGAGTCATTGGCATTGACAGTTGCAGGCTTTTTGTCAGAGGTAGAGTTGGATGAGTGGGGAATCACTTCCCATTTACGTTTGTTATTCGCAGGTGGGGTCGAAGTCGAGCCACGGCGAACAGAATTAGCCGTTAACTCATGAGCCATACGAATGGCGCTCTGAATGGTTCCCGGTTTAGACGAAGTAACTAAGTCTTGAAGTCGCTCGGGCAGTCCATCAACGTATTTTTCGATCCTTTTGTATTCAGGATCAACCATGGATGGGCACAGAAGTGCCAGCTGGTGAAAACGGTTGGTGTAACCGGTGATATCGTCGCCTTGCATCTTGTGATTCCAGAATTCTAATTCCAACTGTTTCAGCTCGTCTCTTGGGCAGTACTCGCCTCTCAGCATATTCTTTAGTTCATCCCACGGTAATTTGTAAGCATCGGCAATACTCACCGTTTGCGCATAAGTGTTCCACCAGGTTAGGGCGGTTTCAGAAAAGGTGCTGGCGGCGAATTTGACTTTATCCTCTTCCTTGCAGTTGCAGATGAGGAACACTGATTCGATTTTCTCGGTCCAACGAATCAGACCAATCGCTCCTTCGGTTCCTTGAAAAGTCAAGGGTTTGCAGTTATGGAAGTCTTTGTAGGTGCAGGTTTTGGGTTGCGGTCCGTTAGTAGCTGTATCTTCGCTACCAGGGTTTGATGTTCGGGTAGCTAGGGCTTGGGCCACACTACGGGCAATTAGGCCCGCGACTTCGGCTTCAGTAAGCATGATTTGTCGTCGTGGAGGCATGTTCCTTGAAACAATAAATAAAGAACATGTGAAGGTTTGAACAAGAATTTTGGTTGTGATGATTTAGTAAGTACAAAGGAATTTCATCAAAGGTTGAAATTTGTTCAAAATTGTGAATTATAATTAAGTTTATACAGTTTTGAAATTTTGAGAATTTTATAAAACATTTTGTAAGAAATTGAGTAATAATTTTGATAGTAAAAATTGGTTGAACAGTTTTGAAGTCTGAAGGAGACTTGAGTTGAAAATGATTTTATTAGGATACATCTAACAGTACGGTGGGTACGTCGTAAAACGTTATAAACGTTGAATTGGGTAGAGTTAGTGAATAAAACAGAATCCCGATCTTCATATCAAAGGATATTCGATTAGCTAGGGTTGTCAGTTATAATGATGTGGAAGTCTTCAGACGTATGAATTCGTAAAAGTTGAATAAAATAGAATGACGAGAATCGAGTTGTCGTTTGGTTAATGTAAGTTGAAAAATAAGTTTCACGGTAGTCGAGAGAGAGTATCGTATCGGGGAAAGAGGCCTATGTATATATATATATATCACATAACTGCCTAGTTCGTGTCTAGCACAATCAAGTAAAAGTCCCGGTTCTCTCGAGGTCAGAGTCAGCTATTGCATTCCTGTTCAACATAACCCCTTTCAGAACTTACATCATCTTTATTTAATTGTACATAGTTGATCAGGCTATGTTAAATTAAACTTGTATGCTGTAATTCCTGAACCAGTTATACTTAATGAGGAATACTGCCTAACGGTCATAGTCTAGGCCCACTAAATGCAACCTAGTTCACTATAACCTTAGGCTCTGATACCAATCTGTAACACCCCCAAATTTAACAATTTGCGGAAGCGATGTTTTGGGTGTTACTAATCAATAATCACAAGCACAAAGGATACAGTGAACGACTCTAAATGAGACGTTCGAAAAGTTATTACATTAATACATAAGTAGTTTCAAAATACAAGCTCGAGTTTAAGTAAATTCCTAGAGATTCTAGTACATAACAGTAAGTACAAAAGTAATGCAGTAAAATCTCCAAGCTTGTAATGCATGCGACTCGAGCTAAGTAAGCTTATCCTGCTGGGCATCCCTACTGAGGCTGTGTACCTGAGAAGCATTACTAAAACGGTCAACCAAAAAGGTTGGTGAATCTCACAGGTTTGTAAGTAAGTAAACAGTTTGAACACACATGTAGTATTTGTAAATCATAGCTAGCCAGCAAGTAATGATCACAGGTTATGCTCATCAATTACTTAAGTTTTAATAAGTGGGTGGTTGTAGGATATACAACCGTTTGATACAATCGCCATGAGCCCCCATAGTTGATGCTTAACGTACAGTAAATATCGGTACCCCCTCATGAATGCAATCCAAAACATTCATACGGAACGAGTAAGAAACGCCCGTTTCTACAGGAACGGTTCGTGGTAGTGCGTGCTACCCCGGGCGGGGATTGTCAGTCCCATATGGATCCATATACTAAAACTCGCGCTTATCACATAACTAACAACTATGGTTCAGGAGGATTTCATTGGATTAGTCGTAAACCCATGCAATTGGCGTATCGTTAATCTCGTACAGTAAGTAAATCATGGCAGCAAGTAAGTTTTGTGTGTTCATGTAAAACAGTAATGCATCTCACCCCTGAGTATAAAACAGTAAAGTAGGGGCTGTAAGACTCACCTGAGTCTGGCAGACAAAGTAGTAGGTAAGCAAGTAGTATCCCGAACTAGCAACCCTTAGCGTCCTAATACGCGCAAGGTTTAGTAAGTAAATGGAATACTTGTAAAGTATCCATGCAAGTTGTTCCCAACTAGTTAATGTCCATTAGTTTGTTTATAAGTTTGTAATCGTTCGTAATCGTAGTTTGTATAAAAGTTGTACGGTTCGTTTGTTATCGATGTATAATAATAATTCCATCAATTATTATTATGTATTCATAGTAGTTGTACAGTTGTAAAGTATACCCGTATGATTGTTTGTTTGTATTACAACATGTATCGTTTGAGTACGTTCCAATGGGCTTAGTCCCCAAAGGGTACGAGTGAAACCTCGTAAGTATTTGTATGTAAGTTCGTATCAGTTAACGTGTAATCCAGCACGTAACTAGTGGGTGAACTTGTAAGTTCGTATGACATAAGTATTTGAAGTTGTGTAAGTTCGACACTTAGTAAAAATCTGACTTTTCAAGGTTCTGGTTTGTGCGACGTAGCATGCGACGTAGCATGCGACGTAGGGTGCGACGTAGGGAGGTACGTCGCATGATGCGACCTTCGCAAATCAATGCGACGTAGGTTCGGTTTGCGACGTAAAAGTCTTCGTCGCTATGTGCGACGTCCGCAAGTTAATGCGACGTAAAAGGCTGCGTCGCTAGTGCGACGTTGGGATTTTTGTGCGACGTAGGCCGCGACGTCGCTAAATGCGACGTTGGCCACAGAATGCGACGTTTTGAGGTCAAACGTTCGAGTCTTGACCCGAGGCTTTTACCTAAGTCATATTATGGCTAATAATCACTTTATCAACTGAGTTTTCGGTTCTAGAGGTCCTCGAGGTGTCGGTTTTTAGTTAATCTTTTCCAAAGTTTTGACACAATATATATATGTTTGTAAATTGATTTTTATAGCAAAACGAGGGCGTTTCTGGGCTAAACCTTCTTCACGAAAGTTGTAGCCGACGAAAAGACGAAGATTTTATGTTTAGAAAGTTTTCGCTAGTTTCAAACGTATGATTTTATAAAAATTCGAGAAGTGGACTGATCTCAGTTTAGTGGTTTCCTGTTTCAGATTCTTGACTCGGTTCCAACCCTCGATTTAACCCATTTGTAGTCCGTTTCAAGCCTAACGAAAAATCACACATATTCTCATATATCTAAAGTTCATTTCTGCATTTTATGGTATTTTCTTATGTCCGTTTACTATTTTAAACAAAAATAAAAGTGAAGTGTGGTCAGATTTGGTTCCAAACAGAACTAAGTCCATAGTTCTAGTATTAGCCGAAGATGGGTGTATTTCTGGGCAAAACGCCCTTCATGAAAGTCGGAGGCGACGAAGAGACGAAGATTTCTTATTTAGAAAGTTTTCGCTAATTTTGAACACACGATTTTATAAAAATTCCGGAAGTGGACTGTTTTCAGTGGTGGTTCTCGGTTTAAGTTTTCGAGTTTCAAAAACGAGTTTTAACGTATAATTTGGACATTATGAAGCTAGGGGAACAACATGTATGTAAAATAAACGTAATCGGAAAAGTTTACGAGTCGCCGGAAAACTTACAAAGTTGTCGAAACGAAAATCCGAAAAGATGAAGTTGTAGCCCTCGTTCTCGTGCTCGTCGTTGCTCCTTTGCGTTTTGTGATTCAACCAAGCTTTGTGGTGTTTTTAGGGTGTTTTAATGGTGGTTTTAGAGAGAGATAGAGAGATGATCGATAGAGAGAGAGAGAGAGGAGTGGGAGAATGATTGAGTGAAAGAGTGTGGATTTTGTTTGTGTGAGGGAGTGATCAAAGAGGCATGGGGGTGGGAACCCCATGTCTTGGCCGGTTTTTGGGTGGGGCCACAAGGTGTGGTCTCACCAATTTTTGCTCCTCCGTGTTTGCGCTCCGTGCGGTGTTCGTTTCCCCGGTCGTTTAAACGTAAAAATAATTTTATACGCGATTAAATATAAGTTTAAAATATACGAATAATACTCGATAGATAGATTGTAGTATTTTACCAAAATACTAGTTTTCAAGTTATAAAACATAACTTCGTTTGTTTTGTCGGTTGGTCGAGTTTTCGGAGAGTTCGGTGACGTTTTAATTAAAACGTAAGTTTTCGTTATATTATTAACATAATATAAAGTAGTCATCAAGGTAATTAAATAATTTCGCATTATTTAATAATCGTTTTATCAGTGTACGCAAGTTTGTACAATTGTAGTTTTATACGATATTTGTACGAATCGTATACGCGTATATATACATATATTCCATCCATATATATATATAGTAAGTAATGTATTTAATCCTATTTCATATTAAATACAAGTAATAAACAAGTAATTAGGAAAATTTTAAATTGGCCCTAATTTCGGGGTTGTTACAGCATAAAACATTTTCCATTTGCAGTTTGACGAAGTGATTCCCTCTGTGTCTGACTATAATGCGCATTAAAGCATTGCATATCCTTCACAAATGCTTCCTTCAAAAGATTCAAATCACTAAGTATTACTTTTGTTGCATATTTCCTTCTCAGCTGTTCAATCTGGTGATTCTGCTCTGCTCCTTCAACAACTAATCTACAATCCCAATTCTTTTCACCCTTATAGTTTTCCATTTGTTTCATCATTAAAACTCCATAACCAAAGTGATGTTCTGATGTTCGCCAATTCATTAGTTTTCTCTTTGGTATAGTTGACCGAATCAAGTGTGCTTTTGGATGTCCTACTTCGCCCAAGTACTTTCCAAACAAGTGTCTCTGCAAAATCAATAGTGTTGTTTGCTTTTCCTGTAATTTAATAAAATTTATGTACAAAAATATGTAAATTTTTACTTACTATCAGGAATGGTGTACCACCATACTTAACATGAAATTCAACTGCTGATTTACTGTGATCAATGACTTCTGCTTCTGTTGTTCTCAAGTTGAAAGTCATTATGAAGTTCAATGTTTTGGTCAAAACAGGGAAGAACACCTAAATTAATATGAACAATTATTATAATTTAATATCATATACTAACATTCATCGTGACTAATACTATGATGTACTCAAGTTATTTATTGACATACCATATCCAAATTAGACAATCTGAAATCTGTATCTTCAGATGTCAGTTGGTGAACAATTTTCGTTCTAAATTCAACGAATGCAGCATCATTATAAGCATCAGTAGTAAGCATGTTTTCATTCTGCATTTATCATTTTTCAATAATCATTAAATGAAATATAAATAAATAGTAATGATTTATAAAATATTAGAAAGTATTAATTTACTTGTGCTTACCAATATATGAGTTTGAAAAAAGTATCTTGATACTTGCCCTTTTGCTAGCAACTTTTGATCTCTGTTTAATATAGTTGCCCAGCAATCAATAACTCTTCTACTGATATTAGTTTGATGCAGCAAACTTGCAACTTCAATCCTATTCAACGACATTCCACTTTTTGGTATTGAAGATTGGTCTCCTATATTTTAAAACAAAATGTTACAAGAGATAACTTAATAAGTGTAACACTAAGAGTGTAACGATATTTTATACATCATAACATTCAATTGAAAGGATTTATGTCCATTGATAAGTGGATATTTTGATATAATTGTATATTGCACAACTATGCAGTCAAGAACTGGGTATAGAAGTTCATATCAGTTGGGATCGGTGAGTAATATTGTTACACTTGGAACTTGTAAGTATAGTATATTCATATAAGTACAAAGTCATTGGACACATGTCACAACAAACAGGAACAATAGTGTACATTCTAATGATGTTTACATCGTACTAGTATGACTACTCACAGTATGCACTACGATGCATGTTAACATAGGTTTACATCAGAATTATTCATACATATTAACATCCATGTGAATGAGTATTAATAGTATGCACTCTGGTTCATCTTAACATAAGTTTACATTCTAATGATGTACTAATAATATGCATCTCAGTGAGTAATATTCAATTTCTATCGCGAAAGCATACATAATTTGCAAGTGCATACACTAATATTCATCAAATTCATCTCATATAAGTATATTTATTTATATAATCTTAAATGAAAATAAATATAACTTTCAAATATTAAGAATCTTACGTTGGTGCGTCAACAAAGCAGTGGATGAAGGTAGACACGTCCTTCTCTGTTTCTGTCAGATCAGCCCTTACGTTCACTTCTTCCTTTTCATATGGTGATCTTGGAGGAGAAGGTATTTCATCTTCGATTCCAAGATCAAACGATGGGATATCTGATGTGTCAAATACCTTTTTTTGGGTTTTTGAATGATCAGAAGTCTTTTCTGGTTTAATGGTTGATGGCATGAGATTTCCCTTTGCTGCATCTTCATTTCCAATAGATTGCTTTACATCTTCACTTTTAGGAAACAAACACAGAATCTGTCACACCCCGCCAAACGCTAATCACGATCATTGCTAATTAAACATGCGGAAGCCTTAATGACGTGACGGGGCGTGAGCAGTTCAAATCCAATCAAACGACAGTGCACATACATACCAGAGCATATGGCCACTGCGTAACATAATAAGTAAGGATGCCATTTTAAAACAGTTGTTACAAAAGTAGTACGACTATGTAAGTCGTACAGTAGTAATAGTGTTAAAACATTTAAGTTTTACAATACTTATGTTTAGCATAAGATTTCATAAATATAACTGCAATGTCTGCAGTAATACAAAGGAAATCCTTCAAAAGTTGTCCCATAATATGTGGCATCCTAAGTAGTCCAGGGTTGTCCATCCTGAATGCATGCGTGCTTACTTACATAGCTAATTTCCTGTAAAACATAGAAAGAAAGTCGTCAACAAATATGTTGAGTGAATTCACAGGTTTGTATAAATGTAAGGTATGTTTACACCTTTATGTTTGTGTTATGGAATTGTCATTCAATAAATAAATAATTGTTTGCAGGTTTGCAAAATATAAGTTTGTAGGGTTGTTACCCTAAAATACAGATTTATGTGGGTTGTCACCCAAAGTATACGTCTGGTTGTTTACCAGTATTTAAGGATACCAGAATGCTATTCCTGTGTAAAACAGTTGTAGGATATGTAATCCTAAATAGTATGTGGGAATACTTAGACTATAATCCCCTGAAAGGTGAGCTAAACCTCGCAGGTTAAAGTAACGCGACCTAACCCTATAACCAAACCACAACCAAAACTTATGTTGTTTGCCTGAAGGACAGTTAAGTATACGCTCCATCCACAGGAGGGTCGTCACGGCAATAGTACTATTCGTATACTCAGTGGCTAGAGTCACCTAGCTAATGGTTATAGTTTGCATGACATAAGGACTTTTCATGCATACAATGGGAGTCTGGGTCCGTACTAGGATCTGTTGTCTAATTCCCAAAACAGTTGTGAAATATATAATTTCATGTCAAACAGTTGTATAAAGCAATAAAGCATTTATATAATTTGCTGCATGTGTTTTGCATGCAGTTTCTATGTTTACACCCCTATGTTTAAAAGCATAAAACATTTGTAAAGTAGGGGCTGTGAACTCACAGTAGTTTGCTCGGTGTGAATGCTAGCAGAAAATGGTGTCGCCCAAGGTATGTTAACCTATATACAATAAATGTATTAACATAAGTACGTTTGATTTGTTTAATCACTTATGTTAATAGTTTGTTTGTTTTGTAGAAATTTGTTGATTTCTTAATTAGGTAAGTTGTTAACTTTGTTGTAACATTATGTTGAAATATTGTTATTATTTCTCAAATCGTACACTTGTTAAGTGTACATATCAATATGTAATTATCTGTTTAACGGAAGATCGTTTTGTTTTCATTTGTATATATACTTTGTATATATCTTGCTCGTATAATTCGAATATCATTCCAACATAATAGTTGTAAGGCCCGGTCCTTACGCGCAAACCAAAACATATCTTTTTAATATTATAAAACAAGTGGAAGCGCGTCCCCAAAATATACTATCCGTTAATTACATCAAAATCGCCAATTGAACACGTCAAAGGCCTTTTTCTAAAGTTATAATGTTGCCAAGTTTAACGACGACCAAAATATGACAACATTAGTTAAGTATTTACAGCCATATTAGTTACAACCCATATTAACACAAAACGGGCCTTATATAAAATGTTTCCAAAAGACATCTACAAAAGATCAGAGTTGCGCCAAGCTTTAGTCAAACTTCCAGTCAACATCTACAACCCGAACATCTACATCAACAACAAGCTAACCTAATATGCAAAAAGAATCAACAACGAGGGATTAGCTCACGCTAAGTGAATGGAACCGTAACCGACGGTTCAACCCACTCATAACAAGTCTTACAACTAAGCAACAACCACAAGTAAAACACATAAGCACATAACGTCAAGAGGACCGGCGGTTCCTGGTATCCACCCAACCCAGAAACCACGACTACTGGGCGCAACGCCATTCCCAGTAATCAACCGATAGCTTGAGTACTACCTTCACTGACTAGGCTTGTTCTCAACTATGTGTCTCAAAGAAACCTCGACAACTACACAGTAGTACCCAAACCCAACCAACAACAGTTGACCTCTGAAAACAACCACATTGCATTCACAATGCAAAAGCACACAACAACAAGCAACAGTTCACAACTGTTATCAATTAAACAACAATTCAACAACAATCACACAACAACTCATATATTCAGCAATATAAACAAACAGACAAGACTGGTACCAGTACGACTAATAACAACAACCTACTGAAATAAACTATCCTGGTTTACCCGTTGTAACCGAACCCGTTACAACTGGGTGGAACCGAGGACTACAATTCCACTCACCGATAGTCAAGATCTTCAACTCAGTGGTCTTATATTACTGAGTTGCCGCCCGCTTATCTGAATAAACAAATAATAACCAAGTCAGTATCTCGCCTCATCAATGTATATCTTATACCAATACAAATTCATATATTTCAAAACATATATTTCTAAGCATAAAGTGCCACTAAAATGTCACGGAAGTGCCACTAAAGCAATATCATATACAATACCCAATTGACTTTAAACTCTTTCATTAAGCCCCGAAACCCCTTAAAATCGTTCACATTATTATGTATTTCTTTTAATAAAAAGTGCCACTAAATTACCGTTTAAGTGCCACAAAAGGAATGTCAACCATAAGTGCCACTAAAAACACCATCTTCTAAACACTTATGCATTTTCAAAATTTACAAAATCCTTCAAAATAATTCATGCAAACGCGATCCGGAAAACATTGGTGGGATCGCGTTCCCCTTTGAAAATAATTCTGTCACCGTTTTACACTACGAAACGCGATCCGGGAAAGGTGGCAGGATCGCGTTCGCAAGAACAAAATCCGTTTGAAATGAGATTACACAATAGAACGTGATCCGGGTTCATAGCTGGGATCGCGTTCGCAAGCTTAAAAACGACCTGCACTTCAGCTTCAAACCAACTCCGAAACCAAAACTCTATTTTACCAAAATCAGATTACAAACTCGAATTCACCAAGTAAAAGACCACAAACATCATCCATAAACATAATATAACAACAAACAACAATTATAACATCATCTATAAGCATGCATCATTATCAAATCAACAAAATCACCAAAAACCTAGCTTATGAACTAACATGAAGAACACTAACAATTCTAGCATATAATCATCATGTAATCAGTTAACTATAACATATTATCATCCTATAATCATGTTACAACCAATTTCATATAAACTCTACTAATCATTCAAAATCCAATTTTATCAAATAAGCTCAAAAACACCAAGAACACAAGATTACTTACAATTCAATGAGGAAGATGATATAGATGATGATGAAACTCTTTCAAGTGGTAAAAATCCAAGAACACAACTAATTTGATTGATTCCTTTGATTTCTTTGTTTTTCTTTCAAGAGATGAGAGGAAAGTTCAAGAACAAATAAAGGTAGGTGAAAAAATGAGTCGGTCCACACATTTTAATCCCACCGCCCCAATTAAAACACAGTATAAATTATACCCGTTTCTAACCTATTGTCTGGAACCCGAAAATACCCGTAAGTCAAAGTACTTTTATTTTACCATCAACTTTAACTTTTTAAAACAAACAATATTTTACTTGTCACAATTAAAACTGAGGCTCTTTTACTTGTTTATTCTTAAATAAACCAACCACACTTATTAAAATACAATTTATTTCCAAGCCCAGAAACAGGGTGTTACAATAGTGTGTACATATAATCGTTCCATATATGTGTATTTAGGTAATATACTTGTTGTATATTATTAAATTTGTACGTTTGTTAAACGTTTAGTCCATTTATATATCTAAGTAGAGATATAATTATAAATATCATGTGTATGTATGTTAATGGTATTTACATACATATAATTGTAATACGTCGTTTACGTATATAAGTATAAGTTTTCATTTGTCGAGAAAACGTCCATTTGTGAAATTCGTTTCAAGTGTCGGTTGCGTATATATATATAACATATGTTCTCGTTTATATATATATATACATATTGTAATACGTTGTTTTCGTATATAAAAATGTTACAAGTTTTATTTGTTATAAAACTTGCTAATATATTTATTCCGTTTACAAAAATTGATATCATTTGTTTTTAATCTCATCATGTGTACTTAACAAGTTCCACATGTCTCGATAATGTAATTCGTGTCTAATGTCGTGTATCATCTAAAGTTCGTTTATATATTTTCCGTATTTATTTCCGTTTATAAAATAAATATCATTGTTTACGTTTAATTAAATCATTGTTAATGATTTTGGATCGAGTTTTAACGATAATGAAACGTACAAATTTTGTTAATTGTGATCTCGTGGTCCATTGGGCTTTGGCCCAATTCGTTTAGCCATTTGTTTTGGCCCGATTAACGTTTACATAACCCGGCCCAATTAATAAGTTTTAATTCATTTAATGAGGCCCAATGTAAAGTTTTGCCCAAAGGCCCAATGACCCATTGGGCTTGGCCCATTAACTAGTGTCGACCCATTAAGTTAACTTGGGCCCAAATAAATCAAAGGTATATTCGGTCCAGTCCATAATCGTCCGGCCCAGCCCAAAACAGTCCGACCCAGCCCAACTTCTCGGCCCAAAACACCCAGTCCGTTTATTATTTAAAATCGCGCCGCGATTTGTTTATAATCGCGTCGCGTTTATTAGACTTTCGCGTCGTCTTTCAGCAAAACAAATCGCGTCGTGTTTTTAGTGGGATCGCGTCGCGATATTTACATGATCGCGTCGCGATGTTACGATTTACGGCTCTGTTCGTTTACAGCTTAACAACAACAATTCTTGTGACGTTTTCATGCTATAATTCGAATTGTTTTCGAGCTTATGTGTTTTATATCATCCACATACATCATAATATCACTTTATATCATGTTTTTATACATTGATTAGTGATTTCAAGTTTATGATTTTATAAAACCATTTTCAAGATTATCAATTAAATCATCAAATTTATATGTTAGATGTATAGATTATGATGTGTATACTAGTTATATAACGAATTTAAGCAACGAAAATAACGATGGAGGGTTCCTCACTTTGATTTTCGGTGGTGTTGATGATGAAACCGAATGATGATGATGATCGTATGATGGTGATGATGATGAGATTATGATGATGTTGTTGCTTCCCTTGATCTTGTTGTTGCCCCTTGATCCAATGAAGATGAAAAGAAAGTTGGAAAACAAAAATGATTTTGGTGTGTGTGTGTTTGAGAAAGAACAGAGGAGAACGGAGGGAGTATTATTATTATTATTCAAATGTCTCCTGCATTATTGAAGGTTGGTGGGATTTTTGTCCCACCAATCTCGAGTACGGGTATAATTTTAGCAATATAAACGTAAACTTTTTACATTTTTATTTTTTAGGTGTTCTCCTGGTTCGTTATTTATAAATAGAATGATGATGTTATCATTATTTTAAATAGTTGTACAAATGTGTACATTTTACTGCGCGCAGTTATTTAGGCGCCGAATTTCAGTAAATTTAGGATTTCATATTTTGAGGTAATGTTCTAATTACTTTCAAATGAATCACAAAATTTGCATTTTTGTGATTTGACGTCGTATGCGCGTTTTAGAATTATTTATGTTCGTGTTATAATACGTTTTATGTTAAACGTAAAATTAGACCTTTATATCTATATGTTATAGATATATAAATACTCGTAATTAATAATTACATTATTAATTATTTTTGTATCACGAAACTTTTGTTATTTATTTTTGTCGGGTTCGTTCCGATACGTTTGTACGTAATTATAACTTAATTACGTATTATGTTTTACTTTTTGTTTAAAAGTACGGGCTTGCTAGGCTTACATCACGACAAAAAGTTTTGTTAAAACTTAACCAGGAAATTAGCGTAGTAATGCACATGCATATTATTTAATTAATACCTAATTTGGAGAGTTGTCACATTCTCCCCCCGTTAGGGAAATCTCGTCCCGAGATTTAATTTGTGTCGTGAGTCGTGGTCACGGGTTCAAATAGGTGAGGGTACTTCTTGCGCATTTCATCCTCACGTTCCCAGGTGAACTCTGGGCCTCGTTTCGAGTTCCATCGAATTTTGACAAGTTTGATCCGACTGTTTCGGAGTTTCTGTGTTTTCGTGACCATTACTTCAAGCGGGTCCTCCACAAAGTTAAGTTTTGAATCGATATAGATTTCATCAGGAGGTATGATTAACGCTTCGTCGGATAGACACTTCTTAAGGTTATTCACGTGAAACGTATCGTGAATATTACTAAGTTCTTGCGGCAGTTTAAGCTTATAAGCTACAGGACCAATCCTTGCTAGGATCTCAAAAGGTCCAATGTAACGTGGGTTCAGTTTGCCACGTTTCCCAAATCGTACAACTCCTTTCCAAGGAGATACCTTGAGTAGGACTTTGTCACCTACTTGAAATTCCAAAGGTTTGCGTCTATTGTCTGCATAACTCTTTTGTCGGTCACGTGCCGTTTTCAATCGATTAAGCACTTGAGATATCTTGTCCGTAGTTTCTTGGACTATCTCAGGACCTGATAACTGTCTGTCATCCAACTCTGCCCAACAGAGTGGAGATCGGCACTTGCGTCCGTACAACGCCTCAAAAGGTGTCATTTGTATGCTCGTATGATAACTATTGTTGTACGAGAATTCGGCTAAAGGGAGATGAACATCCCAGTTTTCTCCAAAGTCAATCACGCAGGCTCGCAACAGATCCTTGAGCGTCTGTATCGTTCGCTCGCTTTGACCATCGGTCTGTGGGTGGTAGGCAGTACTCATGTCAAGTCTAGTGCCTAATGCTCATTGCAGTGTTTGCCAGAATCGAGAGGTGAATCGTGCATCTCTGTCAGAGATGATGGATAATGGAACTCCATGTCTAGAAACAACCTCTTTTATGTAAATTCTAGCCAGCTTTTCCATCTTATCTTTTTCTTTGATGGCTAAAAAGTGAGCTGACTTTGTCAGTCGGTCCACGATTACCCATATTGTGTCAACACCAGATGTTGTTCTTGGTAACTTCGTGATGAAGTCCATCGTGATGTGTTCCCATTTCCATTTGGGCAACTCAGGTTGTTGCAAAAGCCCAGACGGCTTTTGGTATTCGACCTTGACTTTTGCACAAGTCAGGCATTTACTAACATAGGTAGCAATATCTCGTTTCATGCCAGGCCACCAATAAAATCCCTTCAAATCGTGGTACATCTTATCCGCACCAGGATGTATCGAGTAGTTTGACTTATGAGCTTCGTCCAATATTAGACTACGTAGCTCATCAACACAAGGAATCCAAATTTGGTTCATGAAATACAATATGTCTTTCGACTCCAGTTGTTCCTCCATCCCCTTGAGGGATTCATCTTTCATACGTTCTGGAGTGAAGGCCGCTTGTTGAGCGTCACGAATTTGGGTAATAAGATCCATATGGATTGTTAATCCCAATGCTCGAACTCTTCGAGGTTTCACTCTTTCCTTACGACTCAAGGCATCCGCTACTACATTAGCTTTGCCTGGATGGTACTTGATTTCACAGTCGTAATCGTTCAGCAGTTCGACCCAACGTCTTTGTCTCATGTTGAGTTCTTTCTGGTCAAATACGTGTTGGAGACTTTTGTGATCGGTGAAGACCGTACACCTTGTACCATACAAGTAGTCTCTTTAAATCTTAAGTGCAAAAACGACTGCTCCCAGCTCTAAGTCATGCGTCGTATAGTTCTTCTCGTGAATCTTCAATTGACGAGACGCATACGCAATGACTTTGTCGTTTTACATTAACACGCAACCTAATCCTTGATGTGAGGCATCACAGTAGACAACAAAGTTTTCTGCCCCTTCTGGTAATGACAGGATAGGCGCGGTACTGAGTTTCTCTTTTAACAACTGAAAAGCACTCTCTTGCTTTTCGCCCCAATCAAATTTCTTATCTTTTTGCGTTAGGGCGGTCAGTGGTTGAGCTATTTTCGAGAAATTCTCGATGAATCATCGGTAGTAACCGGCTAGCCCAAGGAATTGTCGTATCTCGGTTGGAGACTTTGGGGCTTCCCAATTCTTAATCGCCTCAATTTTGGATGGGTCTATGTGAATTCCTTTGTTATTGATCACATGACCAAGGAAATGAATCTCACGCATCCAAAATTCACATTTAGAGAACTTTGCATAAAGCTTCTCTTTCTCCAGTAGTTCCAGAATCAGTCTTAGATGTTGTTCATGATCTTCCTTCGTCCGCGAGTATATCAATATGTCGTCGATAAACACGATAACGAACTTATCCAGGTAAGGTTTACATACCATGTTCATTAGATCCATGAACACTGCTGGCGCGTTCGTCAATCCAAACGACATGACTAAGAACTCATAATGACCGTATCGAGTTCTAAATGCAGTCTTTGGGATATCTTCATCCCGTACCTTCAGTTGGTGGTAACCAGATCGCAAGTCGATCTTTGAGTAGTAACTTGACCCTTGCAGTTGGTCAAACAAATCATCGATGCGTGGTAATGGGTATCGGTTCTTAATAGTCACTTTGTTCAGTTCCCGATAATCGATACACATTCGCATTGATCCATCCTTCTTTTTGACAAACAAAACCGGAGCTCCCCACGGTGAAAAGCTCGGTCGGATGAATCCTAAATCCAACAGTTCTTGCAACTGTGCAGACAGCTCCTGCATCTCCGATGGAGCTAGACGATAAGGCGCACGAGCAATTGGTGCTGCTCCCGGCACTAGGTCGATATGAAATTCAACCTGCCGCGGAGGTGGTAATGTTGGTGCATTTTGTGTGTCAGTCAGTTGGTCAAACTATTGTAATTGTCAAAGTCAATTAGTCTACGAATGTATAGTGTTTAGAGTGTGTATTCGAGTCTGTAAATGAAATATACATAGAATGGTGACATTGTAATTGGGCCTGCGACGTCGGGTCAGACGTCGCAAGGGTCTGGGCCTGCGACGTTGGGCTTAACGTCGCAGGGCCCAATAGCCTTGATATAAATAGTGAGTTAAAGGTCCGAATTAGGGTTGGACTTGGTGAGGTTGAAGGGAGCCGTTTTTGTGGTGAGAGAGACAGAGAAACGAGTTAGAGTTTGTATTGGTGATTGTAATCTTTATACGTTCAATTGTGAATATATACAAGATTATAGAGAATCGTTTGTGTGTTCGTGATTCATATATTGATTGTTTATCATTCCGCAATAGCAATCGATCAAGCGATCCGATCAGATCCCACGGCACGGGACAATCAACTGGTATCAGAGCCGTAGAATCAAGGATTCGTCGGTTTCGGATCGTATTTTGAACGTTTTTTGGTTTGATTCGCGAAGGTTTAATTGATTAATCTTCGTTTCTGAGTTTGTTTGCTTGAAGAAATCGATTTCTGGAAGTGTTTTTGGGTTAGATCGACGTTTGGTTTTCGAAATTTCGTTAGGGTTTCGAAAATTTTCGATTTTTTGGGGTTTTGGCCGCTGCAGCCCGATTGTGCGACGTCACCTGCGACGTCGCTAAGTTTTGCGACGTTACCTACGACGTCAGCTGCGACGTCGCGTGCGACGTAGTAATTTGGACTTTAATTAGTCTGTGCGACGTACTCTGCGACGTCATCTGCGACGTACCTCTCAACGTCGCATAGTGTGATTCTGCGACGTCCTCTGCGACGTAACTCTGAACGTCGCATTTTCGATTCTTAATTGAGTCATCGGACTTCTGCGACGTACCGCTGCGACGTTGCTATTTTTCCCCGACATTAACCTCGTTCTAAGTTCGAAGAAAAAAAAAAAAAAAAAAAAAAAGTTTTTTGGCGGGAAACTCCGAAAAATTTGTGTGTTTTCAAATTTTTTCCATAGTCTTAAAAGTGTTCAATTTTAGGCTAGAAAAAGTTTCATTTTACCCGGCCATTTTTTGACGTTTTCGGACGAAATTTTGGCGGGAAAAACGCGAAAATTTTGTAATTTCAACTTTTGTTTTTAGGCTTAGAATAGCTTTATTTTAGTGTCGGAAAAGTTTCGCTACACTCTGTCGGTTTTTGAAATTTTCGAATCCGATTTTGGAGGGAAAATTCGTAAATGGCTTTTGGTAAGAGAGTGCCTCCTTCTACATCTTTGTTTTATAGTGATTTTGCGAGTTGGAAGATTCAGTTATGCAATTTCATTGATTACAAAGATCCAAATCTGTTCAATTGGTTTAACACCATTGATCGATATGAGCAACCAAGACTCGATGGGGTGCTTAAATCAAGAGTACAAATGTCAGTCAAGGAACGAGCAGAGTTTGATAAAGACAATAGACTGTATGAGATGATTACCAAGTGCTTGCCAGAAGTTGTGATTAATAAATTTAAAGATCAAGCAACTTCTATAGGATTATGGGATGCTCTTATAGCGGGTTACGATCAAAAGGAAAAGAAGTCAGAGGCTAATATTCAAATTCCTAGTCTAAATGATACTTCCAGATCTACTTCCAACTCAGCAGCATCTACTTCTACTAGCACTTCATATGCTTCTGATACTTCTCATACAGCTCATACAACTCCTTCAAAGGCTACTGAGGATCATGCTACAATCTTTGCAGCTTTCCTCAACTCTTATGAGACTTTCCTTTCAAAGAAGGCTAGTACTCTACAGCTTACTGAGGAAGACTTTGAACAGATCGATTCTGATGATCTCGAGCAAATGGACATCAAATGGAGCATGGCCATGATAACCCAAAGAACCAAGAAGTTTCTTCAGAGAACGGGTAGAAAAGACCTGGATGATGATGGTGATACAGGTCTTGGTTTTAATAAAAGCAAAGTGAAATGCAAGAACTGTCAGATTCATGGGCACTTTGCTAAGGAGTGTGAGAAAGTAAAATATCCTTCATCTGGATTCACTACTCCTACAGCTCCAACGACTCCAGAGAAGAATACAACATCACAGGCTATGACGGTGTATTCTCAGGGAGTGTTTGATTTTAGTGCACTTCAAGGAGAGGTTCAACACAGTGCGCTTTTGGCAAAGATACATGCGGTACATGATGAACCTAAGGTACCCATAAACTGTGTTTCTTGTTTAACATTGACTGAATCTCTTAAGAATTATCAATATGACAATTTAGAGTTGCGAGAAAAAGTTGTTAAACTCACCGAGTCAAACAAGTTTTTGAAAGCTAATGAATTTCTTTATGAAAAACAAATTGAGGCTTATAAGTTAGACACTGAAAAATACAAGTCTAAAGTTTTTAGCCAACAGGATGCTATTAATAGCTATCTTAAAGAAATGGAACTTTTGAATAAAGAACTTTCTGAGCTAAAGTCTGAGTCTGACAATTTTAAAAAGGGAATCACGAATTTCTCAAATTCTCATAAACTCTTCGATGAAATGGTTGACAAGATGAGGACAGATAAAAGTAAAGCGGGACTTGGGTATCCACCTCCCACTAACTATTATCCTAAGCCTGTTAAGGAAGGCACCGAAGAACTTGTGGCTGACTACTCATCATGGTCAGCTACAAAGTCTAAAGAAGCTACATCCAATCCCAAAAGGCAGGCAAAGGAGAAAACTAAACGGACAGAGTATCCCTTGCCTACTTTTGTTAAGTCTGATAATACACCTCCAGTTAGTGTAGAGGAGGGTGTTGAGATAGAGGATCTACCGGAAGAGGCTGAAATCAAAGTTGAAAAAGTTAATGTAAAGCCAGAAAATCATATACTTACCAATGAAACTGTAAAGGTTTCAAATACAAAGGGTAAAAACAAGGTTGAAAATGAATCCAAAAGGGTTCAATATCAAATGAAGGATTCAAATGTAAAATCTAAAAGTGAACAACCTTCAACATCAACTTGTTCAACTTCTGAGGCTTCTACATCAACGTGTACACATAAGTGTTCACATCCTGTAAATGCCTCATCTTCTAAGCCTCCAACAGTTCATTCTCCACCTCAACCTTTTGTGGGTAATCATTGGAATAGGTCGTACATTGAACGACGTTCTTGTTTCCATTGTGGACAACAAGGACATATAATTAGGGATTGTCGGTTATTATCCCTAGATAGGTTTGGTAGAGGGATGCCAAGAACTTCCTCCTTTAGGAATTCTTATGCAAATTCGTTTTCTAGGCGTGCTTCATATTCGCCTATATCAAGATATGCATCCTCTTCTCCAAAACCCGTGGCTAGAGTAAACAAAGTTGTGTCTAGTAAACCTCAAGTTCAACAGCACAACATTGTTGAAAACAACTCATCTGAATCTACAAAGGTTTGGAAACCAAAATCCACAAACAACACATCAATGAAATCTTCTGAGTTTTTAAAATATCATAAACTCATTGATGTGATGGTTATGGATGATCATGGACAACCCAAGTCTATCAAGGCTTGGGTGTCCCATAAGTACTAACGTTTAATTGTTTGTGGTGGTGCAGTCAGGTTGTTATTAGCTAATATTTTTGTGACTGCAAGGATGTGGATATTTGTTGGAAGATTGTTTTCAAGGTGGTTGTGTGTGATTATTTATGATTGTGATTGGATGAGATTTTCGATGTTACGAGGTGGTAAAAGTGATAACAGGCATTTGATTTGACTTGATATGTGATTTTGATACTTTTCTTTTAAATTTTATTATAAATGCAACAGCCATTCTTTATACTTTTTAGTATTAAAGAAATGCAATGTTGCGAAATTTATTCAATTAAAAAAATACAAAAATATGTTTAATGTTTAAGGGGAGTATTTTTTGGATTGGATATAAGAATTTGCTGTTCAGGGGGAGTAATTCTGAATATTAAAAATTCTGATTATTTAATTCAGAAATGTGAATAGCAAGATTCTTAAGTCTTGAAAAGATGTTGGATTGTGTGTCTGTAAAACAACTTGGGATATGATAGTACATCGGGTGACATGCATAAAAATGGAAATTTTAAGGTTTATGTTTGATGTGTCAGTAGGTTTATCTGGTATATTTAACACATCTTTTATAAACATTAGCTTCATCATATGATGTATTGGTAGGCATGGTACACACCGGTTTGTGAGTGAGTAAGAAGTAATAATAAAACTTGTTTATTACTTTGAGAAAAATGTTATATGATGTATGACATAAGTCTTAATTGATAAATGGAAGTACTATCATACACTGTCATAATTATGTAAATGTAAAATGGGCATATAGTGATAATATGATTATTCGCCTAACTAATGGTGACTATTGTTGTACTCTTGTACAGACCTGAATCCATTAGTTATGCAAATAGTCTCAAACTTGTTATGTTCATACTAAGGGACCCTCTGTTGTACTTTGTACAGATCTGGGGCCACTAGTATCTTCATAGTCGGTTTGATGTATGCCTAAATATAAATATTAAGTGTATGTTACGAGAAAACCGAGATAAACTTGGTCTTGTAATCTCTACCTTGTGTGAATATGCAGTGTTTGTTTTACTAAAGTTTATCAGTATATCATATAATAGGTTTCTCAAAATTAATATTCATACTAACAATAAAGGTTAGCTCACAGATACGGATGTAACATGTTTAAGTGGACAAACAATACCGATGATCGTCTTGAACTAATTTTTATAAAAGGTGCTTTAAATATGTCAAGTAAATTTAAAGTGGACAAATATACTGATGATCGAAATAACACTTACTATTCCCTAATAATTGCATGTTGGCCTGATATGATCCCTAATCAGACTTAAAACAATTCTATCCCCAAATTTATTTTAATCTTCGTTCTTTGTTTTTCATTTATAAAGAAAAATACAAAAAGATTTTATTTCTATGTTATTTTCTTCAATATCACATATCTTGTTAAAGTCAAATATTGAAGATGCAAAGGATGTCGGTTATTCTCCAAAGTTTGTGAAGATAATTCTATCGGAGAAGCTGCTGATGATTGAGAGATGGTCACAGAGTTTGAAGATCTTATTGTATGATAAATTTGTGTCAGTCACATGAATTTGGACATCAAGATTTCTTGGAAGACCATGCTATCTCAAAGGGGGAGTTTCTGATTGTCAAAGACATGAAAGAGTTTGTTGATGAAGACTAATTGAAGACTTATTTGACCAAGCTGATGACAAGGGGGAGTTTGTTGGTGCATTTTGTGTGTCAGTCAGTTGGTCAAACTATTGTAATTGTCAAAGTCAATTAGTCTACGAATGTATAGTGTTTAGAGTGTGTATTCGAGTCTGTAAATGAAATATACATAGAATGGTGACATTGTAATTGGGCCTGCGACGTCGGGTCAGACGTCGCAAGGGTCTGGGCCTGCGACGTTGGGCTTAACGTCGCAGGGCCCAATAGCCTTGATATAAATAGTGAGTTAAAGGTCCGAATTAGGGTTGGACTTGGTGAGGTTGAAGGGAGCCGTTTTTGTGGTGAGAGAGACAGAGAAACGAGTTAGAGTTTGTATTGGTGATTGTAATCTTTATACGTTCAATTGTGAATATATACAAGATTATAGAGAATCGTTTGTGTGTTCGTGATTCATATATTGATTGTTTATCATTCCGCAATAGCAATCGATCAAGCGATCCGATCAGATCCCACGGCACGGGACTATCAGGTAACCCTGGTAGCTCGTCAGGAAATACTCCTGGGTAGTCACGTACTACGGGCACATCGTCTATCTGTCGCTCCTCGGGTTTGTTATCCACAACATGTACCAAGAATGCTTGGTACCCTTTCCGTAGATATTTGCTTGCCTTCATGCATGTAATCGTCTTCACTACACGATTACTCCTTTCTCCTTGAATCATCAACATTTCACCTGACGGTAAAGGTAACCGTACAATCTTTTCATAACAGATGATCTCCGCGCGGTTCAGTGACAACCAATCCATGCCAACCACTATATCGAAGCTCCCTAGTTCTACCGGTAGTAAGTCTATTTTGAAAGAATGACCTTCTAACGTTAAGGAACATCCTGGTACTATTTCTCCTGATTCAATCAACTTACCATCGGCTAGCTCTACAATATATTTGTTATCTAGCTTAAGGGATTTGATCTCTAACAGTGGTCTAAACTCAGTGGACACAAAGCTTAAATCAGCACCGGAATCAAATAACACAGAAGCAAAGTGGTTGTTTACTAGAAACGTACCAGTGACTGTGTTAGGATCCTGACGTGCCTCTGGTGCTCCTATCATGAACACGCGTCCACGAGCTGGCTGATTGTTGTGTTGTTAGCACGGTTGTTGTTGTTACCGCGGTTGTTCCCATTGTTGTTGCGGTTCGGAGCGCTGTTGGCGTTACGGTTTTGGTTATTGAGTCGAGGGCATCGGTTTCGATAGTGCCTCGTGTCGCCACATTCAAAACATCCTTGGTTTTGGCGAGCAGTGTTTCCCTTAGGGGCAGGGTTTACCTTACAGTTTTGAGTTTTGTGACCCCATCCCTTACAGCTGTCGCAAAACCAACACTCACCCTCATGGTGTTTGCTACACTTATCACACATAGGTTTGTTACCCAAGTATGGTTTCGGTTCCACAATGGTGGCAGCATAAGACTTTGGATTTCCAGATCCTTTCTTGTTGGATTGACCCTGACGGTCATTCCACTTACGCTTCTTACCTAAAGAACCACTAGCTTCAGCATTGTTCGGCTCAACCTTAGCCGGCACAGTTTTCTTGGTCAGTGTCCCCATTCTAACTGCTTCATCAGTCAAACTCTGCGCTAAAGTAACAGCGCTCCTGAATGTGTCAGGTTTGGAGGACGTAACCAAACTTCGGATTTGTGGTGCCACACCATACACATAACGCTCAATGCACTTGTACTCATGTGTTACCATGTGTGGCACAAGACGAGCTAGTTCTTGGAACCTGGTTGTGTAACCAGTGACATCAGCACCAATCATAGCGATGTTCCACAGCTCAGTCTCAACTTCTGCATCTCACTTCGAGGGCAGAATTCCTCTAACATCATATGTTTCAATGTTTCCCATGTCATGGAATAAGGTCGTCCCATCGACTGGACTTGACTGTTCCACCAAGTCAAAGCTTTATCAGCTAGTGTGCAGGCGACATATTTCACCGCAGTGTCTGGTAGACAATCACTGATGTCCAGCACAGAATCCATCTTTTCTATCAAGTGTATAATACCAATAGCACCTTCAGTGCCACAGAAAGGAGGTGGTTTACAAGCCTGAAATGTCTTATATGAACACCCTCGGTGGGTATTCACAACAGTCTCAGTGTTAACAGGGGTCGATCCACTATTATTAATCCCATTCTCACGGTTTCGGCTTGCCTCATACTCGGCAATACCTTCAGCAATGCGTCTAGCAATCATCTGCTCAGTAGTTTCCACAGTGTTAGGTGGTGGAATGGTTTCAGGTGTAGGGGGTACAGTTGTCTTCTGACTGTTCCTAGTAATTCGTCGTTTTGGCGGTATGATTCAGTTCTGCGATGAATAAAATGCAGAAGTCAATGCCAAGATAATGAATGTGATGAACAAGATTTCACATTGCTAAACAAAGAAATAGTATAGAAGATTGAAGAATGAGATTTCACATTTCGTGTCGTACGACTTTGAAACACCCATATGTACTTTGTACAATATAATCACGTTGGCCAGGCGTCATTATATAATGCCAAATACATATTTCTTTTCATCATCGTTCTAGCGCAATCAATGTTTTATGGAATTCAAGATGAAATCAATAGTTCAAAGTGTAGTAGGTTTTCAAAGTTGTAAGGAATAGTTTCACGATTACTAAATGTTACTTTTCTATCACATGTCTATATGAATGGATTTAACAGACACGAAGTTTCCGAATCGAGCCTAAGTTATATTTTACATTAACTGAAACATTCTTACATCGTTTCATACAAAACTTGATGATATCTTCTATATCCATCAAGAGAGGTTTTTCAATACAACACGCGTTAATACAGTACTAATTAGACTAAGCTTAGCTATACATAGGTCCTAACAAAATGGTTAATATTCCTACGACAGTTCTCCATCAGTTCATTATTAAGCTATCTTTAGCTATGTTCTCTGTCGTAGTTCAGATCTTTTCGCTTTTACTCCTAGTTCAAATTGGGAGAGAAGTAGCGTGTTTCCAGCATAGTCTTATATCGCAGAGTCGTATGACAGATCACATCATTCTCAGTTGAGCATTTGCACAGATGTTTGACCCAAATCTTGACTCTTTTCTTGCGATCACTAGCTACTTTCTTCCAGAAACGAATTTTATCCTTAATTCGTACAGACACAGGCCTCTTTAGGATTCTCAGTTCCAGTTCATAGTTCCTGCATTTGAATGCAAGCTCCCAGTTTTGACTATCCAATCCTTCAGCCTGGTCTCGTACCCTTTCGTACTCTTCAATATCAACCACTCCAAAATGGTGGTTTTCGATTTCCTCTTCCACAAGTTCCACTATTGGAATTATTTCTGTATCGACATATACATATTGTATCTGCTCGTCGATGGTTATGTCATCGTCTGATGAGTACTCACTTATGACAGGCTCTGCCATTTTTCCAGTTTCAAGAGATCTATAGGTTACAAAGACGAGTTTCAGTTTCCATAGTTATGAAGTTTCTAATGTCAATCCATAATCCAATCACAATCCATAGTAACAATGACAATAGTAATAAACCAAACATATATCATGTTATACCACTAAACATAGTCAGTACATCAGTTTTTATACAAAACATGATGGGTCTATCCTAGATACCCATCGATCCAAGAAGCTAATCAAAGCATGACGGGTCTGTATACACACCGTCGATCCCATATGATATACAAAACATGACAGGTCTGTCTATACCCGTCGATCCAGAGTTCCAAATCTAATACATAACATATACAATCCTAAGTAGGCACAACCCGCCATACATAGGTCTAACGGAAATACAGTAGAAACAAACCCACGGTTGTCCTCAACACAACCATAATCACACATGCTCCAATCGCGAGTCCAGCAACCCTCGCATGCCTCTCAATCACCCTGACCCGCGCACGGGCAGTCTCCGCAATCTCCCTAGCAGCAACCGTGCTGCTGAACAAGGAGTGGTAATGCTCATGCATATCAACCATACCTCCCTCCAGACGGGAGACCTCACCCTGTATCTCTGCCAAATGAATGCCCCTGGTACTAGTAATACGAAACAGAGTGCGAATAACAGCAACTAAAGTAGGCAGGGTCAACTCTACGGGCTCTCCCGTAGTAGGCAGTGGTGCTGGGGGTCGTGAGGACTCCCCAGTCTCAAAAGTAGGGGGAAAACCCTCCAGTGACCTCCATCGCTCTAATGTGGGAGTCATCCACTCCAAGTGAGCGAATCTAGGAACCCTCTGGGGCTGCTGCTCAATACAATGAATCACCCTCTCCTCGGTCATAGGCGCCTTATCACGGGGCGCTAGTGGACCTCGAGGGAAGTCACGGACACACATGCGAGGTGTACTCCTCAGCATAGGTCCTCGAGAGGACTCAGCAAATGGTGGCTGTGGGCCAGCAGTAGTAGGTGTAGTGGTAGGTGGGACCACAGATGCGGTCACAGGTGGTGATATGTAAGCATCACTGGTGTGGTCAGAAGTAGCCCTAGGGTGAGCAATCACCTCAGAACTAGCCATGCTGTGATAGGAGTCCTCCATCGGCTCCTCCTCCTCTGAGTCGGAATCAGTAATGTAAATGGGTGCGTGTCTCGACATGCTGAGACAAAAGAATCGTGTGTGACGTGTCAGTCGTATGTTAGATGTATACAAAGTATGTATGCGAGTATGCATAATGTTTCTAGCCAAGGCTATAGTCTAGGTCTCTATGGCTTTCAGTCACCTAAAGACTTCTAGTTCGCTATAACCAATGGCTTTGATAACAAGTCTGTCACACCCCGCCAAACGCTAATCACGATCATTGCTAATTAAACATGCGGAAGCCTTAATGACGTGATGGGGCGTGAGCAGTTCAAATCCAATCAAACGACAGTGCACATACATACCAGAGCATATGGCCATTGCGTAACATAATAAGTAAGGATGCCATTTTAAAACAGTTGTTACAAAAGTAGTACGACTATGTAAGTCGTACAGTAGTAATAGTGTTAAAACATTTAAGTTTTACAATACTTATGTTTAGCATAAGATTTCATAAATATAACTGCAATGTCTGCAGTAATACAAAGGAAATCCTTCAAAAGTTGTCCCATAATATGTGGCATCCTAAGTAGTCCAGGGTTGTCCATCCTGAATGCATGCGTGCTTACTTACATAGCTAATTTCCTGTAAAACATAGAAAGAAAGTCGTCAACAAATATGTTGAGTGAATTCACAGGTTTGTATAAATGTAAGGTATGTTTACACCTTTATGTTTGTGTTATTGAATTGTCATTCAATAAATAAATAATTGTTTGCAGGTTTGCAAAATATAAGTTTGTAGGGTTGTTACCCTAAAATACAGATTTATGTGGGTTGTCACCCAAAGTATACGTCTGGTTGTTTACCAGTATTTAAGGATACCAGAATGCTATTCCTGTGTAAAACAGTTGTAGGATATGTAATCCTAAATAGTATGTGGGAATACTTAGACTATAATCCCCTGAAAGGTGAGCTAAACCTCGCAGGTTAAAGTAACGCGACCTAACCCTATAACCAAACCACAACCAAAACTTATGTTGTTTGCCTGAAGGACAGTTAAGTATACGCTCCATCCACAGGAGGGTCGTCACGGCAATAGTACTATTCGTATACTCAGTGGCTAGAGTCACCTAGCTAATGGTTATAGTTTGCATGACATAAGGACTTTTCATGCATACAATGGGAGTCTGGGTCCGTACTAGGATCTGTTGTCTAATTCCCAAAACAGTTGTGAAATATATAATTTCATGTCAAACAGTTGTATAAAGCAATAAAGCATTTATATAATTTGCTGCATGTGTTTTGCATGCAGTTTCTATGTTTACACCCCTATGTTTAAAATCATAAAACATTTGTAAAGTAGGGGCTGTGAACTCACAGTAGTTTGCTCGGTGTGAATGCTAGCAGAAAATGGTGTCGCCCAAGGTATGTTAACCTATATACAATAAATGTATTAACATAAGTACGTTTGATTTGTTTAATCACTTATGTTAATAGTTTGTTTGTTTTGTAGAAATTTGTTGATTTCTTAATTAGGTAAGTTGTTAACTTTGTTGTAACATTATGTTGAAATATTGTTATTATTTCTCAAATCGTACACTTGTTAAGTGTACATATCAATATGTAATTATCTGTTTAACGGAAGATCGTTTTGTTTTCATTTGTATATATACTTTGTATATATCTTGCTCGTATAATTCGAATATCATTCCAACATAATAGTTGTAAGGCCCGGTCCTTACGCGCAAACCAAAACATATCTTTTTAATATTATAAAACAAGTGGAAGCGCGTCCCCAAAATATACTATCCGTTAATTACATCAAAATCGCCAATTGAACACGTCAAAGGCCTTTTTCTAAAGTTATAATGTTGCCAAGTTTAACGACGACCAAAATATGACAACATTAGTTAAGTATTTACAGCCATATTAGTTACAACCCATATTAACACAAAACGGGCCTTATATAAAATGTTTCCAAAAGACATCTACAAATGAGTCGGTCCACACATTTTAATCCCACCGCCCCAATTAAAACACAGTATAAATTATACCCGTTTCTAACCTATTGTCTGGAACCCGAAAATACCCGTAAGTCAAAGTACTTTTATTTTACCATCAACTTTAACTTTTTAAAACAAACAATATTTTACTTGTCACAATTAAAACTGAGGCTCTTTTACTTGTTTATTCTTAAATAAACCAACCACACTTATTAAAATACAATTTATTTCCAGGCCCAGAAACAGGGTGTTACAATAGTGTGTACATATAATCGTTCCATATATGCGTATTTAGGTAATATACTTGTTGTATATTATTAAATTTGTACGTTTGTTAAACGTTTAGTCCATTTATATATCTAAGTAGAGATATAATTATAAATATCATGTGTATGTATGTTAATGGTATTTACATACATATAATTGTAATACGTCGTTTACGTATATAAGTATAAGTTTTCATTTGTCGAGAAAACGTCCATTTGTGATTCGTTTCAAGTGTCGGTTGCGTATATATATATAACATATGTTCTCGTTTATATATATATATATATACATATTGTAATACGTTGTTTTCGTATATAAAAATGTTACAAGTTTTATTTGTTATAAAACTTGCTAATATATTTATTCCGTTTACAAAAATTGATATCATTTGTTTTTAATCTCATCATGTGTACTTAACAAGTTCCACATGTCTCGATAATGTAATTCGTGTCTAATGTCGTGTATCATCTAAAGTTCGTTTATATATTTTCCGTATTTATTTCCGTTTATAAAATAAATATCATTGTTTACGTTTAATTAAATCATTGTTAATGATTTTGGATCGAGTTTTAACGATAATGAAACGTACAAATTTTGTTAATTGTGATCTCGTGGTCCATTGGGCTTTGGCCCAATTCGTTTAGCCATTTGTTTTGGCCCGATTAACGTTTACATAACCCGGCCCAATTAATAAGTTTTAATTCATTTAATGAGGCCCAATGTAAAGTTTTGCCCAAAGGCCCAATGACCCATTGGGCTTGGCCCATTAACTAGTGTCGACCCATTAAGTTAACTTGGGCCCAAATAAATCAAAGGTATATTCGGTCCAGTCCATAATCGTCCGGCCCAGCCCAAAACAGTCCGACCCAGCCCAACTTCTCGGCCCAAAACACCCAGTCCGTTTATTATTTAAAATCGCGCCGCGATTTGTTTATAATCGCGTCGCGTTTATTAGACTTTCGCGTCGTCTTTCAGCAAAACAAATCGCGTCGTGTTTTTAGTGGGATCGTGTCGCGATATTTACATGATCGCGTCGCGATGTTACGATTTACGGCTCTGTTCGTTTACAGCTTAACAACAACAATTCTTGTGACGTTTTCATGCTATAATTCGAATTGTTTTCGAGCTTATGTGTTTTATATCATCCACATACATCATAATATCACTTTATATCATGTTTTTATACATTGATTAGTGATTTCAAGTTTATGATTTTATAAAACCATTTTCAAGATTATCAATTAAATCATCAAATTTATATGTTAGATGTATAGATTATGATGTGTATACTAGTTATATAACGAATTTAAGCAACGAAAATAACGATGGAGGGTTCCTCACTTTGATTTTCGGTGGTGTTGATGATGAAACCGAATGATGATGATGATCGTATGATGGTGATGATGATGAGATTATGATGATGTTGTTGCTTCCCTTGATCTTGTTGTTGCCCCTTGATCCAATGAAGATGAAAAGAAAGTTGGAAAACAAAAATGATTTTGGTGTGTGTGTGTTTGAGAAAGAACAGAGGAGAACGGAGGGAGTATTATTATTATTCAAATGTCTCCTGCATTATTGAAGGTTGGTGGGATTTTTGTCCCACCAATCTCGAGTACGGGTATAATTTTAGCAATATAAACGTAAACTTTTTACATTTTTATTTTGTAGGTGTTCTCCTGGTTCGTTATTTATAAACAGAATGATGATGTTATCATTATTTTAAATAGTTGTACAAATGTGTACATTTTACTGCGCGCAGTTATTTAGGCGCCGAATTTCAGTAAATTTAGGATTTCATATTTTGAGGTAATGTTCTAATTACTTTCAAATGAATCACAAAATTTGCATTTTTGTGATTTGACGTCGTATGCGCGTTTTAGAATTATTTATGTTCGTGTTATAATACGTTTTATGTTAAACGTAAAATTAGACCTTTATATCTATATGTTATAGATATATAAATACTCGTAATTAATAATTACATTATTAATTATTTTTGTATCACGAAACTTTTGTTATTTATTTTTGTCGGGTTCGTTCCGATACGTTTGTACGTAATTATAACTTACTTACGTATTATGTTTTACTTTTTGTTTAAAAGTACGGGCTTGCTAGGCTTACATCACGACAAAAAGTTTTGTTAAAACTTAACCAGGAAATTAGCGTAGTAATGCACATGCATATTATTTAATTAATACCTAATTTGGAGAGTTGTCACAGAATCTCCTTTCTGAATTGCAGAATCTCCTTGTCATCAGGATACAACGATATTGCTTTCTTAATCATTGCTTCAAATTGTTCTACTTCTTCAGTAATATGATCAAGTCTCGACTCCAAACATTCTATGAATCCCTGTTTAATTGTAATATATATGTTACTAACAAGCTTAATTTTATTCATTACCATTAGTAATATATTAAGAGCTTACATAATACATGCATTAAATAATATTATGCTGAAGTCAATAGTAAGTGATTGTTACCTTTTTAGTAGTTGGTGCAGGAAGGACTTCATATTCTAGTTGGCTCAACTCTTTCTGTCCCAATTCTTTCTCAGGAGCTTTAGTTTTCCTATTTTCTTTCAAGATTTCTCCTTCAACGACAGCACCTTCGAGTATTTCAACATCAGTTTTGTTGTTACAACCTTCTTGCTTAGTCGTTTCAATAACTCCTGTTGTGCTTTTGAGTTCCACAGTTTCAGCATTCACACCTTTATCTTCACAAGCTGTTTAATTATATTACAAACATATAGTACATAACTTAACATACTAATCAAATTAATTATTAATGAACAAAATGATATTTAAATGCATCAAAATGTATATTACCTTTTGCAGTTTTGCCTCTTTTTTTTGGTGCTTGAAAATCATCATCCGAATCTTCTTCAGGTGTATAATCTTCATCTTTTGGGTCATCAGATCCCGTAATATCTTTTTCTACCTGTTTCCTTTTAGTTGGTGTTTTCTTAGCTTTAAACCCACTTGTTCCTTCACCGAATTTTCTTTCAACTTTTGGCTTTTCATTATTTGGAATTACATTATACTTCTGAAGCATATGAAACAGGAGTGATTCAAGTTGCATGTTGTCGTTTATGGAAACTCCTTATGCTTTTTGTTTTTTCATTACTTTCTCCTTCTTATTCTGTGGTTTTTTTTGCTTCTTTTTCAATCCTGCTACAAATCCATGACACTTATTAGTTTGTATAACAATAATCTCAACAGCCCACACAGTTACTCAGCATTTGTTCAATTAGGCACACAAATAGTAAGCAGTACATTGCATCTTAAATTAAGTTTTACATCGTATTGATGTATCCCGATACATAGTAATACACAAGTGTATGACTACTCATAGTATGCACTACGATGCATCCTAAGATAGCTTTACCTCAGATTTATGTTTTATTGATACATGTTAACACCCATGTGGATAAGTATTAATAGTATGCACTCTGGTGCATCTTAATATAAATCTACATTGTAATGATGCATATTCATACATATTAACATCCATGTGGATGAGTACTAATATTATGCACTGTGGTTCATCTTAACATAAGTTTACATTCTAATGATGTACTAATAATATGCATCTCAGTGAGTAAAATTCAACTTCTATCGCAAAAGCATACATAATTTGCAAGTGCATACAATAATATTCATCAAATTCATCTAATATAAGTTATACATACAGTAATATTCATCAAATTCATCTCATATAAGTTATACATACAATAATATTCATCAAATTCATCTCACATACTTTCTGTTAACAAAATTATTTTATGTATTTAAAATCAGAAATACAAATCGTGTGATACATATATACAAAAATTATATTTAAGAATGTAATAATAATAATAATGATTAAAACAGATGAAAGTAAATGTTTCATAAACGTTGAGCAGCTCATACATGTTTGTTCAATTAGGCGCACAAATAGTAAGCAGTACCGTGCATCTTAAATTAAGTTTACATCGTATTGATGTATCCCGATACATAGTAATGCACAAGTGTATGACTACTCATAGTATGCACTATGATGCATCTTAAGATAGCTTTACATCAGAGTTATGTTTTATTGATACATGTTAACACCCATGTGGATAAGTATTAATAGTATGCACTCCGGTGCATCTTAACAAAAATCTACATTTGTAATGATGCATATTCATACATATTAACATCCATGTGGATGAGTACTAATGTATATTATCTTAATCTTAACTTTATGAGGTATTAATGTTATAACAAGCATCACAGTAACTAGTATTCATCAAAATTGTAATTGGTAACAGTTATCAACTACAACTAACAAATAATTCTTAAATATACACTAATTTTCAGTCACGAACATTCAATTTTAAAAATTAGGTTTACCTCGTTCGTCGATTTTTTTCCCCTTTTCTTTCGAATCTTTCGCCATTGATGAATCTGGTTTTTGTTGATTAGATCTCGTTAAAAGTTTCTGTAAATGAATGAGATGTTGATTATGTAATCAATCTGATGAATCGCACTTTGAAAATCGTATTTTGGAAGAAAGAATTTAGGTCGTTGTTATGAAATGAATCGGGAATTATGTCCTGTTTATGTTGCTTTTTTTAATTAATGTATTTGTAATTTACCATACTACCCCTCCGCGTGTTTTATCAGCTTGATGAGATGGACGACCAGGATCAGCTTCTCCCTTCCCCCAAAAAAGTCACTTCCCCCTAGATCACTACCCTATATATATATATATATATATATATATATATATATATATATATATATACCAATCTTTCCAGGACCTTAACAAATAAGGTAAACAAATTATCTATTAAACAATAAACATATCATGTCTAAAGACAGGGATTATAAAATTATACCTTTATTTATAGATTCTGAATTACAACACGGTAGTATACTGGAACTTGCTTCCTGCTCTATAGGTACAGACTCCGACTTGACTATAGGAGATATACATATATTAAAATCTAGATGTTTTGAACATTGAGAAGTTGATAATATAATAGAGGGTTTTTTCATGTAAATTTTCGAATGCCTCTTCTTTCATTTTCTTCGTCTTTTATAGATGAGCTTGATCTTCTTGATTCTTCATGTAAACTGGCATCTTCCGGTTATTCTTTCATAATGTCTTCAATAATAGAGTGTTAACCGGCTGCTTCTCTTTTCTTCCTTTTGCTTTAATAATTTTACCTTTGTCGGCCATAGAATCCTTTCTTTAATATTTTCTTTGTCGTCTTCTTCTTTCTTGAATATTCTGCATAATCATCTTTCTTGGATTCTTCACATCTTTGTTGACTATCAATTTTCTTTTTCTCTAATAATTTGCCTTTGTCGGCCATGATAAAAGAATGATTATAATTTTCTTTCTGGTTTATAGAGAATAATAATTCTTATTTTTATATAGAAATATTTCTTTTCTGGATTACATGAAAGATATTTCTATTCTTTAATATAGGATTTTAATTTAATACAATATTTTCATAAGGATCTTGAGAATCTTGGAATAAATCTTCGCTAGAACTTGGAGATCCTTTGATTTCATTTATAATTCTTTGTATTTCTTCTTTAGATGATCATGATTGTAATCTTCTAACAAAATCTTCGTCTTGAACTTCTGGGACTTTAGTAGAGGAACTGTTTTCAATACTCCATTTTTTATAATAATCAATAACTGCATTAATATCAGCTTGGGTTTCATTAATCTGCTTCCACCATTTTGCACTGAATTGTCTATAGAATAAGGGTGGAGATGTATCTTGAGCTTCTTGTTTTTTATAGGTGAATAATATTATCCATGGTAACTTGAATATAGCAGTGAATTGTAGGGTATACTCAGCTGGACATATATGATCTTGCATAAAATAATCTTTATATTTATGATATCCTTCTAATACTCTTGTTGGAAAGGTGGCTGGGATATTTCCAAAATATCTGAACCATTTAATAAACCATCTTGGATAGATTCCATTAAATTTATCAGAAAAGTAGAAAAACCAGGTGTGACTAAAGCTTCTTACTAAAAAGGCATAGAACCAAGCATCTTGATAATCATAGTAATTATAGACTGGATAAGTAGGGTAGTTGGAAAGGGTTTTGTAATCATAGGGTTTTGTAGACCATTCTTCTGGAGTGATTATTTTAAATATCTTTGCTTTACTACAATCGATATAATCAGAATTTTTCTTGGTTATAGTATGATCAATACTAGCAGATCCACTTGAGATTAGAACTGCTTCATAATATTCTCTGGTTTTATAGTTATCGACATAAAAATGACATCCTCTGGGATATAAATAATCGGTTAAGGTTAAAAAGCTTTGTTGTAATTTTTGTTCTTCTAAAGGTTCTAAAATTTTGATAATTTGTCTGTTTGGATTTATATGGTATTCTGGAGTACCGGATTGACTGGAAGTAGAAGGACTTGTTTGGGTTACAAAAGGACTTCTTGGTGATATAGGAACTGTTGATCTATTAGGAGAAATCTGACTTATAGATGAATTTGGAATAGGTACATTTTGTACAAGAGCAGAATATGGAGGTCTTGCTCTTGGTGCTATAGGACCAAATCTGTTTGGGTGTATAGGTAAAGCTGGAAACTCTCTTTGATTAGAGGATGATGGTTGGGTTTGTTTGGTTAAAATAACTTTCTTGCTTGAGCTGCTCATTTTCCCTGCAAAAATTCTCGAGATAAAAAGTCTGGTAGAGAATTATTCTCTCCTTTGATAAATTCAATAGTAAAATCAAAATTACTTAATATAGCTTGCCATCTTGCAAAAATCTGTTTAGAGATTAAATTTTTTATATCCTTTTCTAAAATATATTTTGCAGATAAACAATCAATTCTTAAAATAAAAGTTTTCATATATAAATCGTCTTCAAACTTTTTGATGTTTAAAACAATACTCAAAATTTCTTTTTTAACAGTAGAATAATTCTTCTGGGTATCATTCCATGATCCAGAATAAAATCTTACTAATTGTTCTTTATCATTATTTGACAATTTTTGTTTTAATATACCACCATAACCTAGATCACTTGCATCTGTTTCTACTATTAGGTTAGCATCAGGATGAGGTATATTTAAGCATGGTAGAACTTTAATTTTTTCTTTTATATGTCTTACTATTTTAGTATGTTCTTCAGTCCAAGGCTTTGGATTCTTTTTTAATCTGTCATATAATGGTTTGCATATAATTCCTAAATCTTTAAAGAAATCATGTATATAATTCAAACATCCTAAAAATCTTTGTAATTGAGTTTTATCCTTTATTTCATCAGGGAATTTATTTGTAAATTCTAAACTCCTTTCAATGGGTTTAATAGTTCCTTGATTTATATTATGTCCTAAAAATCTTATTTCAGTTTGAAATAAAGACATCTTTGTTGGTGAAACTGCTAAACCATTTTTATATATAGTGTTATAGAAAGCATTTAAATGTTTAAAATGTCGATCTATATTTCTTGAAAATATTAAAACATCATCAATATAGACTATAGCAAAATTTCCAAGTGGTAATATTATATCATTCATAATATTTTGAAATTCTGATGGGGCATTCTTTAGTCCAAAGGGCATTACATTCCATTCATAATGTCCAAAGGGTACATTAAAACCAGTTTTATATTTATCTTCTTCTTTAATTTGTATTTGCCAAAATCCAGATTTCATATCAAATTTAGAAAATATTTTTGAATTATATAATTTCTTTAATAAATCTCTTTTATTTGGTATAGGATACCTAATCCATTCTAAAACTTTATTTAAAGGTTTATAGTTTATTACTAATCTTGGTACTCCTCTTTCTATTTCAGCGTTATTTATTACATAAAAGGCAGAGCAAGACCAAGGGGATTTTGATGGACGTATAAGTCTTTTTTCTAATAAATCTTGTATTTCCTTTTTACAATGTTGTTCTAATTCTATAGACATATGTATAGATTTTGATTTTGTAGGAATATCTTTTTCATTAAAATTTTTAATATAGGGTAATCCTACTATATGTTGTTTTCTTTTCCAAAATGCATTGGGAATAGCTGCACATATATTATTTCTAAATTTTTCCTCTAATAATTTTATCTTCGTTTGTATATTTTTATCTATTAACTGATTACAAATTCTTTTTTCATTTATTTCACTTACTAAGTATTCTATATGTTTTTTCTTATTTATTAATATATTAACTTCTTTAGTTTCTACTGGGTGAATAAATTTAAAAGTTATTTCTTTGTTTAAAACTTTAGTAGTTAATCCATTTTCGTCAGCAACAAAAGGATACAACTGTAATATAAATGGTTGTCCTAATAACAATTGGGAAGTTAAATTTTTTACTAATATTAACTGAGTATTAAAGCAATAATTTTCTTTACATATATGTACGTTTGATAATTTATAGTTTACTTTTAATCTTGATCCACTTGCAGAGGATAACTTTTCTGTAGATTTTTCAAAATATTTAGTTGGTATTAATCCTTCTTGAATACAATTTAAATCTGCTCCTGAGTCTAATAGAGCAATTATAGTTATTCTATATTCGTTATTAATTAATAAATTTATTTTAGTATACCATCTTTGATATTTTACTGTTTTTACTATATTTATGGTTTGATCATTTTTAGAAGGTTCATTTAATAATTTGATTTCAGGATTTTCTCTAAAATCTTCTTCTTTAAAATCTTCTTTTTTATTCTCTATGTTTTCTATTCTTTGTTTTAATAATTTTACTTCTAATTTTACATTATTAAGTTCTTCTTGTAATTCTTGAATTGTTATAGGATTTTTATCTTTACTAAATCTTTTACATATCTCATTAAAATTATATCCTTGATTACTTTTTATAACCTTTTCTTCTTTGGTATTTAGTTTTTCTTCTAATTTTTGAAAATATACTTTTTTTAAATCCTTATCTTCTATTTTATTTATTAAGTCTATTAATTGTTCAACTTCTAAATTTTTGGTAATTACATTTATAGATTTATAATCACAATTACAATTTCCTAGACATTCACAGCTTTGTGATTCAGAACTAGAGCTACTTTCTTCTAAAACATTTATATCATTTTCGCTATAATCTGACATACTATCATCACTAGAACTATCTTTAAGAATTATTTTACTTATTTGTTTCTTAAGTTCATCTAATATATCTAATTCATTTATTTTCTTTTTAGCATAACAATCTTTTGCCATATGACCATTTCTTCCACATTTATAGCATATTATAATATCCTTTTGTTTATTTTCTTTATGATTTTTATATGGAGTTTTTCTTCTTCTAAATTTATTTCTATTATATTCGGGTTTTTTTTATCATATTCTTGTTCTCTTTTATAATTTCTCTTATTCCTAATATATCTATTTTTAGGCTTATATTTAATTTTCCTAGAAGGAGGTAATTTCAAGGTTTCATATCCATATTGTTGACAAAAGTCTCCTAATTCTTGTCTAGAATTTATTCCTTCTTTCTTAATCTTGGCTTTTAACTTTAAATCTGAACATATAGCTAGTCCTTCTTGATTAACATAATTTATAATTTCTCCATAAGTTAAGTCTTTATAAGGTATATTATTGTTATAATCTTGACTTAATTTATTTCTAATCCTTTCTGCAAATAACTTAGGTAATCCTGCAATAAATCTTTCTTTCCAATAAGCTTCTTTACAATCAGGCCTAGTCATAACCTTGGCTAAAAACACATCTTTATACCATCTAAAATCTTGTAGTTTTCTACATGTCAGGTTTAATAATATAGCTGAATTTCTTTCTTGATATGCTGCTGGATTTCCTACATAATTTTTTAATATAGCAAAAATTAATGAATTTACCATATCATCTATTTGCGTTTGATATGTTTGATTATTTTCAGTTTTTATTATAGTCTTTTTTGCATTTAATATAGCATGCTTATCTGCTTCTGTTACATAGCTATCCCACCATCCTTTTAGTATTCCAGTGAATCCTGCTATAATCATTTCAACTACTTGTGATTCTTCATTATTTTGTGATTTATAAGCAGTAGATGCCAAAGGTCCTGGAAAAGATTTGGTATCAGAGCCATGGCCTTTCTTTTTGAGGTGGTAGGATATAGATAAATTGTTCATATTATGTTGAATATGAGTTTAAATTTTCTCATGTTAAAAGAAAAAGTGATTTATATGTTAGAAAAATATACGTCTGCGTTGGTAAGCCCTGGCGATCAGTCGGTTGGATTAGCCGCAGTTGAAGTAAGACGGCCGTACCACGACGATATGGGGGTGTTCCCGGAGAAAGTATATTGGTCTAATTATATAAATTAAGTTTTCTGATAACAATTTAAAATAAGAACAAATATTTGCAAAATATGAATAGATTATCTAAATTACTACTAAATCGAAAGGATGGTTCTACTTCTGATATTGAAGAAGAACAGGATCAAACAAACTCTATTGAAGTTTCTATAGATAAAATTGAAAAAAGTTTATGTGATTGGAGTATACCTAAACAAGATGTTAGAACTATTTATAAAATAGGATCGTTTGATTATTTTCAAGGATATTCTATAAGAACAACTGAAAAAGTAATACCTTTATTACAAAATCACCAAAATATACAACTATTCTCTAATACTGTTATAAAAGAACATAGAAAAAATTATAAATTTTTACATATAGGATTAGTTCAAGTTGCTATCAAACCTATGATAAGATTAGGAATAGATGTCCCTATATTGGTTATATTAAGAGATGCTAGACTATTAGATTTTAAAAATTCTTTATTAGCTATGGCAGAATCTAATATATGTAATGGCCCAATATATTTTAATTGCTATCCAAATTTCACTATATCTTTATTTGATCAAAATATACTAGATACTTCAACATTAACTATAAAGACAAAAAATTTAGAAATAAAGAATAAGTCAGATCCTATAGTAGTAATATATAGAGTATATTATAAAACTATGACAACCACTATAGAACCTCGTTCTAAGTTAGTATCACCTAAAGATGAAACTTTAGTATTTGAAGCAAATTCTAAACATTCTAGAGTAAATGTACCTAAAAAATTAAAATGGAATGAAATAACTCAAAATCAAAGTTGGAATATTAAAGATATATGTGTACCTAAACCAATAGAAAATAAAAATAAAATATCAAACATAGTAGAACATACAGATGGAAGTATAAATATAACTTTTGAAAATGAAAAATTAGAGCCATCTAGATTTTCCACCTATATACCTGAAACATCTAGTTCTATGTCAGAAGAAACAATAGATTTAAGAAAAGCTAGATCTATGAGAATGAAAGGAGTAGATTTTAGTCAACATATACCTCAGCCCTTATATGAAGAAGAAAATAAAAGTGAAGATTTTTCTTATAAACCTACAAAATCTGAAGTAGATTGGTAATATTTGTTTAAAAAAGGTCCTGGAAATAGTGGTATCAGAGCCATGGCCTTTCTTTTTGAGGTGGTAGGATATAGATAAATTGTTCATATTATGTTGAATATGAGTTTAAATTTTCTCATGTTAAAAGAAAAAGTGATTTATATGTTAGAAAAATATACGTCTGCGTTGGTAAGCCCTGGCGATCAGTCGGTTGGATTAGCCGCAGTTGAAGTAAGACGGCCGTACCACGACGATATGGGGGTGTTCCCGGAGAAAGTATATTGGTCTAATTATATAAATTAAGTTTTCTGATAACAAGTTAAAATAAGAACAAATATTTGCAAAATATGAATAGATTATCTAAATTACTACTAAATCGAAAGGATGGTTCTACTTCTGATATTGAAGAAGAACAGGATCAAACAAACTCTATTGAAGTTTCTATAGATAAAATTGAAAAAAGTTTATGTGATTGGAGTATACCTAAACAAGATGTTAGAACTATTTATAAAATAGGATCGTTTGATTATTTTCAAGGATATTCTATAAAAACAACTGAAAAAGTAATACCTTTATTACAAAATCACCAAAATATACAACTATTCTCTAATACTGTTATAAAAGAACATAGAAAAAATTATAAATTTTTACATATAGGATTAGTTCAAGTTGCTATCAAACCTATGATAAGATTAGGAATAGATATCCCTATATTGGTTATATTAAGAGATGCTAGACTATTAGATTTTAAAAATTCTTTATTAGCTATGGCAGAATCTAATATATGTAATGGCCCAATATATTTTAATTGCTATCCAAATTTCACTATATCTTTATTTGATCAAAATATACTAGATACTTCAACATTAACTATAAAGACAAAAAATTTAGAAATAAAGAATAAGTCAGATCCTATAGCAGTAATATATAGAGTATATTATAAAACTATGACAACCACTATAGAACCTCGTTCTAAGTTAGTATCACCTAAAGATGAAACTTTAGTATTTGAAGCAAATTCTAAACATTCTAGAGTAAATGTACCTAAAAAATTAAAATGGAATGAAATAACTCAAAATCAAAGTTGGAATATTAAAGATATATGTGTACCTAAACCAATAGAAAATAAAAATAAAATATCAAACATAGTAGAACATACAGATGGAAGTATAAATATAACTTTTGAAAATGAAAAATTAGAGCCATCTAGATTTTCCACCTATATACCTGAAACATCTAGTTCTATGTCAGAAGAAACAATAGATTTAAGAAAAGCTAGATCTATGAGAATGAAAGGAGTAGATTTTAGTCAACATATACCTCAGCCCTTATATGAAGAAGAAAATAAAAGTGAAGATTTTTCTTATAAACCTACAAAATCTGAAGTAGATTGGTAATATTTGTTTAAAAAAGGTCCTGGAAATAGTGGTATCAGAGCCATGGCCTTTCTTTTTGAGGTGGTAGGATATAGATAAATTGTTCATATTATGTTGAATATGAGTTTAAATTTTCTCATGTTAAAAGAAAAAGTGATTTATATGTTAGAAAAATATACGTCTGCGTTGGTAAGCCCTGGCGATCAGTCGGTTGGATTAGCCGCAGTTGAAGTAAGACGGCCGTACCACGACGATATGGGGGTGTTCCCGGAGAAAGTATATTGGTCTAATTATATAAATTAAGTTTTCTGATAACAAGTTAAAATAAGAACAAATATTTGCAAAATATGAATAGATTATCTAAATTACTACTAAATCGAAAGGATGGTTCTACTTCTGATATTGAAGAAGAACAGGATCAAACAAACTCTATTGAAGTTTCTATAGATAAAATTGAAAAAAGTTTATGTGATTGGAGTATACCTAAACAAGATGTTAGAACTATTTATAAAATAGGATCGTTTGATTATTTTCAAGGATATTCTATAAAAACAACTGAAAAAGTAATACCTTTATTACAAAATCACCAAAATATACAACTATTCTCTAATACTGTTATAAAAGAACATAGAAAAAATTATAAATTTTTACATATAGGATTAGTTCAAGTTGCTATCAAACCTATGATAAGATTAGGAATAGATGTCCCTATATTGGTTATATTAAGAGATGCTAGACTATTAGATTTTAAAAATTCTTTATTAGCTATGGCAGAATCTAATATATGTAATGGCCCAATATATTTTAATTGCTATCCAAATTTCACTATATCTTTATTTGATCAAAATATACTAGATACTTCAACATTAACTATAAAGACAAAAAATTTAGAAATAAAGAATAAGTCAGATCCTATAGCAGTAATATATAGAGTATATTATAAAACTATGACAACCACTATAGAACCTCGTTCTAAGTTAGTATCACCTAAAGATGAAACTTTAGTATTTGAAGCAAATTCTAAACATTCTAGAGTAAATGTACCTAAAAAATTAAAATGGAATGAAATAACTCAAAATCAAAGTTGGAATATTAAAGATATATGTGTACCTAAACCAATAGAAAATAAAAATAAAATATCAAACATAGTAGAACATACAGATGGAAGTATAAATATAACTTTTGAAAATGAAAAATTAGAGCCATCTAGATTTTCCACCTATATACCTGAAACATCTAGTTCTATGTCAGAAGAAACAATAGATTTAAGAAAAGCTAGATCTATGAGAATGAAAGGAGTAGATTTTAGTCAACATATACCTCAGCCCTTATATGAAGAAGAAAATAAAAGTGAAGATTTTTCTTATAAACCTACAAAATCTGAAGTAGATTGGTAATATTTGTTTAAAAAAGGTCCTGGAAATAGTGGTATCAGAGCCATGGCCTTTCTTTTTGAGGTGGTAGGATATAGATAAATTGTTCATATTATGTTGAATATGAGTTTAAATTTTCTCATGTTAAAAGAAAAAGTGATTTATATGTTAGAAAAATATACGTCTGCGTTGGTAAGCCCTGGCGATCAGTCGGTTGGATTAGCCGCAGTTGAAGTAAGACGGCCGTACCACGACGATATGGGGGTGTTCCCGGAGAAAGTATATTGGTCTAATTATATAAATTAAGTTTTCTGATAACAAGTTAAAATAAGAACAAATATTTGCAAAATATGAATAGATTATCTAAATTACTACTAAATCGAAAGGATGGTTCTACTTCTGATATTGAAGAAGAACAGGATCAAACAAACTCTATTGAAGTTTCTATAGATAAAATTGAAAAAAGTTTATGTGATTGGAGTATACCTAAACAAGATGTTAGAACTATTTATAAAATAGGATCGTTTGATTATTTTCAAGGATATTCTATAAAAACAACTGAAAAAGTAATACCTTTATTACAAAATCACCAAAATATACAACTATTCTCTAATACTGTTATAAAAGAACATAGAAAAAATTATAAATTTTTACATATAGGATTAGTTCAAGTTGCTATCAAACCTATGATAAGATTAGGAATAGATATCCCTATATTGGTTATATTAAGAGATGCTAGACTATTAGATTTTAAAAATTCTTTATTAGCTATGGCAGAATCTAATATATGTAATGGCCCAATATATTTTAATTGCTATCCAAATTTCACTATATCTTTATTTGATCAAAATATACTAGATACTTTAACATTAACTATAAAGACAAAAAATTTAGAAATAAAGAATAAGTCAGATCCTATAGTAGTAATATATAGAGTATATTATAAAACTATGACAACCACTATAGAACCTCGTTCCAAGTTAGTATCACCTAAAGATGAAACTTTAGTATTTGAAGCAAATTCTAAACATTCTAGAGTAAATGTACCTAAAAAATTAAAATGGAATGAAATAACTCAAAATCAAAGTTGGAATATTAAAGATATATGTGTACCTAAACCAATAGAAAATAAAAATAAAATATCAAACATAGTAGAACATACAGATGGAAGTATAAATATAACTTTTGAAAATGAAAAATTAGAGCCATCTAGATTTTCCACCTATATACCTGAAACATCTAGTTCTATGTCAGAAGAAACAATAGATTTAAGAAAAGCTAGATCTATGAGAATGAAAGGAGTAGATTTTAGTCAACATATACCTCAGCCCTTATATGAAGAAGAAAATAAAAGTGGAGATTTTTCTTATAAACCTACAAAATCTGAAGTAGATTATTATGATCAATTATAAATAATAAATATGAGTAAAATACAAATGAATAATGAGCATAATAGTAATATATCTTTACAATTAATGTTTTTATATCAAGAAAGAGAAACATTATTAAAAAGTTTAAAAAGTTTTAAAGAAAAAACTAATATAAATTATGAATATCTAGCTAAAGACCAAATAGAAAAGGTAGAATCAATAAAAAATAAATATATAAAATCAACAATAACTTTATTAGAAATAAATTGGTATTTAATAGAAAAGTTAAGATCCAAATTAATTATTTGTTAAAAATGCCAAAAATCAAGACAACTATAACTATACACGATTTAAACTATTTAGAAAATGAAATAAATAATGATTATAATAAAGAAAAGTTAGAATGGTATAATAATAAATTCACTAAAAGCCGAAGAAGTTGTAATCAATTGACTTGGCATTTATACTTATATGAAAATAATGAAGTCATGCCATTTTTCTCATGGTTACAATTATATTGTGCAAAAGAAAAAATATATTACCCATTTTTAGAAAAAGCAGAAACTATAATAAAACTAAATAAAACATATAGAAATCTTAAGAATAAAGAAGAATCTATAGGAATACATCCACCATATGATGATATAATTATAAAACAAGATAATAAAGATTATATAGGTGTACCCTTAGTACAAATAAAAGAACAACAAGAACAAGATAAAACTCTAAAACAAATAGTATACCAAAATAATTATACTAATGAAGTATTAAATACAATAGGACAACAACTAAATAGAATCGAAAAAATAGATGAAAACAAAGTTGAAGAAGACAAACCAAGCACTTCTAATACAAAACAAGAATATGAAAGAAGTCCATTATTTATACCTCATCATATAGATACTCCTATAAACTTAGGAAAACAAAATGTTATATTAAAAGAAATTGAAAAGAAATTATCTTTATTAAGTATAACAGACAAAACTATAAATACAGTAAATGAAGAAAATTATTCAGATGATGATTTATCCGAAATAGAAAATCAATTTAATAATAATAATGAAATAAATAAAGTAAAATATAATTCTTATACATCAAATAAAACTTATACTCCAAGACCAGAAACTAGAAATTACTATTATAGACCATCACCACCTGATTTACAATATGAAGAAAGACATACTTTAGTACAAGCTAAATATGATGGTAATTCTATATACGAATGGAATATAGACGGACAAACTGAATATCAGATATTAAATTTATTACAAGAAATGACAATGGCATCTACTGCTTATAAATCACAAAATAATGAAGAATCACAAGTAGTTGAAATGATTATAGCAGGATTCACTGGAATACTAAAAGGATGGTGGGATTGCTATGTAACAGAAGCAGATAAGCATGCTATATTAAATGCAAAAAAGACTATAATAAAAACTGAAAATAATCAAACATATCAAACGCAAATAGATGATATGGTAAATTCATTAATTTTTGCTATATTAAAAAATTATGTAGGAAATCCAGCAGCATATCAAGAAAGAAATTCAGCTATATTATTAAACCTGACATGTAGAAAACTACAAGATTTTAGATGGTATAAAGATGTGTTTTTAGCCAAGGTTATGACTAGGCCTGATTGTAAAGAAGCTTATTGGAAAGAAAGATTTATTGCAGGATTACCTAAGTTATTTGCAGAAAGGATTAGAAATAAATTAAGTCAAGATTATAACAATAATATACCTTATAAAGACTTAACTTATGGAGAAATTATAAATTATGTTAATCAAGAAGGACTAGCTATATGTTCAGATTTAAAGTTAAAAGCCAAGATTAAGAAAGAAGGAATAAATTCTAGACAAGAATTAGGAGACTTTTGTCAACAATATGGATATGAAACCTTGAAATTACCTCCTTCTAGGAAAATTAAATATAAGCCTAAAAATAGATATATTAGGAATAAGAGAAATTATAAAAGAGAAGAAGAATATGATAAAAAACCCGAATATAAGAGAAATAAATTTAGAAGAAGAAAAACTCCATATAAAAATCATAAAGAAAATAAACAAAAGGATATTATAATATGCTATAAATGTGGAAGAAATGGTCATATGGCAAAAGATTGTTATGCTAAAAAGAAAATAAATGAATTAGATATATCAGATGAACTTAAGAAACAAATAAGTAAAATAATTCTTAAAGATAGTTCTAGTGATGATAGTATGTCAGATTATAGCGAAAATGATATAAATGTTTTAGAAGAAAGTAGCTCTAGTTCTGAATCACAAAGCTGTGAATTTCTAGGAAATTGTAATTGTGATTATAAATCTATAAATGTAATTACCAAAAATGAAGAAGTTGAACAATTAATAGACTTAATAAATAAAATAGAAGATAAGGATTTAAAAAAAGTATATTTTCAAAAATTAGAAGAAAAGCTAAATACCAAAGAAGAAAAGGTTATAAAAAGTAATCAAGGATATAATTTTAATGAGATATGTAAAAGATTTAGTAAAGATAAAAATCCTATAACAATTCAAGAATTACAAGAAGAACTTAATAATGTAAAATTAGAAGTAAAATTATTAAAACAAAGAATAGAAAACATAGAGAATAAAAAAGAAGATTTTAAAGAAGAAGATTTTAAAGAAAATCCTGAAATCAAATTATTAAATGAACCTTCTAAAAATGATCAAACCATAAATATAGTAAAAACAGTAAAATATCAAAGATGGTATACTAAAATAAATTTATTAATTAATAACGAATATAGAATAACTATAATTGTTCTATTAGACTCAGGAGCATATTTAAATTGTATTCAAGAAGGATTAATACCAACTAAATATTTTGAAAAATCTACAGAAAAGTTATCCTCTGCAAGTGGATCAAGATTAAAAGTAAACTATAAATTATCAAACGTACATATATGTAAAGAAAATTATTGCTTTAATACTCAGTTAATATTGGTAAAAAATTTAACTTCCCAATTGTTATTAGGACAACCATTTATATTACAGTTGTATCCTTTTGTTGCTGACGAAAATGGATTAACTACTAAAGTTTTAAACAAAGAAATAACTTTTAAATTTATTCACCCAGTAGAAACTAAAGAAGTTAATATATTAATAAATAAGAAAAAACATATAGAATATTTAGTAAGTGAAATAAATGAAAAAAGAATTTGTAATCAGTTAATAGATAAAAATATACAAACGAAGATAAAATTATTAGAGGAAAAATTTAGAAATAATATATGTGCAGCTATTCCCAATGCATTTTGGAAAAGAAAACAACATATAGTAGGATTACCCTATATTAAAAATTTTAATGAAAAAGATATTCCTACAAAATCAAAATCTATACATATGTCTATAGAATTAGAACAACATTGTAAAAAGGAAATACAAGATTTATTAGAAAAAAGACTTATACGTCCATCAAAATCCCCTTGGTCTTGCTCTGCCTTTTATGTAATAAATAACGCTGAAATAGAAAGAGGAGTACCAAGATTAGTAATAAACTATAAACCTTTAAATAAAGTTTTAGAATGGATTAGGTATCCTATACCAAATAAAAGAGATTTATTAAAGAAATTATATAATTCAAAAATATTTTCTAAATTTGATATGAAATCTGGATTTTGGCAAATACAAATTAAAGAAGAAGATAAATATAAAACTGGTTTTAATGTACCCTTTGGACATTATGAATGGAATGTAATGCCCTTTGGACTAAAGAATGCCCCATCAGAATTTCAAAATATTATGAATGATATAATATTACCACTTGGAAATTTTGCTATAGTCTATATTGATGATGTTTTAATATTTTCAAGAAATATAGATCAACATTTTAAACAATTAAATGCTTTCTATAACACTATATATAAAAATGGTTTAGCAGTTTCACCAACAAAGATGTCTTTATTTCAAACTGAAATAAGATTTTTAGGACATAATATAAATCAAGGAACTATTAAACCCATTGAAAGGAGTTTAGAATTTACAAATAAATTCCCTGATGAAATAAAGGATAAAACTCAATTACAAAGATTTTTAGGATGTTTGAATTATATACATGATTTCTTTAAAGATTTAGGAATTATATGCAAACCATTATATGACAGATTAAAAAAGAATCCAAAGCCTTAGACTGAAGAACATACTAAAATAGTAAGACATATAAAAGAAAAAATTAAAGTTCTACCATGCTTAAATATACCTCATCCTGATGCTAACCTAATAGTAGAAACAGATGCAAGTGATCTAGGTTATGGTGGTATATTAAAACAAAAATTGTCAAATAATGATAAAGAACAATTAGTAAGATTTTATTCTGGATCATGGAATGATACCCAGAAGAATTATTCTACTGTTAAAAAAGAAATTTTGAGTATTGTTTTAAACATCAAAAAGTTTGAAGACGATTTATATATGAAAACTTTTATTTTAAGAATTGATTGTTTATCTGCAAAATATATTTTAGAAAAGGATATAAAAAATTTAATCTCTAAATAGATTTTTGCAAGATGGCAAGCTATATTAAGTAATTTTGATTTTACTATTGAATTTATCAAAGGAGAGAATAATTCTCTACCAGACTTTTTATCTCGAGAATTTTTGCAGGGAAAATGAGCAGCTCAAGCAAGAAAGTTATTTTAACCAAACAAACCCAACCATCATCCTCTAATCAAAGAGAGTTTCCAGCTTTACCTATACACCCAAACAGATTTGGTCCTATAGCACCAAGAGCAAGACCTCCATATTCTGCTCTTGTACAAAATGTACCTATTCCAAATTCATCTATAAGTCAGATTTCTCCTAATAGATCAACAGTTCCTATATCACCAAGAAGTCCTTTTGTAACCCAAACAAGTCCTTCTACTTCCAGTCAATTCGGTACTCCAGAATACCATATAAATCCAAACAGACAAATTATCAAAATTTTAGAACCTTTAGAAGAACAAAAATTACAACAAAGCTTTTTAACCTTAACCGATTATTTATATCCCAGAGGATGTCATTTTTATGTCGATAACTATAAAACCAGAGAATATTATGAAGCAGTTCTAATCTCAAGTGGATCTGCTAGTATTGATCATACTATAACCAAGAAAAATTCTGATTATATCGATTGTAGTAAAGCAAAGATATTTAAAATAATCACTCCAGAAGAATGGTCTACAAAACCCTATGATTACAAAACCCTTTCCAACTACCCTACTTATCCAGTCTATAATTACTATGATTATCAAGATGCTTGGTTCTATGCCTTTTTAGTAAGAAGCTTTAGTCACACCTGGTTTTTCTACTTTTCTGATAAATTTAATGGAATCTATCCAAGATGGTTTATTAAATGGTTCAGATATTTTGGAAATATCCCAGCCACCTTTCCAACAAGAGTATTAGAAGGATATCATAAATATAAAGATTATTTTATGCAAGATCATATATGTCCAGCTGAGTATACCCTACAATTCACTGCTATATTCAAGTTACCATGGATAATATTATTCACCTATAAAAAACAAGAAGCTCAAGATACATCTCCACCCTTATTCTATAGACAATTCAGTGCAAAATGGTGGAAGCAAATTAATGAAACCCAAGCTGATATTAATGCAGTTATTGATTATTATAAAAAATGGAGTATTGAAAACAGTTCCTCTACTAAAGTCCCAGAAGTTCAAGACGAAGATTTTGTTAGAAGATTACAATCATGTTCATCTAAAGAAGAAATACAAAGAATTATAAATGAAATCAAAGGATCTCCAAGTTCTAGCGAAGATTTATTCCAAGATTCTCAAGATCCTTATGAAAATATTGTATTAAATTAAAATCCTATATTAAAGAATAGAAATATCTTTCATGTAATCCAGAAAAGAAATATTTCTATATAAAAATAAGAATTATTATTCTCTATAAACCAGAAAGAAAATTATAATCATTCTTTTATCATGGCCGACAAAGGCAAATTATTAGAGAAAAAGAAAATTGATAGTCAACAAAGATGTGAAGAATCCAAGAAAGATGATTATGCAGAATATTCAAGAAAGAAGAAGACGACAAAGAAAATATTAAAGAAAGGATTCTATGGCCGACAAAGGTAAAATTATTAAAGCAAAAGGAAGAAAAGAGAAGCAGCCGGTTAACACTCTATTATTGAAGACATTATGAAAGAATAACCGGAAGATGCCAGTTTACATGAAGAATCAAAAAGATCAAGCTCATCGATAAAAGACGAAGAAAATGAAAGAAGAGGCATTCGAAAATTTACATGAAAAAACCCTCTATTATATTATCAACTTCTCAATGTTCAAAACATCTAGATTTTAATATATGTATATCTCCTATAGTCAAGTCGGAGTCTGTACCTATAGAGCAGGAAGCAAGTTCCAGTATACTACCGTGTTGTAATTCAGAATCTATAAATAAAGGTATAATTTTATAATCCCTGTCTTTAGACATGATATGTTTATTGTTTAATAGATAATTTGTTTACCTTATTTGTTAAGGTCCTGGAAAGATTAGACCTCCATATTCTGCTCTTGTACAAAATGTACCTATTCCAAATTCATCTATAAGTCAGATTTCTCCTAATAGATCAACAGTTCCTATATCACCAAGAAGTCCTTTTGTAACCCAAACAAGTCCTTCTACTTCCAGTCAATCCGGTACTCCAGAATACCATATAAATCCAAACAGACAAATTATCAAAATTTTAGAACCTTTAGAAGAACAAAAATTACAACAAAGCTTTTTAACCTTAACCGATTATTTATATCCCAGAGGATGTCATTTTTATGTCGATAACTATAAAACCAGAGAATATTATGAAGCAGTTCTAATCTCAAGTGGATCTGCTAGTATTGATCATACTATAACCAAGAAAAATTCTGATTATATCGATTGTAGTAAAGCAAAGATATTTAAAATAATCACTCCAGAAGAATGGTCTACAAAACCCTATGATTACAAAACCCTTTCCAACTACCCTACTTATCCAGTCTATAATTACTATGATTATCAAGATGCTTGGTTCTATGCCTTTTTAGTAAGAAGCTTTAGTCACACCTGGTTTTTCTACTTTTCTGATAAATTTAATGGAATCTATCCAAGATGGTTTATTAAATGGTTCAGATATTTTGGAAATATCCCAGCCACCTTTCCAACAAGAGTATTAGAAGGATATCATAAATATAAAGATTATTTTATGCAAGATCATATATGTCCAGCTGAGTATACCCTACAATTCACTGCTATATTCAAGTTACCATGGATAATATTATTCACCTATAAAAAACAAGAAGCTCAAGATACATCTCCACCCTTATTCTATAGACAATTCAGTGCAAAATGGTGGAAGCAGATTAATGAAACCCAAGCTGATATTAATGCAGTTATTGATTATTATAAAAAATGGAGTATTGAAAACAGTTCCTCTACTAAAGTCCCAGAAGTTCAAGACGAAGATTTTGTTAGAAGATTACAATCATGTTCATCTAAAGAAGAAATACAAAGAATTATAAATGAAATCAAAGGATCTCCAAGTTCTAGCGAAGATTTATTCCAAGATTCTCAAGATCCTTATGAAAATATTGTATTAAATTAAAATCCTATATTAAAGAATAGAAATATCTTTCATGTAATCCAGAAAAGAAATATTTCTATATAAAAATAAGAATTATTATTCTCTATAAACCAGAAAGAAAATTATAATCATTCTTTTATCATGGCCGACAAAGGCAAATTATTAGAGAAAAAGAAAATTGATAGTCAACAAAGATGTGAAGAATCCAAGAAAGATGATTATGCAGAATATTCAAGAAAGAAGAAGACGACAAAGAAAATATTAAAGAAAGGATTCTATGGCCGACAAAGGTAAAATTATTAAAGCAAAAGGAAGAAAAGAGAAGCAGCCGGTTAACACTCTATTATTGAAGACATTATGAAAGAATAACATGAAGATGCCAGTTTACATGAAGAATCAAGAAGATCAAGCTCATCTATAAAAGACGAAGAAAATGAAAGAAGAGGCATTCGAAAATTTACATGAAAAAACCCTCTATTATATTATCAACTTCTCAATGTTCAAAACATCTAGATTTTAATATATGTATATCTCCTATAGTCAAGTCGGAGTCTGTACCTATAGAGCAGGAAGCAAGTTCCGGTATACTACCGTGTTGTAATTCAGAATCTATAAATAAAGGTATAATTTTATAATCCCTGTCTTTAGACATGATATGTTTATTGTTTAATAGATAATTTGTTTACCTTATTTGTTAAGGTCCTGGAAAGATTGAAAGATTGGTATCAGAGCCATGGCCTTTCTTTTTGAGGTGGTAGGATATAGATAAATTGTTCATATTATGTTGAATATGAGTTTAAATTTTCTCATGTTAAAAGAAAAAGTGATTTATATGTTAGAAAAATATACGTCTGCGTTGGTAAGCCCTGGCGATCAGTCGGTTGGATTAGCCGCAGTTGAAGTAAGACGGCCGTACCACGACGATATGGGGGTGTTCCCGGAGAAAGTATATTGGTCTAATTATATAAATTAAGTTTTCTGATAACAATTTAAAATAAGAACAAATATTTGCAAAATATGAATAGATTATCTAAATTACTACTAAATCGAAAGGATGGTTCTACTTCTGATATTGAAGAAGAACAGGATCAAACAAACTCTATTGAAGTTTCTATAGATAAAATTGAAAAAAGTTTATGTGATTGGAGTATACCTAAACAAGATGTTAGAACTATTTATAAAATAGGATCGTTTGATTATTTTCAAGGATATTCTATAAGAACAACTGAAAAAGTAATACCTTTATTACAAAATCACCAAAATATACAACTATTCTCTAATACTGTTATAAAAGAACATAGAAAAAATTATAAATTTTTACATATAGGATTAGTTCAAGTTGCTATCAAACCTATGATAAGATTAGGAATAGATGTCCCTATATTGGTTATATTAAGAGATGCTAGACTATTAGATTTTAAAAATTCTTTATTAGCTATGGCAGAATCTAATATATGTAATGGCCCAATATATTTTAATTGCTATCCAAATTTCACTATATCTTTATTTGATCAAAATATACTAGATACTTCAACATTAACTATAAAGACAAAAAATTTAGAAATAAAGAATAAGTCAGATCCTATAGTAGTAATATATAGAGTATATTATAAAACTATGACAACCACTATAGAACCTCGTTCTAAGTTAGTATCACCTAAAGATGAAACTTTAGTATTTGAAGCAAATTCTAAACATTCTAGAGTAAATGTACCTAAAAAATTAAAATGGAATGAAATAACTCAAAATCAAAGTTGGAATATTAAAGATATATGTGTACCTAAACCAATAGAAAATAAAAATAAAATATCAAACATAGTAGAACATACAGATGGAAGTATAAATATAACTTTTGAAAATGAAAAATTAGAGCCATCTAGATTTTCCACCTATATACCTGAAACATCTAGTTCTATGTCAGAAGAAACAATAGATTTAAGAAAAGCTAGATCTATGAGAATGAAAGGAGTAGATTTTAGTCAACATATACCTCAGCCCTTATATGAAGAAGAAAATAAAAGTGAAGATTTTTCTTATAAACCTACAAAATCTGAAGTAGATTGGTAATATTTGTTTAAAAAAGGTCCTGGAAATAGTGGTATCAGAGCCATGGCCTTTCTTTTTGAGGTGGTAGGATATAGATAAATTGTTCATATTATGTTGAATATGAGTTTAAATTTTCTCATGTTAAAAGAAAAAGTGATTTATATGTTAGAAAAATATACGTCTGCGTTGGTAAGCCCTGGCGATCAGTCGGTTGGATTAGCCGCAGTTGAAGTAAGACGGCCGTACCACGACGATATGGGGGTGTTCCCGGAGAAAGTATATTGGTCTAATTATATAAATTAAGTTTTCTGATAACAAGTTAAAATAAGAACAAATATTTGCAAAATATGAATAGATTATCTAAATTACTACTAAATCGAAAGGATGGTTCTACTTCTGATATTGAAGAAGAACAGGATCAAACAAACTCTATTGAAGTTTCTATAGATAAAATTGAAAAAAGTTTATGTGATTGGAGTATACCTAAACAAGATGTTAGAACTATTTATAAAATAGGATCGTTTGATTATTTTCAAGGATATTCTATAAAAACAACTGAAAAAGTAATACCTTTATTACAAAATCACCAAAATATACAACTATTCTCTAATACTGTTATAAAAGAACATAGAAAAAATTATAAATTTTTACATATAGGATTAGTTCAAGTTGCTATCAAACCTATGATAAGATTAGGAATAGATGTCCCTATATTGGTTATATTAAGAGATGCTAGACTATTAGATTTTAAAAATTCTTTATTAGCTATGGCAGAATCTAATATATGTAATGGCCCAATATATTTTAATTGCTATCCAAATTTCACTATATCTTTATTTGATCAAAATATACTAGATACTTCAACATTAACTATAAAGACAAAAAATTTAGAAATAAAGAATAAGTCAGATCCTATAGCAGTAATATATAGAGTATATTATAAAACTATGACAACCACTATAGAACCTCGTTCTAAGTTAGTATCACCTAAAGATGAAACTTTAGTATTTGAAGCAAATTCTAAACATTCTAGAGTAAATGTACCTAAAAAATTAAAATGGAATGAAATAACTCAAAATCAAAGTTGGAATATTAAAGATATATGTGTACCTAAACCAATAGAAAATAAAAATAAAATATCAAACATAGTAGAACATACAGATGGAAGTATAAATATAACTTTTGAAAATGAAAAATTAGAGCCATCTAGATTTTCCACCTATATACCTGAAACATCTAGTTCTATGTCAGAAGAAATAATAGATTTAAGAAAAGCTAGATCTATGAGAATGAAAGGAGTAGATTTTAGTCAACATATACCTCAGCCCTTATATGAAGAAGAAAATAAAAGTGAAGATTTTTCTTATAAACCTACAAAATCTGAAGTAGATTGGTAATATTTGTTTAAAAAAGGTCCTGGAAATAGTGGTATCAGAGCCATGGCCTTTCTTTTTAAGGTGGTAGGATATAGATAAATTGTTCATATTATGTTGAATATGAGTTTAAATTTTCTCATGTTAAAAGAAAAAGTGATTTATATGTTAGAAAAATATACGTCTGCGTTGGTAAGCCCTGGCGATCAGTCGGTTGGATTAGCCGCAGTTGAAGTAAGACGGCCGTACCACGACGATATGGGGGTGTTCCCGGAGAAAGTATATTGGTCTAATTATATAAATTAAGTTTTCTGATAACAAGTTAAAATAAGAACAAATATTTGCAAAATATGAATAGATTATCTAAATTACTACTAAATCGAAAGGATGGTTCTACTTCTGATATTGAAGAAGAACAGGATCAAACAAACTCTATTGAAGTTTCTATAGATAAAATTGAAAAAAGTTTATGTGATTGGAGTATACCTAAACAAGATGTTAGAACTATTTATAAAATAGGATCGTTTGATTATTTTCAAGGATATTCTATAAAAACAACTGAAAAAGTAATACCTTTATTACAAAATCACCAAAATATACAACTATTCTCTAATACTGTTATAAAAGAACATAGAAAAAATTATAAATTTTTACATATAGGATTAGTTCAAGTTGCTATCAAACCTATGATAAGATTAAGAATAGATGTCCCTATATTGGTTATATTAAGAGATGCTAGACTATTAGATTTTAAAAATTCTTTATTAGCTATGGCAGAATCTAATATATGTAATGGCCCAATATATTTTAATTGCTATCTAAATTTCACTATATCTTTATTTGATCAAAATATACTAGATACTTTAACATTAACTATAAAGACAAAAAATTTAGAAATAAAGAATAAGTCAGATCCTATAGTAGTAATATATAGAGTATATTATAAAACTATAACAACCACTATAGAACCTCGTTCCAAGTTAGTATCACCTAAAGATGAAACTTTAGTATTTGAAGCAAATTCTAAACATTCTAGAGTAAATGTACCTAAAAAATTAAAATGGAATGAAATAACTCAAAATCAAAGTTGGAATATTAAAGATATATGTGTACCTAAACCAATAGAAAATAAAAATAAAATATCAAACATAGTAGAACATACAGATGGAAGTATAAATATAACTTTTGAAAATGAAAAATTAGAGCCATCTAGATTTTCCACCTATATACCTGAAACATCTAGTTCTATGTCAGAAGAAACAATAGATTTAAGAAAAGCTAGATCTATGAGAATGAAAGGAGTAGATTTTAGTCAACATATACCTCAGCCCTTATATGAAGAAGAAAATAAAAGTGGAGATTTTTCTTATAAACCTACAAAATCTGAAGTAGATTATTATGATCAATTATAAATAATAAATATGAGTAAAATACAAATGAATAATGAGCATAATAGTAATATATCTTTACAATTAATGTTTTTATATCAAGAAAGAGAAACATTATTAAAAAGTTTAAAAAGTTTTAAAGAAAAAACTAATATAAATTATGAATATCTAGCTAAAGACCAAATAGAAAAGGTAGAATCAATAAAAAATAAATATATAAAATCAACAATAACTTTATTAGAAAAAAATTGGTATTTAATAGAAAAGTTAAGATCCAAATTAATTATTTGTTAAAAATGCCAAAAATCAAGACAACTATAACTATACACGATTTAAACTATTTAGAAAATGAAATAAATAATGATTATAATAAAGAAAAGTTAGAATGGTATAATAATAAATTCACTAAAAGCCGAAGAAGTTGTAATCAATTGACTTGGCATTTATACTTATATGAAAATAATGAAGTCATGCCATTTTTCTCATGGTTACAATTATATTGTGCAAAAGAAAAAATATATTACCCATTTTTAGAAAAAGCAGAAACTATAATAAAACTAAATAAAACATATAGAAATCTTAAGAATAAAGAAGAATCTATAGGAATACATCCACCATATGATGATATAATTATAAAACAAGATAATAAAGATTATATAGGTGTACCCTTAGTACAAATAAAAGAACAACAAGAACAAGATAAAACTCTAAAACAAATAGTATACCAAAATAATTATACTAATGAAGTATTAAATACAATAGGACAACAATTAAATAGAATCGAAAAAATAGATGAAAACAAAGTTGAAGAAGACAAACCAAGCACTTCTAATACAAAACAAGAATATGAAAGAAGTCCATTATTTATACCTCATCATATAGATACTCCTATAAACTTAGGAAAACAAAATGTTATATTAAAAGAAATTGAAAAGAAATTATCTTTATTAAGTATAACAGACAAAACTATAAATACAGTAAATGAAGAAAATTATTCAGATGATGATTTATCCGAAATAGAAAATCAATTTAATAATAATAATGAAATAAATAAAGTAAAATATAATTCTTATACATCAAATAAAACTTATACTCCAAGACCAGAAACTAGAAATTACTATTATAGACCATCACCACCTGATTTACAATATGAAGAAAGACATACTTTAGTACAAGCTAAATATGATGGTAATTCTATATACGAATGGAATATAGACGGACAAACTGAATATCAGATATTAAATTTATTACAAGAAATGACAATGGCATCTACTGCTTATAAATCACAAAATAATGAAGAATCACAAGTAGTTGAAATGATTATAGCAGGATTCACTGGAATACTAAAAGGATGGTGGGATAGCTATGTAACAGAAGCAGATAAGCATGCTATATTAAATGCAAAAAAGACTATAATAAAAACTGAAAATAATCAAACATATCAAACGCAAATAGATGATATGGTAAATTCATTAATTTTTGCTATATTAAAAAATTATGTAGGAAATCCAGCAGCATATCAAGAAAGAAATTCAGCTATATTATTAAACCTGACATGTAGAAAACTACAAGATTTTAGATGGTATAAAGATGTGTTTTTAGCCAAGGTTATGACTAGGCCTGATTGTAAAGAAGCTTATTGGAAAGAAAGATTTATTGCAGGATTACCTAAGTTATTTGCAGAAAGGATTAGAAATAAAATAAGTCAAGATTATAACAATAATATACCTTATAAAGACTTAACTTATGGAGAAATTATAAATTATGTTAATCAAGAAGGACTAGCTATATGTTCAGATTTAAAGTTAAAAGCCAAGATTAAGAAAGAAGGAATAAATTCTAGACAAGAATTAGGAGACTTTTGTCAACAATATGGATATGAAACCTTGAAATTACCTCCTTCTAGGAAAATTAAATATAAGCCTAAAAATAGATATATTAGGAATAAGAGAAATTATAAAAGAGAAGAAGAATATGATAAAAAACCCGAATATAAGAGAAATAAATTTAGAAGAAGAAAAACTCCATATAAAAATCATAAAGAAAATAAACAAAAGGATATTATAATATGCTATAAATGTGGAAGAAATGGTCATATGGCAAAAGATTGTTATGCTAAAAAGAAAATAAATGAATTAGATATATCAGATGAACTTAAGAAACAAATAAGTAAAATAATTCTTAAAGATAGTTCTAGTGATGATAGTATGTCAGATTATAGCGAAAATGATATAAATGTTTTAGAAGAAAGTAGCTCTAGTTCTGAATCACAAAGCTGTGAATGTCTAGGAAATTGTAATTGTGATTATAAATCTATAAATGTAATTACCAAAAATGAAGAAGTTGAACAATTAATAGACTTAATAAATAAAATAGAAGATAAGGATTTAAAAAAAGTATATTTTCAAAAATTAGAAGAAAAGCTAAATACCAAAGAAGAAAAGGTTATAAAAAGTAATCAAGGATATAATTTTAATGAGATATGTAAAAGATTTAGTAAAGATAAAAATCCTATAACAATTCAAGAATTACAAGAAGAACTTAATAATGTAAAATTAGAAGTAAAATTATTAAAACAAATAATAGAAAACATAGAGAATAAAAAAGAAGATTTTAAAGAAGAAGATTTTAAAGAAAATCCTGAAATCAAATTATTAAATGAACCTTCTAAAAATGATCAAACTATAAATATAGTAAAAACAGTAAAATATCAAAGATGGTATACTAAAATAAATTTATTAATTAATAACGAATATAGAATAACTATAATTGCTCTATTAGACTCAGGAGCAGATTTAAATTGTATTCAAGAAGGATTAATACCAACTAAATATTTTGAAAAATCTACAGAAAAGTTATCCTCTGCAAGTGGATCAAGATTAAAAGTAAACTATAAATTATCAAACGTACATATATGTAAAGAAAATTATTGCTTTAATACTCAGTTAATATTAGTAAAAAATTTAACTTCCCAATTGTTATTAGGACAACCATTTATATTACAGTTGTATCCTTTTGTTGCTGACGAAAATGGATTAACTACTAAAGTTTTAAACAAAGAAATAACTTTTAAATTTATTCACCCAGTAGAAACTAAAGAAGTTAATATATTAATAAATAAGAAAAAACATATAAGATATTTAGTAAGTGAAATAAATGAAAAAAGAATTTGTAATCAGTTAATAGATAAAAATATACAAACGAAGATAAAATTATTAGAGGAAAAATTTAGAAATAATATATGTGCAGCTATTCCCAATGCATTTTGGAAAAGAAAACAACATATAGTAGGATTACCCTATATTAAAAATTTTAATGAAAAAGATATTCCTACAAAATCAAAATCTATACATATGTCTATAGAATTAGAACAACATTGTAAAAAGGAAATACAAGATTTATTAGAAAAAAGACTTATACGTCCATCAAAATCCCCTTGGTCTTGCTCTGCCTTTTATGTAATAAATAACGCTGAAATAGAAAGAGGAGTACCAAGATTAGTAATAAACTATAAACCTTTAAATAAAGTTTTAGAATGGATTAGGTATCCTATACCAAATAAAAGAGATTTATTAAAGAAATTATATAATTCAAAAATATTTTCTAAATTTGATATGAAATCTGGATTTTGGCAAATACAAATTAAAGAAGAAGATAAATATAAAACTGGTTTTAATGTACCCTTTGGACATTATGAATGGAATGTAATGCCCTTTGGACTAAAGAATGCCCCATCAGAATTTCAAAATATTATGAATGATATAATATTACCACTTGGAAATTTTGCTATAGTCTATATTGATGATGTTTTAATATTTTCAAGAAATATAGATCAACATTTTAAACATTTAAATGCTTTCTATAACACTATATATAAAAATAGTTTAGCAGTTTCACCAACAAAGATGTCTTTATTTCAAACTGAAATAAGATTTTTAGGACATAATATAAATCAAGGAACTATTAAACCCATTGAAAGGAGTTTAGAATTTACAAATAAATTCCCTGATGAAATAAAGGATAAAACTCAATTACAAAGATTTTTAGGATGTTTGAATTATATACATGATTTCTTTAAAGATTTAGGAATTATATGCAAACCATTATATGACAGATTAAAAAAGAATCCAAAGCCTTGGACTGAAGAACATACTAAAATAGTAAGACATATAAAAGAAAAAATTAAAGTTCTACCATGCTTAAATATACCTCATCCTGATGCTAACCTAATAGTAGAAACAGATGCAAGTGATCTAGGTTATGGTGGTATATTAAAACAAAAATTGTCAAATAATGATAAAGAACAATTAGTAAGATTTTATTCTGGATCATGGAATGATACCCAGAAGAATTATTCTACTGTTAAAAAAGAAATTTTGAGTATTGTTTTAAACATCAAAAAGTTTGAAGACGATTTATATATGAAAACTTTTATTTTAAGAATTGATTGTTTATCTGCAAAATATATTTTAGAAAAGGATATAAAAAATTTAATCTCTAAACAGATTTTTGCAAGATGGCAAGCTATATTAAGTAATTTTGATTTTACTATTGAATTTATCAAAAGAGAGAATAATTCTCTACCAAACTTTTTATCTCGAGAATTTTTGGAGGGAAAATGAGCAGCTCAAGCAAGAAAGTTATTTTAACCAAACAAACCCAACCATCATCCTCTAATCAAAGAGAGTTGCCAGCTTTACCTATACACCCAAACAGATTTGGTCCTATAGCACCAAGAGCAAGACCTCCATATTCTGTTCTTGTACAAAATGTACCTATTCCAAATTCATCTATAAGTCAGATTTCTCCTAATAGATCAACAGTTCCTATATCACCAAGAAGTCCTTTTGTAACCCAAACAAGTCCTTCTACTTCCAGTCAATCCGGTACTCCAGAATACCATATAAATCCAAACAGACAAATTATCAAAATTTTAGAACCTTTAGAAGAACAAAAATTACAACAAAGCTTTTTAACCTTAACCGATTATTTATATCCCAGAGGATGTCATTTTTATGTCGATAACTATAAAACCAGAGAATATTATGAAGCAGTTCTAATCTCAAGTGGATCTGCTAGTATTGATCATACTATAACCAAGAAAAATTCTGATTATATCGATTGTAGTAAAGCAAAGATATTTAAAATAATCACTCCAGAAGAATGGTCTACAAAACCCTATGATTACAAAACCCTTTCCAACTACCCTACTTATCCAGTCTATAATTACTATGATTATCAAGATGCTTGGTTCTATGCCTTTTTAGTAAGAAGCTTTAGTCACACCTGGTTTTTCTACTTTTCTGATAAATTTAATGGAATCTATCCAAGATGGTTTATTAAATGGTTCAGATATTTTGGAAATATCCCAGCCACCTTTCCAACAAGAGTATTAGAAGGATATCATAAATATAAAGATTATTTTATGCAAGATCATATATGTCCAGCTGAGTATACCCTACAATTCACTGCTATATTCAAGTTACCATGGATAATATTATTCACCTATAAAAAACAAGAAGCTCAAGATACATCTCCACCCTTATTCTATAGACAATTCAGTGCAAAATGGTGGAAGCAGATTAATGAAACCCAAGCTGATATTAATGCAGTTATTGATTATTATAAAAAATGGAGTATTGAAAACAGTTCCTCTACTAAAGTCCCAGAAGTTCAAGACGAAGATTTTGTTAGAAGATTACAATCATGTTCATCTAAAGAAGAAATACAAAGAATTATAAATGAAATCAAAGGATCTCCAAGTTCTAGCGAAGATTTATTCCAAGATTCTCAAGATCCTTATGAAAATATTGTATTAAATTAAAATCCTATATTAAAGAATAGAAATATCTTTCATGTAATCCAGAAAAGAAATATTTCTATATAAAAATAAGAATTATTATTCTCTATAAACCAGAAAGAAAATTATAATCATTCTTTTATCATGGCCGACAAAGGCAAATTATTAGAGTAAAAGAAAATTGATAGTCAACAAAGATGTGAAGAATCCAAGAAAGATGATTATGCAGAATATTCAAGAAAGAAGAAGACGACAAAGAAAATATTAAAGAAAGGATTCTATGGCCGACAAAGGTAAAATTATTAAAGCAAAAGGAAGAAAAGAGAAGCAGCCGGTTAACACTCTATTATTGAAGACATTATGAAAGAATAACCGGAAGATGCCAGTTTACATGAAGAATCAAGAAGATCAAGCTCATCTATAAAAGACGAAGAAAATGAAAGAAGAGGCATTCGAAAATTTACATGAAAAAACCCTCTATTATATTATCAACTTCTCAATGTTCAAAACATCTAGATTTTAATATATGTATATCTCCTATAGTCAAGTCGGAGTCTGTACCTATAGAGCAGGAAGCAAGTTCCAGTATACTACCGTGTTGTAATTCAGAATCTATAAATAAAGGTATAATTTTATAATCCCTGTCTTTATTGATTGGTATCTATATATATATATATATATATATATATATATATATATATATATATATATATATATATATATATATATATATATATATGTATATATGGTATAATTTTGTGGAGTAGTGGTGTATATATATGTGCATAGTGACTTTATATAATTGAGTTACTTTTTATTTGATGGATGTGACCTCACGAAAGTACTGATTATGAAAGAATATTCACCAATATGTACAAAAATCCAAATGGTGTTATCGGTATCAATTAATTAAACATACTTTTGAGTTTCTTCGAACATGCATTATGATCAGTGCATGCACTCCTTCACACCTACACTACAAGTTGTAATTTTAAATCACTAGGAGAAAGGGTACACTTTATTTAAAATATACATATACATATAGATATACATATAGGGGTGAGCTTGGTACAATACCGGTACCGAACCGGTACCGACCGGTTGGTACCGGTTTTATTTTGGCCCCAAATCAAAAACCGAATACCGTGCCATTTGTATCGGTTGGTACCGGTCCGGTGCGGTTCCGGTTCGGTTTAGGTATTTTGGTGTGCATGGTACCAACCCGTACCGAACCGGTACCGACCGGTTGGTACCGGTTTTTTTATTGTCCCAAATCAAAAATCGAATACCGTACCATTTGTAACGGTCGGTACCGGTTCGGTACCGGTCCGGTTCGGTACCGGTTCGGTTTCGGTATTTCGGTTTTTTTGCTCATCCCTATATACATATAAATAATAAATACAGTAAAACCTCTATAAATTAATACTATTGGAACCGGAATATTTTATTAATTAAGTGAGATATTATTATATCGATAAATTAATAAATTATTAATTTAAAGAGTTCGCTTATATTCGTGAGCAACTTTCAAATTAATGCATCGACCTTCAAAATTTCCATGTCGATTCACTTTACCTATTTGAATAAAATGATAACAAGGACCTTCAAAATTTTCATGTACATTCACACATTAATGAAATTGTCTAGTTCAATGTACATAGATCTAGATTGATAACAATGACCTTCAAAAACAAGTCATTTTTTACTGGATAATCCTAGAATTTTGAAATATTTTAGTAATTATTAATTTATAGTTTCGTTGGGACCAATATATTTACATTCGGATTTCAAAAAAATTATTATTTTATTATTTTATAGATTGGGGTCCAATTTTGTACTGGTCCCAAGTTGGGACTGGACAAATTATTAATTTTATAGAGGTTATAAATTTATCGAGTATTAAATTATAGAGGTTCTACTGTAATGCTATTAAGAGCATGAGAATTGCTAGAATCACATAAATTTTACAAACAAAGTTTTACAAAATGAGGTGGCAAGTGAGTTCCACCAATCACATCATTTTCTTTTTTCTCACTCATATTCTTCTTCCCTCGTTTGATTGGTACAACTAATTTTATAAACATAATTTTATAAAAATTTGATGATCCTATCATTTCTCTAAGAGCATGGGAGTGGACCGAAAATTAAACGCATTTTCGCCTTTAAAACCGTAAAACACCACTCCCGCTCGAAGTTGTTGTCCGAAGTTAAATATCAGATGTTGAGTCACAAATGCCGAACAACTCGATGTTAAACCTTTGTTTCTTTTCAATACAAGTTTAACATTAAACCACTCAACTAAAAATTATACACGGTGTTAAAACTTAAAAGTTAATATTCATAGATCATCATCTAATATTATATTGATTAAAATGATTAATTATATTCCTTTAGTGAGAAAAGATATATGTTACCTCCCTTAGATCTTTCACAACATATTTTAATATATTGAAAGAATGATAATGTCAGTCCTATTGACAGTAATTAAAATTTAAAATCTTTATAACAAATGCAATATCCTCCACAAATTTGGTTGGAGTATATGAATTATGGATGCATAACTTATCGACTACCCTTAAAGATGTCTATATTTTTTTCGGCAAAAAAAAAAACTTTGGGAGACGAAAGTGAACTAATTTATAAATCAGAATAATATTTGATATTTTGATATCTTATATCGAGTGTTTTTGTTACGTTCTTCGTGTTTGTGATCTTTTTGGTCTTTTACTTAATGAAGTAATGATGTATGAATCAGTTTTGATATATAACTCGTTCAAAATTACATATAACCAAAATCAGAGAATATATATTTAACAAAGTGTCGGGAATGAAGATGTAATCAAGTGAAAGATGGAATTGGGACAGATGAAAATTCGTGATCATGCGATGGATGATGGTCGCAATGCGATGGTATAGGATCAAGACGCGAAGTGTGACTTTTGGTGGAGATCGTGATGCTGTGGTCGCGAGGCAAAGTATCTGGTTGGCAGAAACTGATTTTTTTCTTGTTCACTAAGTTACTTATTCCTTATATAAGTAAACCGTATGTAATTGTAACCCTTAATATGAAATTTACAAGGAAATAACTCTCGATTTGGCGAAGGGGACAAAACCAATCTCTAAGTTGGAGATTAGATATAAAGAGTTAAATCCTTGTGTCGTATAGTTTGATTCTTTATCTTGTTTTGCTTACCATACATGTTAGTAATCATTATCCGTTTTTTTGTCATGGATGTGTGTTTATGTTAACAAACGTCGTTTGGGTTCATTCCTATTCCTAACACAACGATACAAATTAACAATTTCATTTTCACGAACAAGTCAAGACACCATTCGAATGAACGTCACTACGCATATATAATATATTCAATCCTATGATTAAAATTTTAAAGTAACATGAAATTATTGTTTGAGGTCAATGGATGAACAATAATCGATGGGCCCACCATGTGTCCATAGCATGATAGTAACACGATGTGCCAACTCAAACTACTATTATCCACTACAATATTGTTTCATTACAAAAAAACGCATTAATTTAAACATACTAATTTTAGCCTATAAATTGGATCATATCAACTTATAATTCAAGTCATATAGTTTCATAGAACAAAAGGTTCTAGCTAATCTATTACAATATGGCTAAGATCGCGATTGGCTCGTTCGATGAGGTCACCAAGCTCGACTGCATCCAAGCCCTCATTGTCGAGTTTATCGTTACCTTTCTGTTCATCTTTGCCGGTGTTGGATCCGCCATGACCACCGGTGAGTTTTCACATCCTTGTCTCCATAATACTTATAAGGTAGCGTTTAGTTACATGAAAATTGCTACTGTTTTTTAAGAACCTTTTAAAATGATATTTGAAAGAATAAAAAAATGTGTTAGTATTTGTATTAATTTTCATAGAAAAGTGTAAGAATACAAAAGTTCGTATTTTCATTTTTATAACTAAAAATATGAAAAATATAATTTGTAATACGGAGTAATATTTCTATATGATCATTTGTTGCATCTCAATGCATTTTCAAAGTTTTTATTACTTTATACGGACAAAAATAATTTCTAATTCTCTAGAAAAATTGAAAATATTATACGATTGATCACACCGTAATTTTTTATTTTTTTTTATATGACGACCAAAATTGTTAACGTTTACAAAAACTTACACAGTTGTCTGTAACTTGAATCCACAACGTTTTGTCTAGTGTACAGTGTCCCATTTCATTACAACTAGGCCAAAAACCGTTTGATAGTGTAACTAACTAAATTAACTAAATTAGCCACGAACCGTTTGATATATGTCGTCGTACGTATTAATATTTTGTTCGAATATATTTGGAATTTATCAGAAAAATTGGCTGGAAATGAGGTGGTTGGGCTACTTTTCGTCGCAATGGCTCATGCATTTGTGGTGGCTGTGATGATATCTGCTGGTTTTAGAATCTCCGGTGGTCATTTGAATCCGGCAGTCACACTTGGGTTATGTGTTGGTGGTCATATCACAGTTGTTCGATCCGTTCTTTATTGGATTGATCAGTTGCTTGCTTCTGTTGCTGCTTGTGCTCTCCTAAGTTACCTCACTGGTGGACTGGTAAACTTTAATCTTAAAACAAACTTCAACACCTATAAAACAAAGTTAGGATTAAATATAGCATTATTGAGTTATATTTAACAATGTCAGTGTCTAACTTTATAGTAGTTTAAAGTCACCTTGATTAAAAATGCATTATTATGTACCTAAATCTCATAGAAAGTCAACCAATTTGATATAAACGTTATATTAGTTTAACATGATCAATGTTGCGCTACAACTTGAAAGTCTTTATTTTTTGATTAATTGTCTTGATAGCACCTAGTTTGGGTGTTGTTAGAAGCATACAATTAGACCACTCTTTAAACGTAATTTGCGTTGTTATCAGTGGTGGAGCAAAGATTTATGGTAACATGTAAGACCATTGGTATTCCAATTTTTGTGATTCCAATAACAAACACAAAGAATAATGCAACAAAAATTTCATTCTTTTCGGCGTCATCCTTCCACATTGGCGGATAGTGGAGTGCTACAAATACCAGATAGACACGTAACAACTGTTACCACTACCTTATATATGGATCTTCCCGTGCTTGTTATTGTATCAAAGTTTGCTCTAACTAATCTATTACGAGTAATTTTTTGATGCGTTTGGTGATTTTCAGACTACACCAGTGCATACACTTGCAGTTGGGATGGATTCTCTACAAGGTGTTATAATGGAGATAGTGTTGACATTCTCATTGCTCTTCACAGTTTATGCTACTCTTGTGGACCCAAAAAAGGGCTTTCTTGATGGGTTTGGTCCACTTCTAACTGGGCTTCTAGTTGGTGCCAATATCATGGCTGCAGGCCCTTTCTCTGGTGCTTCCATGAACCCTGCAAGGTCTTTTGGGCCTGCCTTAGTGGCTGGAGTTTGGACTGATCATTGGGTTTATTGGGTTGGGCCACTTATTGGTGGTGGGCTAGCAGGGTTCATTTATGAAAATTTCTTCATTGTTAGGACCCATTATGCTCTTGCAAGAGACGAAGAACATCATTAAGTTTTTTTTTTTTTTTTTTGAACAAAAGAACATCATTAAGTGATGGGAGTGTTTTCAACATTTTATGGTAGTTCTATAAGGTCTTTTGCTTTTATGTCATGCTACTTAATAAATAGTATGTGTTTCGAATATTTTTCTTTTATTTTTCTTGTTATCGTTATGAAACGCCCCAATTTTTTTTCTTTCTAAAACTCATTTAGTAGAGTCCCACATCTAAAATATGACTCGTTATATCGTTCCCTTAATCAAATAATGACTCAAATAACAAAATGTAGAATTTACAAAAGATTCCCCAGGAATGACTCCCATTCCTCAGGAATCAAGCATGCTGTTAAGACTTGGATTCGGATTCCCCAGGAATGACTCTCATTCCCCAGGAATCGGGGCTGCTGTTAACACTCAATTTTAGATTCCCCGGGAATGAGTCTCATTCCCCAGGAATCAGGGCTGCACAAACTAATACCAAAATACGAATTTCAAACGCGCATAACTTTTTACTCGTTAAGAGTTAGACCACCAAATTTTGCAGGCACCTCCAATATGCAAAAATGAAACTTTCCCTTTTTATACTTTTTCAAAATACGCGTTTATCGAGAAAACGGACGTATGACCAATTTATGACCATTTTTGACCATTTTAGGTGACACGTCATATTCCAAACCACTTGGTTTCTGACTTCAACCTTTTGCCAACATGTTTCTACATACATTTGTGACGTGTGAGCATATTCATCAACATCGTACCCTCACTCCACCTTGTTTTGACTCCTTTGACCCGTTTAGGGTCCATTTGGACACTTTCACCAAAATTAACCCATATCACTCATTTGACACTTGATTATAACTCAATTTGACAACATACTATAATCCATGACTCATAACTACATAAATGAACCATTATGCCACTTTTGACATTTTGATCATAATTCCACCAAAACCATGATCAACACCATACACATGTATATCAAATTACTTTTATCACTTTACAATATAACCATTACCCAAATTGACACTACCACATTCTTCTTTGACATTGACAAGTCAAAGGTACAATTTTAAATCACTTGACCACTTTACACCTTAAATCATCAACATAACCTTACATGTGTCTCTTTGGGCGATTTACACAAGTGATAAAAATAACGACAATTTAAAATAAGAAAGAGCTTGTCTAACAACATTGCAAGCTCCGGTCCACGCTATCTTTTTGAAATCATATTTCATCCAATTGGTTTAACCAAACCAAACACCTACAACATAAAACCACTTAAAGGGGTAAGCATAAAACTTAGTGAGCATACGAGTAATTAAATGAATAAACCACATAAACGACATAGAAATCACTTTAATCGTAATTAAACAACATATAAGTGCTTAGGCAATTAACTACCGAGCGGTTGTAGAGATGAAAACTCTGTGCGGATCTGCGGCCAATAACTCCATATGCGAGGCACCATACCACGTCGGTATGCATACCAAGCTCAACATCATAATGCTAACCGCAGTTAGCTAAACTACATATTGCAATCTCGCGGCCAATAGTATGCATACTATACAACATCACTTGCAAGCACGTACTCTGATAAACTCTGAATCTCTACAAACTGCTCATTCCACATAATCCACATAATTATCATATAATTCCGCTTATCATCAAACTCTGTCAACAATTCATCTTAGCACGTATTCAAATTAACGTGCCATAATCAACATCATAATCAATCGACAATCAGAAACAACATAATACACAATCACTTGATCATGTGAACCTCTTGCTCGAAAGTAATCCGGAACACACAATCATTACCTATTTAACCCCCATATCACTCACCTTTGCTTTGTAGACATTTAAGCAACATAATACTTGAACATAGATGGCACCAATCTTGATCACCTATCATACAACATATTTAGCACTCTATAATCATCATGATCAACTAATCAACATAATTAACCCATCACCCTTTTGGGTTAACCAAGTTTGACTCTTGATCAAACTATACATAATTCTCTCTACTTACATAATCATTTAACTTATTACTACTTATCATAATTCAACAATAACCAATCCAAGGTTATGAAGAATCATCATAAACATCATATTTACTCTCTTAGTTCATCATTTCATTCATTAAGCCATAATCATTTTCATGGTTTAGTTATTATATAATACTTTAATCATCATTAAAACATTACTAATCATCATCATAACCACTTTTAACATTTGATTACTTTAATCATGGCTTCATAATATCACTTTATTAACTTTATCATAATCATTCTCATAATTATAATTTATCCAATTACTTAACTACTTGATTCAATACTTCAATTCTCCATAATCATGCTCTAACAACCTTTATAAACACTAATTAGGGTGTATTAACACCATTTCCACATCATTTTATAAAAACCCATTTTGAACATAAATCATACAAATCAATTTATCCACTTTTACATTAAATTAATGTTAATCATCATCATATATACACTTATACCTTACTAATTCATCATAATACACCTTGATTTCAACCTAGAAACCATTAATCACTCAAACCCTTTGAAACCCCCATGAAACTCAAAGTTTCAAATCAAAATTAAATAAGAATCATGATTACCTTGTGTTAGAAATGATTAATCGTTGATGAATTCGGATTCTCTAGCTTCAATTTCATGTTTTTGAACGATTTTGGTTTAGGGTTTAAGGTTCGTGAGTTCTCCCGCTCTTTCTCGTGCTCTCTGGAAAGATTTTTGATATATGATACGTACATACACATGTATTTAGATATATATGTGTTTTATTTTATCCCCCGTGATTATCACTGGTTGGAACTTTAAAACCGACATACAATTATTATTATTTTATATCACCTAAACTAATAATAATTTAAAACAACTTATTTGATTTTCATCATGATACTACTTTTGAATTTTAGGGTGTTACACGTTAGCTGTTATTATATAAACACTACTATCTTATATTATGCTTAGTCCATCTACGTTTTATCATATATTTATTTATCTGGCACAATTACTGAATCACTAAACATTATTCAGTTTAGCATGGTATCACATCAAACCTAAGACCCTAACAATCCTCCGAAATACATGAATTCCAACCATCTCTCTTAATAACTTCAATGATATATTATTGTATTATATTATTACTCATTATACTAAGGTTATTCAATTTTTTGAACATAGAAAAAGAGCATTATAACATAAAAAAAAGCATGGAGGACACATGAAACATTTCAATGTTATAATTGAATAGTAAATTGACAGATAGAATGATTCGCCTATAGAATCAATCCATCAACAGTCTTATTAGGCAACTTATATAATAATATATATAATATGTTTAATGAGTAATGTTTAAATGAGTACACCAATTTTGAGTGAGAATGAAGGAACCAATAGATTTATGCCATGTGTCACTTTATTCTCTCTCCTCCACATTTTTTAAAATTAAATATCTCACAAACGGTAAGTCAAAAAATCATGAAAATTGCACTATAAAATTCAGCGTTTTCTCCCCTTCGATTTGCCGTTCCTCAAGGCACACTTTCGAAAACTTTTTTTTTCTTCCATTTTTTGGTGGTTTTACAAATTAGTAACACATGTGTTAAGGATTGGTTATACATTTAATTTGTGGTTAAGGTTAGGGTTAGGGTTTAGTAGGGTTTAGGGTTTATTAGGGTTTATGGTTTAGTAGGGTTTAAGGTTTAGGGTTTAGTATGATTTCGGGTTTAGAGTTTTGTAAAGCGTTTAGGGTTTGGGGTTTAGGGGTTAGGGTTTAGGGTTTGAGGTTTCTCCCCGAAACCCCAAACCTCAAACCATAAACCTTAAACCCTAAACCCCAAACCCTAAACCCTAAACGCAACACTGTAACACATGTGTTAGTAAATGTGAAACCCACCAAAAAAATGAAAAAAAATAAAATCGTCGAAAGAATGCCTTGAGGGACGGCAAATCGAAGAGGAGAAAACGCTGAATTTAATGGTGCAATTTTCATAATTTTTGGATTTGTCGTTTGTGAGATAATTGATGTTGGGGGTAAATGGGTTTTGTACATGTGGAACATTCTCTTTGTATACATGGCTTGATGTCATTGGTTCCCTCATTCTCACACAAATTCCTAGTCTCATTTGAACCCTACCCTATGTTTAACAGATGAAACATTAAGTTGTGCTTTAGATTGTTGGTTGGTGTCCAATTTTCATATAGCAGCCATCAATTATTCGAGTCCAGTTGCTGGTAATTTTTTTTGGGAGAATTACATATATCCCCTCCACAAACACCCTAAATTACATATATACCCAAACACATTTTTAAATTACATATATACCCAAATCCGTATTTTTTATATACTAAAATCAAAAAAACAAACAGTAAATATTATCTATTTTAAATATAACCAATTGCTGGGCTGAAATATTTGTATAGTTCTGACAATTTATACTATTTTTTTTTGAGTAAATTATTTAAATCGTCCCTGTGGTTTTCAATTTGTTCCATAGGTCGTCCCTCACTTCCAAAAATTATTTAAATCGTCCCTGTGGTTTTCAATTTTGTTCAACGATAGTCCAAAATGGACTACTGGTGAACAAAACTTTCCGAAAATAAATTATTTAAATAGTCCATTTTGGACTATCGTTGAACAAAATTGAAAACCACATGGACGATTTAAATAATTTTTGGAAGTAAGGGACGACCTATGGACTAAATTGAAAACCACAGGGACGATTAAAATAATTTACTCTTTTTTTTTAATTTTAGTATACTTAAAATAGGGATTTGAGTATATATGTAATTTAAAAATGTATTTGGGTATATATGTAATTTAGGGTATTTGTAGAGGGGATATATGTAATTCTCCCTTTTTTTTTATTATTATTTAGCTTTTTCTTTTTCTTATTTGTCTTCTTTTACTTTGTCCTTTCATCTTACTACTTATTATTAATGTTATTATTAGTTTTTTTTCCTTATCTTTATTATTATTATTAGATAAAGCTTTAATTTTATTTTTTTGAAATATTCTTTGAATGCTAACAAGGAAACACTTTAAGTGGTTGGTATAGTAAAAAAGAATGATAAGAATATAGTGCAATATGTGATAACTAAATGAAATACGACTTTAATTAAGATATTAAAAGTTGTATATTTTGATCCCGTCGCAACCGAGCGGGAAGAAAAATTTCTCGTTGGTGATCATTTAGAAGCATTAGATGATTGTTAAGGCAAACAGTAACATTCTTCTCTTTTTAAAATTTACACTGTGTTTATGAGTTTGAAAATGAGAGGAAAAGAAGAGAAGGGAATGGAGAAGAAGAGAAAAGAAGGTAAGGAGAAAGAAAACATTTAACAAGGGTGTGTTCTCAAGTTGGAAGAAAGGGAAAGGAAATGAAGGGTTACTTCCCAATCACCCCCACATTTGAAAGGAAAGGCTTGAACAAAAAATGAACTAAAGCCTTCCCTCCCCTTCTCTTCTGTTCCTTTCTTTTCATCCTCTTAAAAAAACTCAAGAATACAAATTTTATTTCATTTCCCTCGCTTCTTTTCCTTTCCTCCCTATACTAAAATTTAGAACACAATGTGTAATTGTAACGTGTATTAATTTTTCATTTATTTTTTTATATTTTTGTAATAATCCCAAACCACCCTGCGTAACTGCGTATATATAAAACTTAAAATCCAAAACGTCATAAAACAAACCGCCCCCTACAATGGACCAACCACCTACGTCATCAGAACCACCATCAACCACCACCACCCCTCCTCCACCTGCCGCCGCCGCCTCACCGGAACAACCACCGCAACAACCTACATCACAACCACAATCGCAACCGCAACTGCCACCGCCACCGCCACAATCATCCTCCACCACCGCCACATCATCATCATCATCATCACAACCACCTTCATCCCTAAATCCTAACCCTAACCCTAAACCCCCAAGTTCACCAATTTCATCACAACCATTACAACCACAACCTCAAAATCCAATCATAAGAGCACCATTCAATCGTCCGTGGCCACCAAATCCATCTCCATTCCCTCATTTTTCTTCAATTTCAAATCATTCAACCGCACCTTCATCTTCTTCAATCACACCCTCACCACGGCCCGGCGGTATGGCTATCGGAGTTCCCGCACCGCACCCTACCACGTCGTTTTCTTCACTGACTCCACCTTCATTTAGTACTTCCAATCCACAGGTTGTCTTTCTGTTTTTTTTTTTTTTTTTTTAAACCTTAAGTTCATGTCATTGTTTGATATGCTGTATCTGTATCTGTATATATATACTTGACTATCTAAATGAGCTTTATTAATGTTAAATTTGAAAAGATGTATGATGAATGTGGATGTGGATGTAGTATTTACTTGACTACCATATGCTAATTGTTTCACTAATCTGGTATATATATTGTGAATGTCTAGGTGAGGCAATCAATATCTGGAATGATGGGATCTCTTGGTTCCGGCTCATCTCTGAGGCCAAGTGGAGTTACTGCATCGCTTCCACAAAGACCTCTTCAGTCATCTCTTAGGCCGCCGGCAGGTGCTAATAATCAGTCACCGGCTGCACAAGTCAGTATTTATTTTGTTCTCTACTTGTTTTAGGGTTATATTTTAGTGCTATGTGATGTTTTTAAGGTAGAAAATTGTTACATAGTACTTCTACGGTAATGATCACAAGATAGCCCGTAAGTTAGTAAAGTAAAACGATTGCATATTTTGTTAAAGCCAACTGAAATGCTAAGTGAAGCCTACATAATTATTTTTTTTCAAAGGTGAAAGCCTACATAATTATGTAGCTGAGTAGAACTTGTGTTTTAGTTTGAAGTGACTAACATTATTTTTAAATATAAAGATGCATAAGATAGGGGAGGTTTTGAATAATAAGAACTAGAGTATGGGCTCTAGACTTGTAGACATGAAATAAACATTTGGTAACCTTGTTTAAAAATTCATTCAAACTTAGCTTCTTTTTTTTTAAGCTCTTTTGTAATTATGTTGATCTTGTAAGTGATCCTTGGACTTATTGTAAACAGACATGGCATTCCAAACAGATTAGACTTAAATTCACTAAATTAAGACCTAGCTCTGAAGTTGTCCATTCTACCAAGCTATTGTTCCATGTCAATTTCTCGTTTATGTCACGCCACATCTATTAGTTCAATTAGTAGCCATGAAAGATTTTAAATGTTTCATGCTGGTATCAAATGCAAGCAATTGATGCCTGGTTTAAAAAACTAACCTATAATGAACCGCAATTGAAGCGATCCGAACAGAGAGAAAGATGAAGTGGAAATTACAAGAGGAAATTGTTCTGGCTATCTCCATTGTGGCCTAGCTGGACTCCACTTATTCTGTTATTCCGTTACTAGACTTGAAAGATGTTGCATGTATAATTTGTATATTAAACTAAAAACGACCTTGATAAAAATTGACTTTAAGATAAACCATAATTGAAGAGAGCCAAATAGAGAGAACGCTGTTCCTGTGTTGCTTGTTACTGTTGTGTGCTTGGTGAGTTATCATCTTCTTTCTTTGACATCTATATGATATGCTTTCACTGTTAATTTTTTCATATAGTCATTGATATGCTCCTTTAATGCACATCTACTTGTGGTCCATGTTTATTGTTCTCACCTCTATTAGCTATACAATTTACTTTCATAGTGCATCTTTTTTGAGACAGTACTATTAATATTAATGAGTCCATTAATTTGTCAAAATTTGTATACTATTTACATTTAAAACAGGATTGCTGTATTACAGGGATTGGTCATGTGTTGAATACCTTCTATTTCCAATTAAGTATCATTTAATAGTTGTTTGCTTTTGTACAGAATTTCCAAGAACATGGACATCCAAGACTTCCATCAGTAGGATCTCCTGGGTCACCAGCTCCCACCACATCGCAAAGCCCACAATCTCATAATCAGCCGTGGCTGTCCTCTGGATCACAAGGAAAACCGCCTCTGCCACCATCATTCAGACCACCAGTGAATCCTCAATTATTGCAGCAGAGATCCCACCTACCATCTCAGCAGCAACCTGCCATGTCAGCCTCCACACAACAACCTCAAACATCTTCCGCTTTACAGTCACAACCATCTTCGTTGGCACAACAACCACAAGAGCATTACTCATTACCACCATCACGTGTCCCACAAACTTTGACCCATCAACAACAGATGGCTAGGAACCGTGGGTTGGGTAACCAGAGACCATTCACTCCTTCTATGGGACCACCTAGCTCAGTCACACCTCCACCTGCATTTAACAGACCACCAGCTGCTGTGGACCTTATCGAGTCTTGTAATAGGATTCTAAGCAAGAGAAGCATCCATGAGATAGTGGCTCAGGTAACTGTTTTTTGTCCACTTTAGCTTGGTTTTTGTGGTCCGTAGATTCTTAGGATGCTGCTTACATGGTTATGCTAATCAAAATGATAAACATTGTTTTAATGTTAATATGTAATTTCGCTTGAGCTTTTAAAACTGTTGACCATTATCTATGCCTGCCTGTCTTGAACAGATTGATCCAACTGAACGATTGGATCCGGAAGTGGAAGACATTCTTGTTGATATTGCTGACGATTTTGTCGAATCTGTGAGTTATTTTTCTCCTACATCTTGAGTAGGAAAAAAAAAGGAAACAATCTGCATGTGTTGATTCTATGATGTCATACTTCATATGTCTGTGTGCACTATTCTGTAGTTGATCATTTATGGAGTTGAAACACAAAGGCAATTTTGAACTTTCTCTTTGGGAAAGGCAGTAATAGCTGCTAAGGTACAGCGTCATGGAATATCTTGCATACTCGCAGCAAGTTGCAGGACTCTACTAAAGTTTCTTTATCAGGGCCCCTTTGCTCTGTAATGTAAATGCTTAGGCTTTAAAAATTGTATACTATTACTTGTGGAAGAACTTCACATTACTTAGTTTATCATGTTGCCAGTGGGCTGGAGCAGTTAAATATAAAAATAGATAAGTTACCCCAATTTAAACTTCAAAATACTCCTTGTCCTGTTGATAAATAGTGACCTTTACAACTTGACATGCAAAGGTGACCATTCGAAGCAGAAAGTACTAATAGCGTGAGTGGAAAACATACTGAGACGAGAATGATATCTTGTTAAATTACCAGAGTTTGGTTGTGTGGTCAGCTAGGTTGCACGGAAACGGATACGGAACGGATACGGGAAACGGCAAAACTCAAAATTTCAAGATACGGATACGGCAGAGATATGGCAAATATAAAATATAAAAAAATATATATATATTAAAGAAATTCCAAAATAGATATATATTGATGAGAAGAAGAAGACGAATGGTTATGTATATGAGTATGAGAATTGGAATGGAATGGTGAATTGGTGATCGACTGATCAGAAGAAGAAGAGAACGGGAATTGAAGACTGAAGAGTCGATCGGTTATAGACTTATAGCCCATTATATAGCCCATGAAAACCCTAAAAAATAGAAACTTGGCCGAAACTTTACGGAAACTTTACGGAAACTTCATGGAAACTTCTATGGAAACGTTTCTCGTTCATCCGAAACGTTTCTTGCCGTTTCTCAGGCGTTTCGGATACGGGTACGTGTACCCTTTTGGAGTTTCAGTGCATCATAGGTGGTCAGTTTGTCTTGGTGGTGTGGGTTAGTTCTAGCCAGCTGATCTGATATTCAGTTTTATGAAGCATTAATCTTCTCATTGTATAGTGTAGTGTTTTCTCTCCAGTACAGAAACCACTCAGAACCAAATGACAGAGAGAACTCAATCCAGAAAATTGTTATTGCTACTGGTTCAAGAACTAAACAGCTAGAGATAGTGAATGACGACATTCTTCAGTCAACTCTAATCCTAACATCTCCTTACTTCTATTTATACTAAGTAACTACTAATGGAACAAGGGAGTGTTAATTTAAGACCATCAACTACAAATTGAAGTAAAATACACCTATTACACAATATGCTCTGGCTTCAGATAGTTGTTCGGATGGGATCCTACCCTCTAAATGGCTCCTGTTGAATACTTTATCATCTTAATTGATGTCTCCTCGTGAATTTGAGAAGCTTTAGAAGTGTGCTTCCTGTAAAACATCCTTTACGAAGAGCATGATTTTTAAACTTCAACTGTTTTGCAAGACTAAACTATAACTTGAGCTTATTTATCTTGTTTGATATAGCAGTTTCAAAACGTTTGGTTCCAAACATTAGTATATCTTATGATCTAAATGCTAAGAAGCATGTGAGACTTGCTAGCAATAGAAATTATATTGCTCATTAAGACCATGCTTTATAGTTTATACCTAGAAGTTGGTCGTTTTCCTATCCTAAATTAATAAGGTCTTACAATTACGGTTGTTTTGAAGATTTCTTGAGGAAGACTGATAGTCAAATTAGCTTCAGATGAATATTTTGTGCTTATATGATTTGAATAGCCTCTTATTGTCCGATCATTCGTATTTCTAATGGGTTTTATATTGTACTTGCTCCAGGTAACAACCTTTGCTTGCTCTTTGGCCAAGCATCGTAAATCAAATACACTGGAGTCAAAGGACATTCTTCTGCATCTGGGTTAGATCTAAAAATCCATATATGTTCGCTTACTTAATATAAAATTAGGGACAATCATATATGTTCGCTTACTTAATTTAGAATTAGGGACAATTACTCAGTTGCATTTCTTTTATCATCATTGTTCTTAATATGACAACCAGCTAAAAATAATAACACTATACCCCAACATTTTGAATCCTATATTGCAAATAGGAAGAAATTGCAGAAACAGGACATGGGTCATTATTCTGCGAATAGTATTTATCCGAACCGGTTGAATTCCAGCGTTTTGAACTATTTCGCAGTCATTTTGCGAATATTGAAAGAATGCCAAAATATTTCACCAAATTGCAAACTATAAAGAAGTTTATAAGAAATCAAAAAACTCGAGTATGCCACTTTTTATTATTATGATTATTATTATGTTTTTGGCGTTTGAAGTTCGAAAATTCAACTTGAGGCTGCTGATTTTTCATTGTTAAAAGATGGGTTCTCCAACAATTCGATCAATGGTTTAGTAGTTGGCTGTTTAGGGTATTTAAGAGAATGCACATAAGGATTTATGAAAATGAAATGGGGCAGACTTGGTCAAATTCACATAATGTTTCTTATATACCGAGGTTTCACATAATGTGTGCGAATTAGAGGGGTACTCGGTGAAAAGTTCTATTTAGTGCCAAGTCCTTGAAATCGGGTGCCTTATGATATTGATTATCACGTAAAATGGGTTGTTTCAGAAAGAAACTGGAACATGGGTCTTCCTGGGTTTGGTGGAGATGAAATCAAGTGCTACAAGAAACCAGTAAGACTATAATAATTGATATACGATTCTTCTTTGTTAAAAAAGGTTCACATTTAAACTTCGTAAGTCTTAATTTTATTTTGCATTTTGGCTTCAGTTTGGTAATGATGTTCACCGAGAACGACTGGCTGCGGTATGTACACTTGCTAAAGGTTATATGGTCTAGTAATCTCTTGAAGTTGTTTGATCTAAAAGAAATTAAGGGATCTTTTCGGTTGTTACATTGTAGATAAAGAGGTCGATTGCAGCTGCTGAGACACCAAATACAAAGAGTTCAGGTGGACAGGCTGGTGGTGGTGCTAAAGGTCATCCCGCTAAGGCACCTGGTCTTGTTATTGGTTCCCCAAACCCAAAGGCTCGTGAAGCCACATAAAGACGTAAACCATCTTACTCTCTAGGTTTATAGATCCGATAGTATAGGCCAGTTATTTAACTCCTGAAAAATAGGATTGATGCAAGTGTTTTCGATAAAATATATGTGCCAGGTGTTGAGTTACATCGTCTGAATGTGGTTTATTGTTTTGGCAAAAATGTGTATTATTTGGTTATATTAATCGGTTTTGGTAGATTCAATCGAGGTTAGATTTTATTCAAATCGAATGGATTTGTGTTTCTGCTATCTTTTTCCTTAATTTGGTTGTATTCTAAGGTTGCGTATGGTTTGCGGAAGTCAATGGAATTCGATGGAATTTGAATCTCAATTCCATTCTACAAGTATGTTTGGTTAACAAATGAATTGAGTTGTAAGTAATCAAATTTTCTTACTCAAAGAAATTCACATCCCATGGAATTTCAATTCCTTTGATGAATTTCAATTTCATCAAAATATCCTGCGAACTAAACGCACCGTAAGTTTCAAACATCAACATTGCTAGAGATGTATTGATGATGTAAATTGAGTAAAAATCATTATAACAATGATCAAATAAGAGCGAAATAGGAAAATCAATCATTTGAGACGACTTTTATTGAAAGTGATGAATTATATTTTGAAACATATAAAAATGATAATATGGGCAGCAAAAATTTGATGGAGTGAGCAATTTATTTTTAACCTGAAAAATATAATCAAAACACACAAAACAAAACTAATGCTATATCAATCTAGTAATCAGTCAAAAAATATATCACAATCTAATAAGGCACCAAACTACTCCATAAATGTCTATTTATAACCTAAAACAGAAAGTGTTAACTGCAATTCTTGTAGCACTATTTGACACAACCAAAGTTTGACCTTTTCTTGATTTTGCTGTTAACCAACAACACCAATATGTACCTGATGAAATGATTCATTCAGATTTCAGCCATTTGATAAAGCAGTTTAACCAACTTTTGGGCTCAATCAATATTTGACTTCAATCTGTTTTCTTGTTGTTTTCAAACTTGACACTTATCTAACCCATTGAAAACAACCATTTCAACTTCCACCCTTGTACCAACTCCAACAACCAAACCTCCCTCCTAATCAACCCAATATCCACCTTTAAAACCACAAAAAAAACCCGAAAACTAACAATTATCATTATGGCTAAAGTTCACTCATCAACTTCATTGGCCGCGACACTCTCATGGTATTGCTCATTGTTCTTTTTGATAATGTTGGTTTTGAGTTGTTGCGAGTCTTTTGAAACTGAAAATGAAAGCATGGTGAAACGATTTCACACATTTGACGCTGGTTACGGGTCTTGTGACGAAATTTATGTAGTTCGTGAAGGAGAGACGCTGCATACGATTAGCGAAAAGTGTGGGGATCCTTATATTGTTGAAGAAAATCCACATATTCATGATCCTGATGATGTGTTTCCTGGACTTGTTATCAAGATTACCCCTTCTAACAATAGGAGTTGAAAATGACATGGATTTTTTTTCTTCCGTATTTTGTTTTGTGTTTCATTTTATCATGTAAAGAAGACTGGCAACCTAATTTTCCTATAAATAGTAACTTCATGCTTGTGATTTCCTGGAAATGAGTTTGTTTTTATGTCAAGTCATGTTACATATTATATTTCTTCTATATTTTATTTATACCTATTAATTTAATTAACTAAGTAAGGTATGTTTGTCGAAATTAGCTTTTACTAGAGCCGGTAGCTCAACTTATATTTGGAGTCGAATTTTATACGTTGTTAAGAAGTATGTGTTTTAAAAAGTAGTTAAAGTTAAAACTTAAAAATATGAATAAAAGAAAGAAAGGAAATTTAATAAGGGGTATTTGTATAATTTTGATTTTCATAAGGTCTAAATCTTTTGAAAAGCTAATCGAAGTGGCTAACGGTGATTTTTGTTACGAAAAACCTTCAGTTTTATGGAAAATTTTCTAAAAAAGAGTTTATCATTTATGGTTTTCTACGTTTCCTATTTTGAAAAATGAATACTATATACACTACATTTAATCGTGTTCTCAAAAATTCCTTTAGTCTTTCAGGGGACACAAAACTCTAGAAAACTAAGAAAAAATGAAGGTAATTTTCCGTAACTAAACGCGCTTAAATTCTCTAAATTTCCCTTTCTGTTAACGAGCTCATATTTTTGTTACCAAACAACTCTTTTGCTTGCGCTTATTGGAAAAACCAAAATAAAACCATCATAAACTCCAATAAAATATGTTGCCAAACATATGATATTTATTTTCCAACAACAAATGAGTAGTTTAATTACGAGTTTTGAGTTTTTATTTGGACCTTTTGGACAACCAGTGGGCTTTCGTGGATCCAGCACACTAAGTTTATAACGTACGGGCCTAACAAAAAGTAAACGAACTAGATCGAGCTATAGTAGACCGGCTTGATCATGTTGGGCAATACAAACTTGGCAACCACGAAATCCTGTTTGGCTCCCGGTTTGACTGTTTGAGACTTTGAGTTAGTGGACCGGCTCTCTCGAACATTATGGATAGGGTGATGATATTTACACCTCAAATTTTGATAGATCCACCAAGAATATGCATTACATTGTTGTACTATACAAACAAATAATATATATTGATGGTGAATTTATCAAAAATAGTGGTGAATTTATAATCACCGTTATGTATATAGAGGGTGTGTTTGGCAGAGAGTTTTTTTGGGCTTTTAAGGGCTTAAAGTTCTACATTAATAAGCTTCAACCCATGAGTCATGTTTGGCAAGACAATTAAAATGAGGCTTATTAAAAAAATAAGCCTTTAGAAGCCCTTAAACAGGAAACTTTATATTTTCATACGCGAACTAACGTATTTTATATACTACGTATGATACTTGATGATTATCCATTTCTAGATTAACATAAAGGAAATACGTTGTTTGAAATACAGATTGTTATTGTCCAACTAAAAACGAAATGATAGTTTCCTAAACATCTAAAAATAGAAGTCGTGCACAAATTCTAGAAAAAATGATGTTTTGGAAGAAAATATAAATATAAATGTTTCACGTTTAAGGCAAGTTTAGTGATGTCAAATCTTTTTCCTAAAAGTTGTATATATTATCAATCTGCTTCTGGTGTAGATATAAATTATAAAAGTTTTATCATAAAAATCAACATTTTATTCTTTCAATTCCGTTCAAAATGACTAAAACGATATACGTACTCCATATATATTCGCCTTGAAGTTATACTATATTTCTTCTATTTAGTTAACATTGCGTGAATCCTGATTCTTTTACGCTTTGGTTTAAACTTTCTGGGAATGACTTTTTGACCCTCCTAAATAAAAATACGTAACATTTGTTTTCATAATTCCTAAAGCTTTCACTTTGACAAGGTTAACCTCTTGTTAGTGGCCAGTTACGAATTAAGACGTACTAGTAAGTATTGAAATTAACGAGAATTCAGTTGCCCGCGCATTTGCACGGGATCAAGTTAAAATCTAAATCACGTCTCGGAGATATGTAGATCGGTGAGAAACTTTCGTTGTTAATACTTTAAGCATTTACAAATTCGAATGTAATATATAGATTACAGTTTTATCAACATCTATTGTAGTTTAGTCAAATGACCTTTGTTAATGATAGTATTTGTGTATGTATATATAATGTCACACGTTATGTAATGGGTAATGTAAATATATATGCAGTACTTTTTACAGGCTTACAAAGTACTAAATCTTCGACGTGTATTCGTAAGAGTTGTTAGTTGCAAGTTGAAGGATTAACTTGATGGGTATGCAAATGTACGTGAATAAATTTTTTATTTTTATTTTTAATGGGTATGCAATTTGAAATACTGAATTGATCCATAAAAAACAGTTGCATATATGAAAAAAAATATAGCAACCGGCATCCCTATTGCAGATTTGCCATTATTTCCTTTTACTTAAATTTGGATCTATTTTTCTTATCTAATTTAGAAATAATTATCATCAAAATTGTATATATGCTGATTCTGAACCTTTGAAAAAATACAGATTAATCACTCAAAGTTATGTGAGAATTGAGACAGGAGAGAGAGAGAAATGGTGTTAGAATGAGAAAATTATTGAGAAGAGTGATTTAAGTTAATGGTTGAATATCTCATGAATAATTGATTGTTTCATATTTTGTGATAAATTAATTGACGAGAAAGTGCTCAAAATATCACGTGAAACTGCCGAGTCACTTTGGCATTTTTGATAATAAGGTAGTAATGATGTCAAAAGTCAAGGGTCAACCAGAATAAGAATATCATTTGATTTTAAAGTTTTATTTAATTTGATTTGATTGATACGGAGTATAATATATTACAGCTTTCGAAAGAATTATTGATGAGCTTTCACATATCTTGGCAAGTATATAATAATAATAATAATAATAATAATAATAATTAATAATAATAATAATAATAACAACAACAACAAGAAGAAAAATAATTGACTTTTTAAAAATCCAAAATTTAATGCTGAATTTACAAGTAACAAACATGTAGGAACGCGTGTTTTGAATGAGAGATTGACTTGTTATGATGGTTATAAACATACCGAGTATATATATGTAGGCCGTGATAGAATTATCGACGATTTGATTATGATTGGAAATGACTAGTGAACTCTATTTTATTTGTTCTCACCTTCATATTTATTAATATAGTCAATATGAATTAGTCATATATACATACATACAAATAAAAGTTTGAAATTTTATTTTTCAAAGTGGGGACTATGTGAATTCAAAATTAAATGGAATTTATGAATTTGTTTGTATATGACAACGATTTGACGATTACGTTTAGGCGTAGTAGAGGTTAACTACAGAATGCTGCGCGCAAAGTCATCGTTTTTCGAGGACCTCCGATACTTAAGAACACTCGTTATTATTACAGTTTCAAAGATGAAGAAACTACTGTTGTACCCAGTGGCGGTTCTGAAGGGTAGGCACTGTGGGCCTCTGCCTACACTGGGCTTGAAGAAAAAAGAAAAAAAAAATTATTTTTATTAGGCTTCTTATATGCCCACAGCCCAACTAGCAACAAACCAACTTAAGCCCATCTCTACTACATTATATGTGGCGTACTTAGTACGATAACAAATAGACACAGGTGCCGATTGATACTTTGGCGCCAAATTGAGGAGATTCCCCTGAAGCTTCGATTGATACAGGAAAGAAGAGGGATAATTGCTCTAGCAAACCCATAAACACGTACTGATAGTCTCAAGAAAGGTTGACTCGATTTGAAAGTTGTAAGTTTTGTTTTGCCATTAGATTTTTCTAGGGTTTAATTTTGATCTTTTAGAGTTGTAAACTTCTGACTAGTTATAATATATGACATGATATGTTCACTTGTTCAGTATTTATACAGTCCTGTATTTATATGATTGTGTCTTCAATTATGCTTTGCAATATTAATTAGCTTCACAAATTATTGTTGATTTTATAGAAAGCTGTTGGTTATGTACTTATGTTGTGTAATTGTGTCCCGTTAGTTGAATAATTAAAGTGGTTCTAAACTATGATTTCATACTGATCATAACAGGAGTCGAGACATGGATAATTTTGTTATAAGAACACCTCGTTTTGAGTTTGAGAAAGCAACAAATATTGGTGGAAGTTCCAAAAGGGTTTGTGAAGATATTAATCTAAATGATCTTCCGTCTGATCCTGGGGAACGAAGGGAAATATGTAAGTATAATCCTAATGACCGTGATAGAATTCGAAGAGCATATATGCAGAGAGGTCCTTGTCAGCCTCGTACTCATTTGTTTCCACGAAAACCTGCTGGCAAGGATGAGAACAAGGATAAAAGGAGATTTGTTCCCGCTTGGTTTGATTTATACAAACCGTGGCTTGAATATAGTGTGAAAAAAGATGCTGCGTTTTGTTTATATTGCTATTTGTGTGGCGATGGTGTCAAAGAAAGTGATGGCACTTCTTTTGTGGGAAAGGGATTTAAGAATTGGAAAAGTTCAGAAAGATTTCGGGTTCACGTTGGAGGTAACAAACCTTCACCATTATGAGAATGAAATATTCAAGACCGTGATAGATTGGGTGCTTCAAGAACTTAACAACAGATTTAACGAGGTCACTACAGAATTGTTAGGTTGTATGGCTTGCTTAAGCCCGGACGATTCATTCTCATGTTTCGATAAGAAGAAGTTGATTCGGTTATCCGAGCTGTATCCGCTGGATTTTTCTGATACGGATCGTGGTGTTCTTGACACCCAACTTGACTCATTCTTATATGACATGAAAACTAGTACCGAGTTTGCTGATCTAAAGGGAATTGGAAGTCTTGCTTCGAAACTGGTTAAAACAAAGAGAAACCTTGATTTCCCTTTGGTTTACTTACTGATTAAATTGGTTTTGATTTTACCCGTGTCAACAGCTACTGTCGAAAGGGCATTTTCTGCTATGAAGATTGTGAAGACTCGATTACGTAACAAAATGGGAGATCAGTGGATGAATGATTGTTTGGTTACATATATCGAAAAAGAGGTGTTTCAAACTGTTGAGGATAACTTAATAATGAAACAGTTTCAAACTTTGGGTCATCGTCGTGGTCAGCTGCCGAGGAAATCGTAGATTATCTATAATTATATAACGTATTTATTAATGGTATGATATGTCTATCTTTTTTGGGGTCTTTATATATATCGATGATACACAATATGATCGTTTTTGGTCAAGTGTAATTTGCAGCTGCACTTTTGGTTCGACTTGGAATGGGGACTGTTTTGTGTGCGGTTATATTCTCCAGTTTATGTCTTTGAGCGTCTTGTTCGTGGTTGCCATATTTACTTTTGGGGGTGCAGGTGTGCGGTTTTGAGTGTTCATTGATGACTTTAGGTTGTTTTGATCAGTGGGTGTTTGGTCTAGCATGGTTTATCAAACATATGAATATTAGCTACTGCATTCTGTTTTGTATTTTGTAGCATGTGGTGGCTTCAGCTAGTGTATGTTTGTCTTGTTAAGTTCTACTATGTACATTGGTTAATGGCCTTTCATGTTTATATGAATGATATATTATATATTATATATATTGTTTTGTAAGCATTTTATTACGTTTGAAGAATATAATATATAGGTTTGCGTTTCAAGTTCGCCCCCTGTTAACATTTTCTCTGGTACCGCCCCTGGTTGTACCTATCCTTTCTATTATTGATTGATTATTATAAATAACCTCACATATATATTTGTCATTTTCATCATTTTTCCAAACTTTAATATGATACTCCGTATGATACACGTTAAGAGGTTAAGCAGTTGCCATTTTAAATTTTAAATAATACTGTATTAATAAGAAGAAATTAAAAGTTATGTGTTTTTTAGTGACTAAACGACGTAATAATAAAAATATATTAAACTTTAATCATCATTATTATGTCAATAAAGTAGTACTCTTCTACCGAACCCATTTTAGCTAGGAACGACGAGCCGTCACATCAAACTAAATTCTCTCGCAAACTCATCAATTCAACCTGTAGCCAATGTTTTAAGACCCGGTTCGACCGGTCCGGTCGGACCGGTCGGACCGCATTTTTAAGGATTTTCGGGCCATTTAAAACCGGTTTTTTCAATAAGTTGACTAGTCAACGACCCGGTTGACCCGGCCGGTCGGACTGGGTTGGACCGGGACCCGGAAAAGCACATTGACCCGGGTTTCATGTTTTTTTTTTATAATTTCTATGTACATTTAATCATTTATATTTATGGAATGTTTACTGATTGTGTATTTCAAGAATAATAAGGGTAATAAGTGAATCTTTGACTGATGTGTCATCACCAATTATTACTCTATGGATTATATAATTATTATATTAATGTGTATTCCAAGAATAACAAGAGAATCAATGTGTCATCGCCAGTTATTACTCTATGGATTATAATTATTATACATGATATAATTAATAATTATATTTATAATTATAAAAAAATAAAAAAATTCGCTAAATATTACTATTGTATACTATTATTAAATCCGGTCCGACCTTCCGGCCCAACCGGTCCGACCGATCCGACCAGAAAATAACAATTTTCCGGGTCGACTAAAAACCCGGGTTTTAAAACACTGCCTGTAGCCGTTGAATTTCTACAAAACCTTCTAATTTTAATTTCTAATTAATTTTAAGAGCATTGGGAATCCTAAAATTAAATTATGAGATATTTTTTTGTTGTTGAAGAAATAGAAAAGTTTATTACCAAGAACATACCAATACAAAGAGTACAAGGACAACACAGCAACTCCACCAAAAATTACAAGCAGTAATTTAAACAACGTTTGGCTTTTATCAAAACCCTTTAATACAAATTGTTCAATATTTTTATATGAAAAAGCAACATTTGTGGTAGCTTCCTATTTTTGAATCAGATACACTTTTTAATTTCCTCATGTAGAGTTGGATTTAATATTTGAGGGGGGAACATTACGAGTTTTGATAACCATTGCCCTTAGTGTATTGGTTATGGTTACTAAATATAATTTCAAACACTAAATAAATAACATTGTTACCAATTTAATTATCAATCTATCAATTATATATGGAAAGTGACTTTGTAATTACTTAAAAAAAAATGAAAGATTAGACGCTCATTAAATGCTAGCATATTATTCACGGTAGTTTTAAGTAGTGCCCTAAGGACAATGGCTATCAAAATTCAAATATTATTTCATTTTGAGGGTGCTAACGTTTTCAAACTATCACAAATAACACTAAAATGCTACTCCCTCCGTCCCATTTCTATTGTCCATTATTTCCATTTTGGGGTGTACCAAATTAATTGTCCACTTCCATAAATAGAAAGTTTAAGGAAATAAAGTTCTTTTTTACCCCTAGTGTATATATATAAGACAAAAAAATAGGTAAAAAGTAGATGGTAAAACTGTCATTTTATCAAAAAGTAAGAGAGAGATAGTTATATTTTCTTAAACTGCGTGTCTTTTGTCTGGTGACAATAAAATTGGGACGGAGGGAGTATTTCTTTTGTCGAGTAAGGTTCAAATGAGTACACCAATTTTGAGTGAGAATGAGGGAACCAACAGATTTCTGCCATGTGTCACTTTATTCTCTCTCCTCCACACTTTATTCTCTCTCCTCCACATTTTTAAAAATTAAATATCTCACAAACGGTAAGTCGAAAAATCATGAAAATTGCACCATAAAATTCAGCGTTTTCTCCTCTTCGATTTGCCGTCCCTCAAGGCATACTTTTGACAACTTTTTTTTTCTCATTTTTTGGTGGGTTTCACAAATTAGTAACACATGTGTTAGTGATTAGTTTTACATTTAATTTGTGGTTAAGGTTAGGGTTAGGGTTAGGTTTAGGGTTTAGTAGGGTTTATGGTTTAGGGTTTATAAGGGTTTAGGGTTTAGAAGGGGTTCAAGGTTTAGGGTTTAGAAAGATTTAGGGTTTAGCGTTTTGTAAAGCGTTTAGGGTTTAGGGTTTAGCGTTGTGTTTCTAAAAGCCTACAAAACGTTAAACCCTAAATCTTTCTAAACCATAAACCTTGAACCCCTTCTGAACCCTAAACCCTTATAAACCCTAAACCATAAACCCTACTAAACCCTAAACCTAACCCTAAACCCTAACCTTAACCACAAATTAAATGTACAACTAATCACTAACACATGTGTTACTAATTTGTGAAACCCACCAAAAAATGAGAAAAAAAAAAAGTTGTCAAAAGTATGCCTTGAGGGACGGCAAATCGAAGAGGAGAAAACGCTGAATTTTATGGTGCAATTTTCATGATTTTTCGACTTACCGTTTGCAAGATATTTAATTTTTAAAAATGTGGAGGAGAGAGAATAAAGTGTGGAGGAGAGAGAATAAAGTGACACATGGCAGAAATCTGTTGGTTCCCTAATTCTCACTCAAAATTGGTGTACTCATTTAAACCTTACTCTAGAATTAATATTTCAAAATTACATCAAATGTTAGAAAAACCCATCAATTGGTATAGACCTCAAAACATCATATTTGAACCTCTAGTCTCAGAACACGTTATTTTACTAATGTATATATTTGAAAAATGTTAATATTAAAGTATTTTCCCTAATTATTATTATTATAATAATAATAATATAATAATAAATAATATAACAATATTGGCATGCATTTTAATACACAATTTGCCTTTTGTTTTAGCAAAAACCTTTTGATTACATATCTTAACAAGACACTAATCAAATTGGGCAAATAACTGGTGGGAATAAATATTGATAGGGAAACATTATGTAACATTTTTAACTTATAATCGACAAGAGTATATATGGAAAGCCCGTAATTTCTCCTGTTCATTTTCAAAATTTCACAATTTTTTTAACAAATCAAACGTATCAACCTATGATCATTACATGACTAAATTAAGGTCATTTTAGTTAAAATTTCATAATGATCATCTAACATGAGCTTATCCTTATAGATAATGACATAAATTGAAAAAAAGTCTATGTATAATGTAAGTTGCACATGTTAAAATCAATAAGTACATGCCTCCGTTGAGTATTGACCATTTGTGGGCGGTTTTTTGTTACATAAAAACTACAAAATCAAAATTTGTTATTTAATTGGACATACGTTAATTAGAGGTAACTCGGTTTCACATTTAGGTTAATCATAGTATATTTTTATTTAAACTTTTGTAAATTATATATTATATTATATTATATATGTGAACAAAAGTGGTCACCGGTCAATGAGGTGCTACGCCTGCTACTTATGGCCATCGGTATGAATAGGACCAAATAACCCTTTATATAATCTACAATATGCATTTTTGGTCCCATACTTTTTTAACTTTAAAGTTGTTAATAAATGAAGGAGTTTTTAGCCAAAATGGTAGGGAGGGAAAATATATTTACCAATAAGGCGTTCCTTTGAGAATATTTACTTATAAGGTGCTCTTATTAAAAAACGGTGATTTTTTGATATCAGTGTTTCTTTTCGAATTGTAATTATTAGTATATTACAGTAGTACTTAAAACTTAAGTCATATAATTTTAATTATTAATTGAGATTATACGAATTTCATTTGATGATGATTTAGATTTCATGATACAGAGTATTGATCTAAATAAATAGTTAAGATATGATAAAACAATACAGGGTATATAAAATGTTGATTACAAATGTCAACTCTCTCGTTTGCTCACAATAGAAAGAGGTACAACAAAAAGCTTACTAAAAAACATAACAATATCTTTTCGATTGCACCTTCACACAGAAACAACGATGCACGTTTACTAAATTATTTGTTTTAGTAGTTTATAACGAACACTCGGTCACCAATTAAATAAAATTTAGGCATTTGGTGAACATAACTAGCTAAATTTATATCTAATTACTGGTTTGCGTTGTCTAACTTGTATGAAAAATTTAGAAAAAAGAAAAAGAAAAAAAATACAGCGCAAAAAGAAAAACATGAAGTAGGTTTGAGAAAATAATCACACCAAAAAACGCATAATAATCTCAATTACACAATTTAGATATGGTGTCATAAATGATCCATAATTCCATATCAAGAATAATCGTACATCATAATCTAATGCAATTCATGAAATGCATTTCAAGTTATCTCCTTTAAGGAAAAAAGATTACCCGACTTAAGTTTGAAATAAATGTAGTAAAAGTTAAAATATCATAATCTAATGCAATTCATGAAATGCATTTCAAGTTATCTCCTTTAAGGAAAAAAATTACCTGACTTAAGTTTGAAATAATCAAATAAATGTAGTAAAAGTTAAAATTAGAAAAGAAACATTTATATTATAAAATCACTATTTTTTTTTTAAAAAAAAAAACACCCTATAAGTAAATATATATAAATGAACACCTTATTGGTAAGTATATTTTCCCTCCCCGCCATTTTGGTAAACCAAACTCATGAATGAAGTCTTTTATTTTATCTTGATTTGATCCCTTAGAAATATGCTATCAACATTTTGTGTTACGGACATTACTTTTAATCACGGTCAAGATAATATACATATACATAGAAATAAAATATTTTGTATGTCATAATTAACTCTTGTGATGATAAATTATTATAGATCGAAATATACATACCAGATTATATAACTTTATAATCTAAATAATACATAATTTAGGAACTTATGTTTCCTATGCGTTTTTACCTCTAAATTTTGGTACCCATAAAATTTTACCGTAATGATTTATTCCTTAAATCTAGCCAGATAATTTTGCTGGTACCTTAAATGTGCGTGTATTGATATTTTAATTTTATACAAATTTACTTTTTATATCACCAAAAAAATAATAATCTATAATCCTGATTTTTGTTTTCCTTCCACAAGTTAAGGGGCAAAAAGAAAACTTGTTAAAAACCTAAAGGATCGAAAATGGAAAATAAGCAAAATCCCGCCCCCATCAGGTCATCATTCCTGCATATATATATAAAGATATACTTGGTCAGATTCTGTAACAAATACACAATCACTCACACTCTCAAACACACACACACAAACACCCCATTAATGGAACTCTACGGTCTTCCCACTTACACCTTTTACCTATTTTTTCTCTTCATCATCGCCGGTAACTTTTTAAATTATTTATTTTCTACTTTTTTTTTTTACCATTTCACCTGCTTCATCTTCTTGTATTCCGTTTGTTATTAACATATTAACATATATTATTATTATGAACTGTGTGTGTATAGGTGAAACGGTATGGGCAACCAACCCGAACCATAAAAGGATCGGCGGGTTTCAACCCACGAAACTATTTGTATTCGGCGATTCGTATTCGGATACCGGAAACAACCCGAAATCGCTTGCCAATTCATGGAAAACACCTTATGGTCTAACTTTTCCTGGAAAGCCAGCTGGAAGATATTCAGATGGCCGTGTGCTCACCGATTATCTCGGTATGATCATGCTAAATATTCTCTTAACTCCATTTACCAAATAATTCCACGTGTCTTGTAAGTTTAAATTTAAATATATGGTTATTTATCATTAAAAAAATAAAGTCCGTTTTATTGTTATTTTCTAGAAATGATATAGTAACAAATATTACTATGGTCTCGTTTTATGCATCAATGAGACAATGGTAGGTGTTTAAACTTTAAACTATTAGTTGTCATAAATATAATAATGTAATTATTGCATAAATATAATTTTCTTTAAAATAAAAATATGTTATTCTTAGAGACTTATGATTTATTTATTTATCCTATAGTATTTTGTCGTTTAGATAGTGGTTATATAAAGTGTTCAATTCTATTATTAACTATCTTTATCATTGAAGTCCGCAAGTTCTCTAACTCTTTTGGTAGCTAAAATGTTAAAAATATTAAACTTGGCGGTTATGCTATAAATAATGCGTGATATTAGTACATATCTTAAATTTAGTGACAATTTATTGTAAGACGTAAAGAGTGTCGGTTTAGTCGCATAATTCAACATTTTAGTGATGTGAAAGTAGCTTTACGATATTTTAAAGTAACATATTTTCATACTTACGAGACACATTTAATAGAAAAAATTCTAATTTGTTACGAGTATTTCATTGATTGTTTATTATTATTACATATGCATATTACATTACAAACTAGTACTATATATAATAATCACACGCATGCGAAACTATTCAGTTTTTTGATACTAAAAAAAAAAAAAGAACCCTATGCTCCCTTTGGTCATAATGGTATGCTACTTTGAATTGTTTGCGTACACATTATTTATTATACAAACATTCTCATTTATTCTTTAATAATTAATGAAAGTATGTTACATACGTATACATAATACATGTTTACAAATGGAATAATAATCAAGTAACTCTAATTTGCTATATTAGTGGTTTCATATAGTGTTAAAAATAGCATACATGTAGTTTGTTGATCCCAAATAGTCACTACAATTATCGTATCATCAAACAAAAGTTTGACTTGGTATCCATGCAACTTTGCAATTTAAGTGAACACTGTATTTTACATAAGACGTGGAAATATAGGCATTTGATCACGAAAATCATCGGTATGCTACTTGGTATATCAAGACAAGTAATCATATTAAATGATTATTGTATTATATAAAAGTTTAATGAAATATAAAGCCCAATAATGTAAAAATGGAAAAATGAATTTGACCTTTTAAGAGAGTGGTATGATTTTTTTATTTTTATTTTTTTAGCGAAAAACAAAAATATATTAAAAAGAAGTCTTCATTGGAAGTGAAGACAACTCACATGATACAACAAACCTACATGAATACACCAATGCCAACTGAAAATTTTGAAGAGACACTAAACTAACAAATCTCAAAACCAAATTTGATGTAAAGCACCTACTAACTACATCCTTAAGCAACAATCAGAGACCACTCTCAAAACCAAAGAGAGTGGTATGATAATATGCACTTGTTGAGTAATAATAATTGAAGTACATGTAGAAAGTGGAGGAGTGAGTAGGCTTAATTTCATTCCATGCCCCACTTTTTGTTTCCTGCTTTTAATTTTTTTTTTTTTTATTTCTCCATATATATAATTGCAATAACATCTGTTATGACCTTTTTATCCTTAGTTTTATGTGCATCCATGTTATGTTGCTATGTTGTGGGAGATGCCACCTATCTTTTTTTTTTGAAATCTCACGTTAGTAACCTACCACATATTTTCTTGATTTTTTTATCATTTATGAAATTGTATTGGTCTTTACTCTTTTAGCAATCATCATCATCATCTCATGTCATTCAAATCCATAATTTCCACATGCACACACTTTTGATAAGTTATATCTCACCCCTTTAACTTGTATTGTGGTTGCAAAGAACACTTGAATTTGAAAAGCGTTTCTATGTATTTTCTTTCTTCGGCTTTAAGGTTAACTGAAAATCTGAAATTTGATTACGAACATAGTGGTAATGGCGGTCAAGTCATTTCACGTTCATCATCTCAAGAAGTTTTAAGCTCTAGTTAAATAGATCACGAGAATGATAGTAATGAACCACGTCTAATACTCATAAAAAGAGTTTTTTTTTTTTTTGTTTTTTTTTTCTTTTCGTTTTCTATCGGCAACTACCCAACCACGTTGTGTGCACAAAGGGTATGCAAGACATCCAAAAAGCAAAAAAAGATTAACCAACATATTGCTTACATATAGCGTACCACCATGTGTAGTTCACTCGAACAGTTGAGCGTCTAAAGTAGATATTCTTTTAAATATGAAGGACTAAAGTGTAAGCATTACTTATTTATTTAAGTCAATAAGTCCTAAAGCCTTAATCCTAATTATTTACTTTTATCATGTGAATTAAATAAATGATTCATTATAATTCTTTGCACATGCTCACTGCATGTGGTACAAGTAACCAATGCATGTAAGGACTAGTGAAATTTTATCTTTGTGTGGTGTCAATGTGCCATTACCCATAAAAAAGATAAAGATAAAGTAGAAAAGCTTGCTTTTGTGAGTATATATAAAAAATTTAGTGCCACAATGCCCTGTGCCAGCCTTAAGTTTTCCCTCTTCTTTTTAATCAATCTGACCTTTAATCTGTTATCATACTGTCTTCCATCTTCTATGCTAAAAATCATTATTTATTATCCAAGAAACACCCTTAAAATACAATATAATTAAGTACCATCAACATGTACTTGAACTAATTAAGTACTATCAGCTTTCTGACCTTTTTAACTTGTTGCTCCATTTCTTGTAGACTATAAGGTGTGTTAACCTTTAAATAACCCGTGTTAAAAAGAAAATCACATTTCTAATAAGGTAACTAACTATCAAAAATATGATTTAGTTACGGTAATGACCCAATTAGGGTGACATTTCATATTGTTATTTGACCATATCTGCTAGCATGACTTTGACTTGTAAAGTATTCGCATGATTGCATAAAAATCGGCTAACAAACCACAAGGACGATCATTGTAATTTTCTCTAACTTTTACAAGTTTGATTGATTTAAAATAAGTAGGTTACCTGATGCAAAAATATTACGAGTAACAATGTTGGTTATTTTTTTTAATGCAATTTGTCCTCTGTATCAGTTTTTGAAGTTATGTGAGTTGTATTAAGGTATTTTTGCCAGTCATATGTGATATGACATGGGTAATATCTAAAATGCTACTCGTATGAATTTGCAGCCAGGTTTATGGGATTGAAGTCTCCATTGCCATATCAAATGAGGAAATATGGAAAGGACAGGTTGAAGTACGGAATGAACTTTGCTTATGGTGGGACCGGGGTGTTTGACACGGGTAATTTGCAGCCAAACATGACCTCTCAGATTGGGTTTCTTCAGGGACTAATGAAAGACTCGGTGTACACAAAGCGTGATTTGGAGTCATCTTTGGCTCTTGTTACCGTATCTGGCAATGATTATGGCGCTTACACTTCTTCTGGTGGCACGAATCAGGTAACCTCGCCTTACATATTTCCTCTAATGCAGATACTACAATGACTTCATGACATATATTTGTCCTATACATAAAGTGACACTTTTGGTTTTGGCATAGAAGCTGGTATTTAAAGTCATTAATGTGGCTCATTTATTACTATATATTTAATGTGGTTTAAAAACTGTTGACTTTAATAAATCTCTGTTTTTGGTCCTTTGAAACAATACAATGCTGAAATCTTAGTTAAGTATTTAGTCACTGTAAGTTGCAAAGTTTTTATTTTGGAAATTGTTGTATATGTAGGGTCTGCCTGCATTCATTACAAGTGTTGTAAATCAAATGGCAATAGACTTGAAGGCGATCCACGATTTAGGTGTACGACGAGTGTTGGTGAATATGTTACAGCCTTTAGGGTGCCTTCCCCAAAGCACAATCTTAACTTCATACCAACAATGTAACGATACTCAGAATTCAGCAGTCAGTATCCACAACCAATTGTTGCAGCTGGCCGTGTCAAATCTGAACAATAACACCAAAGATTCTAGTTTTCTCACGCTTGATCTTTTTAGCTCCTTCACCGCAGTGCTAAAAAACAAAGGAGATTTTACAGGTATTTAGTTTTCTCATACTTGATCTTTCAGTAGTAAGGATGCACACTTCCCTTGGGTCGGCTGATAAAGTATGGGCTTTGTTGTCCCAATTGAGCTCAGAGTTGTATATCAGTCATCATATATACATATTTGAGCTAAAAACCCAGTTAGTCCTGGGCAAAGCCAGACTACATGACCAATTAGCCCAAATTAGTGACTGCCAGTTTTAAATTTGTTATATTAGTGACTGCTAGTCCAAAATCAGTCATAAAACATGTTATATTAGTGACAAAATAGGTACAAATATTTTAACAGAAGAAATTTAAGAGAAGGTGATTGGGACCAATTTGGACTGCTAGGCCCAAATTAGTCCATTTTTTCGAGTCAAGGATCAGATATTTTTGAAAATGGGCTTAAGCAATTTTGTTAAAGATTATAGTACGGATATTCATATTTGTACCAAACTTTGTGCTCCTTAACCCGAGTTTATGAAATTAAGGAATGATTTGTTATTTCTTTTGGGGACTTATGTACAAATAACTTTGTTGACATCAGGTAACTTGAAGTTTGACACTCCATTAAAGTCGTGTTGTGTGGCTATGAAAAGCGACGCCAATTGTGGAAGTGTAGACGAAAATGGAAAGCCATTGTATACTGTTTGTAACGACCCTGAATCAATGTTCTTCTGGGACACGGTGCACCCGACTCAAGCTGGATGGCGGGCTGTGTTTTTAACTCTTCGGTCTTCATTGAATCACATTTATAACTAATATAATTTTTTCTTTACTTTTTTGTGTATTACTTTGGTTTGTTTTGTGTTTTATCCATTGCGTAGCGTAGCCGTATCCTGGGTCCAGTCTCTAGGGACCTTACGTCATCATTTCGTTGAGATGTGTATAAGTTTTTGTAAAATTTGAAATTCGAATGCTACGCAATGGAAAATAAAGGAAGTGCCGTTGTTCATGATTATGAAAAATAAAACCATTTTGAATTTTGGTTTTCGAGTTTATGTTTCAAATCTACTTGAAGAAATTAAATACACATAGCTTAAATATCACTGTTACCATCTTCCTAAAGCTTATAAAGACCCGATATAATAGATTAAACACGTTTCTAGATTTCTTTTTATTACCCTTATATTGTCATTGGTTTTGCTAAAGTCATTTGGGTACGTTTCATACTTGATGAGTTGATATATGGTACTACTTGTTGCTGATTCACTATCTTTATAGATTGGGTTAAGTATCTATAAATGTATGTAACTATGCGTTGACTTCTTTAGTGTGTACGTAACTAAATTGACCTTCATTGTATGTACGAAACTATTTATTGTCGTACACTGTATGAATTTTGGTGACTTGTCAACTGGTAAAGATGCCACTTGTCACCTTATATTTGATAACACGTCACCAAAATACATACAATGTACGACAATAAATAGTTTCATACATACAATGGAAGTCAATTTAGTTACGTACACACTAAAGAAGTCAACGCATATATAGTTATATACATTTATAAACACTTAACCCTTATAGATTTTGTTCCTTTTTTTTTCTAGGATTACTCACTTGTGTAGTTGTGGTACACCGGACCTAGGTAGTGTACTTATATGCAAGTGTCTCTTAAAACTTCGACATCAATCGGTTCAAAACTATTCGCTATCATTTTATTTAAAGGTATTATATTACATACATTTATGTGTAGGGAAAATCACAAATTTGATCCATTTACCAAACCATTTTAACAAAATAATCCGTTGACTTTCATTTTTAACAAAGTAATCCACCATTTGGCGCCGCAATGGCGCCCCGACGCCCCTGACATAACCAACCAGCCAAAAAATGCAACGTGTACGAGGATTGCGTCGATGGCGCCGATTAAATAAATGAGGGGCGCCAAGATTGGGCAATGATGAAGTAGTGGGGCGCCAAAAATGCATGGGATGAAGTAGTGGGGCGCCAAAAAATTCATGGGGCGCTAAGTTCCTTTTTTTTTGACGCAATCCTCGTACACGTGGCATTTTTTGGCTGGTTGGTTATGTCAGGGGCGCCCGGGGCGCCATTGCGGCGCCAATTGGTGGATTACTTTGTTAAAAAGGAAAGTTAACAGATTATTTTGTTAAAGTGAATTTGGTAAATGGATCAAATTTGTGATTTTCCCTTATGTGTATCATCACTTTGTTTGTCTGGAAGACCACGAGGATAAAAAATGTGAAAATTAATTAGTTCATAAAGTTTTGAGTTCAATATAATCGTATTCGAATACTATTTCGACCGTAGAATGAATTGAAAATTCTGTCATACCAACTAAAAAGTTTATGGTCATTTGTTATCACCTTCATAATTAACTACGTAATATATATATAGACATATAGTCAGCATGAACAAGTCATATATACGTACATATATAAGTTTGAATTATATTTTTAATTTATAGCTAGTGGGAACTATGTGAATGAAAAATTTGGAATCAAGAATTAATGTGTATATGGTATGGTATGGTATGCGATTTGACAGTTACATCCAGGCATTGGCCACAACCAAGGAGTCAAAGACTACGTTACGAAGCTTGCAATAACAAACGATATTTATGTAATGTTTGTTTGTTTTCTTCTACTTTTTATTTATTTGTATGCTCAAATTGGTGCAATATATGGTTGCTATAATTCGGGGGTAGGTGGTCCAAAAACCGTATCGAACCGAACCGGAACTGAACCGGACCGCAAACCACTCAATGGAAAATCAAAATTCATGAACCGCATCATGTAATTCGGTTCTGGTCTGGTCCGGTTCTTGCGGTTTTGGTTCAAAATCACGAACCAAATAATACACGCGCATATATGTCATAAGAGGATGTGTAAAAGTATGTAGTTATCAACGTAAATATAAAACTTAAGGAATTATAAAAAACTTAAAAGGTCTAACATATAAAAACTAAAAACGTTCACGCAATTTAAACATAATATGGATGCATCTAATTTTTTTTCAAACAAAACGTGCATGTATGTAGAACACGAAAGAATAACGTTGATCCAAGTTACCAAAAAGAATTATTGAATTGATCAAGTCTTAACAATTGATCAAAAATCATGATCGGAAAAGTGTGCAAAAGTAACAAAATTGTTACTTGTGTGTGGATGATGAATGAGAGAAACAAACTATAAGTTGAATTTTTTAAGTGTATTGAGTATAATATCAAAACCTAAAGAAGCGTATATGCTTATAACTAATATTACAATTTTAATTAATCTTAGTATGTAATTTAATTTCTATCGATATTAAATGATATGCATATCAAGTATATACTTCTCTTATCCTATAGAACTGGTTCTGGCAGTTCAAATCGTTTTTACAGGTTCTAGAATCGAACCGGACTGCGAACCATTAATGTTAAAAGATAGAACTGAGAACCGGACCGTTGTACTTTGGGTTAGTTCGACTCTAATCCGGTTTCGGTTCGATTTACCGATTCTGCTAGTTCCGGACCATTTATGTACATCCCTGGCTATAATACGTTGGCCCCTTCTATTATATCGTAGTATTTGTAGCATCAAACTAGCTATATTCATTTTTTTTCCTATACACACCAGATATGTCTATAATTAAAAAAATAATAATAACAAAATCAAAGGCGGAAAATGTACTCCTTTCGCCCAGTCAAAATGTCAATTTTGACTTTGCACATAGTTTATCTTCACTTACTACACTACTCAACAATCAAATACGGAGTAATATTTCCACCAACTAAAGTATCTTTTGACAGATTATAACATGAAAGTAAATACTTATTAGGGACAACCCAAAATAACAATACTGACAGTTGTAGTAGGACGAACGGAGTATCAATATAATTTTCAAATTTTATACTCCATCCGACCCAAAATAAGTGTCTCATTCCAAAATGCACACAGATTAAAAAAAGTTACTGTCTACCAATAACATCTCATCTTTAACTACCAAAGTCTTTTCTGATTTGCTGAAACGAAATCTAGACACTTATTTTGGGACAAAACAATTTAGTAAATGAGAAATTTATTTTAAGTTTGAGACGGGGGGTAATCTCTATCTCTCTATATATATATAAGAAAACCCCTGAACGAATTACCCCTCTTGATTAGAAGATAACCTTTCATTAACCAACCATTAGATTAAACAATGACGTCATTAGCCCTAATAATTGTGTTGTAAATTACTCAATTACCCCTAATTCAAAATTAATCACCCTCGTCCTAGGGTTTCAACCTTTGCGAACCTGATAAATCGAATGGTGTGAATCCAGCACAAACCTAGATAAATCGAACTTAACACCATCGACTGAAACGATTGGATTCCCCGCAGTTGATTAATTCACCATGTTCTTGGGTAAATCGTAAATTCGTTTCCGCGTGCTGTTTGTTGTTAACTCGGAGGTCTGTGGGTAAGATTAGTAACCGCATATGGTGTTGTTCGTGATCATCAAATCAAGGTATGCGATTTTGCTAAATCTTGATTTATCGGATTGATTATGATAGTTTTTTAATTCTGTAAATGCGTTTCTGTATATGTTCTCATATTGGGTTTTTTTCAATAAAGTTTATATCTTTTTGCCTCTTTCACTCATATTGTTCATTGGAGGGGGGGGGGGGGGGGGGGGGGGGGGGGGGGGTATTCTAAATTATCAACATAAACTTCATTTTCTTGATGATCATATGTTGGGTTGTTCTTCCTTTGGGGTTTATTGAATTAAAGTTTTTTTTTTTTTTTTTTTTTTTGCTTTTTTCAATCATAGTGGGGTTTATTTGCGGGACTATATTCCAACACTATTTGACAATTTCAGTGCCAATGTAGTTTTGGATGGAATGATTGTGATTTTGGGACTTTGGGATACTGTTGGTATATTATTAGATTAAAATTTAACTTTTCAGGTCTTTCATGGTTTTTGTGAATTGTAGTGTTTACTTTCACTGTAAATGTATGATTTTTAAGGTCAAGAAAATTACAACATATTAAGGCCACTAAGCTATAGAGGTGCAGACTTATCATATGGATTCGAATGCTATCACATACGCCCAGGTAGTCTTTTTACTTAGACATTTCCAAATTCAAATTATTGTTGATTTGACTTTCAGCTTTGAAATTTGTTCAATCGTAATATTTTGAATTAATGGATAAATTATTTCTTTATAATGAAACAGTTCTTATAGAACGAGATGAAATGTAAAAAGCTATTTTTTTAACTCTTAAAAGTCATATCAAAACTATAACAAGGTTCTTGATGTTTAGGGGGAAGAGCTAAGGCAACAAATTGGTGCAGTAGCTTATATCAAATGCAGCTCCAAGACTCAACAGGTACTAAAAATGTTAGCCATACGTCAAATTTTATCAATTATCAATCGGTATATATTTCTTCCCAAAGATCTAGCTCACTAGCAAACTTAATAACATATGTAAAGTTATGCCTTTGTACTGACTGTATGATCTATAAGAATGTCAAAGGGATTTTTGATATGGCGATCTAGGTTGTGCTACAGCCACCAAGGAGAAAGTAGCAACAAGACAGAAAAGGCACATAAGTTCTGGTTTTCATATGTCATTTTCTATTTTTAATTGAATCTTCTTTCTGGAGGTTTGCCTTTTATTAGAATGTTTGATGTTTGATTACTAGAGGGTACTGAGTTCTATTTGGTATGTGCGTTTCAGGGATGTCTAAAGACGTTAATGATGGAGGACTATTTGTGACTTAGGTTGATGACAAAACTGATGGTGTGGAAGGTTGATGACAAAACTGATGGTGTGGAAGATCAAACACACTCAGTTAAAGATAATGGAATGAATCTGAAAGTATGTCCGGCTCTGTATTGTTTATCAAATTATAAGTCATGTATTAATTTATTTGTAGTTTTCTTAAGAATCGACAAACAAATGCTTGTTGGTCAACACGGTTTGTTGTGTCTTCACACGTACTAAAAATGACCCGCTTCAGCCTCTACCTATTTTGACCCAGCAAAACCTGTTAGAAACTCTCATCATGACACCTTCAATGCTTATTATGATACAAGAACTTGCTAATAGCAAAAACACGGGAGTATCACGAAAGAATGAATAGTCTTAGTTTTTCTAAATCACTTAAAATTCTACAGCCTATTGATGAGGTGGCGATTCAGAACCTTCAGATGTATAAAAAAGAAGAATGTAAATGTGAGCAAGGAATATCTCGAGCTTGGTAAGTTGAGTACTCTGTGGTAAATATAAGTTTTGAACTATATTATTTTTCATTGCTAATTTGATGCGTCTAATGCTACTATTTTTCTTTTAGATAAATAATAATTCCTCTAGTTCGCTAAAAATATATTTGGTAATTATAATTACACAAAATTGAAAATAGTAAGTGGGTCAACCCTACATGTTTGACCTATTCTTTAATAACACCCATTTTGACCCACACTAGATGGTTGGTGAATCCAATTTTATGTTTCTTTTCCAGTATATATGTTATCGGTAATGGTTAAGACGGGGTGAGGGGCTAATGGATTTATAATATGAGATTAAAACCTGGAACTGATAACATAGTTTTGAGGTAATGTGAATGTGGTCTAATGTCAAATGCAAGACTAGGTGGGACAGGGGGTGAGACATGAAATTGATATTCTTTTCCTAATGTAGCCTGAACGAACAGCTGTTGGTAATTATGTCATACAATACGCTCTAGCTTTGGTACTGAAAGAGAGCGTTAAAATTTACTGTGTAGTCAATGATGGTATCATAAATCTTATTGATAAGGTGATTCTTCATCATATACATTATGAAAAACAAATTATTTAATTGTTGCTTTTCTTATTGTATCCATAACCATCGGTCAAACCATTCATGATGTCAGTTTTCTGAGATGCCAAGACATGAAGCCATCAAAGCCTTGGGTATATATAAATGAGCCGGCCAACAGGTGACATTCTGAGTTTACTATTGTAAGATAATGGTAGTGAACAAAAGCAGAAAACACATTGTTATATTGCATTTCACAACTGTGGTGTAAAATTTAATTTTCTACATGCTGGGAGCCTTTCCGACTTCTATGAAGTTTGTAAAAATTGGAAGTCGCTAGAAACTTTCAGTCTCCCGTTCTTAGAGAGGCAAGTTTACTATGTTATCCACTCTTTCTTTATATTGAATAAAGTTGATAGATGGGTATTATTGGTGAGACAAAATTACACGGTTCGTCCCTGTGGTTTACCCAAAATTACACGGGTCGTCCTTGCAAGTTTTTTTTGGCACTGGTCATCCCTGTGGTTGTGTGATGCTGCACGGGTAGTCCCTATCGCTAACGACCGTTAATTAAGTCCGTTAAATCATGTCATGTGCAGAGCAAGTGAGGGTATAATAGTCATTTTAGTATTATAAAGGACTACGATTGTAATTTCGAAAACACAGGGACCATCCTTGTAATTTTTTAATTCCTCATTTTTTTTAACTTTTTTTCAAAAAATTTTTTTTTTAAAATTGTTTTCCAAAATTTTTTTTTTTCAAAAACTTTTTTCCAATTTTTTTTTTAAAATTTTTTTATGAATTTTTTTTTTGAATTTTTTTTCACTATTTCCGTGTCGTGGGGTGAAAGTAGGTGAGGTTGGGGGAAGAAAAAGATAGGAGAGGAAGAAAATAAAGTGGATGGGTCAAAATGTAAAGACAATTTATTTTTTTTTGAAAATTTTTTTTAAAAAATTCAAGAAAAAATTTTTTTGAAAAAAAAAATTAAAATTTTTTTTTTTTTTTTTTAAATTTTAAAAAAATTTGAATTTTTTTTTTTTGAAAAAAAGATTTTAAAAAAAATTTTGAAAACTTTTTTTTTTAAAAAAAGATTTTTTTAAAAAAAAATTGTATTTTTTTTTGAAAAAAAGATTTTTAAAAAAATTTGAAATTAAAAAAAAAAAAAAGATTTAAAAAAAAAATTTTGAAATTTTTTTTTGAAAAAAAGTTAAAAAAAATGAGGAATTAAAAAATTACAAGGATGGTCCCTGTGTTTTCGAAATTACAATTGTAGTCCTTTATAACACTAAAATGACTATTATACCCTCACATGCTCTGCACATGACATGATTTAACGGACTTAATTAACGATCGTTAGCGATAGGGACTACCCGTGCAACATCACGCAACCACAGGGATGACCAGTGCCAAAAAAACTTGCAAGGACGACCCGTGTAATTTTGGGTAAACCACAGGGACGAACCGTGTAATTTTGTCTATTGGTGATTATCTAATTGTTTGTTTCCAAAAATTTAGCAGCCTCCCCAATCTTGACACGAAATTTCTATGGTACCCAGGGTGTGATGAACCTTTCAGATGTCCTGTTAGATACTATTTGATTCATGTATAGTTGTCGTTGATTTGCCTCCTAAAAGTTTACTTTATAAAAATTGTTTAACTCAGGTCATGTATTCATTATATTGGTTATTCAATTAATCTTGGTGACTTTTGTATTCATAAGCCAAGGTGATATAATGTTGAGATCTCATGTACAACTAACTGCTTTTAAGCCTCTACTTTCGTGTTCGTATGTAGTTGATTATCTATTGGATTTTCTAGATTCCAATAAGTCGGGAACATATAGTATGGTATGAAACCAGAGACTTTGATTGGATCTATGGATGGTCTAGAGTTCAGAAAATTGGGCGGTTTGGTTTGTGTAAAAGATTTCAATGGGTTGACCCCACATACTTTGTATCCCACATACATAACCTTTTATATTCTTAAATAGTTTGTGTATTTTATGTGATCACATTTACTATAGTTTAAAACTAATTTTCTGTTTTCTTGGGTTTATTTTTTCCAAAGTTTCGGAATACAACGATGTTAATCCGTCTTCATGTTCTATGGGTCAAGATTGGAAATATGAAGGACTACAAGTATGAATGACACAAATTGTGAACATGCCCATTGAATCAAAACAATGAGAAGAGTGTCTCTAGGAAGCTGCCTAGCACACTATCAGGACATGATATATGGTGACCAGTCATCTTCTTCTTTTCATGGTAATGGTAATGGTGGTGGAGAGGAGTATCAGAAAGTACAAAGTTTCTGATTGGCTCTATGGTATGGTCTAGAGTTCGAAAAATTGGGTGGTTTGGTTTGTGTGGTTTATATTGCATCAGATTTATTCATTTATCTCCCGATCACCTGCAACAATCTAAGAAAGAAGTCTGTGATAACTCTGAGACTCAGTTTTTGTGGTGTGTGTAGTCGTGTATTACTTAGTTTAACATAAAATATTTACTGTTTTCTCCGTAATCGAGCTTAATGTAAATGAAATTTGTAAGCTGTAGGCCTGTAGCTTATAATGAAATCTGAAAGCCATGTGAACCGCTTCATCTTGCATTTGTGTGCCATTTTTTAATTGCTACTTGATAAACGAAATATGTAGCTTATAATCAAAACTCCATTAGCGATGTCTAAAGTTGGTTTTCATCTGTTAACTTTCTTCTTACCAGAGGCTAAAAGGAGAAAATTTCTTCTCAATTATTCCATGGTGGGCATGGATGAAGCGGTTCCAGCTTCCTAAAGTTGAACTGCTCAATGGTTAGCCAATTAATTTAAGATTATATGAGATCTTTTGATTGGTTTTGAATGTTTGAAGATCTGAAACCTGCGTGATGGTAAACATTATAGTTTGTAAGATTATTGTCAAATGTATTAGTCTTTCTAATGCTAAGACTCATTTTACTTTATGCAATTATTGTAGCAATTTTATATCTAGCCAGTCAAGTATGTTTAGTATTGCAGGCTGCTTGGTCTGTCCAATAGTTTCTATGATAAAGGTATTTTACAAGACTCAAGTTTTGTTGCAGTTTTTTTTCCTTCGGATCTGGGTCATCAGAAGCCATTGGATTGGCACATGAGGCTAAATATTGTTGTTGGTGTACCATGACTCTTGACTACCTTCATTGCAATCTGCAAAAGCTATCAGAATGGAACTTCACACCACGAGGAATACATGAGCAACAACAAAACATATTTACGCTGGAACCCATCAGTCAGGTTCACCATACGTATTTACACTGGAATACATGAGCAATTTGCACTGACTACACGAGCAATTTGCACCGATTACTTTCTGAATATGATTGAACTTTAACAAACCTTATGGGCTATACTGCTATATGATTTTCTGTATTGCCATTTGAGAGTCCCGTAATCACTATTGTTTAGTGAATTGGAATCGCAATGTGTAAAGTTTAATTGTAGAAGGGGGAGTTGAATACAATTTAAAACTATTTCAGATTTCAGCTTAGTTGATTGATGAGTTTTAAATTGTTTAACAGAAACAGAGTATAAATGATAGTAACAGAGTATAACAGATATATGAATATGACAATATCAAAGTAATGAGGTAATGATAGCTAAAAATGATGAATTATATTGATCATACAATTCACAAGTGTTGAATGCGGAATGGATTAACCAAAGTTAATCCAATTCGAACACTTAGCTAATCTATTACAAATGAGATGAACAGCAGTGGACAAACACGCTGACTGTTCACTCGCTGGATCGTTAATACATACTCTAGACAAACTAATCACTGACACACAAGTGATAAGTACGATTGAACGACTAGCCTCTACAGTACAAAACACTGAACTATTTATACTACAAGAGTTCCTAAAATATCGCCTATAAAATAGGATCTTGGAATGACACGTGTCGCTGCTTGATTGGCTTGATCTCTGATGAACCGACATTCTGCGGGTCCCAATTCTGTTACCGCAAATATCTCGTTACCTTAAAACCAATCATTCGCTGCCACGTAATCTTTCGAACATACTTCAAGTTGGAACACTCTTGCTGATGTATAGATAAGTACAGTACTTTCTGTACTTGATGATTGAGAGGCTTTATTGAATAGTCCCTGAAGGTGCAGTAATCCTCCTCACTCACTGCGAGCTAACATGCTCTTGTAGAATGACTTGAACTAGAGATCTTCAGTGACTAGCTGTTATTCTGGCAGTGACTTTTGCCTTTATTGATTTGAAGTAAAGCTCTCGCTGACGTTGATCAGCGACACACCAAGTTGAGCTTTCATCTTCCTCAGCATATCAAGCAGAATGAATGACGATCAGCGAAACCTATCATCAGCAATAGCAGCTTCGATACAATCCATTTCTTCATCGAGTAGTGAACAGTTGAGTTTGTCAGCGACCAGTGACTTCATTATGGTCAGCGACCAGTGACTCAACACCATTTATGGTGGCAAAAACTGTGAGACCGGGTTACTAACTGAAATGATATTTTTGAGAAATTCATATATTGAATTGGATGTAGATCAATAGAGAGTATTTTGGACCACCTTTGATTACCAATCAACCGGGATTCAGACTCTGATAGATATTTTTGTTTATTATTGATATTGATTTATGGTTTCTTTATATCTTGCTTGCTGCCTTAATTTCAGTATATTATGTGGCCATCTGTATCATTTTGAGAATGTTTTATCAACTGTTCCACGCAAGATGCATTTGAAATGGCAGTAAAACCACCAACATACTGAAGAGGGAAAACGTGTTCTGGAGTATGAGGTATGCTCCTTAAACCTTTTTGGCTGATCCTGTTCACTGTATATTTTTTGCACTTCAAGCTTTTTTAAAGGATACAAATAAGTAAATAACTATCTTCTGTTTTCTTGCATTGTTGGTGATGATCCAACCTTCCAGGGCCGTGGAGGTCCTTCAAGTGGTATTAATATACTACCTCACAAAAATAATAATATGTTTCACTTCTAAAAGACTATACTTGTAGGCTACCATGAAGTATGATATTTAAATCGTAACGGAACATAACTTCCTGTTTGTTTTATGAATGATAGGTGACATATTTCATGCAGCTCCAAACATGGATGATTCCCAGGAATTTGTAAGAAATAATGTAAAACAGTGGCTGAACTGGCTCTGGAACAATATCGGTTATGATGGGTGGAGCCTTGACTTTGTTAGGTGAAGTATATTGATGTTCTTTTTGGTTTAACAATCTTATGTAATGCATTTGAGACTTGATTTCTGATGGTTATATAAGTCTGCTTAGTGATTGGGTATATGTGAGTTATACAATATAACGCATATCACTGAAATTTCTGCACTATGTACATAGATGAAGAGTTTGTTAACTTGTATAATGATTCTCTGGGATTCTCAGGTGAATATGTGAAAGAATACATTGAAACTTCGAATCCCGCATTTGCAATTGGAGAATATTGGGATAGTCTGTCTTATGAAGGCGGTAATCTTTGCTACAACCAAGGTAACATGTAGATAAGTTTTTCCATGAGATGTCTAGCATATCATATAGGAAGAACAGAATGTTGGACTATCATTTGGATAACTTATATTTCTTAAGCATATTTTACATGCCTGCTGATTAATCACATCAAAAGTTGGCAAACCTTTATTAAAAGAAATGCACTTAGAATCAGCGTAACTTGAATTGGATAAGTACTGGTTACCTGGCCCACCCATTTAGTCACCTCAAATAACTGTAGTCATATCCAGTTGTATGATTTTTTAATGATGTAAACTGATTTCACGATGATGATTCCATAAACAAGGATGGGAACGCGATACACGGAGAATGCTCTCGTCCCCAAAAACATGTGAAGAGTCCAGACCTTGCTAAGTTTCTTTTAGATACTGTAAAACTTATTTATAAGGAGCAGGGTAATATGTAACCATACACACACACTCAAAAATAAAAAAGATTCTGAATTAGATCTACCTTCTAGGTTTAGCCAAGTTAAGCTCTATTAGCTTTAATTAGTCTATTCCAGAATAGTCATCTTAAATATTTGATTTGATAATTTATTCTTGATGCTCCATTAAGCAATAAAACTTACAAAACTTCCTCTGTAAGTTTCCACATGTAACTAAAGTGATTTTCTGGAGTAGACATTCTACTTGTGTTTTTAGTTGCAAGAATTTGGTGACTTATAGCTTTCTTGAGTTCGATATGAGAAGGCCTTATAGCCTGCTAACTAAAAGTTGACTGCAGATTGTAGATTAAAAACTTTTGAAATAGACCAAGAACTAAAATATTACTACAAATATGGTCAGAAATCTCTGTACTCAGGTAAACATCAAAAGCCAAGACTATATAATTTGGTTAGGCTCTCTATGAGCGGTTTGATATAATGCTATTTAGTTATTTACTTGCAGTTTGGCGAGTTATCTTACACCAAAGTGCCTAGCAGAACGCAGAAGGTTTTTGTCCTGGTAACAAGGTTAGTGTGGCGAAATCATTTGATACCTGATGATCATTTTACCCTTACAGGCTGCAAACAGATTAGACATTGCCTACGATAGTTCAATTCCAGATCACTTACATTCGGTACTTGTCAATTATCGATCGTTACAGTAATACCTTATATATGATTCGAGAAAAACACACATTCATGATTGTGTATCATTTAGAGATGGCAATTTCGACCCATTTACTTATGGGTTGGGTAGAAGAGGGGTATCTTATATCTCTAACAGGTGAAATGAAAAGATACCTATAGAAATGAGTCAAATGGGTTGTACGAGTTTAGAGTTAAAACTAATTTATGCATAAAATCTTATAAACTCATTTCATGAAAATTGATATTAGTGAAACATGGTTTTTAATAGGCATGTATTACATGCTAGAACAAATTGCTCCATTATGTACTTTCTGAATTCTATATAGGCGTTTCTTGTATTCTATTGTTACTTTCTGAATTTTTTAGTTTACCAAAAGCTAGCAAAATGGCAATTTAATAATCATTGCATTATATGGTTTACCAGAAGCTAGCCATATGATAGGGTAAATGACAAAAATCGGCAACGAACTACCAAAATTTGTTCCAAGTATGCAACATACCAACTTAATTACCCAAGTATGCAACAAACCGGATAGTTTCGTGTTTGGATCTTTGAAAAGTCATTTTTTACCGGATTATGATTGAAAAAGCTAAGTCACCTTACACGTGGACCATCACGTCAAAATTGTGCCACGTGTAGCTGGTTACCATATTACTGATCCAAACACAAAACTATCCAGTTTGTTGCATACTTGGGTAATTAAGTTAGTATGTTGCATACTTGGAACAAATTTTGGCAGTTTGTTGCCGATTTTGTCACATTTATTAAAAAATAAAAAAAAAATCAAATAGAAGTTGACCGGTCAAACCGGTAGCTGGTTACCATATTACTGATCCAAACACAAAACTATCCGGTTTGTTGCATACTTGGGTAATTAAGTTAGTATGTTGCATACTTAAAACAAATTTTGGCAGTTCGTTGCCGATTTTTGTCATTTACCCCATATGATAAAAGTGTATAGTGACTTGTAATATCAGGACCTGAGTGTTGAGATCTAAAAGGATGATATATGTTAGTGTAGTAACTATTGAAGGTCTCTTAAATTTTTGGGAGTTAAGTATCCATTATATCCATACATTTCGTATTTTATATGAAACACCCCGAAAACGCAAAAAAAATTTTAAACCATTTATTTTATATCATAAAACACTCTCTATTGGTCACAGTCATGATTTAAATCAATACCATACTCCAAAACTTCATATTTCATTGTACCAACACACTTCAACCTAATTTAATTATTTTACTCAATCAAAATTTCATCATAAGGACATAACCATTGGAAAGTAGACTCTCTTAGCTTTTCAACGATATAAAGAACGTCAAAAACGGAGTTACGGTTCATCTTTTATGACCGTTTTAAGTTTCGAATTTCTGGGACACAGGGGAATCCGCCCGGATTCAGGGGAATCCACCCGGATTCAGTGGAATCCGTCCGGATTCCCTTGCGTTTTCTGCACAACTCATGAGCAGAAGCGATTTTTGGGAATCCGCCCTCGGGAATCCGCCCGGATTCATCAGAATCCGCCCGGATTCATGTGATTACAGCAGATTTCAACCTGCAAAGTTTTATAACCAAAAACCGAACTTTAAACGCGCATAACTCTCAAACGACAACACCTGGAGACCTGAAAATTTGCAGACACGCATACCTTGACCAAATAAACGTTTCTACATTTTTACTTTTCCAAATTTCGCGTTAAATCTCGTTTCGATCTGTTAACTCAAAAATGACCATTTTAAACTTATTTAGTTGGCATATCAAATTTCCAACTACTTAACTTCAGATCTAGACTCTTTTACCACATAAACAATACTATGATTAGAACTTAATTTCATATTTACATTAACCATATCACAATCACAACTCTTTTTTACGCATAACTATAAAAGGACCCATTTGGGCACTTTAACGACCCGTTTGGGTCTTTACCCATATAATCATCATTTCAACAAACTTTTCACATTCTTTTGACTATTCTTAGTCAAACTAAACTAATCATAGTATATAAACTTCGTTTAACACTTTGATTACCAAACTTCCATAATATTTACAAACTTCAAGTGACAAAATGTGACAAAATATTACTTCTTTAACAAAAGGGGTGATGATATCGCTCATTTTGTATAAGTTTATCTTTAGCGATATCATTGTTTTTGCATTCATTTTAAGTGGACTTTATGAACTTTTGGTACTTATTTAGCTTAAATTGAATTACAGGCATCAATATTGAAGAATCGTCGTTTGGACTGCATTCTGGTTTGGATTTGAGCAAGTTTGTAAAGTGTTGAAGTCTCGAGCTAAAAGCTGGTCTGCTGGAAAATGGCTTGAAGCCGCCGGCTTGGGGTACGTAGCAGCCGGGTCATGAAGTCTTGAAGAAGCCGCCGGGTTGATACACTAAGCCGCCGGGTTGTTATGGTTACCAGCCGGGTGAGTGATGCTAGCCGCCGGGTAAATTAACTTTTCCATCATTTGTTGATCACAGAGAAATTCGGCCGATTGAACCCTGTAGAAGCCGGCGGGTGATCCTACTGAGCCGCCGGGTTGTTTTCTTCACATGACCCGCCGTGTTATATGTTTGAGCAGCCGGGTTCCACAAATTTCAAAGGACCCGCCGGGTCATAACACAACCCGCCGGGTAGTTTGGGCGGCAGATCACTTTTTGGCTAGAAAAAGCACTTTTCACTATTGGATCTCACCAACTTTACACACACGAAAAACACACACAAAACCAGTCTCTAGGTGGCGATTTTGGAGTTCTTGAAGGTTTTCTTTCATTTTCTTGAAGATTTCCTTTAGTGTAGCATCTCTCGGTTACTAACAATCATCATCTCGACATTGTACGAACTCGGTTTGCATTTTTATCTAAATATAATCATGTTTTCCTTAGTTTCCTTGATGTTTTGTGTGTATGATGATGTGATTATGATGGTTGGCTAGGTTTTGTTATGCTTGCTTGGATGAACTAGTTAGTGACTAGGGGTGTTATATTTGGTGTTTGATTTATGCTTTGAGTTTAAGATTCATCCATAAATTTGTATGTAACTAGTTGATGTGGTTTAACTTGTGGGTATTTTGCCTAAACAACTATGGCGAATGTTTGTTGTTTAATAAAAATACTTGTTATTTGTATGAAATGTATGAATGAATCTATTTTCGCGAATGTGAAAATTATTACAAGTGAAGCTAGTTAACTAGTATGATTTGAATTAGCGAATTTGGCGAATGTCTTTCGTTTGGATGAATCATAAACTCTTTTGACTTGAACTTGTGTTTAATCAATTATTTGTGTATTTGAGCTTGATGTCAAGTAATTAACTTGTTTGATAATTTACTAATAGATACAGCGAACGTTTTCTATCTAGTGAATTGTTGTCAACTTTTTGTCTATAAATTGTTGAACTTGATTGCGGATGCGGTTTTGGAATAGGTTAACAAGTTAAGCTCAAATATGCGAATAGGTAACTATGGCGAATGTCCGTTATTTGATTGAATCATGGGTTTGTAAATTGAAGTTGAATTATTAGGTGATGGCGAATGTTAAGCCTAGGTTTGATGGAAAATTGTTTGCATAAAATAACCGGTTTTAACTTTACACCCCGAAATCACTAACGATCTAATCCAAGCAAGTATAGTTTTTAATATTTGAAAGTTCCAAATCAATCACTTTGACTCTAAAGAGTCCACTTGCCTAGTTTAACTAAAATTTCGTAGTTTTAAGCAACGTGACAATTCGGTCACACAAACCAACCACATTTTATTTTCTCTTTTTAAATTGCTCACACTTCTATTAATTATCCAATCTAGTTCCCTGTGTTCGAACCCGAACTTACCCAACTATACTACCACACGATAGGGTCCACTGCCCGGTTGTGTTTTGGTCTAGCTCGGTACTTTCTTGTTCACTTTTCAACGATAAATTTTATAACTGGATTAAACACATCAAGTTTTTGGCGCCGCTGCCGGGGAACTTGATTTGTGAAAATTGATTTAAGTGTGATTAATTGATCCTTTCTAGAATTTATTCTTGGAAAGTTACTTTGGGTTGTATTGCGCCGGTGCGTTTATGGTTTTATCTTTTGTGAACTTTCAGGTGCAATTTGGTAGTGGATGAACACAAGGAGTTCCGGTAAAGAGCTTCTAAGTCCTTTGTCCAATCCGGAGAATACCAAAAAGAGTAAACGAAGGAGGAAACCAAAGCATAGATCATCGGATTCATCTAGTAGTCAAACGGATACCGAAACATCTTCCGGAAACACATTTGAAGTGGAAGAGACTTTTGTGGAGGATATTCCATCACCCGAAGAAGAACCTTCAACACCATCCGAAGGTGAAGAAGAAATGGCGGATGAGGATGATACTCCTATGTTCTCACGGACGAGAACCGTGGCACCTACACCCGAGGCGGCCATACGGGTTCAAGATATTGAAAATGATAATTTCTCTTTGAAAGGGCATCATATGCAACTCATTAGAGATAAACAATTTGACGGAAGGGTGCGGGTCGATCCACACCAACACATTGCTAGCTTTCTTGAAATCGGGAGCTATTTCAAGTATGGGGCAAATATGGAAGAAGTGATTCGCCTACGGACGTTTCCTATGTCACTTTGTGGTGAGGCAAAGATTTGGTATCAAGAATTGGAACCAAACACCATCACTACTTGGGATGAGATGAGGGAAGCATTCGTTAGACGATTTTATCCTCCGGCTTTGGCCGAAAGACTTTTGAATGAGATTAGAGCTTTCAAACAACAAGAAGGCGAAGCTTTGGTAGAGGCATGGTGTCGGATGAAAGAAATGTTGAGGAATTGCCATGGTCACGATTTGAAGAAGAGAGAAATCATTGGGTTATTCTACAATGGTCTTAACTTGGATTCGGCAAGTATTCTTGATGCCTCGGGAGGAGGTCAATTCCTTTACAAAACACCGAATGAAGCATGGAAGCTTCTTGAAGACAAGGTTATCCAAAGCTTAAATTGGGCTAAGGATAAAGGAGGAAAACCGGTTAAAAAGCACGTTGCATTCGCCGAGGGTACTAGTGGTGGAAGTGGAAGCTCAAATGACTCGGCCTTGATGAAAGAAATCAAGGCTTTATCTTCTAAGTTTGATGCACAATTTAAGACTATCAAAGGTGAAATAAAGGAGCTTAGAGATGGTTGCGGTCATTGTGGCGGAAATCATGCCACGGCTAATTGTGCCCAAGACGATTTGCCAATGGTAGGAGGTGAGGAAGGTGTTAACTTTCTTCAACAAGGTAATTATCAAAGCGGAAATTACCAACGAGGGGGTTATCAAAACCGAAATTCGGGAGGCTACCAAGGCGGAGGCTATAACCAAAACCAAAACCAAAACCAAAACCAAATCCGATTTTCTAGACCTAACCAACCTTACAACCAAAACTTCAACCAACCTCAAAACCAATCATACAATCAAAACCAATCCCAAAACCAACCTTACAACCAAAATCGACACCCAAGCCCATCTAGAGAACAACAACAACCACCGGTTCAAAAACAAGAACCCACATTGACTCCTATGGAACAAATGATGAAGGAGTTTATGTCAAAGCAAGAAACCGCAACCGAGAGGATGAAAACTCAAATGACAAATATTCGGTTGAGCATGGAACAAGGGCAAAAGAATCAACAAGCTTCAATCCAAGATTTGGAGCGGAAAATGGAGAGGTTGTCCGATGGGCAAAGTAGTAGGCCAACCGGTGGCTTACCGAGTAATACACAACAAAACCCAAGACCACAACCTTCACCATCTAGCGGTTCCAAACCTTACCAACCACCATCCGCGAGAAATGAGCACGTGAATGCTATAACCACAAGAAGCGGAAAGGAGCTTCCACCACCTCAAGTGAAAGACAAAAATGTGTCTAACTCTTTTGTGCAGGAAATTGAGGAGGAAGACAAAGAAGAGAATGTTGATGCTCCTACACCAACGGTCACACCGGTGTCACCTACTCCGATTGTGAAAGCTTACAAGCCAAAGATTCCTTATCCTCAAAGGCTAAGGAAAGAAAAGATTGCGGCTCAATATGGGAAATTTGTGGACATGATCAAGGGCATTCGAATCAATGTGCCTTTGGTTGATGTATTAGCCGGGATGCCGAATTATGCCAAATTCATCAAGGATTTGGTGAGCAACAAGGAGAAATTGTCGGAGGCTTCGGCAATGTTTTTGAATGAGGAATGCTCGGCACTTGTCCAAAACCAAATTCCACCCAAGCTTGGAGATCCCGGGAGTTTCATCATTTCGTGTACATTGGGTAAAATCATCACTTGTGATGCACTTGCGGACCTAGGTGCTAGTATAAACTTAATGCCATATTCACTTTATGCTAAATTGGCCCTAGGATCCCTAACCCCCACTCGCATGAGCATCCGACTTGCCGATAGGTCATTCCAATATCCCGTTGGGATTGCGGAAAACATGTTGATAGAGGTAGGGCAATTTACCTTCCCGGTTGACTTTGTTATCCTCGAAATGGAGGAGGATAGTAAGGTACCCTTGATTTTAGGACGACCCTTCCTACATACCGCGGATGCCATAATTGGGGTTAAAGATAAGAAATTGACCTTGGGGGTGGGTGATGAAAGGATTGCGTTCACGGTCGATAAGGCCATGAAGCATCCTTATTCTAATGATGATTCGTGTTTTAGAATTGATGTGATAGATGATGCGGTGGAGGACGAATTGGAAAGCTTGCTTGGATTGGAATCGGAGCTTGTTGACTTGCTAGAGTCAAATGTTGAAGGAATGACCGAGGAGGAGTTGGTCATGAGCATGGAAGAGACAAATGACGAAGAAGAGCTCGAATGTGAGGATGTTTTTGAGGAGCTCACAAAGGATGATAATATGAGGATCAAAACGTCATTGGAGGATCCACCACGTGATTTGGAGTTGAAAGAACTTCCAAGTCATTTGGAGTATGCTTATCTCCATGAGGAAAATCTCCTCCCAGTAATAATCTCTTCGTCCCTTGTGAAAGATGAAAAACTTAAATTGTTAAATGTACTTAAGGCTCACAAAAGAGCTTTCGCTTGGCGGACATCCGACATACCGGGAATAAGCCCATCATTTTGTAAACACAAAATTAACTTTGTTGATGATTTTAAACCCGTTGTCCAAAGACAACGGAGGCTTAATCCCAATATGGTGGATGTGGTCAAGAAAGAAGTAATTAAGCTTCTTGATGCGGGTATTATTTACCCCATTGCGGATAGTTCTTGGGTGAGCCCGGTACATTGTGTACCAAAGAAAGGGGGGATGACCGTAGTTGCCAATGACCAAAATGAAATGATACCCACTAGGACGGTCACGGGATGGCGTGTGTGCATTGATTATAGGAAGTTGAATGATGCCACGAGAAAAGACCATTTTCCCTTACCATTCATTGACCAAATGCTTGAGAGGTTGGCGGGTAATGAATATTATTGTTTCCTTGACGGATTCTCGGGATATTTCCAAATACCCATAGATCCCGAGGATCAAGAAAAGACCACCTTCACTTGCCCATTTGGGACCTATGCCTATAGGAGAATGCCCTTTGGTCTTTGCAATGCTCCCGCCACATTCCAACGTTGTATGATCGCCATTTTTCACGATATGGTTGAAACTTCTATGGAAGTCTTCATGGATGATTTTTCGGTTTTTGGCGATTCATTCGAGTCATGTCTAAAAAACTTGGATAAAATGTTGGAGAGATGTGAGAAAGCCCACCTAGTCTTGAATTGGGAGAAATGCCATTTTATGGTGAAAGAGGGTATAGTGTTGGGTCATAAAGTGTCGGGATTGGGAATTGAAGTTGATAGGGCAAAGATTGATATTATTGCCAAATTACCTCCACCGACCAATGTTAAGGGCATTAGAAGTTTCCTTGGTCACGCCGGGTTTTACCGTAGATTCATTAAGGATTTTTCGAAGATCACCCGTCCAATGACTAGGCTACTTGAAAAGGATGCCCCTTTTGTGTTTGATGGACCATGTTTGAGTGCATTTTCGACCCTTAAAGACCATTTAACCAAGGCACCTATCATAGTCTCACCCGATTGGTCAAAGCCCTTTGAACTCATGTGTGATGCAAGCGACTTTGCCTTAGGAGCTGTCCTAGGACAAAGGATTGATAAACATTTCAAACCTATTTACTTTGCTAGCAAAACCTTGAATGGGGCCCAACAAAACTACACAACCACCGAGAAAGAATTGCTTGCCGTCGTATATGCCTTTGACAAATTTAGGCAATATCTTGTGCTATCTAAAACTGTAGTTTTCACCGATCACTCGGCTCTCAAATATCTCTTTGCCAAACAAGACGCTAAACCGCGTCTTATTCGTTGGATTCTTCTCTTGCAAGAATTTGACATTGAAATCAAGGATAAGAGAGGTGCCGAGAACCTTGCCGCCGATCACTTGTCAAGACTGGAAAATCCAAATCTTGACAAGCAAGGCGATACTAATATTGATGATTCCTTTCCCGAGGAATTTCTTTTGCAGGTAGGTGATGAAAACAAGGATGAGGAAGCACCATGGTATGCCGACTTGGCAAACTATTTGGTTGGAGGCGTTTTGAGGAAAGGCATGAGTCACCAAGAGAAAAGCAAATTTTTCTCTAACTTGAAGCATTATTTCTGGGAGGAGCCTTATTTATTCCGCGTTTGTGCGGATGGCATGGTGAGGAGATGTGTTTCGGGCGGCGAAACAAGAAAGATTTTGGATGAATGTCACTATGGGCCCACCGGTGGACATTATGGCCCCTCGGTCACCGCGAAGAAAGTGTTTGATGCGGGTTTTTATTGGCCGACGATCTTCAAAGAGGCTAACACTTTATGTCAAACTTGCGATGCTTGTCAAAGAACCGGAAGCATCTCAAAAAGGGATGAAATGCCACAAACTAGCATCCAAGTTTGCGAAGTCTTTGATATTTGGGGCATAGATTTCATGGGACCGTTTCCACCTTCGTTCAAAAATGAATACATTCTAGTGGCGGTTGATTATGTGTCCAAGTGGGCGGAAGCTAAGGCTTTACCGAAGAATGACGCTCGTGTGGTCATTGATTTCTTGAAAAGCCTATTTTGCCGATTTGGGATGCCCAAAGCATTGATTAGCGACCGGGGGACTCACTTTGCGAATGCCCAATTGGAAAAAGTTCTCAAAAAGTATGGGGTAAATCACCGGTTCTCGACTTCCTACCACCCACAAACAAGTGGTCAAGTCGAGAACACTAACCGTGCTTTGAAAAGAATTTTAGAGAAAAATGTGAAGGACAACCGGGCAATATGGTCCAAAAAGCTTGAAGATGCATTGTGGGCGTTTCGGACCGCCTACAAGACACCTATTGGAACGACCCCGTACCGATTACTTTATGGAAAAACTTGCCATTTACCCGTTGAAATAGAGCATAAAGCTTATTGGGCGCTCAAGAATTGCAATTTGGATTTGATCGAAGCGGGGGAGAAAAGGATGTTGCAACTTCACGAGTTGGATGAGCTCCGGTTGCAAGCTTATGAAAATTCTCGTCTCTACAAAGAACGCACCAAGGTGTTGCACGATCGTAAGCTAAAGATGAGAAAAGAATTCAAAGCCGGTGACAAAGTTCTTCTTTTTCAATCACGTTTCAAGCTAAAACAACCAAAGTTCAAGCCTCGTTGGACCGGTCCTTATACGGTAAAACATGGTTATCCATCCGGATACGTTGAACTTTTCGGTTCGGATGGAGGAACTTTTATTGTCAATGGTCATCGGTTGAAACTATACCACGAGGAAGAAAAGGAGAGCGAGTGGGAGGAGCTCGCGGCTTACCCCAAGGACAAGTGAATTCGGGGTCGAGTCAAGCTTTCGACTCGTTAATAAACAAAGTGTCGAAACGGGTCCAAGAAAACCCGTTTCGTATCCTTTTAGTTCTTAGGTATATATTATTATTATTATTGATAGTATTATTATTCATATTTTCCTTAGTTAAAAAAAAAAAAAAAAAAAAAAAAAAAAAAAAAAAAAACTGGGGTTTTTGGATTCGGTATGTAAGCAGCCGGGTTGATACACTTAGCCGCCGGGTCTTCATTATAACCCGCCGGGTTAATACATTGACACGCCGGGTGAATTAATTTTTCTCAACATGTTGTTAACAGAATGATTCGCCCATTTAAAGCCTATATAAGCCGGCGTCTTCTGTCACTACCCGCCGGGTTCATTATATGACCCGGTTGCTAACCTATTCAACCCGCCGGGTTGTTTCTTGGTTGTGATCCGGATACCTGGCGACCCGGGCCTGACCCGCGCCCAACCCGACATCAACCCGCCGGGTAACATACAAAGCCGCCGGGTTCGCAGCATATCTGCAGTTTTAAAAAAACGATTTTTGGTCATTCTTTTCACCTAACCCCAATTCTCTCATTCTTCTTCTTCATACGGCTGCTGCACTCCGAAAACCCTAACCCCATTTGGAAAAATTATCACTCTTTTCATCTCCAATTCTTGTTTTAATGGCTCCCAAGGTATGGATTAACATCTTTTTACTTGCGATTTGTGATTTTTACTCTCACATTACTTTACATGTGGGTTTTGCAATTGCTAAGTGTGGGGATGTTTAATCTTGTACTTTTCATGCTATTAATGATGTTTATATGTTACATATCCTATTTGCTCCATGATTCTATGTTTATTTGCTTGATTTGATGAACTTTGCAAATTAGGGTTTATGTGAAAATGGGTATTCCGAATTTTGATGATGATATGAGTTTGTAGTTGTTTAATTGACATGATATCTTTATCACTTTGCTCATAATTGCTTATTTTACATTTAGTTTCATAATGTCAAGGTGATAATTGGTGATTGGGATTCATGTTAATGTTGGGGGAGATGAATTGGGTGTAAATTTTGGTCATGATTTTTGATTGATATAATTATTGGTTGTAAGACATTGCTTGAGAATTGTCTATGCATTTGCGTTGTCATTATTCAAGTATATGTTTGATACTATTATTATCGATAAATTGAATGACCACTATACACTTTCTTGGTACGTTGGTACAGTGGTTTAACTAATGTGTAATTGTGATTGTAAGACTAGCTTAACTAAGATGATGTTGATTAGGCATTGTTGTTGGTTTGGTTTAGTTTAATATTGGATTACATATTCTTTGCACTTTGATGAGTTTGTGAATAAGGATTTGAATTGTTTGGTTATGGTTTTTGGTGAATTGCGTTTATGCTACTTTGGTTGGGAAAAGACTATTTGTTGGGGGAGGTTATGATTTTGACATATTATCGCTCATTTTGCATACGAGACATGTCTATGATTACGGCTAACACTAACATTTGTTTTGTGCAATACTGTGTTTCTTTATTGATTTTTCGCAGCAAGCAGCAACCTCACGCAAGTCACGCAAAACCAGCGCCTCCAAGAGAGCCGCTGAAACTTCCACCTCTCAATTACAGGATGAGGAGGAATTCTCACATGTCGGTCCTGATGTTGCCGAAGCACTATTTATTCCGGCTAACATCCACCCATGGCTTCGATTTGATCAGAGATGGGTACACTACACGAAGTATGCCAGGAACTTGTTCAATTTGTTAAAAAAGGAGTTTGAGCTGTCTAGATATGTAGACTGGGAACCTCTTGAGGCAATTGGTCTCTCTCAGCAGCTTCGTGAGCTTCTCATTCAGAGGTTTGAGTATCAAGGGAATGTGTACGAATTCACCGAATGGGAAAGACTGTTTAACATCAGGGAACCGGTGTTCAAGGAGTTATGCTATGAGTTCTTTTCCACTTTGATCTTGCAAAGAGATGTAACCTCGGCTACCGATGCTAATTTCATGAAATTCAGGTTAGGAGGCCAGCCACACTTTCTTTCCTTGAGACAACTAGCTGAATGTTTGGACATCTATACTCCAGCTGAGCTCGTCTATATTTTTTTTGATGATTATTTGATTTCTGGGGGTCGAGTGGATGACACTCAAGATTTTATTGAGGGGGAGTTTTGGGAGCAGTTTAGTACTAAGGAGTTTGAAGCTAGCTCGGTCTCTTACAAAGACATGAATAATATCCGTCTTCGTGTCATTCACCGTTTCATCGCCAACACTATTGCAAACAGGCGTGAAAACAGCGAGAAAGTGACGTTGGCGGATATTTGGTATCTGAGACAAATCTATGAGAGGAACCACATCAACTTTCCATATTGTGTGGCAAACTACCTTGACACGACTGGTGGGGGTTTAAAGGACCGAAGTCCTATTGTTGGTGGTCACTTTGTCACTTTGCTTGCTAAGGGTTTGGGTGTCAATTTTGGAATAAGGCCTGCTTTGACTCAAGTGGATCTCAATCAGAAAAGTGTCGGTTATCTTATGTACCACGCAGCTGAAGCAGTGTCTAAAAACAAAAAGGGATTTATTCCCTATCCTGAAAAACAAGCGGCCGAGCAACCCCAACAACCACCGAGACGCCAAAGAGCCCAGCAGCAACAACAGGGACAAGCTCAACCCTCTCTCTCTGATCTTATGCAGGGAATTGGAAGACTTGAAGTGGGTCATAATGAGTTCAGGAATGATTTCACCGACTTCAGGCATGAAATGGGTTACCGGATGGGAAACCTCGAGTACCGAACTGATTGGACGGTTGGTAATCTCAACTGGATCGCCGAGCAACAAGGCTATCAAACCACTTATGCCGAGCCCTTGTACCAATGTGGTACACCTGAGTCCCGCGACCACCCACCCCCTGTTTATGATCATGATGCTGCATTGGCGGAAGCTCAGCGCCAACACCAGGAAGAATATGACAGGCAGTTGCAGCAGGAGCAGAGATACCATAACGCTCCTTCAGATCATCAGAGTTGGGATCCATGGACTCAGCCAGGCGACCATCAGGGAGGTTCTCAGGGACCTAGTTCAGGGGGTTGGGGATGGCCCTATTAGTTTGCTCGTTACCACATTTTCAAACATTATCATCACTATCTTTCTGTTTCCATTAAGAGTGCCTACGTGCCTCATGTGTTAGACATTTTTATTCCATGACTTGATACTCATCTTAGTTGGTTTTTGGAACTATTTTACTCGACTGACATTTGGGTGCGGTTTTGCACAATGTCACTCGAGTTCAAACCTTCTATGTTTGCTTTCTTTTTAGGCAATTGATTAAAGTTCTAGCTTTTATGGATGTCGGAATCGTGCGCCGGCTGGCAATTAGTTCAGCAAATGCACTCGCTCCTCAAACAAACCCCCGGGGAAGTTCTCGTTCCCTTCGCCCCTTCGCACTCGTACTTTTAAACTGTTTTTGCATTGAGGGCAATGCAAATCTCAAGTGTGGGGAGGGTTAACTTCACTAGAATCTTGTTCCTAGTATATTGTTGTTTTATAGCCACTTATTAGGTCTGTTATTGATCTTGGATATTCCAATTGAACTTTACGAATTCTAATAACGGGTTATGGAATGGTAGTATGCTAGGAATTTGCTTGTCCTTATTAAATTAATTGCTTTGAAATGTGTTAGCTAAAATCTATTAAAAGCAATTAAATCTTCCCTCTTGCAACTAAATTTTTAGAGATGTGTCATAAAAGCAACCTAAGAGGGTGAATTGCATGACTAGCACGCTTGTAGCCTCCACTATGAAAAATTGTGAGAAATTTGAGCCTTATTGAGAAAAACACTTACCTTTGGTGTTTATATTGTTGATTGCTATGAGTGTGCCGGTGATTGTAGTTTGTTCTAGAACTTGCCTTAGTGATGCATTTTGAGACCGCTGTGGGATCACAAAAATGTGATATAGGTGGGGTCGAAGACGAGGAGGTATTCTTAGGAATTTTTGAAATTATTTTGCTTTAAAACCATTTATATCCAGTTTACACAGGTCGTTAGCACTCATTTTTAGTGCTAAGAAACCCCTAGAAAACTTCCACATTCAATCCACTAAATTTTAGCCTTATTTTTGTGTAGTCAATTCCCGAGCCATCACTTTTCTAAAATGTTGCCTAGTTGGAACTTATGATGAATTTTACCAGAATGTGACTTAAACCGTTTTGAGTTGGGATTCTAGTGTTAAATTCTATGAGTGAGGTTGGAAACAATTAAATGAATAGAAGTTAACCTTTGAGCTTAAAGTTTATAGTTGGATGATTGTAGTCAACTAAATGACCTTTGGATTCCTGAATAAGTAGTTCCCGAGGGGTGTTCTACACCTAGCCACCGAAGGCCTTTATCCGGTCTAGGATGGTTGGTCCGAAAGTTCGTTACATAGGGTTCATAGAAAGTCATAGAATGCAATTATTCCAATCAAATGCGGAAAATCAATTCGAATTATTTGTGCGAAATTGTTAAAGTATGAGTTATAAATGAGAACAAATAATAAGTTGAATTGACTTAGCACGAGAATCCTAAGTTTCATTACTATCACGTGTTTAAACCAATAGGTCACATTTTCACATTTTTCACGGGTCTTGACTACCACTTTTCGCCAATTATTGTGTCTATCATACCCCGATTCCACAATTAGCCTACATTGTTACAACACATGCTAGAATACCTCCTTTGAGATCTCACTTGGTGCTCACGCCAAGTCGGTGGAGATTTGATCCTCTTGCAAGCCTATGGTAACAATGCATCACGACTTGGCTTGATTGAGTGTTAAAATTGCTTACTTCCTTACCTTGTAGTCTTATAGGTTGAGAGTGAGTGACTAAACACTTATCCTTATGTGAGGTGCTAGGTCGTGCATTCGGGCTTGGCAAATCAAAACATCTCGAGTTTATAATGCTTATACATATGTTGCTAGCCTAATTGCCTTGGTAGTTAGTGTTAGTATTGTTTTGGTAAACTTGATATTCACCTATTGTTGTTGCAAGAGTGGGTTTTGAAACGATGAATAACGGTTTGCTTGAGGACAAGCAAAGTTCAAGTGTGGGGATATTTGATATCGCTCATTTTGTATAAGTTTATCTTTAGCGATATCATTGTTTTTGCATTCATTTTAAGTGGACTTTATGAACTTTTGGTACTTATTTAGCTTAAATTGAATTACAGGCATCAATATTGAAGAATCGTCGTTTGGACTGCATTCTGGTTTGGATTTGAGCAAGTTTGTAAAGTGTTGAAGTCTCGAGCTAAAAGTTGGTCTGCTGGAAAATGGCTTGAAGCCGCCGGCTTGGGGTACGTAGCAGCCGGGTCATGAAGTCTTGAAGAAGCCGCCGGGTTGATACACTAAGCCGCCGGGTTGTTATGGTTACCAGCCGGGTGAGTGATGCTAGCCGCCGGGTAAATTAACTTTTCCATCATTTGTTGATCACAGAGAAATTCGGCCGATTGAACCCTGTAGAAGCCGGCGGGTGATCCTACTGAGCCGCCGGGTTGTTTTCTTCACATGACCCGCCGTGTTATATGTTTGAGCAGCCGGGTTCCACAAATTTCAAAGGACCCGCCGGGTCATAACACAACCCGCCGGGTAGTTTGGGCGGCAGATCACTTTTTGGCTAGAAAAAGCACTTTTCACTATTGGATCTCACCAACTTTACACACACGAAAAACACACACAAAACCAGTCTCTAGGTGGCGATTTTGGAGTTCTTGAAGGTTTTCTTTCATTTTCTTGAAGATTTCCTTTAGTGTAGCATCTCTCGGTTACTAACAATCATCATCTCGACATTGTACGAACTCGGTTTGCATTTTTATCTAAATATAATCATGTTTTCCTTAGTTTCCTTGATGTTTTGTGTGTATGATGATGTGATTATGATGGTTGGCTAGGTTTTGTTATGCTTGCTTGGATGAACTAGTTAGTGACTAGGGGTGTTATATTTGGTGTTTGATTTATGCTTTGAGTTTAAGATTCATCCATAAATTTGTATGTAACTAGTTGATGTGGTTTAACTTGTGGGTATTTTGCCTAAACAACTATGGCGAATGTTTGTTGTTTAATAAAAATACTTGTTATTTGTATGAAATGTATGAATGAATCTATTTTCGCGAATGTGAAAATTATTACAAGTGAAGCTAGTTAACTAGTATGATTTGAATTAGCGAATTTGGCGAATGTCTTTCGTTTGGATGAATCATAAACTCTTTTGACTTGAACTTGTGTTTAATCAATTATTTGTGTATTTGAGCTTGATGTCAAGTAATTAACTTGTTTGATAATTTACTAATAGATATAGCGAACGTTTTCTATCTAGTGAATTGTTGTCAACTTTTTGTCTATAAATTGTTGAACTTGATTGCGGATGCGGTTTTGGAATAGGTTAACAAGTTAAGCTCAAATATGCGAATAGGTAACTATGGCGAATGTCCGTTATTTGATTGAATCATGGGTTTGTAAATTGAAGTTGAATTATTAGGTGATGGCGAATGTTAAGCCTAGGTTTGATGGAAAATTGTTTGCATAAAATAACCGGTTTTAACTTTACACCCCGAAATCACTAACGATCTAATCCAAGCAAGTATAGTTTTTAATATTTGAAAGTTCCAAATCAATCACTTTGACTCTAAAGAGTCCACTTGCCTAGTTTAACTAAAATTTCGTAGTTTTAAGCAACGTGACAATTCGGTCACACAAACCAACCACATTTTATTTTCTCTTTTTAAATTGCTCACACTTCTATTAATTATCCAATCTAGTTCCCTGTGTTCGAACCCGAACTTACCCAACTATACTACCACACGATAGGGTCCACTGCCCGGTTGTGTTTTGGTCTAGCTCGGTACTTTCTTGTTCACTTTTCAACGATAAATTTTATAACTGGATTAAACACATCAGGTGATATAATATCTAGAGCATGATTCAAAGAGATTAAAACTTGTTACCATAGCATAACAAGCTTCACCATTAGGTCCCCATAGGCTTCTTTCCCAAATCTTGATTTCTTTCACTTGTATTACCTACAAAATGTAAACTTAACACAATAAGCATATAACTTAGCAAGTAAGGGATACTTCAACAAGTACTTAAACACTTTAACAAATTAAGGATCCTTAATCACTTCCACAAAGTTAATCACAAGGATTAACTACTTCCACAAGTGACCCTAATGTCATTCCTTGGCTAACATCAAGCAAATGACATAGAAATCACTACTTCAACAAAATCCCATTACTTACCTTGCTTTTGATTATAAGAAACACTTGAACCAACTTGAGCACCTTGATCACCTAATCACATAAGCACATAATTCACATAAATTACTTAATCAATAACATTTTCTTGACTTACCACATAGATGTTAATTCACTAATATCACTTTACCCAATTAACTTGGTTTTCACAATCTTGCTTATTAGACTTCTTTTAATATCACATACTATGAGTGTCTACTTAACAACAACTTCATCATTTTCATATATAATACTCTTATAACTTACCCATCATTAACACTCATATGTTGTCACACCCCGTCTAAAGCGGAAACAACGGAATGCAACTATGATAGGATCACAACACATCAATAATAAGAGATTACTAAATGAAATCAAACCAATGTGTTGTGATGTTATTAACACGAATGACGGTTCGTGTCATAGCATTCACACCAACAAAGAAACAATGTGTCACAAACAATAAATGTATCATAAGTCTTGCAGCAATACTTAATGCAACCTAACAGGTCCACTAAGTTTTCTTGTCCTCGATCTTAGTGCCACTAGCGTTCCCTGAAAAGAAATGCTCGAAAATGTCAACACAATGGTTGGTGAGTTTAGCAGGTTTAATAAGACACACAAGAAATACGGTTTGCTGTGATAATAAGTAAGTAGGACATATGATATGAAATAAGCACATAAGATAACCAAATCATCCACCATAAGCAATCCGTTCCGTTCCTGGATAATATTCACTCAAAGATAACGTATCTATCACAAGAGTGGGACCGTCGTCCGATAGTACTATCAATAATCATATCCGTATTAGTAAGAAATATGGAGTGTTGTCATGGTCCCAAAGACACAAGACTCATCCGAAAAGTAAGTAATATGGAGTTTTGTCATGGTCCCTAAGACACAAGACTCATCCGAACAATCAGCAAACAATCAGTCCACAACAATCAGCATGTCACTTATTCAATCATAATGTCCAAATCGGAAAATCAGGTAGTTTACACAGCATAAGAAAAAAAATTCGAAATCAGTTTGAGCATTCTTTCCCCCCAAAGGAAAATAAGTAAGAAAATGGGGCCGCAAAACTCACCTTGATTAACAAAGCAAATATCGTCCCAAATGAATCCACCAAACAGTACGTCAATCTACAAATAATTACATATAGATTAATAACCTAGGCAAAACTATACCTTGTTATTATATCCTAATTGTTTGATCTTATCACTTTGTATGAAGTCAATGAAACAACTGACACCAACTAAATGTTAAATCATTAAGTTGGTTAATTACTAAACCTTAAAGAACTTAATTAAAATATTAAGTTTGGTAGTATAATTATTAAAAGCTTTATAACATGTCAACGCCATCTTCCAAACCATACCTTATATCTTATATAATTATTATTACAAAATTCATCTTCATCAACCGAAAATGAGATACACACTTCTTTAATCCTAATCGTTTAAACCTTTCCAATGTTATCATACAATTAAAGTATAACACTTATTATTTTAAAAATATGATACAAGACGATTGAGACATGGCCATTTGTAACAACTATCACCCATTACATAATCCATTCTTTTTAAATCAAATATATAAATTACATCTAAGACTTTTATAAATGTGATTTGTTTACAGAAAAGTATATTCTCAAACATTCTTTACAACCCCCAAAATAACTAGAGACAATTTGATCAAACCGATTTAACATTATCAACTTTTCCTGAAAATTCGTCACTCTTAATAGCAGTTTACAAAATAATTTTTATAAAATCGTACGTTGCTTTTTAGAGGCCGAAACCTCGCAATTATAAGTAAAATTTCGAGATCTACAACTTTCGTGTTTTGGCCGAAGCCTGAAAACGAACGAAACTAGGTCAAAACTGCCCTTGATTAAGACTACGAAAATATGGACAACTTTTACAATTTACGGGTATATAACTTTCGGTTTCCAAAACTTATTTTACCCAACTTATTCATATCCCAAATATATAACTCGACCCACATATACATCTATTTCAGAGAAATTAAAATAAAATAAAAACATAGTGATTTGGATGTATGATTATACCTATATGAATATACGAACGAGAATACACAGAAGAAATTCACAAACTCGACTCGATCTCTTTCTCCTTTTTTTTTTTTTCTTGGTTTGACCAGCCTACCACAATAACCCCACTGACGATTTACTGTAATTGCAAAAAAAGAAATATTTAGGGTTTGACTTTTAGATTAATATTTATAGGTTAAATATTGTTTGGATACCAAGTATTGTGGGTTTGGGCCGGTTTTAAGTTCACATAATTTTAACATGAAAACCAAACACAAGTTTTGCAACTCACGGCCACATCAAGATCCTTATAATTATTATTTTATTATTTACTTCATTAATTCCCACCGATACACTCTTTATTATTTTATAATCATAATTATTATAATAATAATTGCTATTAAACTTTTATTATTACTATCATATTATTATTATTATATATTTCATCATAATTGATGATGATGATACGATTATTTATGATTATTATTATATTACTATTATTATTATATTATTATTATTATTAACTATTATTATTATTATTTCATTAATATTAACCTAACTTTTAATCCAACCGCGTACGGACATTGATTCGAGTTTTTGAACACTATACGAGAATTAAATTTCTCACATACTTTAAAATACGAGTACTTAATTTATTTCTCCAGATTACTCGCGCCAATGAATACAAATAAGAAATGACTATAAACAATTGTTCTATAAATATTGTTTTTGGTGACGGATGTCACAGTATCCCCACGTTTAGGGAATTTCGTCCCGAAATTCAATTGAAATTATTACTGACCACGTTAATAAGAACCAGATGCGGATTTTTGAGTTTCGTATAAGTCTCACGTCCCTAAGCAAATTAATTCCTTGTCCAATATTATATCACATCATAACTATCGATATCTCGTTACGTTAATCACTACTTAAATTCTTGTCCCGTGGTCTTTACCGACCCTATGACAAAATTTTGTTTTTAAACTACATCTCGATTTTATTTAACTACACATTGCTATGTTTTATTTGTGTGACACCGTAAGAGACTCGTCACTTGATTAAGTAACGCGAACTCCGTTTGCTCCATTTGTCCCTTCGATTGAAAGGTTATCGAACCTATTTGTTAAACGTATAACACAAATTTGTTCGGTCCGCTAAGAAATTAAAAGAAATTGGTGTTTGTAAAAAGGATCTTTCTTGATTCCAAATCCCATGGATACCACAGGCGCAATTGTTGGACCGAGAGGCATAACCACATCGAGTCCTCAACGTCATCTTTGGTATAACCTCCGCGTGATTCCTCTATTGAATTCATAGTTTATTTGAATGTCGATTATCTGTACATCTACCCGAACCTTGAAGCTGATTTATTAAATCATCGTTTCTAGAAATAGGACATCGGTTCTACGTTCTACACGTGATGGGAAGTTTAACAACTAATGGTTATCTCTGAAAAAGGTTTCCTATATGTCAAGGGGTAGGTATTTCAACTAGATTTTTTTTTTTCGAAAAGTCTCAAGGAAAATTTGTTGACAATCCGCATATCTTCGAGTTTAAGTTTATCGGTTATGCGCTCACTTTGAGAATTTATATTTGTTTTACATAAAATTTTAAGGATGAAAATTTATTTTGTTAGCTAGGAATAGTAAGGAGTTCTTACCAAAATAGTATGGAGTTAGAAGTGGTGATGGTAATACGTAAGATGTGCCAAGGAAAAATCAATGCACATTATCACTTAAGGAAGAAAAGTTTTTACCTTCAAGTATATTTCTTTGTGAGGTTACATAAGTTGGCTTGTATAAGGGATGAAATAAGTGTAAGCTTAGATTTTATCTTAAAATCCAAGGGCTTCGATTTGGGTTAATCTCACAGTGTACGTTCTCTCGCATCGAGATCCCTGTTACTTAAGGACTAAAAAGAAAATTCACGCGTTATGCTGTGGTAAACAATAAGAATAGTGTAGTAGGGATCGATATTGACAGTTGGCCATAGTGTGAATGAGTGAATGATAATAGTTTATTGTTGGTGATCGTAAAAATGTTAAGTCTACGATGTGAGATAGTATACAAAGAGATTATCTTGATAAGTGGCACCTTAGAGTTTAAAAATTATTTTGTTTAGTTATGAGAAATTCACATATACTGACAGAAGGTGAAGCAAATATTTGATCATTTGCTTAAATTTCTAAGACGATGATTTCCAAACTTGTCGAATATATAAATAATTACCCAATTTAAATCTTATATGAGTCAAAGCTTTTCAAATGTTTATTAATGTGAAGAGTAATGTAGTAATTATCGTCTAATGTTGTGAGGGTAGTAGGGAATTTTCGTATCTTGTAGCTTACATAACTGAAAAGAAAATGGGTAAATCAATTTTAATGGAGTATAGATAGAAAATAGTTTCAGTGTTTAGCGCCGAACCACGTGCTTCATCGTATATATTGGTCCTTCACGTCGTTTTATTTTAATGCTAGTAAATGTTCAACCAAGTTTCGGTGACTTTTTGATGTTGAAAAATAATTGGAATCCGGTTCCGTTGAAAGGCAAAACTAATTCTTTTGTTCGAAGTGGTCTTCTTCTATGTATTGATTTGATAATGCTATTTCTATACCCACACAAGGCAGGATAATGGTGAAGTGATTGAAAGAACATTACTCGGCGATATTATGTGATCCGTATTTGATTTTAAGGCCAATCCCTTAAGTGAAACGTTCTACCGATACGCCAAATCGAGCGGTTTGTCTCATGTAAATCTTGATCTTCACTTTGTAATTGTGCTAACTTGTGTTTGAAGATTATTTGGTTGAACATCTTTGAGATAATAGTTAAGATTCAATGTCTCATTTCCTATGAATTATGGATTATTAGGAGATCATTCCCCGTATATTATTACATAATAGAGTATGGTATACGTGAATTTACTTTAATGTGCCAACCAAACAATTATCTCATGATTTACTCCTATCCATTTCATTCGGTGAGCTTGTAACACTTTTGGTTGTTACGTTAGCTCATTGATTTTTGTGTTTTCCTTTGACTTAGTGATAACCAAATGTTATTTTGATTAAGTTCTTAATATTACGTGACATAAGAAAATGGTTTTATTATTGGAGTTGAGCCTTTGTATATCTCGAATTCAACAACCATCTCGTTATTTGAGCCTCTTGTGAAAATAATTACAACTTGGAACTTCTTCGATTTTATACCAACATTACGAGTGAACTTTCCCCTTGAGTGCTGATGCGGTGACATTTCATGTAGAAGTGGAATACATTATAAGGCTTGAAGCACTAAATTTTTAGTTGTAGATATTAAAGGCAATGGAGGTTATTATATTATATTGTTTGATTTATTTTAGATATGGGATGGTAGTAAGTTATTATTATTACATGTTCCAAGACACAGAGAGTTTCCGAACGGTATAATTTATTTTGGGTACCAAGGATTTTAGTAGAGAAATCTTGAGGCATCATTTAATAATTTAATTTATCGCAGGTAATTAGATATTTTAGCTGGGAGAGTAATTTAATAGGGGGACTTATCCTCATTCAAACCTCTTTCTTTAAATGGTATAGATAATAGAGGTTGAGAGTTATTACCAAGTTTTTTTTGAATACCAATACATCCATGAGTAGGGTTCATAATATGACCCTTAGGAAAAAGTTTGATCGAGAATTTACAATGGTTACATTGTCAGAGAATATGGCGTATGTATGTTTTAGATTGACTTAAATTCTTACGGAAGTTGTAGTCAAAATAGTTTAAAAACCGAGATTATAATACATGTTAAGAATGGTCTTATTCAGTTACATTATAATGTAGCATGTGGTATGGAGCCCTTATTATATGGAGGTAAAATTGCCAAGCAATATAGAGAATTCGAATGCATGTCCAAAAGATATCAAGATCTTGGGCTAACTTGCTAAAGAGATTAGAAACTTAGTTGCGATAATGTGAGAGTGGCCAAATGATGAATACATCACTAACTAGAAAAGATTATCGTGTGATTCGTGGTTGTAATGTGAAATTTCCCAAGGAAGTTAAAATATAACTATGTCCAAAGAATTTGAGGGATGATGAACCAATTATTTTGATTCCAGTGAGTAATGATTTAATAAAGTTTTCGCATGGTTATTCATTAGCGAGTTATTATCCGCGTCCATTATTCTCACGCTACGGTTTCCATGTCTTAGAATGATGTTTACTTAGTACATGATTTACAGTTTTATATTTATCACCGTTCACGCTCGTTACGTTTTTAGCATTTCGAGTAGAACGTCTTGGCAGCATATTTGATACGATTTTGAGTACGTATGAGCTTAGAATATATGAGCAATTTGGATAGTGTATGCACCAAACCAATGACCAAAGATCATGATTTCAACACTTGTAGAGACGAGATTTGACGTCGTCACGCGACTTTGAAGGCGACACATTGGACACTCAAATATGATGTATAAACACATATATGTTGTGATACCTTCGCAATTACGTCGGCCGCCATAATTGTTAGGGTATTCTTTCATATATGTTCTTATTACCAAACCCTATATCACAATGTTCAACTTTGTTCCTACCTATTCGAATCTAAAAGTGGCACGAATTTATCAAGAAATGATACTATGATCAATATAGTATCGATAGATAACATTAATGATCCTGCGCCGTTAAGCCTACATAACCCTCTCGGGTATGCGGAACGTGCGGAACCACCAACGGAGCATGTCTTGCTCAAGAACCGAATTACGGATGAGTACATGTTGTCTATGTAGCATTTATGTATATATCCTAGCAAATAAGTACATATCATGACAAATATTTGTGCATCGTTTCGAACAAGTACACATCATTGCAAGTAAAGACATAAGGTTTCAATTAATCACGGATCGTTTCAAATGAGCACGCATGATTTCGAATGAACACACGTTGTTTAATGCACACATAGTTCCTAGAATAGCATTTATATGAAGGTTCTTAGGTTATAGTCTAGGTCAATCCACCTAATTCTCTATAACCAATGTCTCTGATACCAATCTGTCACACCCCGTCTAAAGCGGAAACAACAGAATGCAACTATGATAGGATCACAACACATCAATAATAAGAGATTACTAAATGAAATCAAACCAATGTGTTGTGATGTTATTAACACGAATGACGGTTCGTGTCATAGCATTCACACCAACAAAGAAACAATGTGTCACAAACAATAAATGTATCATAAGTCTTGCAGCAATACTTAATGCAACCTAACAGGTCCACTAAGTTTTCTTGTCCTCGATCTTAGTGCCACTAGCGTTCCCTGAAAAGAAATGCTCGAAAATGTCAACACAATGGTTGGTGAGTTTAGCAGGTTTAATAAGACACACAAGAAATACGGTTTGCTGTGATAATAAGTAAGTAGGACATATGATATGAAATAAGCACATAAGATAACCAAATCATCCACCATAAGCAATCCGTTCCGTTCCTGGATAATATTCACTCAAAGATAACGTATCTATCACAAGAGTGGGACCGTCGTCCGATAGTACTATCAATAATCATATCCGTATTAGTAAGAAATATGGAGTGTTGTCATGGTCCCAAAGACACAAGACTCATCCGAAAAGTAAGTAATATGGAGTTTTGTCATGGTCCCTAAGACACAAGACTCATCCGAACAATCAGCAAACAATCAGTCCACAACAATCAGCATGTCACTTATTCAATCATAATGTCCAAATCGAAAAATCAGGTAGTTTACACAGCATAAGAAAAAAAATTCGAAATCAGTTTGAGCATTCTTTCCCCCCAAAGGAAAATAAGTAAGAAAATGGGGCCGCAAAACTCACCTTGATTAACAAAGCAAATATCGTCCCAAATGAATCCACCAAACAGTACGTCAATCTACAAATAATTACATATAGATTAATAACCTAGGCAAAACTATACCTTGTTATTATATCCTAATTGTTTGATCTTATCACTTTGTATGAAGTCAATGAAACAACTGACACCAACTAAATGTTAAATCATTAAGTTGGTTAATTACTAAACCTTAAAGAACTTAATTAAAATATTAAGTTTGGTAGTATAATTATTAAAAGCTTTATAACATGTCAACGCCATCTTCCAAACCATACCTTATATCTTATATAATTATTATTACAAAATTCATCTTCATCAACCGAAAATGAGATACACACTTCTTTAATCCTAATCGTTTAAACCTTTCCAATGTTATCATACAATTAAAGTATAACACTTATTATTTTAAAAATATGATACAAGACGATTGAGACATGGCCATTTGTAACAACTATCACCCATTACATAATCCATTCTTTTTAAATCAAATATATAAATTACATCTAAGACTTTTATAAATGTGATTTGTTTACAGAAAAATATATTCTCAAACATTCTTTACAACCCCCAAAATAACTAGAGACAATTTGATCAAACCGATTTAACATTATCAACTTTTCCTGAAAATTCGTCACTCTTAATAGCAGTTTACAAAATAATTTTTATAAAATCGTACGTTGCTTTTTAGAGGCCGAAACCTCGCAATTATAAGTAAAATTTCGAGATCTACAACTTTCGTGTTTTGGCCGAAGCCTGAAAACGAACGAAACTAGGTCAAAACTGCCCTTGATTAAGACTACGAAAATATGGACAACTTTTACAATTTACGGGTATATAACTTTCGGTTTCCAAAACTTATTTTACCCAACTTATTCATATCCCAAATATATAACTCGACCCACATATACATCTATTTCAGAGAAATTAAAATAAAATAAAAACATAGTGATTTGGGTGTATGATTATACCTATATGAATATACGAACGAGAATACACGGAAGAAATTCACAAACTCGACTCGATCTCTTTCTCCTTTTTTTTTTTTTTTTTTTTCTTGGTTCGACCAGCCTCCCACAATAACCCCACTGACGATTTACTGTAATTGCAAAAAAAGAAATATTTAGGGTTTGACTTTTAGATTAATATTTATAGGTTAAATATTGTTTGGATACCAAGTATTGTGGGTTTGGGCCGGTTTTAAGTTCACATAATTTTAACATGAAAACGAAACACAAGTTTTGCAACTCACGGCCACATCAAGATCCTTATAATTATTATTTTATTATTTACTTCATTAATTCCCACCGATACACTCTTTATTATTTTATAATCATAATTATTATAATAATAATTGCTATTAAACTTTTATTATTACTATCATATTATTATTATTATATATTTCATCATAATTGATGATGATGATACGATTATTTATGATTATTATTATATTACTATTATTATTATTATATTATTATTATTAACTATTATTATTATTATTTCATTAATATTAACCTAACTTTTAATCCAACCGCGTACGGACATTGATTCGAGTTTTTGAACACTATACGAGAATTAAATTTCTCACATACTTTAAAATACGAGTACTTAATTTATTTCTCCAGATTACTCGCGCCAATGAATACAAATAAGAAATGACTATAAACAATTGTTCTATAAATATTGTTTTTGGTGACGGATGTCACATATGTGATTGATTATTTATGCATAAACTTTATCAAAATTAGTTCAAGAATCACTTTAATAACATGTATTAATCATTGTTTTAACCAATTCATTACCTAATTGAAACTTTACTCAAAATTCCATTGTTAGGGTTTATATAACTTACTTCAAATCATAAAATTAGACAAAGAAGATGATGGATTATACCTTATATAAGTAGAATTAGGGGTTAGAATGCCAAAAACATCAAAGCCCTAATTGAATTGAAGGATTTCTTCTTTTCCTCTCTCTCTAAATCGTTCCTCTCTCTCTCTCTCTCTCTGATTTTCTTGATTTCACGTACTGAAAGTTAGAGAAGAAACTGGAAATCCAGATTTTTAATATTGCTATATTACTTTTAGTCCTTCCTTTCTCATACTTAACACTATTAGTCCCTTAAATTCATTCTTCTTTATATTCTAAATCCTACTAACTAAAAATACTTTACATTGTTAGTCCTTTCTAACTTATAACAAAACTTAAACACATTGCACATTTAATATACTTATTTTATAATTTAGAAAGTAGATACGTTTTATACTATTTAAAACTTACAAATTTAGGGGTGTTACATTATAAATCAAGTAATAATTGTATATGAATTTTGGATTTGAATGATGCTTTGTTGTAATCAGTAACCTTAATTGATGAAAAGCAGCAGGGCTTCTAACAAGCTTCATAGCAGTTTTGCATTTTTTTTGTTCATTATCCATGAACGAAACATATTTTAATAGTTTGTAAAGGTACATGTGGATGTGTCGGTCCCCTTCATTTTTACATATCATGATTTTAATATTGCATTTTTTATTGGACAGGCTTACCTCTTGCACTCAATCTTCTTTGGAAGATTTGAATCTGAATCATTATCTGGGAGCAAAGATCAATTTTTTCACATAATTGATATCTGAAAGAAGTTGATAAAGACTCAAAACCGGGTTCAGTTACAAAGAAATAGGCTTATTTTGAGATGAGTTTAGACGGAAACTCTTTTGAGGTGCCAAAATGGGGCAGACTGCCTTACAAGTAGCATCTTTGACCCGAATGGATTAGAATTGCCAGTTTGCCACCTCTTATTTTGCTTTACAAGGAAAACCATCTTCCGAGAATATGATGAGGCAGTTCTAACTTTCATACTTTTAAATTGCTTCTTGGAACCTATGTGTTAATGTTGCCCTTAGTGCAGCCTAAGGGGTTTGCATATCTTCGTAAAGTAGAAGCAGAAGTGATGTATCTTGATCTTTAAGTTGTCTAATACCTTGATTTATGTATGTATGAATGATTTTTGCATGATATTTTACAAGTTTTGGGTTATATGTTTCTTCAAAAACTAAAATGTAAAATTATTTGTATTTCTAGGGTGAAAAAGGATGGCCAGTGGATGAGAAAGTCACATGGTTGAAAAAGGATCTCGATGGCTGTACAGTTGCCGCTAACACATACCCATGTCGTGGTTGGGACCTGTTTACCTACAGACGGGTTGATTTTAGTTACTTTTATCAGCTGATCAAATGGTTTATGCCAGATGATTTAATTGAAAAGGAAACATGTCACGAGTGTCATTCGAAGTGTATTCAAATTCTATATCCATAAAGACCTACTAACTTGCTTTAGTAAAAAAAGTTGGATTATAAATAAGTGTAATTTTTGTAATAACATTTTGCACATTATTAACCCATAGAGATCCTGGAATTGGATATAGAAATGGGACATGATTTCAGCACTTCAGTATATTTATTCTATTTCATGATTCTCCCTCAATCACAAAATGAGTGCAACTTGGGTTCAAAGTTTTCTCAAGATGTATGTGTACGCCAAATATATTAAGTACCCTTAGTGACGACCAAATATGTAATTTAAATATTGGAACATTAAATAAGAATGTTGTATTCTTTTGAGAAATGAAGAAACTGTCACTTTGTTTTACACCCTTAGTTTTAAATATATGCCCATTGGTGCACCAGATTAATACCGACTATTACATAATTTATGATCTTTTATTCTTATTTTCAGCTTATCTCATCTTAAATTTGTGTTTCTTGGATACAATTGCTTTATTCCACATGCCTCGAAATGAGTATCAAGATGGGTGAGACCTGGCAATTAGAATGTACTTCGATTACATTCTAACTTTTTCTATTTTGCAATCACATGAGTGAGATATTCCTGTCACGTTACAGGACAGTTATATGCCATTTCATTTATTATGAATTCAATTAGTGTTAGTCCCTTAGGCGATCTTGAACGAGTCGAGCAATCCAATCGAAGGCAGAATTAACGATTAGATAATAACAATATCAAACAAATCAAACGAACATAATAATAATCAAAGCTCTCGTTGTATTAATGATATTAAGCGATCAGCTTACAAGGGATTTCGACTAATTGCGTTTAGGGTTTTTCGTCAACCCTAAAACTGAATACGTAAAACGTATTTATACAAAACCTGTTGGACACTGCGACATCACACTCAATGTCGCAGCCCAGACCCTTGCGACATAGCCCATGTCGCAAGTCCACTAACTGATGTCGCACCTGCGACATTAGATACAAAGTCGCAGGAATCAGAAACACTAAATCTAATTACAAATTCAACTACGAGCTACGATCAATTGACAGACACACTAATATACACCAACAATTAGTTATAAGCAATTAAGCTTTGATCTTTCCTAAAGAGCCATGAGTCGATCCTTTTACCAAGTGACAATCATAAGAGGAAGTATTCAATAACAAGGTCGACGTTAAGAGGGTATTGTGTATTAGTGCACTAATGAAATAATCTTTTGGTGCACTAAAATTATTATACGTCATTAGCACAAAGTTCATTACATAATTCTGTGAATCCGCGGGTCTTAAACCACCCATTTTTACCATTCTCAATTTTATTTAAACGTGTAGTACAAATAAACAATCATTTATTAAAATAGTCATATCAATACATACAAACAAATTAATTTTTTTAAAAATATATAAATTTGTAGTAGCCCGCGAATTCGCGGGTTCTAAACTAGTAAGTATAAAGACAAAAATGGTAATTTATAAAGGAAAGTTTACCCTCTTGGGAGCCTTGACCTTTTCTCCTACAGTCCTACCCATTTCCAAATATTTATATGATTAATGCAACTTTAATTGTCATTTTTAGAATTAGTTTGAACTTCATGATATATAAACTAAAAACTTATAGAAGTCTTCACTTAAATAAAATAACAATGGTATTGAAAATTTGAAAATTATGTGATTAACTTGTATCGTTGATTCCACTTTTGAATTTTGATAGTTACTAATTCATTCTCCTAAAATTATTAATTAGAAAATTTATATTAAAGCAAGGGATAGTTATAACGAAACGAGGTAGATATTTTTTAAGATACGATAGTTTCTTATAATTGGAGGGAAGTCGGGAACTCGGTTTCACATTTTAGGTGATGATATGATCAATTTTGGTCACTGGTCAATCAGGTGCTACTGCCTACTACTTGGCACTAGCCATCAGGATGAGAAGGACCAAAGGGAAAATCACAAATTTGATCCATTTATCAACCCATTTTTAACAAAATAATCCGTTGACTTTCGTTTTTAACAAACTAATCCACCGATTGGCGCATTCGTTTTTTACAATTTATTATCACATGTGATATTGTGATGTGATAGTTGTTGGTATTGTTAGAGTATAACAAATAAATATATTCAAATTGTCATACAATTGCGGAAGCATAAACACGTATATATAATTAGTTAAGATAGGAAACGTGTACCTTTTAGCAAGCTCCAATTAATCGTTTAATAAACGAATAGGTTTCACTAATGGTAAAACCCTCTACGATCGCACACACAACACGTCATTGATAACCACCCGAATGCTCGTTCAATTAACCAATTTAATTGCATTTCTCTTTTTGTATTTACGTCAAAAGTCAAACGCCACTTTGGGGTTTTACTTTGTTTCGTCCGTCGGCACACAAACCCACAGAGGAAGAAAAGAAGAATCGTTTGTAGGTAAAAAGTGATTCATATGTATTACATCAAAAATAAAGGGTTATTATAAATAATGATATTTTATATTTTATTATAATTAATTAATAAATAATAACTTTTATTATTAATTAATTACAACCCCTTTAAGTAATTAAAAGTAACAATTTAGTCCTAATAACTTTCACTTTGAACCTTATAATTTAATAACATTTATTAAATTATCACAAATTAACTAATAACTCAACTAGTTATTACAGTTAACATAACTTGGTTAAATAAGCGGTATCTACGTGTTAACGCGTGTGACCCCGTAGGCTTAAACGTTTCTGGACATGCGTTTATTTGACGTGGTCATTTCCCAACAGGTATCACATATGATAGTTGTTTTCAAAACCCACAAAAAAATGAAAATAAAATGTCGTCAAAAGTATATCATGTAAGATGTCTTATCGAAAAGAAAAAAACACTGATTAGTATACTACAATTATAAATATTAGAACTAGCCGTTTTTAAATATATAATTATTAAAAATGTGGCGACAGTGGACTAGCCAAAGGTTTTTTTTTTTTTTGATTAAATCCTTGTACACGTGGCATTTTTTGGTTGGTTGGTTGTGTCAGGGGCGCCGGGGGCGCCATTCGGCGCCAAACGGTGGATTAGTTTGTTAAAAACGAAAGTCAACGGATTATTTTGTTAAAATGGGTTGGTAAATGGATCAAATTTGTGATTTTCCCAGGACCAAATCACCCTTAAACTAATCGCAATTTGGGTACCTTAAACATTTTTATTATTTTATTATATTTGTTATAAAATTAAACGAGTGAAGTGTTTTTTATTCCGTGTTAATCACATTAATTAATAACGGATAATTTGGAATGGATGGCACCCCTGACCTCCGTTTGTATGATATGTATCTGCTCTACTAGCAGAAATATCAATGCTGCTATGCCGAACAAATCACATGTCCACAAATTATTCACATATGCTATTGCACAAATTTGAACCCTAAACTTGCCAGTTACACATACAAAGGTTGAGCGTTTGTAGTGGCGGTACCACTTAAGCTATAATTATCATCAATGTAACAACATTACACAATATTACAAACAATGAGTTGACTTCAAATGAGAATGAAAATTTTGGTAAAAATGGATAAATCAATTTCAACCATTCATTTTTCACAAATCTTACTTTCGCCAACGTTTTTAAAAATTAAATATCTCAAAAAAGGCTAAGTAAAACTTTTTAAAAATTGAACTACGAAAATTAGTGTTTTTTCTCTTCGATTAGAAATTCACATAGTATACATTCGACGATTTTATTTTTTCATTTTTTGTGGGTTTTACAAATTTTACAATTTATTATCACATGTGATATTGTGATGTGATAGTTGTTGGTATCACATATGATAGTTGTTTTCAAAACCCACAAAAAAATGAAAACAAAATGTCGTCAAAAGTATATCATGTAAGATGTCTTATCGAAAAGAAAAAAACACTGATTAGTATACTACAATTATAAATATTAGGACTAGCCGTTTTTAAATATATAATTATTAAAAATGTGGCGACAGTGGAGTTTTTAAATATACAATTATAAATATTGTTGTACTCATTTAAAACCTACTATACTTAGGGCTGGCAACCAACCCGTGAACCCGAAACCCGACACGAACCCAACCCGAATATTATAAGGTTAGGGTCGGTGTTTTTGAGGCGCCAACCCGTCAACCCGAAACCCGCCAACTCGATATTTTTTTGGGTCAGGTCTGGGTCAGCAAATGCATTTTTGGGTTGAACCCGACAACCCGAAATTCAGTTAATATCATTATAAATTTATTTCAATTTAAATATGACACATAATTTAGACCTTTCCAGTTACTGATTTATAATATTTTTTTTTTGATATCTTTACGTTTTGATATAAGTTAGTGAATTAATGATGTTTTGATGATCAATTCAAATTGATATAATATTTATTTTTATTAATTTTGAAATTTTATAATTATTTATGCTTATAAATGATTAGCTATTTTTTTCAAAAGATTGATCAATGTGACTTAACTGACCCAAAACCGACATGAAAACTCGAAATTAACTTGAAAATTTATTGAATTATTAGCAATTCAGGTTGGGTCGGGGTGGGTTCGGGTTGTCAGGTTTTGGGTTGGGTTGAAATACCCAACCCGATTTTAGAATCAGGTTGGGTTCGGGTTGACCATTTCTGACCCGTCAACCCGAACCCGTTAACCCGACCCCGTCAACCCGACCCAACCCGAATTGTCACCCCTAACTATACTACCCATTTAGCTTTTTTAGAAAAAAAAAAAAAAAAAAAATCTTGTTTTTCCTTCTACAACTCAGGGGGCAAAAGAAAATTTCTTCAAAACCTAAGGGATCGAAATGAAAATAAGCAAAAGCCCGCATCGTCCCCTCTGCAATTCTGCATATATACTTTGGTCAGATTCTGTTTGCAAAACACACAAACTCATACACACATTCACATTCATTTATGGAACTTTACGGTCTCCCCTCTTACATCTTCTACCTACTTTTTACCTTTTATTTTAAAGGTGAAACGGTATGGGCAAGCGACCCGAACCATCATTCGATTGACGGGTTTCAACCAATAAAACTATTCGTATTCGGTGATTCGTATTCGGATACCGGAAACAACCCGAAAGCGCTTGCGAGTTCGTGGAAAACACCATATGGTGATACTTTTCCCGGAAAGCCTAATGGAAGATATTCAGATGGCCGTATACTCACCGATTATCTCGGTATGTTCCGTACACCATTCAATAGTCTTTACTCCATTCCCAAATAATTCCACGTGTCTTGTAACTTTTTAATTATTCTATTTTTTTTTTTTTTTTTGTATTTATATTATTTTTTATGCATTCACCATCATATTTAAACTATCAAATTAGGGTGATGATTCGTACACCACATCTTTTTAGCCGTACACCACCAAATGTGTTTCAGGATGTTGTACCGTATAAAATTGTAAAGCACATTAGTGGTGCATGGCTAAAAAAAGGTGATGTACGAATCACCACCCATCAAATTATCGAATATCAGATAATCTAATCATAAGTACCTAGACCTGTAAACGAACCGAACGAACACGAATGGAGTCTGTTCGTGTTCGTTCATTAAGGTTTTGACGAACAAATGAACGAACACGAACGGATAAGAGAACGGATTTTTTTGTTCATGTTCGTTCATTAAGAAAATTTGTTTGTTCAAGAACGTACACGAACAAACACATAATGTAATGCATTTCTTCGTTAATACCTTAAATAAACCTCAACAAACGTAAACGAACGTATATATACACATCTACACATATATATTATAAAACTTGAAACTTTATAATGCATATTCAGTATTACAAAACGATCAAAATATGAAGATAACCTCATTTTTCTTGCTACGATCATAGGTAGGACCAACATATTTAGTGGAGGTGAGTTTGGAGTGGGGGAAAATATGAGGTAAAAATATCTAGATGTTTAATATTATTAAATGAAAATATATAAATATTTAATAGTATTATATTTTGAATTTAGCTTAAATCAAAATAAGATATACAAATATGTAATAATTTAATTAAACTATTAGTTAATAAACGAACGTTTAACCGAACATTCACGAACATGTTATCGAACGTTCACGAACATAAATGAACGAACGAGACATGTGTTCATGTTCGTTCATATAACGAAGCGAACAAACATAAACGAACTTCCCGCCGAACGGTTCACGAATAGTTCGCCGAACGTTCAGTTCGCTTACAGGCCTATAAGTACTACAATTTTAGTGTACATAGAAACTTTTTAATGGTTCTATTTTTTTTATATTTATTTTATTTTTTATGCATTCACCATCATCAGGGGCGGAGCTAGGATATTTCGTATAGTGGGCAAAAATTTTTTTTTCTTTTATCTATTATTTTGGGGGGGGCAAAACTCTAAAACTGTCACTAATAACCTTAAAAAATTTATTTTTTTCTACAATTCTAGATATTTAGGGGGGCTGACTGCCTCCCATGCCCCCCTCTAGCTCCGCCCCTGACCATCATATTTAAACTATCAAATCATCGAATATCAGATAATCTAATCATAAGTACCACAATTTTAATGTACATAGAAAATTTGATAGTATATTAGTATGATTACATATCCTTCATTTATATGTACTTATATATTTTTATAGTTTTGTTTATGATAGCTCTAAAAACTGTTATCAATAACAACTGATCTTATGGATTAGGGTGTGTTTGACACAACGACTCTTAGTGATTATGTTAGATTGAGCTAAGAGGTTTTAATAATTTCAATAATTTCAACTCACCATCTCTATTTGATAACAAAGATATAGAAGTGATCATTGAAAAAAAATTCTCCAGGAATCATTTAGGGCGTGTTTAGTTACAGAAAAGTTTCTCCATTTTTCTTTTTTCATTTAAAAGATATACGAAGTACTATTCCTTGAAAAAGGAAAACTCCACCCCTTGCAACTAAATAAATTTTAAAAAAGTACTCCGTATATCTTTTAAGTAGCTCATGGTTCTTCTCCTTTTTCAAACTTATAATAAGAATAAGAAAATATATGTAATAAAAAGAATTATAATTTGTTACTCCGTATTACATTTTACGAAGTACAACATACATGATGTTGATAATAGGAGTGGCAATTCGGGTCAGGTCGAGTTGACCCATTCGGGTTATCGGGTTGGCGGGTCAGAAGTAGTCGACCCAAACCCGACCTGATTTTTTAATCGGGTTGAGTATTTCAACCCAACCTAACCCTGACCCAACCCGACCCAACCCAGTTGACCCAATTTTTTAACGAGATCAATATATTTTCGGGTCATTATATGTTAATGGGTCAATTTCGGGTTAAATAGGTTACATGGGTTACTCTCTAAATTTATTAATTCGTCATTAATAAAGATAAAAGTGTATTAAATCCCCAAAAAATCATAGTATTAGCTAGTATGTTCATCAAAATCTAGTAAAAAAATAAAACATTTGATTCATTAAATTAAAATAAAACTTTAGAATTTTTAACCACATTTTTAATTTATTCGAGTCGATTCCATGTCGGATTTCGGGTCGTGTCGGAAATTGTCAGCCCTAATGTGGCCTATGGACAAAAAGAGGTTCAAATGTTTTATTTAAAAATAAAAGTATAAATATTTTATAATTTTAAATTATTTTTTTTATTATTTTCGGGTCATCGGGTTGACCTGATGACCCATCAGGTTACCCGAACCCGACCTGAAAAAAATCAGGTTGTCGGGTTTCGGGTTGGTGGGTCAACGGGTCAAAAAATCATGACCCAACCCACTTATTTTCGAGCCGGTCTCAGATCGTGTTTCGGGTCGTGTCGAAAATTGCCAGCCCTAGTTGATACATACATATGTAATAAACTAATAATCATAATCACTCGCATGCCTTCCTACCTATCCAATTTATGACACAGAAAAGAATCCTATGTCTCCTTTAACACTTGTGAAAATACTGTTTGTGCCAAAAGTTTCCGAATGTTCCAAGTCAAACGAATTATTTTTCAGAAAATGGAATAAAAACTCGATATCCCCATCTAAATCTAAAATAAGAATATTATAGGAATGTGGAAAAAAGTTTTAAAATTTACCTTTTAAAGGCTAACGTTCTGTTTGTTTCGGTGGATATTTTTTTATGAATTTGATATATATCAAAGAAATTGGAAGTACGAAGAATGTGAATTTCATTGAACGAAGAAAATTGATGACTTACAAGTTATATATCAATTCATTCGTGACCAAATCACCCCTCTGAAATAAAATTTTAATTTTAATTTTATAGAATTTTATTAATTTTTGTGAACCGGACGCAAGGTTAAGTGGTGCGATTTTAATATAATATGACTTGTTATGTTTGGTATCGTAGCTTATGAGAACTTATCAGAGCTTAAGCTTATTTTTTTCATAAGCTCAAGCTATAATCTTTGTTTATTTTAGTAGCTTATTGAAAAAACAAGCTCTGAAAAATTAAACTAGATGAACTAGCTTTTTGTAGATCTTATGAAAATTGAAGTTACCAAAATACCCTTTAATTTATAAGTAATTGAGTTTGGTCTCATCCTTTTACGTAAATTTACATTTATAAGCTACAGCTACTCTACCAAACACTTATAAAATACTATAAACTCCGACTTCCAACTCCAACAATAAGCTCTGACTATAAACTTCAAACTCTAGATTGAAGCTACTTTTTACCAAATACACCGTGTATGTCTTGTTGAGTAATTATAATTGGGGTAGATCTAGAAAGTGGAAGAGTGAGTAGTCTAATTTCATTCCATGCCCCACTTTTTGTTTCTGCTTTTACTTTTTTTTTTTTTTTTTATATATAATTAACTGAAATTATCTGTTATGACTTTTTTCTCCTTAATTTTATGTGATCCACACATGTTATGTTGCCATGTTGTGGACTTCTAGGTAGGGGTGTTCGTTTGGATGGATTGGATCAAATCCAATCCATTTATATAAATCCATTTGGATTTTGGTTCTCAAAATGTGAATCTGATCCATCCAAACAAATATCGAATCCAAACCGAACCGAACCGAACCAAATTACTATTTGTATGGATCGGTTTTAACCGTTTGGTTTTCTTGTGGATTGCATGAGTGTATCGTTTTGACTCGTAAGGGTAATGTAATGAGTGATATCAATAGTTACGTATTGTCATGTTGCGTTGAGGGTTTATATAATTTGGATTTAGTGTTTTATATCCAAACTTGAGATTTTAAGTTATATTCAATGATATATATTAACAATTCCAATAATATAATAAGATTTTATGTATAAAAAATAATAAAACAAATATTTAACATACATTTTGATAGATAAACAAGAGTCTTACATAAAAGAATTACATATACACCTACTACTATTCGGTTTATTTGGATAATCCGGTTTTAATAGTAGTAACCAAAACCAATCCAAAAACCGAAATAATAATTTAATTTTTGCCCAATCCGATCTAAAAATCCAAATTGTCCAATCTGAACGGTTCAATCCGAATAGACCATTTAGATCATCCGGTTATATCCGAAATGTACTTCTGGGAGCTGCCACTTATCTTCTTAAAAATGGCACATTAGTAAATTACCACATATTTTCTTTATTTTTTTATATGATCATTTAAATAAATTGCCTTGGTCTTTTACCCTTTAGCTTTTACTCTTTAACATCGTCATTCAATAGACCAATATCATGCAATCCAATTGTTTCCATATGCACACACTTTTGATAATTATACATTTTACACCCTTCAACTTGTATTATCATTTCAAAGAACCCTTAGAATATCATGTGTATCCTTCTTCAAGTTAACTGAAAAAGATGATTTTGATATTTTTTACGGACATAGTAGTAGAGGTGGGGTTAAGTCTTAATTTTCATGTTCATCGTTACATAAAAAGTTAAAAGTTCATAGTCATATAGATTACGACAATTCTAATAATGAACTGCCACCTAACAGTCACTCAAAATGTTTTCTTTCTTTCTGTCCGCAAATACCCAACCGCGTTGCAGGGACGGAGCCAGGATATCCAAGTAGAGGGGGCGAAATAATATTTGTTTTTATTTCTTCTGTAGTTTAGTGGGGGCGAAAATTTTAAAATGTTATTAATACCTTAAAAAAATTTCATTTTTACGTAATTTGAAAATTCTTGTGAGGGCGGCTGCCTACGCTGCTCGCGCCCTGTCTCCGCCCCTGCCGCGTTGTGTGCCCAAAAAATGGTATGCAGGACATCCAAAAGTCAAAAGGATCAACCAACATATCACACAAATTAAGCATATCACCATATGTATTTCACTCGGACAGTTGGGCGTCTAAAGTAGACATTCCATTAAATATGAAGGACTAAAGTGTAAATATTGCTTATTCATTAAGTCAATAAGTCGTAAAGCCTTGACCCCAATTATTTAATTTTATGGTTATAAAACTCAGCACATACTCACTACATGTGGTACAAGTACCCAATGCATGTAAGGACTAGTGAAATTTTATCTTTGTGTGGTGTCAAGGTGCCATTACCCCTAAAAAAGAAAAAGAGAAAGTAGAAAAGCGCTTTTGTGACTGTAAAAAAATTTTAGTGCCACAATGCCCTGTGTCAGCCTTAAATCTGACTTTTCCAACTTGTTATATTTCATCAAAGTTTTTATTCAGGTAACTAACTTTTAAAACATTTACTATGATGATTTAATTAAGGGTGTTGATATATCCACAATCAAAAGTGATAAATCCACCAAAAACATGCATTAACAGGTCGTACTGTACAACCTATTAATGCATGTTTTTGGTGGATTTATCACTTTTGATGGTGGATATATCATTAGCCTTTAATTAAGTTAAAGACCCAATTATTTGACGATGTTGACTTAATTTGTCTAGCATGGCTTTGACTTATAACGTACTCACATGAAAACTGGCTAATCAAGTAATCATAATCTTTAGACTAAATTACAAGGTCAAGTCCTTTGGTTTGTTTTTGCATGTATCGTTTTTATTGGAAAATCGTTTCGGTGGACGTCTACATGGTATGCCATTTTGATCGATGATGTGGTTGCACACTTGCATTACCTGCAGTTTCGATCGATCGTCCTTGTGGTTTGTTGATTTTGACCGAATAAGTACTTGGCGTTTTTTGTCATTTCAAGTGCAAAAGGACTTAATCGATTAAAAATTGCGTACCACAGGAACGTCCACTGAGATGATTTTCAATAGTCAGGATACGTGCAAAAATAACAAACCACAAGCTAGGACGATCCTTGCAAGTAATATATTTTCTCTAATATTAAAACAGTTCGATTGGTTTTTACTTTCTAAAAGAAGTAGGTTACCCGAAGTAAAAATTTGAACAATGCTGGTTATCATTTTATGCAAATTGTCTCCTGTTAAGTTTAAATTGTGAGTCATATGGCATGGGTAATTTAATATCTCAAATACTATGAATTTGCAGCCAAATTTATGGGATTGAAGACTCCATTGCCATATCAGATGAGGAAATTTGGGAAGGACAAGTTGAAGTACGGAATGAACTTTGCTCATGGTGGGACCGGGGTGTTTGACACGGGCAATTTGCAGCCAAACATGACCTCTCAGATTGGGTTTCTTCAGGAACTAATGAACGACTTGGTGTACACAAAGCGTGATTTGGAGTCATCTTTGGCTCTTGTTACCGTATCTGGCAATGATTATGGGAATTACACTTCTTCTGGTGGCTCCGAGCTGGTAACCCATACTTCCTTTAATGTAGTTAGTACAATGATTTCATGACATATATGCTTAATATATAAAGAGACAGATTTGGTTTTGGATAGGGAATGGTATATCTAATGTGGTTTAAAAACGATTGACTTAAACATATCTTTGTTTTTGGTTTTATGAAGTGAAGCCTAACCATCGTAAAATTTTAGTTATGCATATACTAATACTTATTGTAAGTTGCAATTCTTTTATTTATTTTGGAAACTGTTGTATATGTAGGGTCTGCCTGTATTCATAGCAAGTGTTGTAAATCAAATGGCAATAAACTTGAAGGCAATCCACGATTTAGGCATACGACGAGTGTTGGTGAATATGTTACAGCCTTTAGGGTGCCTGCCTCAAAGCACAGTCTTAAATTCATACCAAGAATGCAACGATTCCCAGAATTTGGCAGTCGGTATCCACAACAAATTGTTGCAGCAGGCCGTGTCAAAACTGAACAGTGACACCAAAAATTCTACTTTTCTCGAGCTTGATCTTTATAGCGCCTTTAATACAGTGCTAAAAAACAAAGGAGATTTTACAGGTATTATTAGCTTTTGTATATACTTTTCTCATACTTTATTTACCGAAGATGCACAAACTGGTTGTTAGCCCGGCTATAAAAACAGGGTCCCTTTAGGCCCGGTTGATCTAAAAGCCCATTTAGTCTTGATCGGGCTATATGTTGGTCCCGGGCAAACCATTATTAGCCTTTATAGCAGTTTTCTTATGTTATATACGTACTGTTTAGTCTTGTTTTCAAGTTAAATTGTTGATAACTTGATATAAATATAGATTTTTTTGAATTAGTATTTTATCATAGAGCACAATTGTTTATAAAATAATGGTAATTTTGTTTCAAGACATAATATACTCAGTGACAAATTATTTAGTGTGGTGATATTTCCACCAAACTTTTTGATAGATCCACCACATTTATGCATTCAAAGCTTGTATTGTACAAACTAGTACTACACATTTATGATGGATTTATCATCACCCAATTATTTAATTATGGACCAGTCGGGACTCCTAGGCCCAAATTAGTCCTTTTTTTCAGGTAAGGATAAGAAATTACAGAGTATTAGATATGGGCTTGAGAAACTTCTCTAAGATTGTAACAATTTGTACGTAATTTCATTATGGTGTGTAGTTTCTTGGGTAGTTTTTGTTAGAATTAACTTTTAGGTTCGTTTTGGTCAGAAATATCGTTTAATGTCATTTTAATTCCTATCAGCATGCTAGTTACTATCTACGGAGTACTACGTATATAATGATTTCCTTTTATAGAAAATATTTGTTTGCAAAACTTTGTGCAGCAGTTTAGGAAATTAAGGAACAAAGGTCTGTTATTTCTCTTGGGATTTATGTGATCTACTTTTTTATATCAGGTAACTCGAAGTTTGATACTCCATTAAAGTCGTGTTGCGTGGCTACGAAAAGCGATGCCAGTTGTGCAAGTGTAGATGAAAATGGAAAGCCATTATATGCGGTTTGTAATGACACTGGATCCATGTTCTTCTGGGACACGGTGCACCCAACACAAGCTGGATGGCGAGCCTTGTTTTTTACTCTTCGATCTTCATTGAATCAAATTTATAACTAGAGCTCGTCTTTTGTGTGATTCTTTTGCTTTCTCTGTGCTTTTTCCATTGCTTAGCACAGCCGTATCCCGGGTCCCAGTCTCTAAGGACCCGCTTCGTTGAGATGTGTTTTAGGTCTTTGTAAAATTTAAAATTCAAATGCTACGTTAGGAAATGGAATAATAGAGGAGTTATTGTTGAATATCTACTACTCTTATGAAATTATAGGACCACCAATGATTTTAGAGGCACCGTGAGACATCACAAAGTTGGTCCGATATGAAAAAGAAAAAGTTCTATCACATATAAAACAATTTATTAACCTACCAAATTGTTATAAACTAGTTTAGGACCCGCGAAATTCGTGGAATCGTTCATAGAAAATACTTAAGTTGTCTCATATATATTAAATTATCAATGTATGCTACAGTCAATTAGTCATGTCTTTTTAATTAGTCACGTCTTTTCATTCATTGTAAATTTGTTAAGTTATGCTTGTTAACAGTGATAAATCGTCTGAACAAGTACTCGAACAATGTAAGTTATATTCAAAAAATTAGTGACGACTTTTGGGATATACATTTCAAGAACAATGTAAGTTATATTTAATAAAATCACTAAAGTTACGAGGTTGTTATTATATTTTCAAGAACTTTAACATGCACTTATTTTTTAAATAGATCCACGTATAAACGAAAAAACAAAAGCAAAAAACTTAATATTTTAATATCAGAAGTTCATATTGAAATTTTATTACATTTCTATTGTTAATCATGTAATGTGATCAACCTTGCTTGTATCATAATTATTATCAAAAAAAGCGTTATTAGATAACCATGTAGACCATAGAAAGAAGAAGAAAAAAATGATATCTATAGCCCTATACAAAAGTACAAATTAATCATCACAAAACTTGATTCGCATAGTAATGGCTTGTTAATATCTAAATCGTAAATTACGTAATGAATTAATGTATTCAGAATGCGTCTTTATCATAAATTTAGAATTCAGGTTATTGAGCGATTGAACAGACACTACAAGAAATATGAGAATTTGGGTGGGGGCAAAACGGTGCCAAATGCTTGAAAAACCATGCCAAATATTATTTGGCACGACTTTGGTACAACATTGGTTCTGTCCTAAATACGAGGGTGCCAAATACATTTGGGTCGAAATAAACCCGTGCCAAGAAGGAGGTGTCTCAGAAGTTCAATTTATAACAGATAACCGTGCAGACCATTATAAAAGACTTATTGAAATCGAAATTGAAATTTAAATCATAAATCACGTAATGATTTATTATATACAAAATGTGTCTTTATCATAAATTCAGATTAGGTTTGCCTCATTGATCCAAGAATTGGAAATTAAAAAAAAGTGACCGTATAGGAATTTAGATATGTTGAGTCACTGGTCGCTGACCATGTTGAGTCGCTGGTCACTGACCAACTCAACTTAACACTACTCGATGAAGAAATGAATTGTATCAAAGCTGCTGTTGCTGAAGATTGGTTTCGCTGATCATCATTCATTCTACTCTCAAAGAATTGATATGCTGAGGAAGATTAAAGCTCAACTTTGTGTGTCGATGATCTTGACAGCGAGAGCTCTACATCTTCAAATCAATAAAGGCAAAAGTCACTGCCAGAATAACAGCTAGTCACTGAAGATCTCTAGTTCAAGTCATTCTACAAGAGCATGTTAGCTCGCAGTGAGTGAGGAGGATTACTGCATCTTCAGGGACTATTCAATAAAGCCTCTCAATCATCAAGTACAAAAAGTACTGTACTTATCTATACATCAGCAAGAGTGTTCCAACTTGAAGTATGTCCGAAAGATTACGTGGCAACGAATGATTGGTTTTAAGGTAACAAGATATTTGCGGCAACAGAATTGGGACCCGCAGAATGTCGGTTCATCAGAGTTCAAGCCAATCAAGCAGCGACACGTGTCATTCCAAGATCCTATTTTATAGGCGATATTTTAGGAACTCTTGTAGTATAAATAGTTCAGTGTTTTGTACTGTAGAAGCTAGTCGTTCAATCGTACTTCTCACTTGTGTGTTAGTGATCAGTTTGTCTAGAGTACGTATTGTCGATCCAGCGAGAGAACAGTCAGCATGTTTGTCCACTGCTGTTCTTCTCAACTTGTAATAGATTAGCTAAGTGTTTGAATTGGATTAACTTTGGTTAATCCATTCCGCATTCAACACTTGTGAATTTTATGATCAATACAATTCACCTTTTAAGCTACTATTACTTCTTCACTTTGATATTGTCATATATTTGTATATTCTGTTACTATCGTTTATACTCTGTTTCTGTTAAACAATTTAAAACTAACTAATTAACTAAGTTAAAATCTGAAATAGTTTTAAATTGTATTCAACCCCCCCTTCTACAATTAAACTTTACACTTTGCGATTCCAAATCACTAACTGATAGTGATTCCGGGACTCTCAATTGGTATCAGAGCAGAGTTGGTTTAAATTCAATTAACCAGGTCTGCAATGGAATCAGTAAAGTACAGCTGTGTTGACTCTGATTATCAGAAGGGAAATGGTTCTATAACCAAACCTACAGCTTTTGATCCATCAAGGATTGAAACTTGGATGTCCCGAATGATGATGTTTTTAGACCTAGTCGATGACCGTCTCTGTAATACAATAACCAATGGTCCCTACATTCCAACCACAATTGTTCCTGCTGTCATTGCTACAGCTACTACTCATGCTATACCAGAAATGGTTGTGCCCAAAAGAGAGGAACAATGGACGAATGAGGATAGACGATTGGTTAGACTGGATAAACAAGCTAAAATCTACATAGGCATGGCACTTCCTGATGAAGTGTTCGAATCTATTAGGCTTTGTAGAACTGCTAAAGACATGTGGGACACCCTTAGGAATATATATATTGGAACTCCTGATATTATTCGCTGCAGGGAAGTCAATCTCACTCGCCAGTATGAGCTATTTGCAATGGAACCAAATGAATCTCTGTCTTCTACTTACACCAGATGCCAGTCACTGATGAACAAAATGGAAAAGGCTGGTATAGGTAAGGAACAGAGATTTGTTGTTGAAAAATTCCTGGAGTTGCTGCCAAGGAAGATTTGGGGAACCATTGCCACATGCACTAGACAGAGAAATGATTATTCAATTCTTAATCTAACTCAGGTGTATGGTATTTTGCTCAACTGGGAGCAGTCTGAAAACAAGCTGATCAGAGTGAGCATATTCATGCTACTCTTGGAAGTCAGAAGATATCCGATGCCCTTGTAGCTGAGCTTGATGAAATCGATCAGAGACAGAAATCAAAAGTGTCTAAGAAAAGCTCAAAGTCACTGATAGCTGAAGAAGAATGTGAGGGTACTGAAAAACAGTCGGAGTATGAGTATGATGAGGGTCTGGAGAAGCTGGAAAAGGACATGGCCATGATAGTTGCTAATTTCAGAAGGAACACCAGATCAAAAAGATTCGCTGGTGCTCCATCATCTGATAATTTTCAATCCAAGGGAGAATGCTACAAATTTGGCAAACATGGTCATTTTGCAGCTGATTGTAGATCAAAGTCAATCAACCAAGTCCCTGAACCAGTGCCAGACTTCAGAAATGATAAGTATAACAAGTACAAGGAAAAGTACAAAAAGCTGAAGGCAATGGCTAAATCTGGAAAGAAGAAGGGAAAAGGTTTCGTCGCTGAAGAGAGTTCATTCAGTGACTCTGACTCCTCATCATCAGATGAAGAAGAAGCAATGATTTGTTTAGATAAGGAGTACTGTCTGATGGCTGATGACACTGAACTTCTTGAAGATATCAAAGAAGTCACTCCTAAGTGTTCAGCATCTGAATGGAATCCTGAAACTCTTTACAAGGTACACTGTTTCAAATCAGCTTTAGTTTCTGAAAAAGATAATGTTTTTGAGTCTCTGATAGTTGACTTATCAAATGCTCATGACATTCAGAAAAGACAGAGATGTGAGATCAGTGAGTTAAAATCAAGGCTAAATGATCAAGGTGAAAATGTGTCAAAACTAAAAAGATTAAAACTAGATCTTGATGCACAGACTTATGCAAATCAAGTATGTGTTCAAGAAAAGGTAAAATTTGAAACACAATTTCAACAACTTAAAAAGGTCATGGAATTTTGGTGCAAGTCAAATGATAATGTCAATCAATGCGTCAATAATCAAATTCCAAAACAAGTTAAAGCTATTTTGGGAGGAGATTATGAATATGCTGCATCACTCGCTGACTCAACGAAAGTTGATCCTGTCTTTGATCCCAAGGGAATTTTTTCAGAAACTATTTTTGAACCCATATCAGTCTTCAGTGAGCCAAGACCGAACTATTTTACAAAAAGAAAATTGGTCACTGATGATTCAGATATGACAGAAGGAAGATATGAGATAAACGTTTTGGAAACTGTCAAATCATCAGTAACTTCACATCTCATCAAAACCATCTCTGATAATCAAGTTATTATCAGAAACTTCACTGACACTGTATCAGTCACTGAGAGAACTTCTATCAGTGATCTTAAGTCAAAGATGCAGGAAGTAAAAATCAGCAAGAAAAGTTGTTTGACTGTGTCAGATCAGCAACTTAACACAAGGAAAGTCAAACAGGCTAGTCATGTTAACAAAAAGTGTTATAAATGTGGTGAAAGACAACACTTGTCATCTGAATGCTCAGCTCTACCTGTTTCAAAACATCAAACCATTAGTGAGCATTCAGAAACGATTTATCCAAATCAGTGGAAGCCTAATCCCAGGCTTGGCCATTATGAACCCATCTCTGAATGGGTTCATCGTTTGAACTAAACATATGTCTCTCTCTCGATGAGTATTTATTATGTTTCCATATTATGTTTTATATCATTGATTTCTCTTTTCTATAAGCTGATCTTGTTAGTATTCTAAGTTGTAACTTGATCAGTGAAAGATAATCTAATGATATGATATTTAACTTATATACAGCATAATTTGTACTCATTTTCTTTTAAAAAAATAATATATATATATATATATATATATATATATATATATATATATATATATATATATATATATATATATATATATATATATATATAAATTTTTTTTACAATGTAAGTATTTTTGAATAAAAACCTTGGTTAATATCTACGTCGTGACCACATCTCTCTGATTTATTCAGTATTCTAAGTTGTGTCTGAATCAGGGAGACAAAATCTCAACCAGATAGAAAATCATGTTTATTTCCTCTTAATACTTTTTTTTTTTTTTGTGGATAATCAATTTATTGATTACATACATCAGGGACTCCCTGATTTATCATTTAATGGTGATATATAAATCGACAAACATTCGTTATATTTAATACATTTTGTATTTAATTTAACGGATTTCAAATTAAGTATTCTTTGGTACAACGAAAAAGTCGCGCGCTTCTGACATTCTCTCTCCTACGTCAGCTCACTTTTCTGGCACACCACTCCCATCACCATTAATGCCACCACTCTCAACCATCATAACCCCCTATGCCTATACCATTTCCACCACGACCATCCACGTCGCTGTATTTTCATTCACACGATCATTAGCAAAGCGTACTCTATTTAAACTTACAAATCAGTGACTTGTCACTTTTACGCTTTCCTAATTTTCAAAAACCCTTTGTTTTCAAAAACCCTAAATCAAGTGCGAAAACAAGTTTTCCAATAGGTTCTATAATGTCTAAATCAAAAATTTTCAATAATACATACACAGCCACTACAGAGATTAAAGCTCTTCGAGCCTCTGCAGTAAGTGAAGATTCTGTCATTACAGTTCCAAAATCAAACTATTTGGGTAATCTTTCTTGCCCTAAACCTGAGTATGCGGAGGTAATAAATTTTTTGAAAAACCACTTTATTCTCCCCGCTCTCACGTTATCACCTAGAGAAATGAATCCAGAATGGTTGAGTGAGTTCTGGTATACCTGCACTCACTCAATCGTTAATAGTACTTCACAACTCAATGGTTTCATTGATAACGGAGGTCAAGAAATAATTATTTCTGCACACACCATCCGTACCGTTTTACAACTCCCTGAGCATGATACTTACGACCCACTGCCTGACAAGGATGCTGCCAAAGGAGGCATAGTCAATCTCACTGGGATTGACTGTAAATACACTACGGATAGCAATGGAGATCGTAAGTATTCTACTGTTCATAAATCTAAAATGGATGGTGTGTGGAATGCCCTATTTTCAAATTTTATTCAATCTTTGGGCACAAAAACAGGGAGTTATGATCAATTCAACTCCCTAGAAGCACAGATAAGCTGGTCACTGGTCAACTCCTTAAAAGTTGACTATGCAAGTGTGATCTTTAATGATATTGTTTTAAGAATCAGTGAACCTACCAGAGCAACATATGTTTCCTATCCTAGGTTTCTCTCACTGGTTTTTAAAGATCAGTTCAAAGCCGATGATAGGGTTTCTTTTAAAGGTTTTGAACCCACTCTGATAGGGAAACAAATTTTTAGTAAAGATGTAATTGTGCTTCTCCCTGATTTCATGAAACCAAAGGGGATACTTGCACCCCAGCCTTTACAAACTATACATCCGTCTGCTTCTACCCCCCATCGATCACGTCCCTGATCACACCCCTAGTGACTACTGCTAATCAACCACCAAAACAAAAATCACCAACTGCTCCAAAGAAAATCAAGTTAAAGTCCCTGACATTAAAGGATCAGGGACAGAGTCAGAAATAGACGTCTAAGGACGCCAAGAGTGAAGCAGAGACTGAAATTTCAGTCCCTGCGGGCACCCTTGATAAACCTAAGCCTAAAGCTGCTTCGCTGGACTCACAAAAGTCCAGTGACTCTATAAAGGGAAACCTACAGACAGCTACAATGGCTCAACCCATTGTCAGCAGTGATTCGGGTGCAACCCACACCCCCTTATCGAGTCAACCCATCAGCCACTCATTATTCTCACAAAAGGATAATGTTTTAATCAAAGGGCAAGTGCCATCAGTGAGTGATAACACACTCGTCGCTGATGTCACATCACTGGCTACAGACCCGGGCCAACTCCCATCTAGCACTGCACCAACCGTCAATGTCTCTTTCCAGTCACAGGAAGAGATACGGGTTGCCATCTCTGTATCCAATGATCCATCAGTTAGAACACCAGCTGATGACGTTGAGGATGCCCAACCAATGGATACCTCTTCCTCCTCATCTGATGATGATCTGCACTCTCCACCACCTTATAAATCTTACAAACAGATATTTGCTGAAGATAGCCACACATCCACCTCATCTATCCCACCTACCGTCTCTACAATTCCACCTATCAACATCATCCCACCAGCTACTGATATCACCTCACCAATTCATGAATTAGATAACATATCTATTTCTAGTGACAATGTTTCCAAAGTAGCTGATGATGAACCGCCAACTCCAACAGCTGAAGCACAATCTCAACCACAACCAACACCACCACTCTCTCCTGTTACTCAAAAATCTCCACACACTGATAAAGCTTCAACCTCTACTTCCTCTACAACAGATAAACTGCTACTTGAATATATTGCCTCTTCCCAGCAACAAATTCGAATGCTCACTAAGGATAGAGAGTCTCTGACAGGCCAACTAGCTGATCTCACTAGTAAAATTCTCTCTCTAGCAAAAGTCTATGAACCCATTCCCGACTGGAGCGAGTCGATCAGTGAAAAGGTCAAAACGATTGCTAACGCTGAACTTGATCACTATCGAATTCTGGAAACCCAGGCTAAATCCCTCTCTGAATTCTTCGCCTTCACCAAAGTCAGTCTCCAAACTCATGATAAAGTCATATCCACTCTCACTAAACAGCAATCTGAAATGGCGACTTCTATTGTGGATTATGTCATTCACACCGATAAAGTTATGAGAGAAATTCCAATTATGGTTGCTAATCAGGAAACACTGATCGAAGGCTTAGAAACTATTCATTCAGGTCATAAGGTCATCTACAAAAAACTTAAGGAGATCATTGCACTCGCTAATGATGAAGAGGGGGAGAATGAAGAAGATGATGCTGTGTAACACCCTGAAATTGGGCCTAGTAGAAGCAGGTATTTCTTAAAATTTAAATACGTAAATTTAATTGTTCAAATATGTTTGATTGTGAAATTAATAGGTAAATAAGTCTCAGGAGATATTGTGACTAGTAAAATATTATTTGTTTTAAATAATCTTAGACGACGGTAAAATAAAATAATTTTCTCGCAATTGGTATTTAGGTTCCAGACAATAGATCAAATAAGGGTATGATATTGTACTGTAAAATAAAGGGGTCGGTTTTATTAAAATGGGGAGGCCGATCCATTTTCCCCAATTCTCATTTCTTTGTTAGTTAAAACAAAAAACCTAGAACAAAACCTCAAATCCTTTCAAACCAAATCTTTATATCAAATTGATTGAAGAATTGGAGCTTAAATCCTTAGGCTTATCATCATCTCCATCATCTCCTTGCTTTCTTTTTGTAGGTAAGTTCTTGTTTAACATAAACATTGAATGTTAAGAAAATTTATGAAAAGTGTAAATTGTAGTTAGTTAAGTTGAATTGATGTTGGTATGATGATTGGATTGTGTATTTTCTCTCTTTTCCAACTAGATACATGATTATGTATGTATGTTCTTGAGTTTTGAAGTTAGAATATGAGATTAGTTAGGTATATGTGATTTGAATGATTTGTGTTGATTAGATGAATGAAACTATGTTATTAGAGGTTAATAGATGTTATAGTAGCTAAATATTGGTAAATTTTCGAGTATAAAACTGAGTTTGGTTGATTTGGTGATTTTTGGTTAGAACATGAATAGTGCAGAAATCGCAGGCTTGGAAGACGAGGGAATACGATCGTATTCCAGGGAGTACGTTCGTATTCCTGGGAGTACGGCGTATTCCCAATCGTATTCCAGATCGTACTCCTTAAATAAAGGTCTGATCAAAAACTGAGCTTGTAAATGGTCGGGAATACGGCGTATTCCCTTGAATACGGTCGTATTCCCGGGAGTACGGCGTACTCATGGAACGTATTCACGGGAATACGGCGTACTCAATTGAGTACGATCGTATTCCCATGTTTTGACTGGGCAATTTTCAATTGAGCTTAATTATGTAATTTAGCTTGTACATTTTATTTATATTGCTTAGTATATGCTTGATTGCGGATATTAAGAAAATATAGATTGATTTTGAGATTTATCTGGATTTCTCTTATGTTTCAGAACCGCCGAAGACTCAATAAAGTTAGAATTCTGAGTGAAGACGGGATCGAGACAGGTGAGTGGACTTTGATCTCTCACTATGTTTAGTGATCACTTATGTGGTTACTTCAAGTGTTATTGTTGCATTCTTGTGTTAAGCTTTTTATGAAGGTTAATTAAGTGTTAAGAGATCTATTGATAATTGTGTTAAGAGGTCAACTTGTTGGACGCTTTGTTACATGTTAGTCAACACAAGAGTTGTGAACATGTGTTGTGAATAGAGCTTGTGTTGACTAAAGGTAACAAACCGTTATCGGTTAACCGCTGTATTGGCCTGCAGTTGGTGTAAGTGTCGCTTGGTGGGCCACCGCGGCTGAGGGTGCCACAAGGGCCACCGATCCTCTAGTGATGTTGAGTCAATTGTGTTAATTGTTGTAGACTCATGGTGTTAAACTAAGTGTAGTGTTAGAAATGAGTTAACTCACTTAGCTTCGTGCTAATCCCTCGTTGTTTACTCCTTGCAGGTTAATATATTTTGTTAAGGGCGGGTCTCGGAGTAAATTGAAGGAATGTTCGACAATTATAGAACTATGATGACTTTTGTACTACTTAAATGTTTTGTTAAAGTAACGCCCATCTAATTTGTATAGTTATATAACGAAATACTTATGTAAATGATTATGTATATTTTGGGTTAATCCAGGGTTATATATATAATGGGATATTGCTTCCGCAATGTTTTTTTTTTTTTTTTAAAAAATGTGATTAAAATTAGGGGCGTTATATGCTGAAACTGAAAATGATACCTTCATCATTAACTCTGATCTTGATGAAACTGATGACATCACTGATAAAGATGATGTAGTAGCTTTCCCTGAGTTTCATCCTGATGAACTCATCATGTATGATTACAAAGTCAGGGAATGGGCTGCTGATAGGAATGCTCAGATCAAGGGGGAGTCAGTAAGCTATGAACTGGCTCGATGGAATTGGATGAACAGACAAAATGAAGAAGGTGATGTTTATATGGATGGAGATGATGATGATAATGGTGATGATGGTAATGATGACAATAATGATAATAGTGGTAAGGATGATGATGAAGATAATGATATCATAATGGAAGATCAAGTTGATCAGCAACCTATCTATTCTGTTCTAGTCAAAAGAAAAAGGACCAGCAAGTCTCCTACATCAGGGCCCACTTCATCCAAGCATAAAAAGACAACGTTTTCTGAGGAAGAGATATCAGCTACCATGTACAATCTCAAGTTCATTATGGAGCAACCTGAATCTTCATCAGCAATGCCTCATGCAGATACTGTCATATCTGAGGCTCCATCAGCAACAACAACTCCCCCAGCAACAACAACCTCAACAGTAACAACACAGATCACCCTCTCAATCCCCACAGACACTACACCAACTGAAGCAACAACAACAACAACACATCTCTCTTCACAACCAGAAATCCCAAAACCTAGTTCTTCTGATCCAACTCTCCTTATATCATTTGATTCAACTTTAGAAAGTCTTCATCATGAAGAAACTGAAAAGCAGCGAATAGAAAGAAAAATAAGAATGAGACAGAAGCAGAAGAGGGAGATGCTTTTAAAGTTTCAACCTGAGCAAAATGCAAAAGATGAAGAGGAAAGAAAAAAAAGATTACAAGAACAGGCTGTTAAAGATCGTGAATATATCATGAAGTTAAGTGGAGATGAGGCAATGGCAAGAGAGAGAGAAAGTTTGTTGAAAAAGCAGCAAGAAGAAACTGATTTTATGATGGCTAAGCTGATTCAAGATGTTGAACAATCTGAACTTCAGCGAGAGCTTGATGCTAAAAGTAAGGGGAATGAATCGAAAAAGAAAGGGGGAGTCAGCTCATCAGTGGATAGAATGTGGAATGAGATTGACATGAAGAAATATGCTGCTAGAATGATTGGAAGATCAAACCCTGCTCTTATCACCAAAGTCAATCTGAAAAAGCCAAAGAATAAATCTCAGGCTCAACTACTCATTCACAGAGGACTGGAAACTCAGGCAATTAACCTTGATCAAGTCTGCAAACTACATAGAGAAGAATGGAATGAAATCAGACTTGCTATCAGTCACTCCTCAAGTGCTGCAAAGAATGAAGTTCTGAATGAGATTGACAGGCTATTTAAGAAGATGGTTGATCTGCAGCTACTCAGACCAGAAGACACTGTCATACATGGTGAAGAGATAGTGCAGCCACCAAGCCCAAGGTACAGATCAGGAACCAACAGCATATATCGAATTCCAAACACTGAAAAATTGAATCTGTCAATCCCTGATGGTGTACCAAGAGTGGAAGCAATGAAGTAACTGAAGTGAGAAAGGGCTCGTCTACAGAGACTTTAATGGAGTATTAAGGTTTCAAAGAGAATCAGAACTTGAAAAGATAGACCATGAGCAGCTTGTGCACCTCATCAGATCTGTCAGCATGCTTCCAAAAGATTCTGTAATGAGAAAGGCGATTCTAGAAGAAGGGTTAGCCAGACAGATCAGATACTTGCCATCAATAGATAAATACGAGCTAGCTGATGAGCTTGGCCAATCTCAAACAAGAAGAAATCTGGAACAGTTTGTCATAAGTCTGTAATAGATTAGGTTTATTGTAACTGAAAGTCAGTTGAAATATTTATATTTTGCAGTTCAATAATATCTGATCTTCTGAGAAAACCAAAGTGCAAAAATCAGATAATATCAAAAGAATCCAAAAAGATAAATGAATGGATCACAAGTACAAGTCACTGAATGTTTAAAATCTTAAACACTGACTATAAACTTTTCTCAGCAACTACTTTGTCTAGGGAGCTTCGATCACAATCATTTAGGGGGAGATTGTTGAGTCACTGGTCGCTGACCATGTTGAGTCGTGGTCGCTGACCAACTCAACTTAACACTACTCGATGAAGAAATGAATTGTATCAAAGCTGCTGTTGCTGAAGATTGGTTTCGCTGATCATCATTCATTCTACTCTCAAAGAATTGATATGCTGAGGAAGATTAAATCACAACTTTGTGTGTCGCTGATCTTGACAGCGAGAGCTTTACATCTTCAAATCAATAAAGGCAAAAATCACTGCCAGAATAACAGCTAGTCACTGAAGATCTCTAGTTCAAGTCATTCTACAAGAGCATGTTAGCTCGCAGTGAGTGAGGAGGATTACTGCATCTTCAGGGACTATTCAATAAAGCCTCTCAATCATCAAGTACAAAAATACTGTACTTATCTATACATCAGCAAGAGTGTTCCAACTTGAAGTATGTCCGAAAGATTACGTGGCAACGAATGATTGGTTTTAAGGTAACGAGATATTTGCGGTAACAGAATTGGGACCCGCAGAATGTCGGTTCATCAGAGATCAAGCCAATCAAGCAGCGACACGTGTCATTCCAAGATCCTATTTTATAAGCGATATTTTAGGAACTCTTGTAGTATAAATAGTTCAGTGTTTTGTACTGTAGAAGCTAGTCGTTCAATCGTACTTATCACTTGTATGTCAGTGATTAGTTTGTCTAGAGTACGTATTGTAGATCCAGCGAGAGAACAGTCAGCGTGTTTGTCTGTAACACCTCGCAATTTTAAATGCGATTATGAACGTTAAACACATGCATTATTAGGCTACTTCCCTACTTTGAGTGAATTCACAACACATTTTAGAGATAAGTCTAGCAAAGTCCAACTAGGTAATACGCGTAGTATTATACGATTCGTAATTTTTTATAATTACGCGCAAAACGATTTGAACAAACGCGACAAAAATATACGACTGTTGGTGGACAAAACTATTTGATAATATGAAACTTTTATTTATTAAATATTATGTCGGTAATATTTACAAGTATTTCGTATGGTATGAACAAAGTTCAAACGATTTAAAATATTAAACGCGCAGACAATTAAAACAAAACAAAGTTATAATTTTATAATTCAACTAAATTATATCTATAAATATCTCAAATGAAAATATAATCGAATACGTATTTAAAAAGTAACCAATTAAAATTATATAAACACTTAACGATCGGGTAAACGAACACGGGTCAAATACTACAAACTTGGGACAGAGTCCCCTTCTTTTTGGAACAAAGTCAGCCAAACACCCCCACCACCCCACCACTTTCACTTCTCTTTCTCTCTCTCTACCTCACAACTCTCTCAAACCTCTCTCTAAAAACCTCACAAAACACATAAAAACTACATCAAAAACGCGTTAAATCACCGAACTCCTTTAGTGAAAAACGATCACGGAGTCGAGATCTACACAACCATCTTTCCGGATTTTCACGGCGTTAACTTTGTAAGATCCCGACAATTCTCGAAACTCTTAGATTTCGGTTTTTCCTTTGATATTTCTTGTTTAATATACTTAATATAACATGTTTTAGTGTTCTTAACAACCGAAAATGTCCAAAATCGACCAAAAACTCGTTTTTCCCAATCTGTTCGTCGAACAGTTAGAAGTGTCGCCGTGTGCCAAAAACAGTAGTAGCGACACTAGCTAAGTGTCGCTATGCCTAAGTGCCGCCCTTATAGCGACACTACTTAAGTGTCGCAGAAATACTTAACCAGATCCATTCTAGCGACACTACCTTAGTGACGCCATAATTGAACAAGTGTCGCCTATAACGACACTAACCAAGTGTCGCTACCCAATTAAAAATCAGGAATCTAGCGACACTCACCTAGTGTCGCCTAACTAGTGTCGCCTACAGCGACACTAGACCAGTGTCGCCAAAAACAGAAAACTTGCAACTTATTTTTAAACTAAGTGTCGAACTTACCCGGAAATGAATATTTACATACGACACTATACACGAACTATACAAACATAACAAACACACTTACATTATTGAAATTTTGATTTCAAACTATCACCAACGAGTCGTATACATTTTCACAACAACGAAATACAAACTTAAACGTTTAACAAACACTTTGGACATAACATTGGTTGTACGAACACTAGCATGGATGATTAGCTTAGACATCCACATACTTATTAAGGGCGTTAGGAGATTTCATACTGTACTTGGGCTTAGGTTTGCTAGCACTCGCACGCAACTTAACTCGACAGGTGAGTTCACAGCCCCTACTTTTACTGTTTTAACTGCTTTGAAAAGGGGTGGAAAATATAGTCAAACGCTTTTACATACATGATTGTATACTAGTTTTACTCGAACGATTAGAGTGCATTGAAACTGTTACACAACTAATGTTTATGAAATAACGTTTTCATACGACAAACCATTACAAACGGGATAAACTATACTTGATAAACCGGAGAACGACCGGTACTGTTTTGAAAACGCTGGAGAACGACCAGCAACACCTTTTACTTAACTGATTGAACTATTGAAAAGTCCCTACTGACATGGGCACAAGCAATTGAAAAGTCCCTACTGACATGGGCACAAACTGTTGAAAAGTCCCTACTGACATGGGCACAAGCAATTGAAAAGTCCCTACTGACATGGGCACAAACTGTTGAAAAGTCCCTACTGACATGGGCACAAACTGTTGAAAAGTCACTACTGACATGGGCAAAAGCAATTGAAAAGTCCCTACTGACATGGGCACAAACTGTTGAAAAGTCCCTACTGACATGGGCACAAGCAATTGAAAAGTCCCTACTGACATGGGCACAAACTGTTGAAAAGTCCCTACTGACATGGGCACAAACTGTTGAAAAGCCCCTACTGACATGGGCACTAGATCATGCGAACATGGGTCTACTATTGTTATTAAACTGATGAAGAGCCCCTACTGACATGGGCACTGGGTTCCTACTGACATGGTCCCACCAAACGATTAGGATACTGATATTCCTACGAGATGCAACTATTAGGATAATGATATTCCTACGATAAACTAATAGGATACCTACATTCCTACTATAACTTGAACAATACTTATGGGCAACATCCCAACGAAACATATCTACGATTAGGATACGTGTATTCCTACAGAACATACTTGAAAATAGGATACTGCTTTCCTACAACTATTAGGATACGAACTTTCCTACAAACAACTATTGGGAAACGTATTTGGTTTTACGAACTGCACTTTTGGGTGACATCCCAACAACACTGTACTTTTGGGTGACATCCCAACGATATGTTATAAACAACCGTGGTTTATCAAAACTGAACTTGTAAACATAAAACCTGTGAATTCACTCAACCTCGTTGTTGACTTTTACTATGTTTTTCAGGGAATTAGCTGCGCACGTAAGAACTGCCTGCACATATGGATTATAGGCGACCCACGAAGGAATAGGATGCCAACTTTTGACAACTGGATTTCTTTTGTATAACTAAAACTGTTTAGTCATATTTACGAAATCTACTTTTGTAAACTTAACAACTTTCATACGATTTGATGAATCGTAAACTTTGTAATCATTATATTTGGCATCTTAATATATATGTTCTGTTGTAATCATATGCTCTGATACGTATGCATGTACAATGTTGACGTGGCACCCCCATGCTTAACCAAATGCTTCCGCTAAACAAAACCGACGAATTTGGGGGTGTTACAGATTGGTATCAGAGCCATTGGTTATAGCGAACTAGGAAACTTTAGGTGACTTAGAGACCTAGAGACCTAGACTATAACCTTGGCTAGAGCGCACATGCATACACACATTTGCATACGACTAAACTATCGTTGCGACACATCGACATGCGTGATCTATTTATCGAACCTTACTACGTCTGATTCGTCATTCTCACTCTGATCTCATATGAACCTGAACGTATTAAACGGTTGATGAAAAGAAGTATGTATTTAGCATCATATAATGACGCCTGGCCAACGTGATTATATTATACTGAGTACATATAGGTGTTTCATAGTCGTAAGATACGTGATGGGAATTCTTCTCGTTGTCTGGTAACATAGTTATGTGAAACATCATTTTTCACATTTCTCACTTTGGCGTTGGCTACTATTTGAACTACTACTCAGTCATGTTTGACAACTATTCGGTCGTGTTGACCACTGTGCGAACGAACTCTTACTCTTTAACGGATCGAACGAACTTATACTAAACGCTTAACGAATGAGACCGATGACTCACCAATCGAATGAACGGAGGGAACAACGAGGATCTTATACGTATTGGAGATCCCGAACCATATAAACACCACGCAAACGAAACATGGTAGCGTGCTACTACACAATAATTGAGACGGAATCTCACACAATCACTTGAGTGATCGAACCTAATCTTGCGAAACGAATCACGAGTAGCAAACTTTATCAAATCAAAAACCTATGAACTACATTTTGAAATATTCATTTTTCAAACGACTATACTGGAAGGTTTTTCCTATTAATTGTTTACTAGAATGATTTTTCTAAACGAACACGAATTGAAGTATTACAACAAACGACATATCAGATTTTTGACGAAGTTTTCCTAACAAAATACCTAACGAGGAATTTCTCAAACGATTCATGATGGACGAGGTCCAACAGTTTATACCTGACATAAATTTATTTCTTGATCACGAATTGATCACTATTTTGACCGAATGTCAATGATTTACACATAACTGTTTATAAATAAACAACGAATGAACTGCAGTAAATATTATCAACTGTTTCCAAACAAACGTTTTGTCATGATTTGACCACAACTTGAACATTTTGAATCATCAACTGTTTTGACAACTGTTTATCATTTCGAATTACATCCGCAACATTTACGCGCCCGGACGCACGTACATCCTCAGAACAAAGGATACACAACAGGATCCCTACGCTAACATTGGTACGTTTTAGCAAACTATTTCGCTTTAACGTTACACTATTCGAATGTCGATTCGGGCTTAACGCATGGTGTAACATCCTCAAAATGCACCTAGTTGTTTTATATTATTTCCTAGAATATTTAAATTATTATTTAATGTGTTTGGAAATAATATTGTTTGAACTAGTTGAAATTAATTGGAATAGGAGTCAAATATTTCAATGTGACAGGTAAATTATTAATTGTTTTAAATTAATAAAGTTGTCGGTACAATAAAATATTTGGACTCGCAAATGGTTTTCGGGTTCCAGACAATAGATTGAGATGGGGTATTAAATTATACCCGTATAATTGAAGGCGGTTTAGTTGAACCGACTATATATTTCACTTTCCTATTTTGGAAAGTTCATTTCTTTGAAAACCTAGAACCAAAAATCAAGAAAACTTAAAGATTGAAACAAGTGAAGCTGTGATCTTGATTCTAGTTTCATCATCATCTACATCTCATCATCGTTATCATCATCAAAACCAAGTGAGTTGATTTTTGAGTTTCATAAAATGGGTTTTGAGTGATTGAACCAAATTAAAGCTTGTTATGTTGCTATTTGGTGTTAATAGGTGTTGTTTGATGTCACTTGAAGCATTAGAAACCATAGAAATCAAGTTTCTTGAGTTTTGGTGAGTTTTGGGTCGAAAATCATATTACAGCAGCGAAAATCGCAGGTTTCAGTTCGTCCAACGAGGCGAGTTGAGTTCTTGCGAGGCGAGTTGAACTGGCGAAGCGAGTTGAGTTTCGTTGTGCGAACCGAGATGGTTTGCGAGCCGAAAATTGCGAACCGACCAAAAACTGCGAAGCGAATCGATTTTTCTGCGAACCGAGTTGACCTGCGAGTTGAGATCACTGCGAACCGAGAATTTCGTTTCGCAAATTTTAAAAGTGCATAAGTGTAAAAATGCTTGCACCTTTAGTGACTAAATGATTTACAAATTTTTCATTAACCCGGATTGAGCTGAAATTCGCATGGTCACTCGGAAACGGCACAATAATCAAAGCTATATACTAATAGCCTAGTCAGTTTTTGGCCATTCGGGGTCATCTAGGGGTCCAAAATGGCATTTTACAGTTTTTGAACCTTATTTCGGGACTTTTTGATTATGTTCCGAATTGGACTTTTGTTTCCTGTGATATTAGGGATCACCTGAATCATGTAAATATGTTATGATGACATTTGAGAACTAAGTAATAAAGTTGTTGATCTTATAACCTAGTGATAAATGGTTATTAGCAAACTAGTCTGGATGATACTCTTATAACCTTGTAATTGATACTTATGTATTTGAAGTATGTTATGTGATTATAACATAAGATTATTGTTATTAATGAGTTACTAACTCATTGTTTATCTGATTGTATTCTCAGATATGAAGAAGGCTCAGTAACATTAGACTTCTGAGCTTGCAGCTGAGGTATTCGGTGAGTGGATCTATAACCTCAGTGTGATTTAGTTGTAACAGGTTTGGTTACAACAAGTAACGTATTATTACTGTTGTTAATTGCCATGATGATTATGGTTAGTAGTAATAATACTGTTGATAGACTATTTAGTCTGATATGTTGACCTGATTGACTATGTAATCACATGATATATTTGGCCTTCGGGCATCAGACTTGAGGTCAACGCGATAGTTGGGTTTGGTTACTATTGTAATACGACAGGAATTTCCTTGTACTCATCGTTAATAGGAAATTAGGTCGTATGAGATTAGTACTAAACTATCGGTCTCGTCCGTTATGGCCATACGGATATGTACGTTAAGTGTTCTTGGCTGAAGGTTTTCCCCAAGAGCCACCGATCCTCATTTTAAGTTATGATATTGAGATGTTATCTCATTGAAATAGAATTGTATGTTCTTGGCTGAAGGTTTCCCCAAGGACTATAGAAACTCTGTGACCTTGTTTAATTACGATACTTGACTGTGAACAGAGTTGTTATGCTAAGTTGGATTGTTGTTATATGTTCATTCACTTAGCTTTATGCTAACCCCACCACAGTCCTTCTTGCAGGTTATTGTGTAGATACAATGGGTGGGCAAGAAGATTGTTGATTGGATGGAATGTTTGACCAGATGTAAACTCTGATATTGGTTTAATAACCAAAAGTTATGTTTTGAATTTTATATAACACCCAGTTGATTATAATATGTTTTGAAATATTATGAGTTTCATTATATTCTAGTTAAATAATGTGATTTGATATACGCTTCCGAAGTAAAATACGTTTAAATACTGTATTGAAATGAAGGGGTGTTATACATGGTAAACTTTTGACCACGTAACGAAACACACAACTTATTGAACTATGCCACGAGCATACTTAAACTGTTTGAACTTTCATGGCAACTCAGAACGCCACATAAACTACTACTACTGCCGAAACATACTAAACTATACCGCGAGTATACTTGAAACGTTAGAAATTTTTCATAGCAACGTCGAGCGCTACACCATTGATAACACCTTTTCGGAAACATTTCGCAACTGGCGTTCCGACTTGATTCTAAATCTCGGGACGAGATTTCTCTAACGAGGGGAGAATGTAACACCTCGCAATTTTAAACGCGATTATGAACGTTAAACACATGCATTATTAGGCTAATTCCCTACTTTGAGTGAGTTCACAACACATTTTAGAGATAAGTCTAGCAAAGTCCAACTAGGTAATACGCGTAGTATTATACGATTCGTAATTTTTTATAATTACGCGCAAAACGATTTGAACAAACGCGACAAAAATATACGACTGTTGGTGGACAAAACTATTTGATAATATGAAACTTTTATTTATTAAATATTATGTCGGTAATATTTACAAGTATTTCGTATGGTACGAACAAAGTTCAAACGATTTAAAATATTAAACGCGCAGACAATTAAAACAAAACAAAGTTATAATTTTATAATTCAACTAAATTATATCTATAAATATCTCAAATGAAAATATAATCGAATACGTATTTAAAAAGTTACCAATTAAAATTATATAAACACTTAACGATCGGGTAAACGAACACGGGTCAAATACTACAAACTTGGGACTGAGTCCCCTCCTTTTTGGAACAAAGTCAGCCAAACACCCCCACCACCCCACCACTTTCACTTCTCTTTCTCTCTCTCTACCTCACAACTCTCTCAAACCTCTCTCTAAAAACCTCACAAAACACATAAAAACTACATCAAAAACGCGTTAAATCACCGAACTCCTTTAGTGAAAAACGATCACGGAGTCGAGATCTACACAACCATCTTTCCGGATTTTCACGGCGTTAACTTTGTAAGATCCCGACAATTCTCGAAACTCTTAGATTTCGGTTTTTCCTTTGATATTTCTTGTTTAATATACTTAATATAACATGTTTTAGTGTTCTTAACAACCGAAAATGTCCAAAATCGACCAAAAACTCGTTTTTCCCAATCTGTTCGTCGAACAGTTAGAAGTGTCGCCGTGTGCCAAAAACAGTAGTAGCGACACTAGCTAAGTGTCGCTATGCCTAAGTGCCGCCCTTATAGCGACACTACTTAAGTGTCGCTGAAATACTTAACCAGATCCATTCTAGCGACACTACCTTAGTGACGCCATAATTGAACAAGTGTCGCCTATAGCGACACTAACCAAGTGTCGCTACCCAATTAAAAATCAGGAATCTAGCGACACTCACCTAGTGTTGCCTAACTAGTGTCGCCTATAGCGACACTAGACCAGTGTCGCCAAAAACAGAGAACTTGCAACTTATTTTTAAACTAAGTGTCGAACTTACCCGGAAATGAATATTTACATACGACACTATACACGAACTATACAAACATAACAAACACACTTACATTATTGAAATTTTGATTTCAAACTATCACCAACGAGTCGTATACATTTTCACAACAACGAAATACAAACTTAAACGTTTAACAAACACTTTGGACATAACATTGGTTGTACGAACACTAGCATGGATGATTAGCTTAGACATCCACATACTTATTAAGGGCGTTAGGAGATTTCATACTGTACTTGGGCTTAGGTTTGCTAGCACTCGCACGCAACTTAACTCGACAGGTGAGTTCACAGCCCCTACTTTTACTATTTTAACTGCTTTGAAAAGGGGTGGAAAACATAATCAAACGCTTTTACATACATGATTGTATACTGGTTTTACTCGAACGATTAGAGTGCATTGAAACTGTTAAACTGTTACACAACTAATGTTTATGAAATAACGTTTTCATACGACAAACCATTACAAACGGGATAAACTATACTTGATAAACCGGAGAACGACCGGTACTGTTTTGAAAACGCTGGAGAACGACCAGCAACACCTTTTACTTAACTGATTGAACTATTGAAAAGTCCCTACCGACATGGGCACAAGCAATTGAAAAGTCCCTACTGACATGGGCACAAACTGTTGAAAAGTCCCTACTGACATGGGCACAAGCAATTGAAAAGTCCTTACTGACATGGGCACAAACTGTTGAAAAGTCCCTACTGATATGGGCACAAGCAATTGAAAAGTCCCTACTGACATGGGCACAAACTGTTGAAAAGTCCCTACTGACATGGGCACAAGCAATTGAAAAGTCCCTACTGACATGGGCACAAACTGTTGAAAAGTCCCTACTGACATGGGCACAAACTGTTGAAAAGCCCCTACTGACATGGGCACTAGATCCTGCGAACATGGGTCTACTATTGTTATTAAACTGATGAAGAGCCCCTACTGACATGGGCACTGGGTTCCTACTGACATGGTCCCACCAAACGATTAGGATACTGATATTCCTACGAGATGCAACTATTAGGATACTGATATTCCTACGATAAACTAATAGGATACCTACATTCCTACTATAACTTGAACAATACTTATGGGCAACATCCCAACGAAACATATCTACGATTAGGATACGTGTATTCCTACAGAACATACTTGAAAATAGGATACTGCTTTCCTACAACTATTAGGATACGAACTTTCCTACAAACAACTATTGGAAAACGTATTTGGTTTTACGAACTGCACTTTTGGGTGACATCCCAACAACACTGTACTTTTGGGTGACATCCCAACGATATGTTATAAACAACCATGGTTTATCAAAACTGAACTTGTAAACATAAAACCTGTGAATTCACTCAACCTCGTTGTTGACTTTTACTATGTTTTTCAGGGAATTAGCTGCGCACGTAAGAACTGCCTGCACATATGGATTATAGGCGACCCACGAAGGAATAGGATGCCAACTTTTGACAACTGGATTTCTTTTGTATAACTAAAACTGTTTAGTCATATTTACGAAATATACTTTTGTAAACTTAACAACTTTTATACGATTTGATGAATCGTAAACTTTGTAATCATTATATTTGGCATCTTAATATATATGTTCTGTTGTAATCATATGCTCTGATACGTATGCATGTACAATGTTGACGTGGCACCCCCATGCTTAACCAAATGCTTCCGCTAAACAAAACCGACGAATTTGGGGGTGTTACATTGTCCACTGTTGTTCTACTCAACTTGTAATAGATTAGCTAAGTGTTTGAATTGGATTAACTTTGGTTAATCTATTCCGCATTCAACACTTGTGAATTTTATGATCAATACAATTCACCTTTTAAGCTAGTATTACTTCTTCACTTTGATATTGTCATATATTTGAATATTCTGTTACTATCGTTTATACTCTGTTTCTGTTAAACAATTTAAAACTAACTAATTAACTAAGTTAAAATCTGAAATAGTTTTAAATTGTATTCAACCCCTCCTTCTACAATTAAACTTTACACTTTGCGATTCCAAATCACTAACTGATAGTGATTTCGGGACTCTCAAGATCACTGAGTGATGGAATGAAGCCATGGATTTTTTGAAATTGAAAAATAACATATTTTGGCTTTTTTCCAGGAAAAAAAAAAAGAAATTGAAGGAGAAGTTTGAATTATGCAAAAAATAATGAAGTAGTTATTAAATTGAAGTTTTCATAAAATATTTGAAGGGGTGATACACAATTAAGGAAAAAAATACAAGATATATATGGTAAATATATAAAGGTGTATATTGTAAATTTAAAAGGGGTATATTAGTCTTTTAAATACATAAAAATGGGATTAGGTATGTCCTTAATTAAATTAAGGGTTAAATTTCTATTATTGATCATCATATAATGACTATTATATTTTCATGATTTTTCTTATAATGTATAAAATAGATAGATAGATATACTAAAATAATAGTGCCATTATCTTATATAATTAGTTAATAAAACTAAATGTTTACATTCTATCAAAAAGTGTTAGTTCTTGAGGATTATCTTATAATTAACATTTATTTAATCCCGGTTATTATCATTGTTAACCTGTTTTTGTGACACTTTAGATTGCAATTATAACTTCAACGATTTAAGTTTTAAAAACTTCTTCCATGACATTGTAAATAATTACGTACACATTAGGAAAAATTTAACAAGTTTTATTTTGAGTCGATCTTAAACATTTTATTCGTTAAACCTGAAATACAAAAACAAATTCCCAATTTGCTTCGCTTTCATATACATGCGTCCAACTTGATGCATACACCATTTTACGCATCAACAACTTTTCTTGCATTAACTTGAAGCCATACACATTTCTGTTCAAGACCTCAATAACTTTCTCGTGTCGTTAACCAAACTCTAATGCAAGATGAGTCATGTAGTCCGTTTGAGCCAACGACCTATAATTGAATCGCGGTTCATTTTAGTAAACATAACTTTTGAGAAAAGATACAAAACTTCAGATAACCGTCGAGTTATGGTGATGGAACAAAAAAAAAGCATATATGACGACCACCCGTGTGACATAATCACTACAAGAAAAATGACTTTTCGCGACGAAGACTTTTTGCGAGGACAAAATGTCGTCGCTAAAAAGTGCTAAACGACAAAAAAAATCTGCTTTTTGCCCGGGGCCACCTACTTTTTGACTTTTTTTTCCGCGAGGACTCTTTGGCGACGACATGTCCTCGCAAAGTTTTTTTATTTTATTTTTGATTTTTTTCATTTTGGCTCCAAAAAAAAATTACTTCCCGCGCATTTTTGGCGACGACTTTTAGCGACGACATGTCCTCGCAAAGTTATTTTATTTTATTTTTTATTTTTTCGTTTTGGCTCCAAAAAAATTTACTTCCCGCGCACTTTTGGCGACGACCTTTGGCGACGACATGTCCTCGCTATGTTTTTTATTTATTTTTTATTTTTTCCATTTTGGCGTTAAAATATTTACTTCCCGCGCACTTTTTGGTGACGGCTTTTGGCGACGACATGTCCTCGCTAAGTTTTTTTGGCGACGCCAACGATAAACCATAAGGCATTTGCACTATGGGTTTAGGCATTAACCGTGCTCAAACATTCGAATGAGCGAGATAAACCTTAAGGCGTTTACACATTGGGCTTAGGATCTAAACCTATTTGAACATTCGAATGATCAGGATAAACCTAAGGAGTTTACACTATGGGTTTAGGCGTTAACCGTGCTCGAACATTCGAATGAGAGAGATAAACCTTAAGGTGTTTACACAATGGACTTAGGATTTAAACCTATTTGAACATTCGAATGATCGGGATAAACCTAAGGAGTTTACACTATGGGTTTAGGCGTTAACCTTGTTTGAACATTTGAATGATAGAGATAAACCTTAAGGCGTTTACACCATGGGTTTAGGCTTTAACCTCATTCGAACATTTGAATGATTGGGATAAACCCTAAGGCGTTTACACCTTGGGTTTAGACGTTAACCCTATTCAAACGATCGGGATAAACCGTAATGCGTTAACACTATGGGTTTAGGTGTTAACCTTATTCAAACATATAAATGATCGGAATAAACCCTAAGGCGTTTACACCATGGGTTTAGGCGTTAACCCTATTTGAACATTCGAATGATCGGATAAACCCTAAGGCGTTTACACTATGGATTTAGGCGTTAACCGTGCTCGAACATTCGAATGAGCGAGATAAACCTTAAGGCGTTTACACCATGGGTTTAGGCTTTAAACCTATTCGAACATTCGAATGATTAGATAAACCCTAAGGCGTTTACACTATGGGTTTATGCGTTAACCCTATTCGAGCATTTGAATGATCGGGATAAACCGTAATGCGTTAACACTATAGGTTTAGGTGTTAACCTTATTCAAACATATGAATGATCAGGATAAACCCTAAGGCGTTTACACTACGGGGGTCCGGGGGCAGCGGCCCTGGTAGCAGGGTCCAAGGGGCAGAGCCCCTGGCTGGGGTCGAGTTAAAATGCATCCGAATGGGTTAACATTGCTTTATTAAAATGCATCGGTAATCTAAATTCGAAATAAAAACCCGGTTTTTATTTAGACCAAAAACCCGGTTTTAGGTGGTTTGTTAACAAATAATAAATGTCGATGCCCATGTGAGGATTGTGATAACAAATAATAAATATAAGTAAATAATACATAGATTATAAATACAAATTGAAACGGTGACAACTCGTCATTTGTAAAATTCGCTTACCTAACTTGATTACATATTGAAAGTTTGATACCTTAAATAAAAAAAAATTATGGTTACAAAGGTAATAAAAGTTAGAAGCAAGGATTGAACCTACGACCACCTAATTAAACACAAGCTAAATTAACCACTACACTAATCAAACATTTTTGTTTAAAAAGTGTATAAGATTTAATATATACTATACTAGCTACTGAAAATATTAACATTCCCACCAACAAAAAAAAATTGGCGGTCCATATTTTCCCCAAAAAATCAAATTACCCACCAAAACCCTATCTATCTCTCTCGTTCAATCCTTCCGCTCGACACCACAACACCCTACCTCCGCTACCCACGCCGCCTCACTCCATCTCCATCATCTATCTCTCTCTCGTTCAATCGCATCCACCCGGTACTGTTTTTTTTCTTTTCTTCTGAGATTAATTTTAATTAATTTGTGATAATGATTATTGTTTTGTGATACTAATTTGTGATACTGGCTAAATATGAATCAAACAACAATGTATAATACCCGTAATACATTGACTGATTGACATCAAGGCTTTCAATTTCATATTTAATGTCTTATTTTTGCATCCTAAAATAATGTTTTTATGTATAAAATGAACCATTCACAAAACAAACTCTAGAAGAAAAATGAGTCTGATTTTGTTAATACGATAAGTCAAAGTTCTTTTAGGTTAGTATGTGTGTTTCTATCCGTGATAAGCTTTTAGTTATTGAAGTTTTTGTAGAATAATATGAGCGGACCTTTCATTGGATTTATGTTTTGAACTACAACATTAATAACAGAGCTTGCATTTTGGGGAAGAAAGTTAATCACTGTTGTTTGATCATTTTATGCACAGTAGTTTTGTACTTATCCTTCTATTACTCTTTCAAATCATATTTATTATTTTTAACTCAATTCTTTGGGTTGCAAGCCATGATCATAAACATGAGATCTTCATATCATGCCAGTATGTTATACTATTACTTTGACAATTATAATTCACCACTCTTACATGATTTTAACTTCCTAAAAATTTATCTATTGTATAATGATTTGGGCTATGAAAACTCCCTTCTTGGTTTTGTAGTTTGACACCATTATGATCTATAGAAGTTAAGTTTTTTATTGTCATTCATATCATACAAACTAAAAGATATACATTTTTAGCTGTTTTATTCACTCTGTAATGATAAAATATAATCATTAGTGTATCTGTATGGAGCAATCAGGACCACAAAGATCAAAGATCTACAATGGGTAATCTTACTTGGTGTTAATTATTTTCTACAAATATCAGGTTCTTAGTATAATTAATCTTCTTATTTAGTTTGTGTTTGATATTGACATAATCTGCCAATATAATTCATGACTCATTACTTATTTGGTGTATCAGTACATGCACACCAAGTCATTATTTCTAATCATATGCAGTCGTAATCGTACGTTGTGAACACAGAACTTTTGATTTACCAATATGAAGTACTATGTCAGTTGGGATATCTTCAAGGAAAATTACACCGAAACAAACAAAAAGTGTCGATTTGAATGCTAAAAGTCCGTAGCATGCACTTTTGGTATAAGTTGTTAGGTAACGTAAATAATAGTTGATCGGACTGCCATTGATGATCAGTTATGTCCATTTAATTGACGATGGATCCGAAGGTGTCCTCAAATATACATATCATTTAAATTTAAATTATCGATCAGTCATTCTCCTTTTTCTACTTGTACTCCATTTACCCACTTTAAGCCCATATATGCATGTCGGTTAGCATTATATTTCTTAGAGGTTATTGCTAGCTGTTTATTTGGATATCAATTTGCAATGTTCATGTTTTTCCTTGTTTTCCTGACATCATTCATCTCATTGTTGTGCTTATTGGTCTTTGGCGCTTATGAATCTTTGTAAGTTCTTATTTTTGGTTTTCTATTTTGTATATGTATAGTATATGTATATGTGTAGCTTCTAACTAGTTTTATTAAGTTAGGTTGATTCTGCTATATGTATGTATAGTATAGTATATGTATATGTATAGTATATGTTTAGTTTTTATGTATGATAATAACCTTGCTTATGTATATATGTTGACGTGGTTTATTTTGTTAATTTTGTAAGGTTTGTTTCTTCGACCGCCACTGTCGCTGTCGCTGCCTACTGCCAGTGCTTCTATACTTCTTTCTCTCTTTCTTTCTTCCTCTGTCTATTTCTTCTATATTTCTGGTAAGCTTCTATACTTCTTTCTCTCTTTCTTATTGCATTCTTAGATACACATAGTTATTCTCATGTACTGCTTATTGCATTCTTACAAACCACACAACACCATTCTTAACCATTTTATGACATCAACAGTGTACCACAAGATTCTCACTACAATTTGAATTAGACTATAAAATTCCGCAGTTATGCCAATTAATAAGAGTTGGACTAAGGTTAGAAACCGTCTTTCTAATGAGTTCACAACTGGTCTTGATGCATTCATTGAGAGGTGTAAGAACCATTTGAGTAAAGACGGTCAATGTCGTTGCCCATGTGAAAAATGTGATAACCATAGATGGGGTACACTCGATACTGTTTATAGTCACATACAGCGTCATGGGTTTAGCAGAAACTACACTACGTGGTGGTATCACGGTGAGCATTTACATCCGCCACTAGTGTATGAGACAAATGACACAGAAGATGAGATGGTCGATTTCCTCAACGATGTTTTCAACAATGTTCATCAGGAGAATACTTGCAATGAACCCAATACGAATAGTGCCGAGACAAGTAATGAACCAAATGAAGGTCCGCGTGTGATTGGGAATGACGATATGGATAAATTATTTGAATTGGCCGAAACTGAACTATATCCTGGTTGCACCTGGACGTCTGTATTGAACTTTTTGTCAAAGTTATCGCACATGAAGGTCTTGAATAAATGGACAGATAGTTCATTTGACCAATTGTTAGCATTACTCAAGTTTGCATTTCCAAAAGGCAACAAAATTCCATCGTCACACTATGAAGCTAAAAAGATGATGAAAAAGATCGGGTTAGGATACGAATCGATCCATGCTTGTAAGAATGACTGTTGTTTATTTTGGAAGGAGAACGAAAACTTCCAGAGTTGTCCAATATGTGGTGAGAGTAGATGGAAAGACAACAATACACCGGGGAAGAAAGTTGCTAACAAGGTGCTGCGTTACTTTCCTTTGACTCCAAGATTAAAGCGTATGTATAGCTCTAGGCACACTGCAAAGAATATGACTTGTCATGCTACTGGACAGTGTACGGAAGATGGTAAGATGCGTCACCCGGTTGATGGTACATCGTGGAAAGATTTTGATAAAAATTTTCCAGATTTTGCAACAGAAACTAGAAACATCCGATTAGGGTTGGCTGCTGATGGTTTCAATCGTATGGCAACATGAGTTTATCTTACAGCATGTGGCCTGTCATATTAACAACATACAATCCACCCCCATGGTTATGTATGAAAGAGTCTGCTTTCATGTTGACTTTGTTAATTCCGGGCCCTAAATCACCAGGGAAGGACATCGATGTTTTCTTGCGGCCGCTGGTTGATGAGTTGAAGACTTTATGGTGTGACGGAGTACAGACCCGAGACGCTGCTACAAACACTTTCTTCACAATGCGTGCAATGCTTTTATGGACCATCAATGACTTTCCTGCTCGTAGTAGTTTGTCTGGTTGGAGTGGTCAAGGATACAAAGCATGCCCAACATGTAATGAGGATACTCCATCTACTCGTGTCATTGGGAAAACCGCTTATGTTGGTCATAGAAGATTCCTGACTTCGAATCATGCTTGGCGGAATAACTTGTTGTTTAATGGTAAGATCGAGAAGATAAAACCTCCTAGAAAATTCAGCAATGATGCAATCTTGCAACAACTTGATCAATTGCCATTACGTATTCCGGGGAAACATCCGAGTTTCGGAGGTGTAAAGAGAAAACGTGATGCAACTGAGTCGAATTGGAGTAAACGTTCCATTTTCTTCGAGCTTGAGTATTGGTCTTCTCTTCAGCTAAAACACAATTTGGATGTCATGCATATTGAAAAAAATGTGTGTGAGAGTTTGTTGGGAACCTTATTAATGAACGATAAATCCAAAGATACTAACAATGCAAGAGTTGACTTGAAGAATCTGGAAATTCGAGAAGAGTTGTGGCTCCAAGCTAAAGGAAACGGGAAGTCATTAAAGCCTCAACCCCGGTACTCGTTCACCATTGAGGACCGGCGACGTTTTTGTCAATTCATTAAAGGAGTTAAACTACCTGATGGATTTGGATCAAACTTTAAGCGGAAAGTGATCGATAATGAGAGCAACATAACGGGCATGAAGTCTCATGATTGTCATTTAATGATGCAACGGTTGCTTCCGGTTGGAGTTAAAGGGTACTTGGACCCAACTATTTCAACACCAATAGTCGAGCTATGCGCATTCTTCAAGCAAATTTGTGCTCGAAATTTGATGGAGTCTGACATGATGAAAGCTGAACAACAGTTGATCAATATTTTGTGTCATTTGGAGATGATATTTCCTCCGGCTTTTTTTGACATAATGGTTCATTTGGTTATGCATTTACCCGAGGAGGCTGTTCAAGGTGGGCCTGTTTACATGAGGTGGATGTATCCGTTTGAAAGATACATGAAGAAGTTAAAAAATTATGTCAGAAACAAAGCTATGCCCGAAGGTTCTATAGCGGAGGGGTATATTGCAGACGAAGCCTTAACTTTTTGCTCAATGTATCTTCGGGGTGTACAGACGAGATTTAATCGTCCGGACAGGAATGAGGACGCTCCATCTCCAACACGTAAGTTGCGTGTGTTCCAATCAGTATGTACACCAATTAGTAAATCTGAACCTACAAAATTGGATCACCAACTTAAGAAGAAAGTAGAATGGTATGTACTCAACAACAGTCCTGAAATCGACATATACAAGAAGTAAGTATTTTTACTAAGAATTATATTTTTCGTGAGGTATATTTTTGATGATATTATATATAACATAGACATTTATAGTGATTTTACTACCTCGGAGCCTGGAAACGATTTACAATCAGGATTTCCCGGTTGGTTTAAGAAAAAGGTAAAATCCTTGTATATATATTACCGCGTAAGATAAATAATTATTACTCAAACTTATCAATAAATGTATTTTTAATAGATTTGTTGTCTGCGAGTAGCTGAGCCATCCAAATGTAGTGATGAATTACTTGCCTTGGCATGTGGACCGTCAATCAATGCACAATCTTACACCGCTTGCATAATTAACGGTGTAAGGTTTGTGGTTCACAGTCGCGATACACGCCGTACAACTCAAAATAGCGGAGTTTCAACGGCCGGGGTTGATGGATGTACGTTTTATGGTCAGTTGGAGAATATTTTGGAGCTGAATTATTCGAGTGGTTGCAAGGTTGTGTTGTTCAAATGTAAATGGTTCAAAACCAATAATACCAAGAATGTCCAACGTTGTGTCACTAAAAATAACATAACCAGTATTTCTCGAAGTCATGAATGGTATAAAGATGAGCCATACATTCTTGCAACACAAGCAAAACAAGTTTTTTACCTTGATGACCCGTCCAAAAAGCATTGGAGCGTCGTCCAAGAGGTGAATCATCGAAAGATCTGGGACCGAGAAACCATTTTGGAAGAGAACAAAGAAGATGTTATACATGACATCAGTTCATCTGATCTTGCATTGGATGCTAATTTAAATAGTTTGACTTATACGAGCATGAACAGAGATGGCCAAGCAACGGAAGTTGATGTTATTCATACCTTTGTCCGCGACAATGCTAATGATTTTATTGATGACGTAGACGACGATGCTGATGATGATGCTACTGATGACTCTGAAAATGAAGATTTGGATTCTGATAATCAGTGTGACACGACATGTTATTCTAGTGATGAGTCTGATTGATTGCTAATTGTTATATGTATCAGTACTTTAATATGACTGAAATTGTTATCGGGTTGCTTGCATAAAATATGTTTGTTATGTGTTTATTTGGTTATTCGTGTTATTATGTAGTTTTGTATACTTGTATGTTTACAGATGACATCTGTGGCCCGAGGTCATGAAGGAGATGCTGGTGGTTCAAAGAAGGTGCGAGGTCCCACCACTTTAGCAAAGTTACGGAGCAAGTTTAAAGCGAATGGTGAAAAAGCGTTGCCTATCATCTTTCATGTTGGGGTACAGACACCTACTGGACGACCCCTTGGAGATAACGCAAAAGACTTCGTTACTTTAGTCGGGTCACTTGTTGGTGATAACATCCCCTTATGCTATGAATCATGGGAAGTAGTACCCGATGAAGACAAAACACTCATTTGGCCTAACATAACAGTAAGTTTATTTAATATATCGTTTTAAATTTGTACATTGTTAGAAGTATTCAGTATTATTATCGAGTGTTAGGACCATATTAAATTATTTTAGTTTAGACCCATTTAGATATTAGCCGATGAAGACAGAACACTCATTTAGGCCCGTTTGTACATTGTTAAATATCGTATTAAGTAGTACCCGATGAAGACAGAACACTCAATTCTTTGGCCTAACATAACTATCCCTAACTATTTCATCTAACTTGTAGCATTACTTTAACATGGATCCTCACTTGGACGGGCCAAATAGTGAAGAAGTAAAAAAGGGGATTGAGAGTCTCTGTGCTCAGAGATATTCAGACCGAAAGTCAAAGTTCAAGAAAAAGTGGTTCGAAGGTCGGGGCGGGTATGGGAGTGTTGCTGATATTAGACAAAAACCTCCACCGAACATGGAATCATCCGAGTGGAATAAGTATATTGACTACTACATCACAGAAAAAACCAAAAAACGCTCGGAAGTCAATACTGTTAATCGGAGTAAGCAAGCTTATCAAAGTTACCATGGGTCAAAATCGTTAGCTGCGCACAGACATGATAAGGTGAGTCGTTTTATTACTGTTATTTATAATAATTCTATCGTGATTAATATGGTTGATTGTTATTATATATTAATTTAATGTGTTTTTAGCTTATCGAGAAAGAAGGTAAATATACACTCTTTGATCAATACAAGGAGATGCATTCTCGAAATGGGGTGTGGACCAATCAGACAGCTAAAAGGCGATATGTAAGTATCAATTTATTAATTTTGAGCATTTATGTATATATTTGTTTATTTGTGTTTGATTGTTGCTGAATGAGCTTATTCAGTGCTGAATATTGGATGATTTAGCATTCAACATGTTTGTTACCAAGCAAATAGTTTGACCTCTGAAATAAATTGAAACCTTTGAATCGGTCAGCACTTTTTGTTTCTGTTAGTATTTCCTTGATCATGAACAGAGAATGTTATGCATGTTTAATCAGAAACCGAGTATAGTAATCAGAAACCGAATGCAATTTCATCTAAGAACCAACAAGACAAATATAGTAATCAGAAACCGTACATAAGGTTAAAATAGTTTTGATCATGCTTATGGTTAGATACTTATGGTCAGGGGCGGATGCACCCACTAGTAGAATGTTATGCATGTTTAATAATGGATATAAACAGGCACTTGTCTGCTGTTATATTTGCATATAAACATCTTACCTTAATCAACGTTTTAGTTTGTTTGAATGTGATTTCGATAACTTTTATGTTGTTTTTGTAACTTCTAGGATGACATGATTACAGACACCACTTCCACTGCTTTAGGTGAAGAGGACATCATAACAAAAAACTTAGGGGAACGTCGTGGGTTTTATCGCGGGATTGGTAAAAAGTTACCGCGTAGTTCAAGAGTATGTGGCCAACGGGCAAGTGGTTCAAAAGGTAACATGTATACAAAACAGGAAGTTCGTCATGCGGTTAGTAGTGTGGTTGGTAAAATGTTTGGTAAATTGGCGAGGCATATAAATGAAAACTTTGCAATGGTTTGTGACGTCCTACAAACCGTCAAAGTTGACCGTCCAAAGCTTAAAGAGATAGATCCCATGATGTTTTTAGCAGATGACGATGAGGAGGAAGACAAGGAGGAGGATGACGAGGAGGAGGATGACGAGGAGGAAGACCTTGAGTAAGGTGGTTAGTTTGTATTTCATGTGTTAGACAATCTAAAAACCTTGTATGTTTTTGGTTAACGGATTTAGATGTTTGAATGACTTTGAAACGTTGTAGGTTTATTTTGGATGATAATGTTTAATTTGCGGATTTGGTTTAATTTGTGGATTTTGTTTTATTTGCGGATTTGATTTTATATGCGGATTCAGCAGGGAAAAATGCACTTGTAATCAGGGAAAAACCTGGGAAAATGGAAAAAAACAGGAAGATCTGGTTGAAAATGTTTATGATTTTTAGCGAGGACATGTCCTCGCTAATTTATTTTATTTAAAATAATAAAAATATCTTTGGCGACAACCTTTTGGCGACGACATGTCCTCGCAATTTTTTTTATTAAAGAAAATCAAAAATAAAAGAAAATATCTTTGGCGACGGACTTTGGCGACGACATGTCGTCGCAAAGCATTTTGAAAACAAGAAAATCAAAGTCAACGTGGACCCCACGTGTCCTCGCTAATGGTCGTCGCCAAAAACATTCAGCTACGAAAGTATAGCGAGGACCCTTTGGCGAGGACATGTCCTTGCTAAAGACCTACGGCGAGGACATTTGGGCCCTTTGGCGAGGACTTTTGTCGTCGCCAAAAGTCCCGATTCTAGTAGTGAATGCCAAATTTCTAAAAACAGAATATACTTATGGATTCCAAATTAGACACCAGAAAAGACCTTCCCCTAAACCGAAAACTTTACATGGTATCGTGACAGACCATGCCCACGTGTCTGCCCGTTCATCACGTGATCAATCCACCGTCTATTTTGGCGTCAACTTCTTTGCAACGTTTTATTGTTAATTTGAGCTATATACTCGTCCCATCAAAGTGTCTATTTTGACTCTACACACAATCTTAGAATTTTCCATCAATTACACTTTTCACTGATCAAAATACTCCGTATATATATATTAAAAATTATATTTAAATCATTATTAATTAGTTTATCAATTACTTAAGTTATTATTACTCGAGTAAAGTTAATAAAAGATATTTAAAAAATGATATATGGACATTATTATATCAACTTAGATAATGTGTATATCTTTTAGTTGTAATTTATTAGCCTAAAGTGATCCGACATATTTCTCTATCGTAACCCGTTTAAGTTAAAAACTCATTCATCCATTCCACCTATGCATTTTATCATCATAATTTAAATGATCATTAACTTGGTAAAAAAATAAAACATCGAGTCTCATAGTATTAGATTAGATACCTAATAATTTAGGTTATGTTTTCTACACGTTAAAATACATAGGGAATAAGCTAGTACTTGAAAATGTAATCAACAAATGTTGGACATTTATAGTGTGTTATCAACTACTCGGGTGTACAGTGCATGTAAGATACTTGTTATATACTATGTAGTTTGCTGAAGTGACAACTTGTAATATAAGGATGTAATGTGGTACCTTATATAAAAGACACGTAAAATGCGAATATCATAAATTACATAAATTGTATCTAAATAGCAAGTTTTTACACACAATTTAACCTCAAATAGTTAAATACACATTATAAATTATAATGACATATCTTTGTTGATTACATTTTCAGTTATTATCCCATGTACATCGATAACTTATACCAATCATTTACGTAACATTTTTAACTAAATTTACTTAAATGTGCTTTTTTACCTTCCAACTCACCTGAAACAACATTTGACTTTCATATATATTTTAAATATAAAAATAAAAAATAAATACTATATTTATATCCTCATTGTCCCTGCTTTATAACTTCATCAGTTACAACTTAAATCACATTTATGGTTCTATAAATAAAAACGGTTTTTCTTTCTCTTCAACAGTTTCTACACCAAAAGCACACACACCCAAACACAAATCTCCAAAACTCCTAAAATAGCCATGGAAGTTGTCCGAAAACCATCGTATCATGTTTTTGCAGTCTTCATCGTATTCTTAGGACTTGCGCGTGCCGATAATTACGTCCGGCCTCCAGCAGGAAGGTCACTTTTTGTATCATTATCAAATGATCATAGTGAAACGTCGTCTCAACAGGTACCAAATATAAGATTGTACGTAGATTTGTCGTTAAAAAAAATACGGAGTATACAATGAAATACTTTTTCTAATAATTATTTTAATTTAAACATTAGGTACATGTATCGTTGGCGGGTAATGCAAAGATGAGAATATCGTGGATTACGGATGAGTCGACTCCATCAACCGTAAAATATGGTAAATCACCCGGAAAATATGAAGCTTCAATGAATGGGACGAGTTCTTCTTATAGATACATTATTTACAAATCTGGTCAAATACACGATGTAGTCATCGGTCCATTGGAGCCGAGTACTACGTATTACTACAAATGTGGTCTTGATTCGAGCCCCGAACATAGTTTTCGTACTCCTCCTGCTCAGTTTCCAATTGATTTCGCAGTTTCAGGTACTAAAAATCGATCTCTTACTGAGATACTAATGGTTTTAATTCGATTAATTACATGCATAATACAAGAATTATAAATGCAATTTTTTTTGTTGAATTATATATATGTGATGATAACGTCTATGAAAATTGAAAAGTCATAAGCAATTTTTTTCATGACTGTAATTATAATGCATCCGATATTCCGATCCCAATAGATAAGAACATATGAAATCTGTTCATTTTTAATTTGTTCCACCTAATTTGTTTATGAAACATGAAATATGTGGAATTATAATACTATATAATATAACTAGCACTTGGACCCGTGTATACAAACGGGCCATTTAGTGTAAACAACGTATTATAAAAGCATTTTGAATTTTGAATAATTTTTGAAAATAACTGTAAATTTAATTCGTACAATGCTTGGTAAATTAAAATTGAAGTACTTAATTAATATAACAACAACAACAAAAGGAATTACACGGGTACGTTTTGGAATTGAGAATAAAAAAATATACATTTAATGGCATCCGTTTTTGATAACGTGTCAACGACTTGTTGACAAGTCGTCACATCATCAATGATACCGGCTATCGGATGAATAATTAATCGCATTCATAAAATAGCCATTACTGATAGTTCAATACACACAACATAATGATATACCAAATTGTAGTTGTATACATACAATAGACTTTGAGTTATACTTTTATAATTCCCAAGCAATAACCCTTTATGTTTATGTAATAAATGCAAGGGTTGACTTTTCTACCTTAAATTCCCCTACGTTTATTCTAATGTTGAATATCCTTACCATACATCGATCAAATATCATAGCAACTTATCTAGCAATATTTACGAAATCGCAAATCAAATTCATGGGCCAATTTATCTAACGTTAGTTTCATATATATCATTATTTAATTATGTACAGTAATTTCACATGTTTCAATAAACAATCTTTCCTTCGAACCCTTCGGCCCATTCCCAATATATACTAAAAATGCATAAAAGAATATGTATATGTCAAGAAATAATATGACATAATTACACTTGTAACTCTAAAATAACATGATATGATGCATAATCACACATATACTAAAGAACAACAAAACAAAAATTACTTAAGAAGCAACACCTACAAAATCAATCATACGATTAAGGTTATTTTTTTCTTTCTAGATGATGTTTAATCTTCTCCTTAAGGATCTACCGCTAGCTAGAGGTGTTCAAAATATTCCGAAACCGGAAAACCAAGCCGAAAACCGGTTGAATCGAACCGAATTTTTCTCGTTTTTCGGTTTCGGTTAACTGAACCAAAATTTTTATCGGTTTTCAGGTTTCGGTTCATGATTTTGGGATAGATTTGATTATAGTTTAACCGAAAAAACCTAAAAGTTTATATATAGTTATAAATATATGTATATATAGATATTAACATTTGTATTTTGATAAATTATTCATATTTCTTTTTCATTCATTTTAATTTTAATGTAATTTATTTACTAACTTAATTTAGGCCTAATATGGTACTTATTACTACTTAATTCTAATTATATTCGGACGATTTACATACGTATTTGTTAAAATTATTCATATTTCTTTTTCATTCATTTTAATTTTAATGTAATTTACTAACTTAATTTAGGCCTAATATGGTACCTATTACTACTTAATTCTAATTATATTCGGACGATTTACGTACGTATAACATAAATACATAATAATAAAGAGTAAAATGGTTACCATTGATACTTTTATCATCAAACTATTTTAAATATAGTGAACATTTAATAATGAATGTATATTTGTGTGTTGTTAATTACTTTTACAATAAGTTTTAATTAATAAATGGTTAATTTGGTTAACCGAACCGAAAATCCGGTTAACCGATCTCCGATTAACCGAATTTTACGGTTTCGGTTTAGGTTTAAAAATATGCCGAACCGAGACTCCGAACCGAGTCTCCGGTTAACCGTCCGTGAATACCCCTACCACTATCAGATAGCTTTGATTACTAGTTGAAGCTTTAAACAAAAAGTGTAAAAAGATTTCTAACATAAATAAGCAATACGATATATATTCAATTTAATATTATATGTCGATTTTTTGAGGATTAATATGGATCATCGAATAAATAATAATAATTAGTATACTATGTTTCAAATAATATTTAGGAATTAAATAAATCTACTCCACCCTAAAGGAGGAATTGGATCGAGAACCCAAACTTAAAATTATACTTCAATTAGTCGATCAACATTGATCCACATGATTTACAATTTGACTTTGAATTGTACGATTATATTTAATTCGAATCTATCTATAATATATAATTTAATTATCGTTGTATCTATCCAAACTTAGGTATTAAACTTGAATTAAAAAACGATTTTTGAGAAATTCAAGGGATTTATTATAAACTTTTGTAGTAAAATTAAGGACTAAATTGATTAATTGAAAATTAAAAATTAATGACATCATAAAGGTTAATTGTATATTATATTTAAGATTATAAGATAAAATATATAATTAACAACGTAATAAACAATGCTAGTAGTTACTATTTAGTATTTACAATAATTTTTAGATTTTGAAATTTGACTAGATATATATTATGCCCTTTATATATATGTTTATTGAGGTGTTAGACACGATTTTTGTTACACATGAAAGTTTTTGAATTTCAGGAGATCTAGGACAAACAGACTGGACTAAATCAACTCTCCAACGCATTAGCAAAACAGATTATGATGTTTTACTACTTCCTGGTGACCTATCATACGCCGACTTTTACCAACCATCATGGGACTCGTATGGCCGCTTGGTCGAGCCATTAGCAAGTCAACGACCATGGATGGTGACTCAGGGTAACCACGAGGTTGAAAGGATTCCGTTGATCCACAAAGAACAATTCACGGCGTACAATAGCAGATGGCATATGCCTTATGAAGAGAGTGGTTCTAGTTCCAATTTGTATTATTCATTTGAAGTTGCTGGTGTCCATGTGATCATGTTAGGATCCTACACAGACTTTGGACCAGAATCGAGCCAGTATAAATGGCTCGAGTCTGATTTGAAAAAAGTTGATAGGAAACAAACCCCTTGGTTGTTTGCTCTTGTCCATGCTCCATGGTATAATTCTAATAGTGCACATCAAGGAGAGAAAGAGAGCGTCGATATGAGAAATTCAATCGAAGATTTGCTATATAATGCTCGTGTTGATATAGTTTTCGCTGGTCATGTTCATGCCTATGAACGCTTTGTAAGTATTAATTGTTTACCATCTTAGCATTATTCCCCGTTTGAATCAAAGTTTAAGCATTTCCCATTTTTTTGGCAGACACGTGTATACAAACAACAAGCTGATAAATGTGGACCGGTGCATATCACCATCGGAGATGGAGGCAACCGTGAAGGTCTAGCTACCAAGTAAGTTAACATTTTCTGACAAGTCATCATATTTAAGCCTAATAAAAAAGCAACCTAAAGATGGGTCTAAACGTCTAATTGAATTTAGAACTTTTCTGTTTTTAATCCATTCAATTGAATTTGTCATATCTTAGGGCTTAGGCTTAGGCTGATTTTTAGGCCCATTTAGTTTGGCCCATAAATAAATATTCCTTGTAAAATCTGTCATCATTCATCAATAGATTGGACGAAAGTGAGTTTGACTTTATCAATGCAAGTTTGACTGAGAAATAATGATTTTGAGTAATAAATATGGGTAATACCGGGAGTTTAACGAGTCTTAATAGTTATTTTTTGCAACAGCACAATTATTTTGGGACGGATATAAATAGTAATTTGGACATTTATTTTGAGACGGGTATTATTATTAACAAATAAGCGTCACAAGACTTAAGAACGCATGTCACGAAAGAGGCACTTCTTACTGCCATGGAAGTGTAATATTTATAAACCTTTCTGTGTTTTTAGGTATAAAGATCCACAACCCAAAATATCAGTGTTCAGGGAGGCGAGTTTTGGGCATGGGCAGCTGCGGGTGGTGAATGCGAGTCATGCGCAATGGATATGGCATAGAAATGATAATGCTCAACCGGATTCAACATGGTTCACTAGCCTGGCTTCTGAATCTGCTTGTGTGGTCTAAACAAGAATGTGATTTCACAAGCAAGTATATATATTGCTAGTATACCAAATTAAACCAAAGTACATTTGGTACATATATATTTCTAAGATATATCGTTTGGTTTGAAATTTGACATTTCTTTATTTTTGTCTATATACAAGGGCATTTTAATTTAGGATTTTGACTTTTATAATATCATAACCTTTTAATTTGGGGATGCCCCAAAGGTGTTTGAGGAAATGTCTCGCAGAAATACAGCATCAATAAACACGTATTTTTACGCTTTCCCCAACATCCTACGACTGCAAACATTCATCAGCTTGTCATAGTCTGGTTAATTTAGTAATTTGCATACTAAACTCCACCAGATTGTTGTGTAAATAAGTTGTTATATTTTTTTATATATTTTTATTTTTATCACATCATCTAAGATTTAACTCCACCAAATTGCTAGTAAAAGAACTTTTAGCTTAACCTTTTAAAAACTTTCTGTGATAAAAGAAGAAATTTTTTTTAATAACCTTCAATTTGAGAAGATCTTAGTTATATCTATTTTTATTTATCATGTACTTTTTAGTCCAATCAATGGCATGAAGAATGTCAAAAGATAAACGAGATACCAACAATTATTATATTTTTAATAATGGTTTAAGTTGTAGACTTAACCAAATACTTGAAATCTAGATGAACCATTGTAACACATAGCATATATTTGTCTTAGGGGATGTTTGAGCGAGCGTTAGTGGGAGGTTTTTTAGCTTTTTGTGGTGTCATCATGCAGAAAAGCTTATTTTTAGTGTTTGGATATATTTTCTGGGAGGAGCTTCTCACTGTTTCAAAGGGTAGAAAAGCTAAAAAGCCAACAGTCAGGATTTTGAGGCTTTTTCTTAACGCAGAAGCTAAAAAGCTAACGCTCCCCCAAACACTTCCTAGTTGCGATAGGCTAATCCATTACGACTATGAGTTGGCACCACTATGATCATCCCTCTAGCTCGACTTCGCCTCCTTTTGCAGTTGAGCCATGTATGTTGTTGTTTCTAATCTCCGCGTTCTTTCCCCACAAAAACAAATACAACCCTGCTATGATCACACACATCCCTAACAAGCTTCCAACACTTATATCTTGTCCCAGAAATAGCGCTTCAGTTATGGCCACAAGAATCACCGCCAACGGATTGAACATGGATGGATACGTAGGACCCTTTTTCGCAACTGCCCACGCGATCAAGCAGATATTAGAGGAAGAGAATTGTATTGGAAAAGCTTGAATATATTATTGATAGATGTTAGGTACTTATACAAGATTACAAGGACTCTATTCTAGGTGAGACAATCTCCTAATAAATGAGAATCAATTACAATTAAAATGATTGACAACTATCTACAACTAGTAATTGTACATTAGGCAACTATACTACAAATTCTGTTGACTTGTGTTATCCTTATCATGCCCCCGCAAGATGGACGAGCGTTTGGTGAGACCAATCTTGGACATAAGTTCATGGAATCGGGTGCGAGCAAGCGGTTTAGTAAGTGCATCAGCTAGTTGGTCATTGCCAGAAATATATGACACACGAAGTTTCTGACTTTGAACATTTTCACGAACAAAGTGATAATCAAGTGCTAAATGCTTCATTTTCGAGTGAAATTTCGGATTCGCTGCGACATATGTGGCCCCCATGTTATCACAATATAGGACAGGCTTGATTGTGGGTGTGTGTCCGAGTTCCCTGAGTAAGTTTTGGACCCATAAAACCTCAGCAGTGGTCGCTGCAACAGCCCTATATTCAGCTTCTGTTGAGGAGCGAGCAACAGTGCGTTGTTTACGAGAAGTCCATGATATGGGATTGCGGCCCAAGTAAACAATGTAACCAGTAGTTGAGATATAATTATCAGTATCACGGGCCCAATCAGAATCTGTAAAAGCATGAAGATTAGTGGGCGAATTTCGTCGAAGTAGTAAACCATGTGAACTGGTCCCTGCAAGGTAGCGTAAAATTCGCTTGAGAGCCATCCAGTGATGCTCAGTTGGCTTGTGCATGTATTGAGATAACCTGTTTACAACAAAAGAAATGTCAAGTCTGGTTAATGATAGGTATTGCAGGCTTCCCACAAGTGCTCGATATTCGGTTGGGTTGGCTAAAGGGGTGCCATCATGCATGGATAGAGAAGGGTATGTATTCATTGGTGTGGGTACGGGTTTGGCATGGGACATATGAGCACGAGTTAAAAGGTCGTTGATATATTTTTGTTGGGTAAGAAAGATGCCATCAGGATGTGGTAATACTTCAACACCGAGAAAATAAGATAAGTTACCAAGATCTTTAAGGGAGAAACGAGTAGAGAGTTTGGAGATAAATGTATTTAGAAGAGTGGAATTTGACCCGGTAATAATAATATCATCAACATAAACAAGTAGGTAGATAATATCATTATTGTGTCGTAGAATGAATAATGAAGAGTCAGAGATAGAATTTTTGAACCCAACAGAAAGAAGATATGATTTGAGTTCATTATACCAAGTTCGTGGGGCTTGCTTAAGACCATAAAGAGCTTGGCGAAGTTTACAAACATGAGAAGGGTTAGATTGACTAACAAAACCAGGGGGTTGAACCATATAAACGTCTTCCATGAGAGAACCTTGAAGAAAGGCATTATTAATGTCTATTTGACGCAAGCACCACCCAGATGTAACGGCTAAAGAGAGAACCGTACGGATGGTTGCGGGTTTAACAACTGGGCTGAAAGTATCAGTGTAGTCAAGGCCAGGACGTTGATGAAACCCTTTAGCTACTAAACGAGCTTTATGTCGTTCTATGGAGCCATCGGGGTTGTACTTTGTCCTATATATCCACTTACAACCAATGAGATTTTGGGATGGGGAAGGAGGCACGAGGTCCCACGTTTTATTTTTTATTAAAGCGTTGTATTCTGTTTGCATAGCATCACGCCAAACCGGGTTTTTGAGAGCTTGAGTGATTGTCGTGGGTTCAGTGGAAGATGGTTGTAGAGACACATGTAGATTCATTTTTGTAACAGGTTTGCGTATATTATTTTGTAGTCGGGTGATGGGGCGTGATGTAGTTGAAGGTGGGGGAGGGGGTGGGGGTGGGGGAGGAGGTGGAGGAGGCGTTGGAGAAGCAGATGACGTGTGGTCTGATGAGTTAGTTGTACCACTCGATGTGGTGGGTGGAGAAGAGTTTACAGGTTGTATGTTTTGTAAGGGGTTGGATGGATTGCTTGATGTACTAAGGATTGGAAGTTGCATAGAACACCATTCATCTGTTTCAGTGGATGTATGAGGAGCTGCAGACATGGAGGTGGATGAGAAAGGAAATTTATGCTCAATGAACTTAACATGTCGAGAAACATATATTTTATGAGAGGATAGATCAAGACAATAATAGGCACTTTGAGTGGATGAATAGCCTACAAAGACACACGGAGATGAACGGGGATCAAGTTTATTGGACATGTAGGGACGTAACCATGGATAACAAAGACAACCAAAGCTACGAAGTTTGAGATAGTTAGGTTGTTGGTTATGGAGTTTAGAGTAGGGCGATTGAAGATCAAGTGTTGGAGTTGGCATGCGATTTATTAAATAACAAGCAGTTGCAAAGGCAAGAGGCCAATATTTTCGTGGCATTGAAGAATGAGTGAGTAGAGAGAGGCCGGTTTCAACAATATGTCGATGACGACGTTCTGAATAGCCATTGTGTTCGGGCGTATGAGGAGGTGTAGTTAGGTGAGTTATGCCATGAGACTCAAGAATAGGACGCAAACCAATATACTCACCACCGTTATCACTAACAATGGTGATTATAGAGCGATTAAAGAATTTTTCAACCAATAATTTGAACTTGTTAAAAGTAACAGTAGCATCATTTTTGTGCTTAAGAGGGTAAAACCACACATATTTAGAGAAATGATCAACAAAAATGAGATAGTATTTGTAACCATCATAAGAGAGAGTTGGAGAGGTCCAAACATCAGTATATAGTACATCAAGTGGACCATGAGATTGAATTGTGTTTTGATGGAATGGCAACTTATGACTTTTATTGCAAGCACATGAATTACAATGAAAGGAAATTGACGTTGGAATATTTAAATTAAAATTATTGCTAATACGACGTAATATAAAATATGATGGGTGTCCTAGTCGATGATGCCAATCACCGGTAGATGCTAATGTGACTGAGTGAGCACTAGGACGAGTGGGATGCCATTCATATATTCCTGATTTAGTTGGACCTTGAAGAAGAAGTGCCCCCGTGCGGAGATCCTTCAAAAGATAGGAATTAGGTAAGAAATTGCAACCAATATTATTATCTTTGCAGAATTTAGAAATAGAAATAATATTGCGAGAAACGAAAGGAACATGAAGAACATTATTAAGTGTAAATTTAGTAGTTGGAGTAAGAATAGAAGTTGAACCCGTGTTTGCAATGGGTAATCCCGAGCCATCACCAATGATAAGTTCCTCGGTGCCATCATATGGAGAGTGAAGAGCGAGATTGTTTAGGTCATGAGTGACATGATGAGTTGCACCACTATCAAGAAGCCAACCATTAGAAGTAGGTTCAGTAGAGGTGGCAGCATATGCACGTGGAGTCTGTGATTGATAGCTTTTGGATGTAGGACGAGAAGAAGGTAGAACTGCATTTGGGAATTGTTGGCGAAAGATGGAACACTGAGAGAGATAATGGCCTTGAGTTTGACACCACTGACACCGTCCTTTGAACGGTTGAGAAGGGCGAGCGGAAGTTATGGATTGATTTGGTGTGGGTAGCAAGCCGGTGTTAGAAGATATATAGCGATTTTGTTGGTTACGGTTTTGATTTTTTGGCCATATAGTTAACAGTAACCGGGAAGGTGTTAGATGAGTGTGTTTTCAGTTTGAGAGAGAGTTCACGATTAATGAGTTTTTCATGAAGCTCATCAAACGTGATAGGGGTTTCTCGACTTTGAACGGCATTAATGACGCTATCATAGTCAGGATCATTTAGTTGGTCAAGGACTTTGTCAACAATGTCTTCGGGATCGAGAGGACGACCGAGTGAGGCAAGTTGGTCAGTACAACGTTTAATATCTTGCATATAGTCAGAAATTGAACGAGTACCCTTAGTAATATTGCGAAGATGATCTTTAATTTGTTTAAGATGTCCTTTGGACGGATTGGCATAAGTTTTGGCAAGAGTTTGCCAAGCATCATGGGTGGTCTGGCATTGCGAGATAAGTGGGACGAGCGGGTTGGTCAGTGTCCCGGCAAGAGCTCCAAGAATTAGTTTATCTTGACGAAACCATGTGGTGTAGGCGGGGTTAGATGTGGTGGTGTTATCTTTAGTGGTGGTTTTAGGAGGAGCAAGATGAGACCCATCTATAAATTTATGCAGATCATAACCAAGAAGAGTAGCCTCAAGTTGAGTTTTCCAGGAAATATAATTAGTGGGTGTAAGTTTGATGATGTGAGATAGTGAGATGATGATGAAAGGCTTGGTGGGTTCATCTTTGTTAGGGATAAGAGATTGTTCATGAGTTGCCATGAAGATAATGAAAGAAGAAGGAAAAAAAATGAAGAAGAATTAGGGGAAAAGACGTATCACTCTGATACCATATTAGAGGAAGAGAATTGTATTGGAAAAGCTTGAATATATTATTGATAGATGTTAGGTACTTATACAAGATTACAAGGACTCTATTCTAGGTGAGACAATCTCCTAATAAATGAGAATCAATTACAATTAAAATGATTGACAACTATCTACAACTAGTAATTGTACATTAGGCAACTATACTACAAATTCTGTTGACTTGTGTTATCCTTATCAGCAGAAAGTTGCAGCCGTTGCCAATATTCCCTGCAAGTGTAACTAATTAATTGAAAATACTCTTGTTAATTAATATAACTTATTACTATGTGTTTGTGTATGCGTTGTGTATTAATGTAACTGATCATACCGAGTAAACGATGGTAATCAACTGCAAATTCCACCCTAACTTCCAACTCTTCTTTGATCGATCAATGATTAAACCTATGATCAGTTGTTGTATCGATGCGATGATGCATACCATTGTTGTACAAGAATACTTATATGGGAATGCTTTGTTCAACTTAGTCTATTGTCACACAAACCATATATTAGTTGCATAAATAAATAAATATGATTAGCATCTATATTACTTAATCATATATATTTACCCACCTGCAGGATAAACCAGACGCCGTAGGATAAAACGCTACCAATGAGAAATAAAGTTCCTCGAACCCAATTTGATTTAGTCTTGTTAACGACATGATATGTTTGATGATGGTGATGACCTAGGTGAAGAACTTTTCCCTTGTAGAGACAAACAACGAGCGCTCCGATAAGACATAACAGTGCACCGGTGGTCTTGACTTTGCCGCCCCTGGTGTTTAGTCCTAGTTTCTCAATCCTAGTAATTAATTAATAGATTAATTACAGAAATCAAAATCATGCATGAATTATTAGTTACTCCCTGACATATTGTATATGTATAATACGCGAATGTACGTACCTTAGAAAAGTGGAGAGGATGAATGTGGTGATGGGAATGAGATTGAGGAAATTGGTAGCATATGTCGCTGTGGTGTCCCTCAGCCCAAAATAAAAGAAACCGGTAGCCATCGATATACTGCAAATATCATGCACTATTTATTAACTAGTTTTCAAAGTTAAATTAGGAGTTTAAATCAGGACTGCAATCGAATCCATGCGAACTTGATCTTGACATTGCTCGAGCTCCACTTCGCCACCTCAGCAAAAGCTGGAGCTCGGCTCAATAGCTTCACACAAAACTTACACTTTTGAATATATCTATGTGATTGATTACCTTTTAATCCCATGTTATTATGTTAATTTGACATCCATTCATACGTTGTTGATCAGACTCAGTTAAAGATTTTTTTTTTTTTTTTTTTTTTTTTTTTTTTTTTTTTGTTTTCATAGAAAGTCCAAAATGTTCTGTTTTGTACGAAAGTTGTAACCCCATTAATGTATTACATATTACTAGCAAAATAACATGTGCAATGCGACGTAAAGCATCTTTAAATTATAGGGTAAATAGCCCGAAAATGTAATGTAAAGTTCAAAATTTCTCAATTAGGGGAATATCACCTTCTCCATTGCCCAAAATTGACCCATAATTTTAATTCTTGCCGGAAAATGATTATTTTTGTCAAAAATCTAAAATTAAGGGGAATATTACTTGATTAAAGTTGTTTTTATACAAAATTGACTATTGAAACGACTTGCTAGAGTTCCTATGTATCCAAAAGGTTCACATTCTTGCATTATTAAGACACTAACAACCTTCGATTTTCACGATTCGCCATCTTTGGAACACAAATTTTTCACTTCAATTTTGGAACCCTAAGTGGCTGTGCTCATGACTCCAAATGTTTTAAACCCTAATTCGCGGTATAAAGTGTTTATAAATTATGTGCATCATCTTTAATTAGGCTTAATTTTGTAAATAAAAAAAATTAATCAAGCGATATTCCCTTAATTTAAGAATTTTGACAAAAACAATCATTTTCCGGCAAGAATTAAAGTTATGTGTCCTTTTTGGGCAATGGACAAAGTGATATTCCCCTAATTGGGAAATTTTGAATTTTGCATTACATTTTTGGGCTATTTGCTCATTATTCTAAATAGTGACTCAACAATAATAGATAGTTTTTCATAACTAAACGCGCCCAAGGATTTCCACATCTCCACTTTTTTCCTTTATATCACTCCCTCCATTTTTCTAAAAAATTTCAAAACCTTTTTAAGTTTAGCTAGTTTTTCAAAATGAAAAATGCAATACCATTTGAACACTTTTCTAAATATTCAAATTTTTCTATAGTTAGAAAACTCTTTCCACTTTTTACAAATTCATGAGATGACAAATTGTGGAAAATTTTCCACAACTAAACACACCTTATTAAGGAAAATTTAGATATTGTTTACGATTCATTTTAATATGAGAAATCACTTATTTATATTTAATGATTTTAAGACGATACCAATTAAAATTGCGGGTGAAAATGATATACCCTTGCAAATATTAATACTAGTTATAGTTAAGTTTCACATGAACGTACATATTATCAAAAGTAAAGAAAATTATATATCATTGTCGTATTTACACGAGCTTCCTTCTAATATATATACTCGTATACATGCATGGGAACCACATCAAAGTTGAGAACTTATGATAACTACTAGATTAAATGTTTGTTCACATGTGATTAATTTCAATCATATGTGAATATTGATGTACGTTCGATTGAGAAAGAAAAATAATCAAAAATTCCTTATAATATGTTTAAAAACACACAAACAAAAATGTGTGTTCACATTTGAATGGTCATGTGAACATATCGGTTAAAATGTGTTTTAATACGTAATTTTTGGGGTTTTTAGGATTTTTTTTCTTTCCCAATCAAATGTATATCAATGTTCACATATGATTGAAGTTAATCACAAGTAAACAAACATGTAATCAAATAATTCTCACAAGTTCTCAACTTTGATGTGGTTCTCATTTGAACCTTCCGCTGCATGTATATATATACAACAAAACTTCCCAAGTAATATTTGATGTTTGTTGGTCTTGTGTTTTCTTTCCCAAACCATATGTTTTCTAGTTATACATAAATTATTTTGTAGTACCTCTTTTTTCTGGAAAAAAATGATTTAACATGACAACTACATGTAACAACAAATGAAACATATCATTTTTCGGAGAATATATACATACAAAAGTATAAATAAAACTTATATGTATTTCTTCAATAGGTATAGATCGCACATGTAACTATGTAAGTATGTAACGTACATGCAAATATTTATTGAAATGTAACCAATTAGTTGTATATCAGTATATATATCATACGGAGTATGATATATATATAATATAACATATAAGAAATAAAAGTTGGAATATGCATTTCTTGTATATAATGGTGATCGACAATACAAGACAAATCAAATGTTAAAAGTTAAATTATATTATTATAAGAGAAAATTTCATAAACCATACCTGTGGTTTGCACACATTTTCACAGATCATACCCGAACTTTTTTTTTCAGGTTTTCTATACCCCAACTTTCAAAATTGCTCGCAAATGGTACCTCCGTCTATTTTTGTCTTTAAGTTTTACCACGCGATTTGCACGGAGATATCATTTACGAGCAATTTTGAAACTTATGGTATCATTTACGAGCAATTTTGAAAGTTATGGTATTGAAAATTGACGAAATTGGTAAAACTTAACGACAAAAATAGACGGATGTACCATTTGCGAGCAATTTTGAAAGTTAGGGTATCGAAAACCTGAAAAAAAAAGTTCGGGTATGATCTGTGAAAATGTGTGCAAACCACGGGTATGATTTATGGAGTTTTCTCTTATTATAATTACGAACTACTAAAATTTAATGAACATTGATTAATATTTAATACAATCTGTACACCTAAATTGTAAGTTAATAACTCTTAAAAATCTGTGCAGTTGACTATTTTCAACATTCACTAAAATGTTTTTGGTCAAAATCAAAGAGGCTAGCTATATCATAGGTCCATTTGGGTGAATTGGATTAAATTGGGGTTTTAATGAATTTTTTGTTTATGTTTTTCTGCAAACATATACTCCCTCCATCCCAAATTGTTTGTCCACTATATTATTTATGTTTGTTCCAAAATTATTGACCACTTCTAAAAATAAATATGCATTAATGATTAAATTTCTCATATTACCCTTCACTTTAAAACTACACATACTTCAAAGAATATAATTTAATTAATGATTGGGGGTTAAAGTTGTCATTATACTAAGGTCAAAGCTGCATTTAATGTGATTTTCTTAATATGTGTGTTTTCAACTTGGTGACAAACAATTTGAGACGGAGGGAGTACTAGAAAAATAAGCATCATATAATTGATTTCTTCTTACAAAGAAAACGCAATTCTATATGGATTCTGAAAATATGGTTTCGCAATATATTTCATAAGTGGTAAATTAAAATTGAATGGACTAATTTAACTGAAACAACAAATTAAATCTGATGTAGAAACAAGAAGAGTGATATATGCATTAACAATACATAACACATCACGTTTTAAATGAACATCATTTTAAACGGTAAAAAATGTAACTTTATTATTCGGCCGACACATAGGTCGAGATACATAACATATCTTATGTGTTATATATCACGATTTAAATGAAAGTCGTTTTTAACGGTAAAGATCGTAACTTTATTGTTTTTTGGCCTCATTGGCCGGCACACAGGTCATTTTAACGGTAAAAGTTGAGACCTTATTATTATTATTATTATTGATCTTGGCGTCACCAATTGTGTGTGATTCTAGGAGCAAATGTGATTAGCCATAAAAAAAAAAAAAATACAAGAATGTACCCGGCTAATGCAACAAAGAACAACCAACACCAAACAGACCAAGTCAGCTTCTTTATCGTTCTTCTGTAATATATCATTATAGCAGTGTAAATAATTGAACAATGTATAGTAACTATATCTTTTAAGATAGTTAAAATATATACCTCTCGAGATAGAGGGCAATCGGAGCAATGCATGCTGCACCAACGAGTTGACGATACACCATTAACGCAAACACAAATGTACCTTCACTAAGTACCATTTTAGACAAAAGTTGCAATCCTGTAGCAAAAACTTGCACCAACAACATTCCTATAGTCACTCTTGACTCATTTAACCATTTGTTGAAGTCCATGAAAACTTTAATAAAAGAACAGGTATTATGAAGAGAGAATTATATTGTTGAGAAGGAATGTTGCTAATAAGAATAGAGGCTTGGTTTTTAATAACAAGGTGAAGAAAAAGAGGAGTTGTAAAAGTGAGAATTAGGGGGTACTTTTTTAGGCAATATAATCAAATTTCGTTTGGGGTTTAACCAGCTATCATTTAAAGCAACATAAATTATACATACATTTTACATTATATAGAAAAATGTTATATTTGATATGTATAAGTTTGTAAACAAACAGAAGTAAGTAGGAATGTTAAAATATTTATAATGACTGGAGTAAATTATTTAAATCATCCTCGTGCTTTTCAATTTGTTCCATCGGTTGTCCCTGACTTCCAAAAAGTATTTGAATAGTCTATTTTTTGAAATTTGTGTTCACCTGTAATCCAAAACGTACAATTCAAATAATTTATTTTTGTGAAACTTTTATTTACGAGTAGTCCATTAGTGATGAACAAAAGTTTCAAAAATTGGACTATTCAAATACTTTTTGAAAGTCAGAGATGACCAGTTAAACAAATTGAAAATCACAAGGATGATTTAAATAATTTACTCTAATATCTGATACCTCATTTGTCACGTAGTATCTAATAAAAATGTCTTAATGTAACATTTTCGTTATAAACGAAATCATATTTTAAATATATATTTTTATCTTATCAATTCACCATTTAATACTTGAAATTTTTTTATATATAGATGGAGGTATGTATAAAATAGCATATATAACAATAGTATATATTTGTGAGTGTATGTGGAAGGGGATATACTAAGAGCGCGATGAGTGGTTGATATTCGTCTCGGTGTTCTTTTTAGTGAACACCGAGAAGTTCAACTCTAACATTGATTAACACTATATTTTCAATATTCCATTTTTATTATTAGTTTAGCTTAATAAAATTGATTAATAAAAAACCCACAATAGAATAAAATACAATTGTATATAAATGTTTAACTAAAAACTATATATTAAATTGTATAATAGTTGGGCTTTTTGACATAAATAAATTCTTTAAAAAATAATAATAATAATAATAAATTGGGCTTGGCCTTTAAAAAAAATCCCAAAGAGATACCACTTGTGTTCGTCTTCGTTAACACATACACAACCAAACACCTTCCTCCAAACACGTTCTTGGTTCATCAAATAGAGAATAAAAACAAAATAGCGTCTAGTTGCAAACGTTGGTGAAGAACGCCGGTCAAGAACTCCGACCGGGAGTCGTGAACTCCGGACTCCCGCTGCTCTTCAAAAATGCAGGCTAAGTAGGAGTGTAGGACTGACTTTGCATGCTCTAATCAGTTTTTTTAGACTAAGATATTAAAGAGCTTCAATTCGATAATATATGACACAATTTTTTAATAGAATTTTTGCGGTTTATTCAGTTCATTGAATCGAAAACGTGATTTCACTGCCAAGGGATCGAAATATTTCTCATTTATAAAATTCATACTTAGAAGATGATGTGACATGATAATTTATCCAATTAAATGATCTCAATTCTTTCTACTCTTTCTACTCTTACATAATCAATTGATCTACGTTAACTTATAAGTTTTGTCTTTCATTTTTCTATAAATATATTAATTAATTTCTATTCATTTAAAGAAATGTATATTCATAACTAATTTACTATATCAAAATCTTATATGCTCCTTTTTTAGCAAGGGCAGAGCAATACGGGTATATGAAAATCACTTGAAAACTTCATTTTGCTATAAAAGGCTTATACTAAATTTAATTGAAGCACACTTATTGATTTGAATTGAATGAGTTATATAAAAATAAGAATAAAATCTTATTAATGAATAATTACCATAAATCTATAACGATCTCGTTATGTATTCATGTGCGAACATTGAATGGTGTTTACGGGCGCATATTTCCACTACTTATAGCGTATTATGTTTTTTAAAATATAAAAGATCACTAGCAAACGTCGTAACTTACTCAAAAAGACTTAAAACTACCAATAGTAGAATGAGAAACTGAAATTTCTGAACCACACATTCATCAAAAATACATTTTATTATACACTCAAAATAAAAACAATATAAGATTAGCCCGCAATGAGGGGTCTTCCTCTACATTCACGAACACTTCCTTTCAACGACACACAAAGAATAGCTAAGTGGTGACAATGGTGTCTTTCCAAAGACTTTCCGTCTTTAGAGAAATTTCCAAACATTCCGTCTTTAGATAAATAAGAAGCCATTGGGAGTAGCCAAAATGCAATTTTTTTTCTTTCAAAAACTGCATTTTTTTTAAGTGTGTATAATTGTACTTTTATATAATTTATTACAAAAATAAAATAAATAAATAAAAAAGCTAGTGAAAGGATATTTTTTTAAAAAGATGTACTCACAAGTCACAAACACCCAACTATATCTTTCTTTGTTTTTGTTAGGCTAAAACGAGGAAATATTTAATGGTTTACCATCAACGATATTTATTTATCTCAGGTATTCTAAAGTAAGGTATTGTAAGCATCTCAGCAGCTTTAAGGATTCAAACACTTTTATCTACGATTTTGAGTATAGTGTTCCAACACTTCACGTGGGGAATGCCCAAAAGGTGTTCGATGAAATGTCATGCTGAAATATAGGTATGTGGTCAACTAATTAGTCTTTCTTTTGTTACTGTTGGAAACATATATCAACCTGTTATACTTATAACTATGGTTTAGTGGTTTACAAATTTAAGATGACACTAAATCGTTGTGTAAATCATATCTATGTCACAAGAGTAGTGCTTAACACTTTAAACTCACGTATAGTTTGACCCTTCTGCATTATAAGTTCATGGATACTGCAAGAATATGGCTGTACATTTTTATTTTTATGTTAAGTAATGATTTTGTGCATTGGATTATTCTCAGTATATAAAGAAGGGGTTATCTTGTACTTCTTTCGTTATATATATGTTTATTGAGTAGAGCGTGTAGATGAGAGATCCGGGCTCCTACTTTACACATAGTTGGTAATTAACGTATGATCATCTTCTTTCATGTTCATATCCGTAGAAAGAAAAAAGAATAGCATGACATTGTATGAATCTCACAGAGGTGATTAAACCTTTTGTCGATCAATCGGAAAACTATAAACATTACTGTAATAGATTTAATTACTATATAGCACTACTGATGCAGTGACGCCCATCCTAGAATTACTTTGTTCCTTTTATATGGAATTTCAAATCAGTCTTGATGTTGAACCTTAGTTATTAACCTATCAAATGCCTTCCTCTTAATGGAAAAGCAAAAGAAGCTTTTAGATGCTTTAGTTCACACAACTGTTTCGGTTATCTGGTGGTCTAGGAATGACTTTGCGTTCAGCGTAAAATGATAAAACTCCGCTACGCTCAGTGATGATGTCAAGCTTATTACTTTTTTTTATCAGAGATCAAGTACAGCTAGGATATATAATTTTGCTTGGATTGATTGGTCTTGTAACTGACTATCAATTCCCAACAACCCCTTGTAACTATTTTTTATCTTGTTGTATCTTCTTGTTTGTTTTATGTACCTAAGTCTTGATAAAAAGATTGAAATCTAATTTATTTATTTTAGTGGGTGGAATTTTTAAATAAAAAGATGGGTAGCACATGGCTTCCTGTTAACCAAGATAATCATTTAATTCTAATAGTCCAAACCAGTGATGCTTTGACATCCCTACTCTGCATTCATCTTCGTCTTCATTTTATCTCATCAACAATATAATGCCAGAAGGCCCAAGGAAAAAGATCTCCGCAGCAGCAGCCAGGAATCATACCAGGAACGTCAAACCTGTTTCCTCTTTCGGTAAGATTCTTCTATTAATCTGATCCCCTCCTCTCTTTTCATAATGTCAATCTGAAACATATTACATTTATGATTTCATTTTTAGGGATTTTGAAGAAACTAGCACTCGTCTTGTCTGTGGGATTTACTGCATTGGTTTATCAAACGGCCATGTTTTGCTAGTTTCGGAGGGTCTAAAATTCCTGCTAATTGTGTTAGGTGCATAATCTTTGATTGTGAGTTTGTGACATGGCATGATGAACTGATGACAGTGTGTATGTATACTCTGTGACGTGGACATCACAATTATACATGCAAGACACATTAATTAATTTAATTAATTATATGTGTGTGGATTTTTAAAGTTTAAAAATGGGCAGCACATGGTCTTGTTATTATTAAGTATTAATTCAGTAATAGTTTTATTCTGATAGTCCAAACCTCACCCCAAATTAACCAGTTTGCTTTGATATCCAAAGTCTCCATTGACCATCTTCATCTGCATCTTCTCAACAACAATTAATGTCAGGAGGCCCAAAAAAGAAGGTTTCGGCAGCAGCAGCAGCAGCCGCCAGGACTCATACCAGGAACTCCAAACCTGTTTCCTCTTACGGTAAGTTTCATTTGTCGATTCGATCGTCTTATCTCTTTTCATCATGTATGGCTTGATCTGTAACATTTACAAATCATAATGTGGTTTTTAGGAGTTTCGAACAAACTGGTACTTGTCATGTTTGCGTTGTTTGCTGCATATGTTTATCAAACAACCATTCCACCACCTCCTAATTCATTAGGACCACCTGATGGCCTTCCTATTACTTCCCCAAGGATAAAGCTTCGCGATGGAAGACATTTAGCCTATAGAGAAACCGGCGTCCCTAAAGAAACTGCAAAATCTAAACTCATATTCATCCACGGCTTCGGTGATAGCAAGTACTTTCATCCTTTTGCTGATGTAGTCTCACCAATAAGCATATAATTTCCTCTAATTCACTTTAAATCATCCTTTACAATTCTAAGTTTTAGAAAAAGATAACGAAATCTTAATAAACAAGCTGCAATGTAAGTTTATTTGTACATTAAAATGAGTATTGTAATTTAAGTTTCGCCCCTAAAAAGGTAACAGAAAATGAAAAACTCGATATACGTAACCAATTTTCTAATGTCTTACTTGTTTTGTTGATAAAATTGAACTTTCACGCATTTTTTGTAGACTTGAACTTCCAATCCTGTTTATAGACAAAACTGAACATACAGACCATTTAATGAGCGGAATCAACTTACATTACCTATATCGAGCTTTTTTGAAACTTTTGTTATGTTTGTCTGAAATTTTCATCTAATTAAGGGTAATTCTTACAGGCTGTTATTGAAGAACTAGGAGGGTACGTTGTTGCAATAGATAGGCCCGGTTATGGAGAGAGTGACCCTTACCCTAAACTAACAGTTAAAAGTTTGGCTTATGTTTTCGAGGAGCTCGCAGATCAATTGAAACTAGGACCTAAATTTTTTGTAGCTGGATGGTCAATGGGTGGGCAGGTCATTTGGTCTTGTCTCAAATATATCCCTGACAGGTATGTTAGTAACTTTTAAAACATCATAACATTGTTTTTGTTGTAATTAGGAAAACTAACCTGATTTTAATTGTGGGATATTAATAGGCTTGCAGGAGCGATTCTTATTGCGCCTGCTGTGAATTTTTGGTGGCCTAACTTACCTTCCATTTAACAAAGGAAGCATTTTCGCAACAACTTAAACAGGATCAATGGGCTTACCGAGTTGCACATTACTTACCATGGTTGACCTATTGGTGGAACACCCAAAAATGGTTTCCTTATTTTTCTGTTATCGACGGAAACATTCAGTTTCTTTCTCCTCCAGACGTTGAAGCATTATCGAAGCAACTTGCTGGCATGAGTCCAGACCAGGTAATAGCTAGTTCAGTAGTTCTTGATCACATCATGTCTTACAACTCAAAAACACAAGTAATAGTACATCATCAGGACGATGCAAGTTTTACAAAAAATTCTTTGATATTGCCCTTTTGAGATTTGTACATCTAATTAAGTACACGTGTAGATGCTCATTCTATGTTTATTCATGGTATTATAGTTGCAAGTATTGGGATCATTTCCAAGACAACAAGGTAAATTCGAGTCACTTCATCGTGACTTGAATATTGGATTTGGGAAATGGGATTTCGATCCAATTGATCTTGAAAATCCTTTTCCAAACAATGATGCATTAATGGATGGGTGATCAAGATTGGATTGTGCCTGTGACACTACAACATTATATCGCCCAACAACTTGGATGGGTCACATTTCACGAGCTTACTGGCACTGGACACATGTTGCCGTTTAACGACGGGGTGACTGATACTATTCTAAAAACACTTCTTAACGAAAAAATCTAACTTCGCAATGTTTAAGTCTCTACTCTCCAACAAGAACAAACTGGTTGCTTTATTATGCAACTAGCTAGTTGTTTGATTTGATCTTTGTTTGCAAGTTAATTAGTATGAAGATTATCTAATGGGCCACACTCCATTATTTATACAGTCCGAGTGGGCTAACCTAGCATAAAGCTAACATGTACTCTAATAAACGAAACCTTGTTTCATTTAAGAATTTTATTTTAAAAAAAAAGTAAGCAAACTGATATTCTGTAGAAATATAATAAAATTCCACGTCATCTTAAAATTGAAAATACCAACTTCCCTGCATATAGAGCATATAAGAGACCCACTGAATGATGAAAGAAACATGTAAGCTGCCACTCAAATAAATTATTAAAGTAATTGGTGGTTTAGCATTATTAATAAGTACATTTCAACCCACCAGTTGAAACTAGTGACACTTTGCTATTGCATTGGTCTTCATCATCTTTAATCAAACAATGTCACAAGGTAAGATCTGATCATTTCAAAATTTCAATGCTTTCAAACCTTCAAAATAATCTCCGTAACTAATAAAAATCACGTCAATGAGTATATGACACACCGATTATTTATTTATTTAATTTTGTCTAGCAATCTTAAGGAGATTTATACTTGTCTTCATGACGGGTTTCGCAGCATGGATTTATCAAACAGCTCTTCCACCACCTCCTAAAACATTAGGATCACCAGATGGACCTCCCATCACTTCCCCAAGAATAAAGCTTCGTGATGGAAGATATTTGTCGTATATAGAAACCGGTGTATCAAAAGATACAGCAAAATTTAAAGTAATATTGGTCCATGGTTTCGGCAATAGCAAGCACCATAACACATTTGCTACCGAAGCCTCACCGGTATAAATCTTTAATTCCTTTCTGAGAAATGATATTTAGGCCTAAAAAGTTGGCCTCAAAATTGAATTGACGCTGCATACCAAATTCTAGACCAGCGTTTTAGGCCTAAATATCATTTCTCCTCCTCTAATTTATTTTTTGTCATCCTTCGGCTGTTCCAAGAGTTTAGGCTGTCGTTGAAGAACTTGGAGTGTACGTTGTTGCTTTAGATCGACCTGGCTATGGAGAAAGTGATCCCGATCCTAAACGAACTGTTAAAAGTTTAGTGTTGGATATCGAGGAGCTCGCTGATCAGTTAAACCTGGGACCAAAGTTCTATGTGGCCGGATATTCTTTGGGTGGACAAGTTATTTGGTCCTGTCTCAAGTACATCCCTAACAGGTTTGTTTCAAATCTTAATTGCTACTAGTACTTAACAAATTTTGTAAGAGGGTTTTGGAATTGCTCATCTTAAAGCGCTTATCTATTTAAAAATAAGTATGTCTCAGCATGTTTAATTTTTTAGAGAATCATATATTCATATAATATAAGATGATAAGCAGATTAAAGAAGGGTTTATGCTTTGAATAATAAGAAATAAGCATATAAGACTTAAATAAGTAATCCCTTACAATAAATCAATAGGCTTGCAGGCGCGATTCTTCTGGCTCCGGCTGTGAATTACTGGTGGCATAACCTACCTACCAATCTAACAAATGAAGCATTTTTGCGACAACTTAAACAAGATCAATGGGCTTACCGAGTTGCTCACTACATACCTTGGTTGAGTTACTGGTGGAATACGCAGAAATGGTTTCCATCTTTTTCTCTAATCGACAGAAACATCGCGTGTCTTTCTATCCCAGATAGACAAGTTATTTCAAAGATGTTTCACGTCATGGATTTAAATCAGGTACTACAATATATTGCTTCTTGATCACATCATATGATCAATCACATTGTAAAGTTCTCAGTTTGGGTTAGACTTGCATCAGGAACTATTTAAACCCGTTTAGTCATAAAATGCATTTTTTAACAATAGGTTTAACTAATTAACTTCAAATTTCACCCAACCGAATGAATTAATTCGATTAGTTTCTCTAGGATTACACTAATCGGTCGGACCATTTGAACTTAGTCTATGAAGTAACTGGTTAGTTGGATTAGTTGTAACAACTACTGACAACAAAACTGAAAAAAAGGTATGTTTATTGTTTATTAAGTGGTCAAACTAATAAAGAGAGGGCTCATTTTATGACTTTAGAAAAAGATTCGTAATAACAGCAATATATGCCAATAAATATGACTTTAGAGAAAGGTTACCATTTTTCAATTTTATTTGATTATTTTATGTTTTATCTTTATCATTAAACTATGTTCTTTATGTTTCTTCTTGCATTAGTTTTAATCTGAAGGATGTAAAGTAAAATGAATGTCAATCTAGAAGTTTTTAACTAAAAAGCTATATACTGCACGATACGTATTCTACATTTATGCCTTTCAACCTTTTACGTTACAAATAAAATATATAATTAAAATTAATGTATGAAATATATATAGATCACTGGATTATTTAAGCTTTTGATTTTTTGAAACTAGGTCCCAAGTTTAGATCACACACACTCCAGCTACACAGGACCACCCACCACATTTTAGTAATTCACATTTGGTTGTTAGGTCAACAAAGTTATTCATATGCTTATGCTACTACTCTTTTTCTTATGTGTTGAAGTTACAACTGATGCAATCACACCCAACACAACAAGGCGAATTCGAGTCACTCCATCGTGACCTAAATATTGGATTTGGAAAGTGGGATTTCGATCCATTGGACATTGAAAACCCGTTTCCAAACAACAACGGGTCGGTTCATTTATGGATGGGTGATCAAGACTTGATTGTACCCGTGACACTGCAACGTTATATCGCAAAACAACTTAGATGGGTAAAGTATCATGAAGTCGCTGGCGGTGGACACATGTTGACTTATAACGATGGAGTCACTGATGCTATTCTTAAAGCACTTAATAACTTCGAAAGCTAGCTTTACAGTTTAAAAGTCATGAACAAGCACAAATCGTTATTTTTATACGTTTTTAGTTGATGAACTTTTGTATTTAGCTCTGCTGAATCATAATCCTTATAATCTCCTAAGTCAGGTGCTAATGTTCCATTATCAATTGTATCATTGGCATGACAAAGTGTATGTTCTGCCATATAAGTTGAGTTACTAGTGACACTGTTACAATGCAATGCTATATTGCCTAATAACTTACACCGAAATCAACAAATCAATATCAAAGAGTAAAATTCATATCTAAAGATAGAAGATCAACTGCAAGAACAAAGCTTCTACAAGCATATAATATTAACATAATATTTCACATAATAGTAAAAGCTACAAAAACATGAAGAAGATAAAAACTTTCAAGTAACAAAAACCTATGAAGTAAGATCACCCCAAACATTAAAATCAGAAGTGGACTTATTATAAGTAATCACACTATCTTGACAACCAATAATAAATGTACTTTTTGTCGAATCCATATTGACCAAAGCATGAGCAGTACCAGCTGGACTAACAGCAACCGCAACATCAGTTTCAGACAATGTCACTTGAGCATAACCTTTTTTACTCGCATAATTCTCTAACCGAAACATCGTTCGAGCACCCCAAATCAAGAAAGTCTCATTACAAGTATGGTGTCTATGATTCCCTCTTAACCCACCAGGTTTAATTTCACCAACATGAATTGAAGCACAAGTCAATGCACCCCCTTTAATCCCCGATTCAAGAGCAACTGAAACAGGATCTAACAACCAACCCCTGGTATCTTTTGTAATTGGAGATGGGAATTGTGATTTGTATCTAATGATATTAGCTTCATGATCTTGATCATTGTAAAGTTTGAATCTTTTATTAGGGTTTGGTTGGAATTGTGAATTTTGTTGGATTCTGAGAAAACCCCATGTTAAGATTAGGAAAATTGATAACAAAAAAGGGAAAGATTGGGGCTTTTTCAAGAAAAGTTTCAATCTTGAAAATCTTGATTCTAGGGTTTGTAATTGAGAAGGGGTGTTGTTAATTTCTGTGTTGTAAATTGGGATTTCGTTATATGAGTATGAATTTCTTCTAGGGTTTGCCATAAATTCGATGGATCTTCACATCAATTTCTCATGGATTTTACACTTCTTTTATGTGTGGAGTGAATCTGTAACTCCCGCTCTCTCTACGATGCATCTTTGGGCAAATTGTAAAATTGGGTCTTCAACTATGGGTATTTTGTATTAACAGTCCTTTAGTTAACAGTTTTAAAATGTTGGTTCCAAAGTTATTATAACGGAATAGTTAATTTTACATGGTGTCGAGCTTGAGTTAGTTTGGTTATCAATTTGAAGCTCGAAGCTCGGAACTAAACACGAGCTCGATGGAGAACTAATTTAGTATTCTCATTTGTCAACCTCGATTAATTAATCAAGAATGAGCTTTGGAATTAAATTTAACCGGTGAGAAACTCGATCTGCGACGATATTTTACCTATCAAATTCAACATGCAAAAAACTAAATTGAGCGATAAAAGGACTAAGGTGAGTAAACTATAGAGACCGTATATGAAATTTACTTCACAGTCTAACATATCCGTTATGATAGTGCGAATTAAATGCATTATAACACCTGTTAGACTGTTACGATAGCTTTTGAAAGTAATTATACTAATCTTAAGTCGCAACTGTAAGAGAGCTATACTCACTTGAGAAAGGGTTGAGAAATAAGAAAGTACAAAACAAAAAAACCCAAGAAAACCTGGAAAATAACACCGTTTCCATTTTTGAGGGGGGCAACGTGTAAAATTATCATAAGTAGTCACCTGGTGAACTCATTTCCCTTACTAAAGTAGTCATATTACAGTAGTATATTACCTTATACTGTTGTTTACAACCTCGGTAACTAATTAGATAGAAACACATATTCTGTTAGTGATTAATAGAACTCATTGATTACCTTGGTGCTTGCTGTTGGGTTAAGTGGTTAAGTATATAAATGGGTAGTTCTATGCATCTGTTGCATAAGTAAAATATAATTAATATGCAATTAAAACACGCATGAGAAAAATCAATAGGGAGACGAGAGAGCCCTGGTTCGATTTGTGTATAAGCCAGGGAAACGAGATAAGATAATATTAGGCTCAGAATTGTGAACCGTTTTCATTTGTCATCTACAATTATTCGGTTACATTCCGAAATCCATTATATACCACATTAAACTCAAACGATTTTCTTGTAACCAACCTTGTTTACTTAATATATATCTTGAACTAATTTCATGCATATGATTTTTCTACAAATATATGATAATTAGCTCCTTGTGAAATCACACAAGTTCAACTAGACAATTTATAACAAGTACCCACAATTAAGGTCTCCAAATTATTCATTTTGCTTGGTTGAAAGATGATGAAAGATTCAATGTCTTTTGCAACAGATTACTCAAATCACATGAAGACGAAACCCTTTGAAAATTCTGAAATGGCTCTGCTCCTCTTACCCATATAACCCTCGTTGATCCTGTTCCTAATCGTGCCTGTTTTGCATCCTTCGAGTGATTAGCCATAGGTACAGCAGACGAAACATCTGCTATAGGGACCAAACAATTGGCGAAAAGGGTGTTTGCAGTTGAAGTCAAATAACTTTCCCAATAATATGGTGGTGGAAGGTTGTCAACAGCTTCTAAATCGATCTCGAAAAGATCATCATCTTCTTCCTCTTTAAATTTATCCTGTTTAATGTCTACACCAACATTTTCTTTATAACTGTTGTGTTGGAGAGTTGGAGCCATTTTGTGCATGCTAATTTAGGTGTTTGCATGGTGTTTTTATATGGGTAGGGGGTAGGTAGTTGTAACTAGAAGATGTGCAACAAAACTACAACCAGTGAAGACATTTTTTATGGTGGATGATTTTATTAGATTTTTTTGTTAGTTTTAGTTGGTTCTAAGTGTATCTAATGTACTATTAGCTGTGACATTTGAGGGCTTCATAATGCATTAATTTATTGGTTTTTTAATTAGAGAATGTGAATTAATATAAAAGAATAGGCCCCAAAATCCAATTTTCAATAGGAGTTATGAAAATTTGCCACCTAATTCAACCAACAATGTCAGCATAAAGTAGAGTCAACCACCTTAACAAAGATGTTTGAAGATATTATGAACTGTAGTGCCATGTATGCTCTCTATGGTTCTAGCTAGCCAATTTTACCAACCAAAGTGTGCATATTTGAATCTTGATACATTTTTAGTTCAATTTTAGTCCAAGTATCAATTAGGTTTTAGTGCAAATTTTGTTTCCACTTTGTCCGTGCCACTCAATGGTCCAGCCACCACACTGATTACCAATATCGTCAGCATGGGTCCCGGAGACGAGTATTTTTGTTGACTTTTTAGGCAGGGGAAGCAGTGGCTCGTTGTCAGTTTTACCATTTTTCAGCTAGACCAATGATTTCCTTACTGCTTCCCTAGCAAGTTCTCGGTGCTCCTGACTTCCTAGGTATTTAACCATCGATAGATCCGCCAAAGGTTCTTCAAATAAACCCATCACAAATTTCACCGGCAAGATCCTCTTAACCGCGTCGTCAATTCGACTCATGGGGATAAATTTATTGTTCACTAGAAAAGTCAATCCATCGATGAATTTTGTATAATTATGTGGTACCATGATCTGCAATACAAAAATTTCAACTCATTTTCACTACAAATTATGTCACGAAACAAGGGTGGGAAGATGGGTCAAGACCGGGTTGGGTTATAATGGTCATATTTTTGTATGGGTGGGATGGCGCGTGTCGAGTTGGGTTGACCCATAAACACTTTTTCTCCAATTAAACCTTGGGCGACTTTCAATTCATATTATCCATTTCGGAGTGTTACTATTTTAGCTAAAAAAAACTTTTTGTTTCATCCTTTTGAAATAGAACAACCCACATCAACATAAACAACTTAAAGAAACAAAGGAGTAAAGAACTAACCATGTCTAGACCAGTCTCAATACTCCTTAAAATGGAAAAGCTATAATTAGCATGAGGTGGATCTGTAATTCTGTCGATACCCTCCCAATCAGAGATCAACAATCCCGGCAGAAAATAACACAAAACATCAATGATTCGAACTTGGTTACTTTGTTTGAAAAAGAAACAGAAAATACTTAGAAAAAATTGGGTTTTGTTAATCTGAAATTGAGGGTGTTCTTTAAGAAGTTAGTGACGAGTTCATGATCTCAGTGCATTTTTGTTCCAAATCTGCTCGAGTAGGAGATCATAATGCTTGCAACACCTTTGAGTATTGAATCATAGTATGCAGGCATATGAATACTGAATAATTCATGCTGGGTAACCACGGTGTTGTTCTCATTGATGCCTTCTGTAGTGCCACCATCACCAACATAGTGCTTGGCACACTCCACGACCTTTTCCCCTTTGAACAAAAAAAAAAAGGCTATAAAGATGACATTGTGATTATAATTATTTGAAAACTTTGAAGGTGTTGCAATTCGAAAGGAGCTTACTTTCCACCAAGAAAAGGTACGCCTTTTTTACCATCGCCAGGGATATCGCCTTGTAGTCCAGGTATAAGCTTGGTCATTTGACGAACAATTGTCGTGTCTTCACTATAGCTTTCATAACAACGACGCCATCTTGGGCCTCTGTAGACCATCTGTTCTTTCGATCTTTTTTTTATTTTTTACTTTTTATTTTTTATTGAGTCATGTGGATTAGTGAGACCCCAGCCACTAAATCATTTACAGCAATACAAGGTGCAAATGCATAATTAATCCCTGTCGCTCGATCTTCTAGAGCGGTTGCAGCTCCAAGCTTCTTGACGAGTATGGGGTCCCTGTACAGATCATCTTATGATGAGTTAACAACTATTTGTCAGATATCCAAATTACCCTTAAAGACCATCAATGTTTTTAATGAGCCTTGTTACTCCAAGGCCAACATTGTGAGGGTCTTTCCAATTCTGTTACATATTCTTTTCGTGCTTTTATTGGAGAAGAACCAAGCATGGCTGCGAAGGTTGAGAGATGTCAATGAAATTCTCACTTCAAACAAAGTAATAAAAACATCATGATGGCATATTATTAACTAGACATCAAACACTTATCAGACGAATTCAGAATCTTGCTTACACACCAACAATTCTTAAATACACAGATTGTCAATCAAGTTTACCAAAAATACTAATTTGGTCTAGGGGAAAACTCAAGATACACCATAACCATTGAGTTCAGCAACAACTCTCTCACCATCCTCCAGTCTTCTGATCCATAGAGCCAGTTCTTGTCATTACTACGTCAGGCCTCACTCACTGCACAAGCACGCTTGTGCGGCGGGACATACACTCCAATGGCTGATGAATCAGCAGGGCTTGGGTTGTCAACATATGCGTCACTCAGCTGGGTGACTGGGCATTCTGCTGTCCAGTGGTCAGATATCTTCCCACGGGGATTTGCAAGTTCCTTCGCACCCTCAGGAAGTAAGGGACCTTCAACACCTATAAAAAAGTGCCAAGTTAGTGAAACAACATAACCCACCCATAATTATATTAACCCAAGAGTGAATATCAGTCACTAGTAACTTTCAATACACCAATTGTAACACCTGGTCAAAAAAAAAAATCAAATTTCGCGCCAAATTTAAACTTTAAATGATTGTATTATTATATGCAATTATAACCAAGTAATCGAAAATGTAAGTCGTTTTAATTTAAAACGCATCCTAACTGTCTGAAACCTCGCAAAAACAACGTATTAAACTTTAAGTTCCAAAATAATACTTTTATAAAATATTCTGGTTCAAAAACATTTCGAAAGAACATAAATAAATTTTAGAATTTAAAATAGTATTTTAATTTAATTTACGATCGGATACAAAACACGGACATTTTGTACTGTGGTTGGAAACCACGGTCCACGAGTTAGGGATCTGAGTATTAACAAAAACCCAAACCCCCATCTCATTTCCTCATTTTTCTTCTTCTTTTTCACCTACTTTTCTCTCCTCTCTTTCTCTTAAACAACAACAACAACAACTAACAACATCAACAACAATATCATCATCATCAAAAATCGGAATCATCATCATCATCATCGTCATTTTCGGAGTTCATCATCATCAAAACCGGACATCATCATCTTCATCTTCTTCACCATCATCTTCATCTCCATTTTCATCGAAAAGTAAGATTTCTCACTTTCTCTCTCTAGAAATCGTTTCTCTTTCTATAAATTACTTAGATTACTTCAAAATACATGCTAGAAGCTTTCCATAACATCAACACACCCAAAAATCGAGCCAAAACTCGATTTGGATCTTGAAATCGTCGAACAGACGACAACATCGCATTTGGACCAAAAACAGTGCTGCGACGTCACAGCCAACGTCGCAAACCATTCCGATGTGGCCTGGTGCGACGTCAGTCACAACGTCGCATGAAATTGCGAACGTCGCATATAGCGACGTCGACACTTACGTCGCATATAGCGACGTAGACTCCAACGTCGCAGTACAATCGTACTGCGATGCCAACCCCAACGTCGCAGGTCACGGAACCCTAAAAACCTATGATTTTTACTAAGTGTCAGAACCAAATTTTACCACTTGATCTTACTCCGAATTTGGATTTCGGGTGCGTTTTTACTAAAGCAATGTAGTACAAATAAAAATTTTCCAAGCTGACTTGGCAGCTCGACCCCAACCAGGGCTCTGCCCCTTGGACCCCGCCAGGAGTTGCCACCCCTTGGACCCCGCTATCAGGGGCGCTGCCCCCGAACCCCCGTACACGGTCTTTAAAACCAAGCAACAAACAAACATTCGAACGACTTACTTGGTCAGACTATTTGATCTCGTACTTATATAACCTCTCGTGTTTAGGACACTAGGAGGTTATCATCCGGACAACACACGTATCGTAGGATCGCCAACTCACAGGTGAGTTTCATAGCCCCACTCTGTCAACTATTTTACTGTTTTCGGGGTGAAAACACATGCTCAACAATTGTTTTCGGATTATATTAATAAACTTTTATAATTCACACTTGCTTATATTACTGTTATGTAATACAAATGTGTAATACTTAGGAATTACACCCATCATGTTGTTATGAAACAATGTCAATACCTAACCAAGATAGGTTACAATCGTACACTGTTAGATGGTTGGAAAACAATTACTAATACATAACTTGACTAAGTTATCACTATCCAATGACCATATTGACACGGGACAATACTATCACTATACTAGAACTGATTAGTTCTACCCACATGACAACGACTAGACTTTTACAGGATTCGTCTTCCTTTTAGGAACTAAAACTGTTGACACACTCCATGATCATTAGAATGGAAATTGTACTTAGGTGAACAATTTCCCGAGACCCCAAATATACTTGCTAGGCTTAAGGCTAGGAGTATACAATAGTAACATACGTTAGTATAGACTCCTTATACTAATACAACTCAACTAGGTTATGAGTCTTCATACCTAGGTTCAATGTGCTACTTAATATCTAAGTATTTGTTTATACATATTTAGATACAATCAAATAATTTCATGCGTGGCATGATTGTTACATGTGTTTGCTGATTCGACAAATATATATATACATACTTGTACATCATCTTGAGCACAGGGTGCTATCTACATTACTACATATGTATATTAGTATACATACAATTATACAAACACGAATACTCAAGTCGGACATGTCGTTGTACTGTCGGCTCAATTACTTTAGCTAGTATGTCGTAGTACTGCTGGCTCTACATTTCACCAGTCGGGCTCGTCGTAGTACAGCCAGCTCAATTTCATACTTTGCTTTCGAGCAATGCGGATGATGCCTGTTTAGGCACAAAACGATGCCACGGTAAAGTGGGCACAAAACGATGCCATGGTATTGCAGTGGGCACAAGTACGATATCGCGGTAAAGCGATACACTTGATGGATGGGCGGGCTTATGCCCGTGATCCACACACGATAAATCAATGGATCAGCGAGTTATACTCGGGATTCACAATAAGTTAACGGGTCGGTGAGGTTATCACTCGAGGCCGTTAGCTCAATACGTCCGGGTTAGCTTACACTAACTGGTCAAACGGACACACTAAACATTTTCAATCATAGATCTGCGGGTCTACAATTAACTGTTGCTGGATGCAATACTCTAGATATTCAATCATAGTTCTACGGAACTACAATTCCTTGTTGACATATGACGCGGCCATACAATTTCACTGGTTATACTTAGGCATGTTTTGCCTCACATTGATAGATTTATTTAATACCTGAAAGGTATTCAGGCACGGAATGCCTCGACCATTGTGTACTTAGGTACAGATCACTATTACTTAGGTATTAGATACCTCGTTAGACGTTTACACATTAGTGTTACAACTTCGATTTAATACATATCAAAATCGTTGATTTTGAACAACTTTTCAAAACATACAAGGTTTTATACTTTATGTTTTCAACTAACAATCCTATGAACTCACCAGCTTTATAGCTGACTCGTTTTAGCATGTGTTCTCAGGTGCCCAGCAGGATTAGAATTGCTACAAGATTATGCTAGCTCGAGTCGCATATTTTCACCACTGGATTTCTCTGCATAACTTTTGTATTACAATTATGTATTGAAATTATTTTGCGAACTCACAACTTGTATACATTTTATTTTGGGAAATGTAATAACTATTTTCAAACGTCTCATTTAGAGTCGTTCATTATGTATCTTATGCTGTGATATTTGATTTAGTAACACCCGACCCGACCGGTTTCGCAACCCGAAATTTGAGGGTGTTACACCAATCATCCCTAGCATGGATAAATTCTTCATTACTAATTGTATTCTAGTAATTCTAATCAACCAACCAGTTTCCTTCCAAACTGATGTGGTTATCTGAGTGGGATAAGCAGTTGAGCTTAATAAGCTATAAATCTTTGGATGATAAAGGTAACTTCACAGTTTGCAAACAGTCTGGGGATAATTGTTCTTGGAACAGATAGGTTCCAATAAAGGTGAATATTACGGGCCTTGAGATTGGAGATATTATCAACATCGGGAATACTTATATGGATAATAAAGCGGGTCGTAAGATTTTTCAAACCATATGTTACGCTCCTAACGCAATAAATTAGTTTTTTTCTCCCCTCGTCCAACTTGTCTCCAGTTTCAAATCGCAGCAAGGTGGTCAGATATCAGTGGGAGCATTGGATTTCCAACCCGAAAGAGGCTATCAAGTTTTAATATAATTTAGATGTTAGGTGAATGCTTTTTTAATGGGTAAATGACAAAAATCGGCAACGAACTGCCAAAATTTGTTCCAAGTATGCAACCTACCAATATAATTACTCAAGTATGCAACAAACCGGATAGTTTCGTACTTGGATATTTGAAAAGTCGTTTTTTACTGGATTATGTTTAAAAATGCTGAGTCACGTTACACGTGGACTGCCACATCTAAAATTTGCCACATCACAGAGACATGTAGATGCCACGTCATCAACATGACTTTATAACATTTTTTTTATTAAAAAGGATAAAAATTGCATTTCCTTTTTATAAAATGGACACCAATTCACACGTCGAACGAATGGCCGGAGAACTCAAATGGCCTATCTGGTAATACTTATACACAATTTCATATATATTTTACTAATATTAAATGTTTATAACCTAATAAATAATATGTTGCAGCTTAAGTCTTCTGAATTCTGCAGCTTCGCTTACCTGCAATCACGTATTTTGCAAGTAAGTGCTGTTATTCATAACTTATTTTTAATCGATTACCGGATAGTGCAAGGAAAACGACGAAAAACCATTCTTCTTTCACCGGAAACTTATAGAAAAAAAATATGAAAACCTGCAACTTTTTCCGGCAACTGATTACACTTCTTCTACCATTTCTCATTTCAATTACTCCAACAACTCAACAACAAATCTCCCCCGTCGATCTCAATGCACTTCATCAGATCACATTCTCACTCACCGACGTCAAAACCGGTGATTTCTTCTCCACCTGGAACTTCACCTCGCCGGAAACCGTTTGCTCTTCCTTCGCCGGCGTCACTTGCTCCGTCATCAACAGTCAGCTACGTGTCACATCTCTCTTCCTCGATACCGGACTCTCCGACTCACCTGGACTCGCCGGCACAATCTCCGCTAACGGAATCTACAATCTCACTGAGCTGACTCAGTTAATCCTTTACCCTGGCATCGTCGCCGGATTCATCCCGTCGGGACTCGGCCGTCGGTTAAAAAACCTCCGTGTTCTATCCCTTACTAACAACCGACTCACCGGAACCATATCGGAGTAAATCTCGGAGCTCAAAAAACTACACAAATTAGATCTCAGTCACAACCAGCTCAACGACATAATTCCGGTGACACTGGCGACGAATTTACCGGAGTTAAGAGTATTAGTACTTTCCTCCAATAACCTCGCCGGAGAAATACCTTAATTCTCCGATAATTCAAACCTAATTCATTTAGATTTAAGTTACAATATGTTAACCGGATGGTTACCGAATACGACGCCATTTACACTCCGTCATTTGTATTCATACGTATTTTAATTTTAAATATCCACGTCATCTTTTATTTCCATGTCACCTTTAATAAATAAATGAAAATTGTATAAAATATAAATTGACCGGTCAAACCGGTTGCAGGTTACCATATTACTGACTTGAGTACGAAACTATCCGGTTTGTTGCATACTTGGGTAATTATATTAGTAGGTTGCATACTTGGAACAAATTTTGGCAGTTCGTTGCCGATTTTTGTCATTTACCCTTTTTTAATGGCTGTTCAAAAACACATATTCCTAAACTCAAGAAACAGTCAATTAACAAAAGAAACACATACCAAACAGACTCTAAATCCAGAAAAAGCATAAGTTAATAGAATTAAACATAACCACATACACCGTTAACCCTATCTCTCTACATCAAATTTGATATCTAAATGATTTTGTTAGATACTTGTATTCAAAGTCATCATCATCATCATTAGTGTAACATCCCCAAATCGGACCTAGGGGAAACAGGTATTTCTTTATATTTAATTGTGATATTTAATTATATTTTGTGTTTAATTGTGAAATTATAGGTAAATAAGCCTCAGGAAATATTGTGACTAGTAAAATATAGTTTGTTTTAAATAAACTTAGGTGACGGTAAAATAAAATAATTTTATCGCAATTGAAATCGAGGTTCCAGACAATAGATTTAAAACGGGTATAATTTATACCCAAATTGGCTGAGTCATAACCACAGGTCGACACCTGTGGCTTCAGGGTATTAACATTTCATTTCTCCCATATTTTCTTTTCTTCTTCTTTCAAAGAATTTTTAGACATCAAACAAAGAATCTGATTTCTTCAATTCAAGGCTATGATCTTGATTTCATAGTGTTCTTCATCTTCTTTATTTCATAAGCATCTCCATTGTAAGTGTAATCCTCTATTTTCATGTAGGAACTTGAATTAGTTGAAATGGTTGATTTAATAGCATGTAATGATAAGATAGAGTAAATTCATGTTTAAATGTGGTTGTGTGATGATTGTTGGACTGATTTTATGCTTATCTTAGATATCAATGGTGTTCTTCATGTTCTATTGAATAAATGTGGGTTTTGGTTTAAATTAGGTTGAAAGATTGATGCATGTTAGTAATTATAATTTGGATGATGTTTGTTTGTTGCTAATACATATTATTACATGTTATGTGAGGTTATTTGCTGGTAAAAAATAGTACATTTCAATGGCATTTGGTAAAATTGGATTGTAGTTCGTAGTTGTAAGTTGCAGGTCTGTTTGGTGCTGAAAAGCTTTGAAACGCGATCCCACTACTTGACCTGGATCGCGTTCCTTAGTTATAAACTGGATCCTTCGTGTTTTGGTCACGTAAACGCGATCCTGACCCTTAACCCGGATCGCGTTCCTCAGTGGTTTTCGGTAACAGAAAATTTTGTGCCTGTGAACGCGATCCAGCCACCCTCACCCGGATCGCGTTTTCTAGTTATAATTTGACAGATTTGATGTTTTGTGAAATTGTTAGAATTCAATACTTATATCAATTATCCATTAATATTTCTTGATTATTGATGTAAGTATTTAAGTATAGATATAATTTGAATTATGAAACTAGTTATTAACTTGTGCTTTGATTTTGTTTACAGAGGCTCCGAAGACTCAATAAAATAAGATCTTTGAGTTGGAGATTGAAACGAGACAGGTGAGTGGACTGGTTCTCACACTTTAATCTTGGTGTTAACAGTTAGTTGCATCAATTTTAAGTTGCTTGTAATGACTGATTTATCATTGTGTTAATGATAGGATTATTGATTAAACTTGTGGTTTGATGGATGGATTGATTTCTTGTGAATAATTCCATGATAGGTTGGAATGATAGAGGTCAATTTTGGGTTTAGTTGCTATAGGTTAATCCTTATGGGTCGGATGAACATTCGTTGTGAATTAATCCATATTGGTTAAAGATAGCAATAAACTATCGGTAAAAATCTCTGTATTGGCCTGCAGTTGATTATTAAGTGTTCTTGGAGTGCCACCGCGGACTGAGGGTATCTCAATAACCACCGATCCTCTGTTTGATTGTTTATTTAGACGATTGTTGTGAATTGATTGTTATACTAAGTTAGATTGTTAGACTTAGTTTACTTGCTTAGCTTCGTGCTAATTCCTCACAATACTTTTGCAGGTTAACTTTTGGGATATGATTAGGCAATGGTGTTGTTTTGAAGAAATGTTTGACAATGGGAACTCTGATCGTTTTGGATAAATCATGTTTTGTTAACATAATACCCAGTTATTGTATTAGCGTTGTAATTATACTTAATACTTATAAACTTGTAATGTTTTGGTATGACTAAATGTCGTATATATAATGTTATATCTATATTGGTATGAATGGGATTTACGCTTCCGAATTAAAAAAAAAAATGTGTCTTAAATCATGGGGTGTTATAAGTTGGTATCAGAGCGTAAGTTTAGGTGAATTGAATATTTAAAGTGTTCAATCCTAAACTTAGTCATGTTGGTCAAACATTTCTTGTGGTGGGGATTAGTTATGATAGTTGATTTGGTTAGTTGCTAGTACTAACAATTAACGAATGTTGAGATGTGATGTGATGACAGGTATGGCGGATAATGAGCCACCTTCCCATACTCTCAATGATACTACGCGGACAGATGCACCACCAGAGAACCAGGGTCATAATGGTACATCTAATTTAGCCGGTGGAGAAACTGAAACTGATCAGGAGTATATTATGAGATTGGAGAATAGAGTGTTGGAACTTCAGAGAGAACGAGCTGGATCTTCTCAACATCCAGTTTCTACTCGTCCCCACATTGTGACTAATGTACCACCTATTGTATCTTCTACACGGATTCCGGTATCTAATCCTTTTATTTCACAACAGCAGCAACAGGGTTATACTTATCAGGCCTCGGGTCCTTTTCCTTCGTCTGGTTATACTACTTATCAAATACCTATTCCACCTTTTCAACAGTTGAAGAAAGGTTGTTCTCTTAAAACCTTTATGTCTTGCAATCCTTCAACTTATTCTGGAAGTACCGATCCTACGGTCACTCTTGACTGGCTTCGAGATGTAGAGAGAAAACTAAATGTATGTCATTGTGATGAGGAGGATAAGGTACCTTATGCGGTTCAATTGTTAAAGGGTCAAGCCATGTCATGGTGGGATTCGATAACCGCTCCATTAACTCCACAACAGTTGAATGCTATAAGATGGCCAGATTTTTATGCTGAAATTTGTAAGCAATTTTGCTCGGAGTATAATCTTTCACGGATTAGACAAGAGTTTCTTGACTTACTAAAGACTGATCAAATGATGATTGATGAATTAATTAAGCAGTTTTCAGATAAATTGCGGTTTGTGCAACAGTGGGTTCCAACTGACCGGACCAAAATTGATCACTTTGTGAAAACATTACCTCCTGATTACCGTACCACAGTGAGACTAGCAGGTTCACTTCCTCAAGCTTATGATTTAGCTCGTTCGGTTGATGGGGATATTATGGCTAAAAGAGTGTTGAATAAAGAAAGGTATTCACAGAAAAACAAAGGAGATTCTTCGAGTAAACAGAAAGGACAAGGTAGTCAACAAAACAGGAGATCGAATTCTGGTATTCCAACGGATAGTAACTATTGTAATAGATGTCGAGCTAGACATAATGGTCCTTGTACTCCCCAGACATCTAGATGTGTTAAGTGTGGAATTTTTGGTCACGCTGCAAAGGATTGTACCTACCCAAATAGCGTGTGTTGGAATTGCCATAAAGAAGGGCATCGTGCAGGGGATTGTCCTGAGGCGAAGAGACAGAGTATGGGTACGGGCAAAGGTTCGCCATCCTCTGGTCAAAAGAGGAAAAATCCACCAGTAGCTGCTAGCCGAGCTTTCCGAATGACAGTTGATGATGCTGTCACCACTGAAGATGTCATCACTGGTACATTTCTCATAAATTCTATACCAGCTCGTGTATTGTTTGATTCTGGTGCCAATTGTTCGTTTATATCTGTGAACTTTTGTGATAGACTGAAATTGATCCCCTCTTTGATTGTTAAACCTTTAGAAGTTGAAATTGCTGACGGTAAATTAGTTCCTGTTACCACATCGGTAGCTGGAGCTAGTATACTTATTGAGGGTCATAATTTCTTAGTCTCCTTTTTGTTAATGCCAATTCCTAGTTTTGATGTAGTTATTGGTATGGATTGGTTAAGTTTGAATAAGGCCAACATTGATTGTCATAAAAAGATTATAAGAATTCCGATTTCTGATGGGTCATACGTCATGGCTCGAGGAGAACGAGTAAAGGGTAGTCTACCATTGATTTCCTTGTTGAAAGCTAGGAAATCTCTATCTAAGGGATGTCGTTCTTATTTGGCATATGTGATAGATAGCAAGTTAGAAAAGAAATCTTTGACAAATTTTCCGGTGGTTTCTGAATACCCGGAAGTCTTTCCGGATGAATTGCCTGGTTTACCCCCTGTAAGAGATGTAGAATTTCAGATCGATTTGATTCCTGGTTCGACTCCTGTAGCTAAGTCTCCTTATAGATTAGCTCCTTCTGAAATCCGTGAAATGATGGGTCAAATTCAGGAACTGTTAGATAAAGGGTTTATTCGACCGAGTTCTTCCCCGTGGGGTGCTCCGGTATTGTTTGTTAAGAAAAAGGATGGTACTCTTCGAATGTGTATTGATTATAGAGAGCTCAATAAAAGAACAGTGAAAAACAAATATCCATTGCCCAGAATTGATGAATTATTTGATCAGTTACACGGATCATCCTATTTTTCTAAGATCGATTTGAGATCCGGTTATCATCAGGTACGAGTTCGTGAGGAAGATGTTCCTAAGACTGCTTTTCTTACCCGGTATGGTCATTACGAGTTCTTAGTTATGCCTTTTGGATTGACTAATGCTCCTGCTATTTTTATGGACTTAATGAATCGTGTATGTCGACCTTTTCTAGACAAGTTTGTGATTGTATTTATTGACGATATCTTGATTTATTCTAAGTCTGAGGCTGAACATGAACATCATTTAAGATTGATTCTTGAGATTTTGAAAAGAGAGCATCTTTTTGCTAAATTTTCCAAATGCGAATTTTGGCTCCGAGAGGTACAGTTTCTTGGGCATATTATTTGTAAGGATGGTGTCAAAGTGGATCCTTCCAAAGTGGACGCCGTTATGAATTGGAACGTTCCTAAATCACCTTCTGAGATTAAAAGTTTCCTTGGTTTAGCGGGATATTATCAAAAATTTATCAAGGATTTCTCCAAAATTGCTGGCCCGTTAACCAAGCTAACTAGGAAGGATATTAAATTTCAGTGGGGAGATCAACAAGAAACATCTTTTCAGACTCTTAAACAGTTGTTATGTCAGGCGCCAGTGTTAGCATTACCTAATGGTTCCGAGGGTTTTGTGGTTTATTGTGATGCTTCTCATGCTGGTTTGGGTGCTGTCTTAATGCAACATGATCGTGTTATTGCTTACGCTTCTCGTCAGCTTAAAACTCATGAAAGAAATTACCCCACACACGATTTAGAGCTTGCAGCTGTGGTATTTGCGTTGAAAATCTGGAGACACTATTTGTACGGAACTAAATGTGTCATATGCACGGATCATAAAAGCCTCCAGTACATGTTTTCTCAGAAAGAACTCAATATGAGACAGCGCCGATGGTTGGAGTTGATTAAGGATTATGACTGTGAAATCCGATATCATCCGGGTAAAGCTAATGTGGTTGCCGATGCTTTAAGCCGAAATGTACCTTCCGACCGAATTTATTTTATGCGTTTGGAAATATCTTCTGATTTGATTTCCCAGTTAAAAGCTGCACAGTTAGAGGCATTGTTGGATCAAAATTTAAAATCTGAGATTTTGTTGAAACGGAAAGATTTATTGATTGATGATTCTCGAGGATTGAAAACCTTCCAGTCTCGGGTTTGGGTTCCATTGATTGGGGGACTTCGGGATTTGATATTGTCAGAAGCACACAAATCGAGGTTATCTGTTCATCCAGGGAGTACGAAAATGTACAATGATTTGAAACCATTGTATTGGTGGCCAACTATGAAAACCGATGTTGATCGAATGGTGGAGACTTGTCATATATGTTCCCAGGTTAAAGCAGAACATCAGAAGCCCTATGGTTCATTGAAACAGTTAGATATTCCGGAATGGAAATGGGAGCACATTACTATGGATTTCGTTACCAAGTTTCCCCGCACTCAGAAAGGTAATGATATGATATGGGTGATAGTTGATAGATTAACCAAGAGTGCACATTTTCTAGCCACCAGTGAGACGGCATCGTTGACTCGACTTGCTCAATTGTACATTCATGAGATTGTTGTTAGACATGGTATTCCTTTATCCATTGTTTCCGATAGAGATTCCAGGTTTGTTTCCGGTTTTTGGCAGAGTTTGCAACGTGAATTAGGTACCAGAGTAAATCTTAGTACAGCTTATCATCCTCAGACAGACGGGCAGTCAGAGCGTACTATTCAGACACTCGAGGATATGTTGAGAGCTTGTGTACTTGAGTATGGCAGTTCTTGGGATTCACACTTACCATTGATAGAGTTTACTTATAATAATTCTTATCATTCTAGCATTGGTATGCCGCCATATGAGATGTTGTATGGGCGCCGTTGTCGAACACCTATATGTTGGTTAGAAGCGGGAGAAAAACAGTTTGCGGGTCCCGATATAGTTCAAATTACAGCTGACAAAGTTAAGATTGCTCGTGAGAAACTGAAAGCGGCACGTGATAGACAGAAACAATATGCTGACCCACGTAGGCGACCTGTTGTTTTTGTTGAAGGAGAACTTGTATATTTAAAGGTTTCTCCGTGGAAGGGTGTTATTAGATTTGGTAAACGTGGGAAGTTAGCTCCCCGATATATTGGCCCATTTAGAATCCGTCAGGTGATTAATGAACAATCGGTTTCTTTAGATCTTCCACCCGAATTAGCCGGTATTCACGATACATTTAATGTTTGTTATTTAAGAAAATGCAATGTGGAGGATCAATCCCAAATCCTTCCTTTGCAAGATCTTCGTGTTGACTCAAGTAAGAAATTGATTGAAGAACCTGTCGAGCTTTTAGATAGAAAAGTGACCAAATTACGTAGAAAAGAAATTCCTATGGTTTTGGTTAAGTGGAAACATAGTTTGGGTGCGGATCTCACTTGGGAAACGGAGGAGAGTATGCGGGTTAGATACCCTAGCTTATTTGTGTCTAGTTAGATTTTGGGACGAAATCTTTCTAAGGAGGGGTGATTTGTAACATCCCCAAATCGGACCTAGGGGAAACAGGTATTTCTTTATATTTAATTGTGATATTTAATTATATTTTGTGTTTAATTGTGAAATTATAGGTAAATAAGCCTCAGGAAATATTGTGACTAGTATAATATAGTTTGTTTTAAATAAACTTAGGTGACGGTAAAATAAAATAATTTTATCGCAATTGAAATCGAGGTTCCAGACAATAGATTTAAAACGGGTATAATTTATACCCAAATTGGCTGAGTCATAAACATAGGTCGACACCTGTGGCTTCAGGGTATTAACATTTCATTTCTCCCATATTTTCTTTTCTTCTTCTTTCAAAGAATTTTTAGACATCAAACAAAGAATCTGATTTCTTCAATTCAAGGCTATGATCTTGATTTCATAGTGTTCTTCATCTTCTTTATTTCATAAGCATCTCCATTGTAAGTGTAATCCTCTATTTTCATGTAGGAACTTGAATTAGTTGAAATGGTTGATTTAATAGCATGTAATGATAAGATAGAGTAAATTCATGTTTAAATGTGGTTGTGTGATGATTGTTGGACTGATTTTATGCTTATCTTAGATATCAATGGTGTTCTTCATGTTCTATTGAATAAATGTGGGTTTTGGTTTAAATTAGGTTGAAAGATTGATGCATGTTAGTAATTAGAATTTGGATGATGTTTGTTTGTTGCTAATACATATTATTACATGTTATGTGAGGTTATTTGCTGGTAAAAAATAGTACATTTCAATGGCATTTTATAACACCCCTCATTTATACTTATTTAGATATAGTAAATTGGAAGCGTAAGTCCTAATAGATAGTGATAATTTACATCATTTTATCAACTTATAAAATTCAACATTTTCAAAACATAATTTATTCAACCGAGGTGTTATATAAAACACTTTAAAACATTATATTATACAAATCCCTTATCAGAGTATTGCCTCGTGGTCAAACATTCCTGCTAGCCCAACTTCTTGCACACCCATTATTCAAACCGAAACCTGCAAGAAGTGTTAATGTGGGGGATTAGCATAACGCTAAGTGAGCAGATAACTAATCAACAACCTAACTTAGCTCAACAACTTTGTGTACAACAATACAACACATCAACCATGCATCAGTTCAACAATGCAACAATTCAACTAATCAACAACACCATAATGAGGATCGGCGGCTCTGGGGATAACCATAAACCCGGGAGGCTCCCCAAGAACACTTACCCAACCTATCCTTATGGCCATACGGACGAGACCGATAGCTAGTGATTATCTTCAACTAACACAGGAGGTGTGTTAAACTTTGGATAACCAACTAGCCCAACCAACAGTTCAACAACTCGTTGCCTCATTAACAACTGATGCCCGAAGGCCAATTAACTCAAGTGATGACGTAATCAACAAGTCACATATTAAACTAGTCAACATATCAACAGTATTATTACTATCCGCATAAACACCAATGCAAATAATAAAGTAATAACACGTTACTTGTTGTAACCAAACTTGTTACAACCAAGTTACGCTGAGGATTAGAGATCCACTCACCGAATACCTCAGCCATCCACTCAGTAGTCTAATATCACTGAGCCTTCTGCACATCTGACAATACAATAGAATAATACAAGTTAGTTACTTGTCTCAAATATATACAACATCATTCTAATAGATTAACAACAAACCCGATTTACTCAATTCATATGAATTAACATAATTACCACAATTCTCATTATTCCATTCATATTACAAATAACTATTTCAACATCATTAGTTTATCATCACTAGCAAGTTATGATTATAGAATCTCATTAATCCACTTCCATCATCACTAATCAACATGGTAAAACCACAACTCAGGTTATTAACCTCCTACCTCAACAATTCATCAAAATCTAAACCTTAGGTTTAATGAGCACTTAATCAACTAAGTTGCAACTTTACCCATCAATGCTCTATTAAAGGTTCTAATTAGTAAATAATATTAATTTCATCATATAACTAATCAAACTTATCAAATTCATCATAATCATTATAACCCTTATGAACACTTAACTAATTTCTTCAATTCTAATTTATAACTTATATTATAATCATGAATTAGACACTAACTAACCATTATACCATAACAACTAGCTTCAATTCATGAATATCTACTAAACCCATCACTTTGTTCATGTGTTCATACAAAATTCTTCATTTTCCACTTAGGGTTTCACTTTTAATTAAGAACTAAACATTAATTACCCATTACATGATCACTACAAGCCCTATTTCATGATTAATCTTACCAATTAAGCAAATACTCAAAACCCCCAATTTCTAGGGTTATATCAAACACGAAATTAACACATATAACATGATTAAAATGATGCTAGAGTAATTATTACATGTTATTGAAGCTTAATTAACATCAATTTACACTTTTGAAACCCTAATTTCGGATTATACTCAAGAACATCAAAACCCCTAATTTCTAGGTTTAGAAAATGAAGAACACAAGATTATACCTTGATTAGAACGATTAAAGAGGCTTGAATTCATGTTTAGAAGCTCCAATTTGATGATTCTTCATGATTTTGATTTAGGGTTCATCATGTAAGTATGTATGCGTACGTATGTGTGTGTGTGTGGAGGAATATAAAACCGATTAAACCCATAGAATATATCATCTATGTGTTAATTTTCATTCCCCGTATTTATTATTGTCTGGAACTTAAAAACCATTTACGGGGTAACATTACTTTATTTTACCGTCAACTAAATAAAATTAAAACACTCAATAATTTATTAGTCACAATAAATTATTCGACTATTATCACTATTTATTTCAAATAATACAGCACACCTATTTTCTGACACACTTAATAATAATTCACAGTCAGAAAATATTAAATACAACTAGACCCAAATACTGGGTGTTACAAATCTCTCCCCCTTAAAGAGATTTCGTCCTCGAAATCTGATCACACTTATTCGGTCTAGAATAATTAGAACTACTACTTTCATTTCCATTCAATACTACTCTACTTCTCATACAAATAATTACTCATTACTAGATGCACACTAGATGTGTGTACCTGTTCAATCACTTGTGCATACCATCACTCATGCATATCTTTAACCATATACTCACAAAATGTACCTATATGTCAACATATACTTATATAGGTAGATATTAATACATCAATTTACACACTACCAATGTGTATTTCCACCGAACTCACTTAAACACATAAATTGTGTTTTACCTCTATTTAATTTATTAGCACAAGATGTTATTTTCAGCACACAATGTAGCATCATCCACTGTTTAATTACAATATATATATTGTAACACCCTCCCCCTGAGCCCACTGGGCTCACGCGGTCCACAGCTGGGCCTGAGGAGCAATGTTAATATAAACCCACTGGGCCAGGTCTGCAGCCCAATGCACCCCAACCACATCACCTATGGATTTCACCAATAGGTAGGTTGTTGAGTCTCGAACCTGAGACCCCTTTAATACTAAGTCTTACCACTTAGTATCACCAATTGAGCTGCAGCTCAATTGGTGATACTAAGTGGTAAGACTTAGTATTAAAGGGGTCTCAGGTTCGAGACTCAACAACCTACCTATTGGTGAAATCCATAGGTGATGTGGTTGGGGTGCATTGGGCTGCAGACCTGGCCCAGTGGGTTTATATTAACATTGCTCCTCAGGCCCAGCTGTGGACCGCGTGAGCCCAGTGGGCTCAGGGGGAGGGTGTTACATAAAAAGTGCATGCTCCGGTTTTGGGATTGATCATTCAACAATGAACAATTATCCCAAAACTATGCTCTGATACCAATTTATAACACCCCTCATTCTATACTAATAATATTATAGATAATACGGAAGCGTAAGTAAATAAAACGCAAGACATGGTTACATAATATTCCAAAGTATTAAAACATTTTAGATGATTAAGTTACTACGATTTAACACTTGTTCAAAAGTCTAGCATGACGGGGTATTATATGAACTAAACTGAGTTGTTACAAAAATAATCAGAGTAGCTTGAATATCAAACATTCCATGCTTCCAAGGTTTGACCTTCCTGCTACCCACCCGTATGCATATAACAAAAGTCTGCAGGAAGTAACAACGAGGGATTAGCACATAGCTAAGTGAGTAAATCCAACACTCAACATTTAACTTAGCTAAACCAATTAACTACAACAAGTATTCGCAACCACAACAAGCAACAACAACTTAATGAGGATCGGCGGATCCGGGGATAACCTTAGTACCCGGGCGGCTCCCCAAAGATCACTTATCCAAACATATCCGTATGGCCATAACGGACGAGACCGATAGCTAGTGTTTATCATACTTAGGTACAGTTCAGCACACACAACAAATGAAGTACATCCCTGTACCGTTCACACAACAACTCACTAGCCCAACCAACAGTTCATCAACTTGTTGACCTCATTAACAACAATGCCCGAAGGCCACACAAAGCACATATAGGCATATGATCAACAATAACAACTAATCAACTCAATAATCAAGTCTACGTTTACCCGTCGTAATCAAATGATTACAACTAAGACAAACGATGAGTTTTAAATCCACTCACCGATACCTTTGCAGTCAACACACCCAGCTATTAATCACTGAGTCTTTGGGGTATCTGAAACATCACGCAACAACACAAGTTAGAACTTGTCATTAATAAGTAATTCTTAAACAACTAACGACTTTACACTAGTACTTATACTATTACACAATCACTAATACAGTTAGATCATAACTTAATTATCTTGTATATTTGGTTTCCAAATATAATTATACATAGCAATTACAATTCAAAGGATCTAACTATTTTAAATTCTATTTTTGATCATAGCCGTTCAGCTTCAACCTCCATAGCCGATCGGCTTAGTTCTCATAACCGATCGGCTCAGCCATAACCGATCGGCTTCCACAGTTAATTTTCAGACTTTAATTCGAGGTCCAATTTCTGATATGATTTTGAACTAGCAAAGCCTATCGGCTAAAAGGAGCCGTTCGGCTTTTATAGTATAACCGATCGGCTTTGTCATAGCCGATCGGCTTCAACATAAAAACCCAGCAAACTCAGTTCGATCATGGCACAACCCAGAATTTCAAAACCCAAAACTCAATACGAATCAATATGCATAATACTCATGTGACTAGCTTCTAACTTAATCACAACACATTACTAATGCTATACCCACCTCTATTAACAACAATAACATCCAATAATTAATCAAATCATCATTTATTTGGAATATGAATTTTCGAAATATATAACTTACAATAGATAGATGAACACAAAGATGATAGCTAGGTGATGAGAATGATGATGCTAGAAAGAGATCACACTTCGATTCACACTTCAAGTTAATGATTTAATCTAGAATTTAGGTTAGGGTTTATGTAGTTTATTTGAAAGAGAAAATGGGAAAGTGATCAATAGTTAGGTCGATCCCCAAATTTAACCAACCTACCACAATTGGTAAATTAAACCCGCTTCAAATCTATTGTCTGGAACCTAAAAATCATTTGCGAGAAATTTATTTTATTATACCGTCGACTTCAATATTTTAATATGAGCAACATTTTATATTCCACAATAAGTCCTAAGACCTATCTCACCAACTTTCACAATTAAACAATTATACCGCAGAATTATTTAAAACAATTAAATTCGCAAATATAAATAGAAAATACCAGGCTATTGGAGAGGATGTTACAAATCTCCCCTCCTTAAGGAGATTTCGTCCCCGAAATCTCAGCATCAACAAACAATCCAGGATATCTGGATTTCATCGACTCCTCAGACTCCCAGGTTAAGTTGGAACCTAAACTATGTCTCCATTTTACTAATACCATAGGAATTTGTTTCTTCCTAAGTTTAGTCACCTTTCTATCAAGGATCTCAACCGGTTCTTCAACCAATTTCTGAGTTTGATCAACCCTTAGATCTTTCAACGGAAGAATTTGCGACTGATCCTCTACGTTGCACTTCCTCAAGTAACATACGTTAAACGTGTCATGAATACCAGAGAGTTCGGGAGGAAGATCCAATGCCATCGACTGATCATTTACAACTTGTCGAATTTTGAATGGACCAATGTACCTAGGCGCCAACTTTCCACGTTTTCCGAATCTAATCACCCCTTTCCACGGAGAAACTTTAAGATACACTAATTCACCTTCAGAAAATACAACCGGTCGTCTTTTAGGATCCGCATACCGTTTCTGCCTATCTCTTGCGGCTTTCAACTTCTCACGTGCGATAGCAACTTTGTCAGCGGTTATTTGTACAATGTCGGGTCCAGCAAACTGTTTCTCACCTGCCTCTAACCAACAAGTAGGTGTGCGACAACGACGACCATACAACATTTCATACGGAGGCATTCCAATACTAGAATGGTACGAATTGTTATAAGTAAATTCAACCAACGGAAGATGTGAATCCCATGAACCTCCATATTCCAGAATGCAAGCACGAAGCATATCCTCTAGAGTTTGAATCGTACGTTCTGACTGACCATCTGTCTGAGGATGATAAGCTGTGCTAAGATTTACCCGTGAACCCAACTCTTGTTGTAGACTTTGCCAAAAACGAGAAGCAAAACGAGTATCTCTATCTGACACAATCGATAAGGGAATACCATGTCTGGAGACGATTTCATTAACATATAACTGAGCAAGTTTAGTCAACGATGTTGTCTCACTCGTAGCAAGAAAATGTGCGCTTTTTGTCAATCGATCCACTATCACCCAAATCATATCATTGCCTCGAGCAGTACGCGGTAATTTAGTCACAAAATCCATAGTTATGTGATCCCACTTCCACTCGGGTATTTCTAACTGTTTTAACGACCCATACGGCTTTTGATGTTCCGCTTTGACCTGAGCACAAATATGACAAGATCCCACAAACTTTGCAATGTCGGTTTTCATCGTTGGCCACCAATACAACGGTTTCAAATCATTATACATTCGAGTACTACCCGGATGAATAGACATTCGTGACTTATGAGCTTCATTCAAAATCAAATCTCGAATACCACCAATGGAAGGAATCCAAACACGAGACTGATAAGTCTTTAATCCCCTTGAATCATCAACTAATTCGTCCTTGCGTTTTAGCATGATTTCTGATTTCAGATTCTGATCTTTCAATGCTTCTAATTGCATAACTTTAATTTGATTAATCAAATCCGAGGAAACATTCACTTTCAAATAGAAAACTCGTTCAGGAGTATTCTTTCGACTTAAAGCATCTGCTACCACATTAGCTTTGCCCGGATGGTATCTAATTTCACAGTCATAATCTTTTATCAATTCCAACCATCGTCTCTGCCGCATGTTCAATTCTTTCTGGGAGAACACATACTGCAAACTCTTGTGATCGGTGCAAACAACACATCGAGTCCCATATAAGTAATGTCTCCAAAGTTTTAGGGCAAATACAACTGCGGCGAGTTCTAAATCATGCGTAGGATAATTCTTCTCATGCGGTTTCAACTGTCGTGAAGCATAAGCGATAACTCTATCCCTTTGCATTAAAACACAACCCAAACCCGAATATGAAGCGTCGCAATAAACCACAAAGTCATCAGTACCTTCTGGTAATGCTAAAATCGGTGTCTGACACAACAATTGTTTCAATGTCTGAAAAGCTTGTTCCTGTTGCTCAGTCCAAACATACTTCTCCTCTTTACGGGTTAACTTAGTTAACGGACCGGCTATCTTAGAGAAATCTTTAATAAATTTCCGATAATATCCCGCTAACCCAAGGAAACTTCTTATCTCAGAAACAGATTTCGGCGCATTCCAATTCATCACAGCTGAAATCTTTGATGGATCTACTTTCACACCATCTCGACAAATTATATGACCCAAAAACTGAACTTCTCGAATCCAGAATTCACATTTGGAAAACTTTGCATACAACTGTTCCCGTCTCAAGGTTTCAAGAACCAATCTCAAATGCTTAGCATGCTCAGTTTCAGATTTCGAATATATAAGTATATCATCAATGAAAACAATAACAAATTGATCTAAAAATGGTCGACACACACGGTTCATCAAATCCATAAATACCGCTGGAGCATTCGTCAAACCAAAAGGCATAACCAAAAATTCATAATGACCGTACCTGGTTCGGAAAGCAGTTTTAGGTATATCTTCTTCACAAACACGAACCTGATGATAACCCGACCTCAGATCAATTTTTGAATACACTGAAGAACCCTGTAACTGATCAAATAAGTCATCTATTCTAGGAAGAGGATACTTATTCTTTACCGTTCTCTTGTTCAACTCTCTATAATCAATACACATGCGCAACGTCCCGTCTTTCTTTTTCATGAATAATACTGGTGCACCCCACGGCGAGGAACTAGGTCTGATAAAACCTTTATCCAACAACTCCTGAATTTGATTCATCATTTCACGGATCTCAGAAGGAGCTAACCTATAGGGAGCTTTAGCAATCGGCGACGAACCCGGAACAAGATCAATTCTGTATTCTACTTCCCTAACTGGTGGTAACCCAGGCAATTCATCGGGAAACACTTCAAGGTACTCACAAACAACTGAAACATCCGAAACAGTTTTCCTTTCTAATTTGGCATCGACTACATAGGCTAGGTATGACTCGCAACCTTTTGACAATGACTTCCTAGCTTTCATCAACGAAATCAAAGGAATAGCTACACCATCCCGTTCTCCTCGAGCCACAACATATGACCCATCAGAGATTGGGATCCTAACCAACTTCTGGTGACAATCAATACTAGCCTTATTTTGACTCAACCAATCCATACCAATTATTACATCGAAACTAGGGATTGGCATCAACAAGAAGGAAATAGGAAAAACATGATCATCAATAGTAATATTAACTCCAGTCACCGAGGTGGTAACAGGAACTAACTTACCACTAACTATTTCTACTTCTATAGGCTTTGTTATCACAGTAGGGGCTAATTTCAACTTATCACAAAATTGCACAGAAATGAAAGTACAATTAGCACCCGAATCAAACAATACACGTGCAGGTACAGAGTTTATAAGAAATGTACCCGTGATAACATCTTCAGTACGCACGGCCTCATCAACCGTCATCTGAAAAGCCCTACTAGTTGCTGGAGGAGGGTTCTTTCTTTTCTGACCGGAAGATCCCGAACTCCCAACCGAACCCGACCCCGTCGACTTTGCCTCAGGACATTGACCAACCCTATGCCCCTCTTTCTTACAAGTCCAACAAACAAAATTTGGATAACGGCAACTTTTTATCTCATGACCTAATTCACCACACTTCATACATTTGTTCGTCTTAACCGTACACGGACCCTCATGCCGAGACCTACACGAACTACACCAATTTGAACTATTGGAACTTCCAGAAGAACCACTTCTTCCAACAAATTTCTTACCACCCTGCCGATTCCCTTGCCACCTAGATTTATTCTTACCCGAAGATTCAGTTCTTGCTCTTTGAAAATTTGTATCCCTTCCTTGCCATAATCGCAAACCACTTAAATCACTATCGGCGGATCTTGCAAGATTGAATGCATGCGTTAAATCCTTAGCCAATCTCACAACCGTACGATAGTTATCCGGTAAGGTATCCACGAATTGTTCGATTTGCGTTTTCTCATCCGGAACCCATTGTTGCACAAACCTAAGCTTATCCGTAAACTGCGAGATCAGTTCATCAATAGTCATGTCATCCTTCAATCGAAGATTCACAAACTCTCTCCGAATCCTAGCAATATCAAAATCCGAACAATATTGGTTACGCACAGCCTGATGAAATTGAGACCAATTAATAGATTCCTTTTGTTGTTGCATCATGTGTCCGGTAACGGAATCCCACCAAACCATAGCCTCGTCCTTCAAGCATTGAACCGCATATTTGACCTTAAGTTCCTCCTCACAACAAGTCACATCAAACTTGCGTTCCATATCCCTAAGCCAATTTAACGTTACTGTAGGGTTTTTACTTCCCTGAAATTCTGGTGGTCGACTCGCCATAAAAGTCTTGTATGAACACTTCTTTTCCATTTGAGAGGATGAACCAGAACCAAAGACTGGGGCTTGCTGAAATAACTGTCTAGTCGCAGCTTCCTCAGCTTTCCTCTTGAATTCCCTAAGAAATACCAACTCGTCTTCCATCTCATGAATATACTCGTCTCGGTTAGATTGGTGTCCGGTTGGTTGAGAAGTACCATTATGATCGTGTTGCTCGGTATTAGTCTCTAAGTGAGGAGCGACAATCCTGGAGGCATTGTTGGGGTTGGTGGTCGGTGGTTCGTTATCTGCCATTTCTGAAATTCAACACAACACTTAAACTTTTGTTAATCGTTAGCATCTAAATACTAACTGCCATCAAACAATACTAATCCCATACCAAAGAATGTTTGATATTTCATGCTCCGGTTTTGGGATTGATCATTCAACAATGAACAATTATCCCAAAACTATGCTCTGATACCAATTTATAACACCCCTCATTCTATACTAATAATATTATAGATAATACGGAAGCGTAAGTAAATAAAACGCAAGACATGGTTACATAATATTCCAAAGTATTAAAACAGTTTAGATGATTAAGTTACTACGATTTAACACTTGTTCAAAAGTCTAGCATGACGGGGTATTATATGAACTAAACTGAGTTGTTACAAAAATAATCAGAGTAGCTTGAATATCAAACATTCCATGCTTCCAAGGTTTGACCTTCCTGCTACCCACCCGTATGCATATAACAAAAGTCTGCAGGAAGTAACAACGAGGGATTAGCACATAGCTAAGTGAGTAAATCCAACACTCAACATTTAACTTAGCTAAACCAATTAACTACAACAAGTATTCGCAACCACAACAAGCAACAACAACTTAATGAGGATCGGCGGATCCGGGGATAACCTTAGTACCCGGGCGGCTCCCCAAAGATCACTTATCCAAACATATCCGTATGGCCATAACGGACGAGACCGATAGCTAGTGTTTATCATACTTAGGTACAGTTCAGCACACACAACAAATGAAGTACATCCCTGTACCGTTCACACAACAACTCACTAGCCCAACCACAGTTCATCAACTTGTTGACCTCATTAACAACAATGCCCGAAGGCCACACAAAGCACATATAGGCATATGATCAACAATAACAACTAATCAACTCAATAATCAAGTCTACGTTTACCCGTCGTAATCAAATGATTACAACTAAGACAAACGATGAGTTTTAAATCCACTCACCGATACCTTTGCAGTCAACACACCCAGCTATTAATCACTGAGTCTTTGGGGTATCTGAAACATCACGCAACAACACAAGTTAGAACTTGTCATTAATAAGTAATTCTTAAACAACTAACGACTTTACACTAGTACTTATACTATTACACAATCACTAATACAGTTAGATCATAACTTAATTATCTTGTATATTTGGTTTCCAAATATAATTATACATAGCAATTACAATTCAAAGGATCTAACTATTTTAAATTCTATTTTTGATCATAGCCGTTCAGCTTCAACCTCCATAGCCGATCGGCTTAGTTCTCATAACCGATCGGCTCAGCCATAACCGATCGGCTTCCACAGTTAATTTTCAGACTTTAATTCGAGGTCCAATTTCTGATATGATTTTGAACTAGCAAAGCCTATCGGCTAAAAGGAGCCGTTCGGCTTTTATAGTATAACCGATCGGCTTTGTCATAGCCGATCGGCTTCAACATAAAAACCCAGCAAACTCAGTTCGATCATGGCACAACCCAGAATTTCAAAACCCAAAACTCAATACGAATCAATATGCATAATACTCATGTGACTAGCTTCTAACTTAATCACAACACATTACTAATGCTATACCCACCTCTATTAACAACAATAACATCCAATAATTAATCAAATCATCATTTATTTGGAATATGAATTTTCGAAATATATAACTTACAATAGATAGATGAACACAAAGATGATAGCTAGGTGATGAGAATGATGATGCTAGAAAGAGATCACACTTCGATTCACACTTCAAGTTAATGATTTAATCTAGAATTTAGGTTAGGGTTTATGTAGTTTATTTGAAAGAGAAAATGGGAAAGTGATCAATAGTTAGGTCGATCCCCAAATTTAACCAACCTACCACAATTGGTAAATTAAACCCGCTTCAAATCTATTGTCTGGAACCTAAAAATCATTTGCGAGAAATTTATTTTATTATACCGTCGACTTCAATATTTTAATATGAGCAACATTTTATATTCCACAATAAGTCCTAAGACCTATCTCACCAACTTTCACAATTAAACAATTATACCGCAGAATTATTTAAAACAATTAAATTCGCAAATATAAATAGAAAATACCAGGCTATTGGAGAGGATGTTACATATATATACACACATCATGTATTATTCCCTTGAGCAACTTGTAAATATATATAAACCTGTTTTCAATCCTTTCCACATGCACCTATCCAAAGGTACATGATCTATATGTTCCAATGCACCAGCATTGCTCTTACATCCTTTCTCTGATAAATTTAAATGACCACTTGCATGACCAGTCATACTTAGTCATGTAACAATTTAAATTACGTAATCACCAGTAATCAAAGTAACACATATCCATGTAAATATTTCAACTTTACACTATAATAACCACACTAACAACAACAACAACAACAACAACAACAACAACAACATCATCAATAAGTGGTACTGACTACTACAACATACCCATTAACAACTAACAACTTAGCTATCAACTATATATTTCTTTAGCTATCAACTTGCTGTGAATTTTCACTTTTGCAACTAGTTAATTACAACCTTACAACTTGTAATTATAAACACGACTAGGTTATATGAAACCCTTTACTTGACAGTAATCTACAATCATTTAACCATCACCAAGTAAGAAAATCAGTAAGCAATAGGTAGAGGTCAATTTATTTTATCGTTACAACCAGTTTCATATAATCAACTAGCATCCGTTCACAACAACTTGGATGCTAACTCAACACCTGTTAATACCAAACATCATCATTGGTATCTCAACAACACAAGGTGCTGACATTAGTCATCTATTCAACAATATTAACACAATATTATTCATATTCAACTTACTTCTACTTTGCTTAAATCAACTTTTAACTCTTACTATTGACAATGAATCACACATACACATCAAATGTGCCATAGATATCACATTAGCAACAACAACTTAGTGATTTATTACTCTTTCATATTAGTTCAACATTGACTATTCATCAATTACAGGTCAACATATCTTATCTGTGATTTTAAAACCACTTAACTTTATATGGTACTTAGTAACCTCAACAACTCCATGTGAAATGGCATAATATAAATACGTTGGCCAGACGTCGTCATATTATGTCAGTCACACTTTATTCTCAGGTCACTTCATACCATTCATTTTCAAAGTTATTACTTTACTCTCTCATAGTTTACAACAATGATATCAACATTTTACACCTATATAGCAACCTCGTGCAACAGGTATACAACTATGTATTAACTCGTTACTATTCTCAACTTATCACTTTAAAGGTAAACTACTCATATCATCATGTAGATATTAACAATATAAGCATACTACACCAATGTCTGACACGAATACATCAATCAACTTCTTTATTACCCGATTCAATATCAAGGATTATTTATATAACTTAATACTTATATTACATTTAGTACTAAACAGTTCATCAATATTATGTATAATATTCAACACATAATAGTCAATCTTTATACCCTTAATGAGTATTTCATGCTTAACTATTACATCAATATAAGCTCCTATGCTTATTTCGTAATTTCTTAAAACGCTTAATTCAACATTCTCTATTTCTCTATATGATTCAATACTTTATCATATTTCAACTTATCCACATAATATGATCCACATAATCCCATAATCAATGTTTACTAACCCTAGTTAACAATAGTCATCAATACCATATACTGGCATACTTTGTGGTTAAGTAAACCGCCTACAACCGACTCATACACAATGAACCATATAGACCTCTTAAAACAAGTTTTAATATTGCATATAATCACAGGAATGATCTCTGGGCTCAATAAAACAAAAGCCCAATACAAAACGTAAGCTAAAAGTTCAAAATAAGGTTCGAAAAACAATAAAACGTGATTTTCGGGCCCCAAACGACCCCAAAGTGCCGAAAACTGACAGGGCTCATGGCAACAATGAGCTTTGACCGTTGGCCCGTTTTTGAGTGGACATGTAAATTTCGTCTGAATTGGACACCGAAATTTTCTAGCGGAAATTTCTACGTCAAACGTTACGTCGAACGTCGAAAAACGTAAAAAAAAATTTAATCCTGTAAATACCCACAAACCGCCGGCTAGGCTACATGAGCCGCCGGCTAACATATCTAGCCGCCGGCTAAAGTTCTTGACCCGCTGTAACAACCCCAAAATTTGGACCAATTTAAAATTTTCCTAATTGTGTTTACTACTTGTATTTAGTATGAAATAGGACTAAGTACGATGAATACTTATTATATATATAGGTGATATATATATATACACACGTATACAATTCGTTTAAATCGTATGAGATTACAAAAATACAAAATATGGACGTTGGTGACAACTTTTAAAATAATGTGGATTTATCCAAACAAACATTATTTACTTTAATATATTACGAAAATATATTACACGTTATACGTTTTGTTAAAACGTAACTTTACAGTACAAAAACGCGCGAGACGCGCCTGACACATGAAATAAACTTAAGTTATATTTTATAACTTCATAATAAGTATTTTGATTGAATACTTCGGCTAAAAATATCGCGATTACACGCGTACAGTTAAAACGTTTAGAAACATTACATAATTCGAATAAACGCACGATTCGCGACCGGTGACCAAACGAAATCTCGAATATTATTTTAGTAACTTAAAATATGTTATTTGAGTAAAACTTTTATTTAAAATATCGGATTTTAAATCGTTAACAAAACGTAATGTATAAAACGTTATACGATTAACTAAACCGCAAAACGAACGGGTAAACGAACACGGGACAATACGCAAACTTGAGAAATGATTTAATCACACCCAACTAGTGGGTGGGACCCACGAAATATTCAGCCAAAAAGAGAGGGATGGCTTCCCATACTCTTTGACTTCTCTTGGTTACTTACACAATCCAACCCCCTCACTCTTTCAATCATCCACTCCTTCACTCCAACTCCCTCACTTTTTCTCTCTTCTTCTTGGAGAAGAACCACGACCAGGGCAGCCCCAAACCACCCACAAATCACCACAAAAACACCCCATTCAAGCCTTGGATTGCTAGGGTCATTTGGAAGAAAACGTGCACCTCACCGAGCCCTACACATCCATCTTTCTCGTTTGCTCATACGACTAGTAAGGACCTCAAACTTTTCTTGGTTATGTTTTTATAATGTTTATTAACATGTTTAGTTGCTTGCTTAACAAAGAGATGTCCAAATCTAAACTTGAAACACGTTTTTGTAAACATATATATGTACACAGTTTTCTGCCCAGAAAAACGACCTCACGAAAACAACCATAACTCGAGTTGTAGACTAAATAAACGGGTGAGACCACTTGGAAAAGTTTGGTATTTTCGTCGTGAACAAAAAGTTCTTCTTTAGCTACCTCCAGAAATACACCCATTATCGGCTATTACTTGATCTTCGGACATATCACTGTTTTGGCCGGAATTTGTATATATCATTTCTTAATTTTTGTTAAAAATAGTAGATGGACACTAAAGTTCTCGGGAAAATAAAGAAATGATCTAGAGATATAGGAGAACAGTTGGTAATTTTTGCGGGACTTTATTCGGACTAACCGTTAGAGAAAACGAGGGTTTCGTTAAGACAAAATCTGGAAAACCTTAACCCGGGGACTGTTTTGGTAATTTCATAAAAACCGACACCTCGAGAACCTCTAGAACGTAAATATAAGTTGTTAAGTGTTATTTTGCCATAATATAACTTAGATAAAAGCCTCAGGTCAAGACTCGAACGTTTGACCCCAAAACCGAGCCAAAATCATAAACAGACCTTTGTGTCGCATCGGACCAAAAGTTCATGCGACACAACACCTATGTCGCATGCTATGTCGTATATTATGTCGCAATATATGCGACACAACTCTTATGTCGCACGTTATGTCGTATCATCTACGACACAAAGTTTACCTATCGCTTGATTGCGACACAACGACTATGTCGTATCGTTGTGTCGTACCTTTGTCTGCGACACAACCATTGTGTCGCATAAACACTAAACCCGAACCAATCCTTACAACGCAAACCTTATGTCGCATATGGACTGCGACACAATCATTGTGTCGCAGATAGCCCAAACCAGAAAACAAAATATTATCTAAGTGTCGAAATCACTTTTCAAATACGGAATCAAATACGATACGATTTATACATGAAAATACTATACTTTTGGAAGTATACAACAATACTCGAATACGTACACCATTATACTTAAATTGAACGTGAGATTTCACTCACACACGCACTTGGAATTACTTAGGAGACTACACTCCAACAAACTTACACTTGTACAACTACACGGGATTGCACCCGATACGAACTTATGAGTTCACTCCAAATACTTACTTGCGGGATTACACGCTAGCCAATACGAGTTTACACTCGAACACTTGGGATTACACCCACTCGGAATTATAGTAATTGAACATTACACGACACAATACGCATGTACTTAATAACTCTACGATTATCATGAATACATATTAATAATGAATGGAATTATTATGGCACGCAAATACCAACGGGCCGTACAACATTTTACACAAACTACGACTTACAAACAATTACAAACGTACAAACAAACACTTGGACATTTCCTAGTTAAGTGGACAACTAGCATGGATACTTTACAAGTATTCCATTTACTTACTAAACCTTGCGCGTATTAGGACGCTAAGGGTTGCTAGTACGGGAATACTACTTGCTTACTTACTGCATTGTCTGCCAGACTCAGGTGAGTCTTACAGCCCCTACTTTACTGTTTTATACTCAGGGGTGAGATGCATTACTGTTTTACATGAACACACAAAACTTACTTGCTGCCATGATTTACATACTGTACGAGATTACAGATACGCCAATTGCATGAGTTTTCGACTAATCCAATGAAATCCTCCTTAATCATAGTTGTTAGTTATGGAATTAAGCGCGAGTTTTAGTATATGGATCCATATGGGACTGACAATCCCCGCCCGGGGTAGCACGCACTACCACGAACCGTTCTTGTAGAAACGGGCGTTTCTTACTCGTTTCGAATGAATGTTTTGGATTACATTCACGGGGGTACCTATATTTACTGTACGTTAAGCTTCAACTATGGTGGCTCATGGCGATTGTATCAAACGGTTGCATATCCTGCAACCACCCACTTATTAAAACTTAAGTAATCGATGAGCATAACCTGTGATCGTTACTTACTGGCTGGCTATGATTTACAAATACTACTTGTGTGTTCAAACTGTTTACTTACTTACAAACCTGTGAGATTCACCAACCTTTTTGGTTGACCGTTTTAGTAATGCTTCTCAGGTACACAGCATCAGTAGGGATGCCCAGCAGGATAAGCTTACTTAGCTCGAGTCGCATGCATTACAAGCTTGGAGATTTTATTGCATTACTTTTGTACTTACTGTTATGTATTAGAATCTCTAGGAAATTACTGAACTCGAGCTTGTATTTTGAAACTACTTATGTATTAATGTAATAACTTTTCGAACGTCTCATTTAGAGTCGTTCACTGTATCCTTTGAGCTTGTGATTATTGATTAGTAACACCCAAAACATCGCTTCCGCAAACTGTTAAATTTGGGGGTGTTACAGATTGGTATCAGAGCCTAAGGTTATAGTGAACTAGGTTGCATTTAGTGGGCCTAGACTATGACTGTTAGGCAGTATTCCTCATTAGGTATAACTGGTTCAGAAATTACAGCATACAAGTTTAATTTAACATAGCCTGATCAACTATGTACAATTAAATAAAGATGATGTGAGTTCTGAAAGGGGTTATGTTGAACCGGAATGCATTAGCTGACTCTGACCTCGAGAGAACCGGGACTTTTACTTGATTGTGCTAGACACGAACTAGGCGGTTATGTGATATATATATATATATACATAGGCCTCTTTTCCCAATACGATACTCTCTCTCGACTACTACGAAATTCACTTTCAAATTTTATCAAACAAACGACAACTCGACTCTTGTCGTTTCGTCCTTATTCGACTTTTTATGAATTCACGACTACCGGCTTACACCCAAAGACTTTCACGCCGTTATAACTGACAACCATAGCTATTCGAACATTCTTCGATATGAAGATCGAGACCTTGTTTTCATTTACTATTCCTACTTACTTCGACATTTATAACATTCCACCACGTGCCCCACCATACCGTTAGATGTATCATAATATAATCCTTTTCAACCCAAGTCTCCGCCAGACTTCAAATTATACAACCGACTTTTACTATCAAAATTTTATAACAAATATATTTCTATCAAACGTGTTAAAAAAAAAAAAAAAAAAAAAAAATTTCAAAACTGTATAAACTTATTTATAATTCACAACTTTGAACAAATTTCAACCTTTGACGAAATTTCTTTGTACTTGTTAAATCATCACAATCATAAATCTTGTTCAAACCTTCACATGTTCTTTATTCATTGTTTCAAGGAACATGCCTCCTCGACGACAAATCATGCTTACTGAAGCCGAAGTCGCGGGCCTGATTGCCCGTAGTGTGGCTCAAGCCCTAGCTACCCGAACATCAACTCCTGGTAGCGAAGATACAGCTACCAATGGACCACAACCCAAAACCTGCACCTACAAAGACTTCCATAACTGCAAACCCTTGACTTTTCAAGGTACTGAAGGAGCAATCGGTCTGATTCGCTGGACCGAGAAAATCGAATCTGTATTCCTCATCTGCAACTGCAAGGAAGAGGATAAAGTTAAATTCGCCGCCAGCACCTTTTCTGAAATCGCCCTTACCTGGTGGAACACTTACGCGCAAACTGTGAGCATTGCCGATGCTTACAAACTACCGTGGGATGAACTGAAAAACATGATGAGGGGCGAGTACTGCCCAAGAGATGAATTGAAGCAACTAGAGCTAGAATTCTGGAATCACAAGATGCAGGGTGACGACATTACCGGATACACCAACCGATTCCACCAGCTGGCACTTCTGTGCCCATCCATGGTTGATCCTGAGTACAAAAGGATCGAAAAGTACGTTGATGGACTTCCCGAGCGACTACAAGATTTAGTGACTTCATCCAAACCGGGAACCATTCAGAGCGCCATTCGTATGGCACATGAGTTAACGGCAAATTCTGTCCGCCGTGGCTCGACTTCAACCCCACCTGCTTATAACAAACGTAAATGGGAAGTGATTCCCCACTCATCCAACCCGACTTCTGACAAAAAGCCTGCAACAGTCAATGCCAATGACTCGAAGGCTTACAAGGGGAGCAAGCCTTACTGCTCCAAATGTAGTCGTCATCATAACGGCTCCTGTCCCTGTTCTAAGTGCAAGAAATTCGGGCACTTGGCCCAAGACTGCCAAACCAACACTACTGGTACCAACACCAGCGCACCCAAGACCTGCTATGAGTGCAATGGTACCGGGCATTTCAGGAAGGATTGTCCAAAGCTGAAACCCCGAACCAACTACACGAAAAGTAAAGCTTATGTGATTAACACTAGGGAGGATGACCCGAATCCGAGACTTTGTGATTTGCTTAACCCGGGTACGCTCATTCTTTGACTACCCAAATCTATTTTTTTCATAAATCCCTCGCTTAACAATTTATGTATAACTGTGTTTTGTTCTGTGTGTTTTCTTTGATCCTAAGTACACAATAGGATTAGGAAACAACCGACTACTTAAATGCCGACAACACGATTTGCCTTACCCTTTAGATACAATAACCAAACTCTCTTCCCAAATATCTCACACTGGTTGAGACCGGGAACTTGTATATTATTCGTTATTTTAACAAGTCATCCAATAGAACTTCACTTACTGGTAACAATTCTTAAATAGAATAATTATTTCATAGGAGATGACAACTCACTCCGTCAACAACCCTACCTTGGATGATGAACTGCTCAGTGAGGAACCAACTATGTTTCCTTACCTTCTCGAACTCGAGTGTGATACAGAACACTCCGCTGAATCAGAAATGACACCTGCTGTTCCCGCTGCTCCAACTGCTGCAAAAGCACCAGTTGATGTAACCTTGACTGCTAAATCAGTCAGCCACCTCAACCAAACTATCGATTCGCTGCGAAAACAACTGATTGAAGCACGTGAAGACATTAATGACTTACGACGAATTGCCTTCCAAAATGACTTGCGTATGCGTGAATATGAGCTACGTTTAATAGCTTTAGAAAACCCCACTTCACCACCAACTTCACATGGTACTCCTACTGAAGAGGATACCGACACTGACTGTACCCCGCCTCCAGCAAAAAGGGCAAAAATCACTCCGACCAACTCTTCAGGAAATTACTTGGGAAAGAAACCTTTCTGTTCCCGATGTACTCGGCATCATGAAGGACCGTGCACCATACCCACTGGTCGATGCAAATCATACCCTAAATGTACGAACCCTCCTAAGGTGAAACTCTGTTTCAACTGTGGGAGTGCTGGCCATCTCAAGGCCCAATGCCCACTACCTCCAGACAACAAAAGTTAGGGTACGTTACCACCTGACAATTTCTTGATTGCAAACACTGTAGGACCTACCCTACTACTGTAGGCTACTAGTACGCATCGTAGCCACCTGACGAATATCGAACTACCGATTACTACTTCGAACAAACTTCGGGACGAAATTTTCATAACAAGGGGAGAATGTAACAACCCCAAAATTTGGACCAATTTAAAATTTTCCTAATTGTGTTTACTACTTGTATTTAGTATGAAATAGGACTAAGTACGATGAATACTTATTATATATATAGGTGATATATATATATATACACACGTATACAATTCGTTCAAATCGTATGAGATTACAAAAATACAAAATATGGACGTTGGTGACAACTTTTAAAATAATGTGGATTTATCCAAACAAACATTATTTACTTTAATATATTACGAAAATATATTACACGTTATACGTTTTGTTAAAACGTAACTTTACAGTACAAAAACGCGCGAGACGCGCCTGACACATGAAATAAACTTAAGTTATATTTTATAACTTCATAATAAGTATTTTGATTGAATACTTCGGCTAAAAATATCGCGATTACACGCGTACAGTTAAAACGTTTAGAAACATTACATAATTCGAATAAACGCACGATTCGCGACCGGTGACCAAACGAAATCTCGAATATTATTTTAGTAACTTAAAATATGTTATTTGAGTAAAACTTTTATTTAAAATATCGGATTTTAAATCGTTAACAAAACGTAATGTATAAAACGTTATACGATTAACTAAACCGCAAAACGAACGGGTAAACGAACACGGGACAATACGCAAACTTGAGAAATGATTTAATCACACCCAACTAGTGGGTGGGACCCACGAAATATTCAGCCAAAAAGAGAGGGATGGCTTCCCATACTCTTTGACTTCTCTTGGTTACTTACACAATCCAACCCCCTCACTCTTTCAATCATCCACTCCTTCACTCCAACTCCCTCACTTTTTCTCTCTTCTTCTTGGAGAAGAACCACGACCAGGGCAGCCCCAAACCACCCACAAATCACCACAAAAACACCCCATTCAAGCCTTGGATTGCTAGGGTCATTTGGAAGAAAACGTGCACCTCACCGAGCCCTACACATCCATCTTTCTCGTTTGCTCATACGACTAGTAAGGACCTCAAACTTTTCTTGGTTATGTTTTTATAATGTTTATTAACATGTTTAGTTGCTTGCTTAACAAAGAGATGTCCAAATCTAAACTTGAAACACGTTTTTGTAAACATATATATGTACACAGTTTTCTGCCCAGAAAAACGACCTCACGAAAACAACCATAACTCGAGTTGTAGACTAAATAAACGGGTGAGACCACTTGGAAAAGTTTGGTATTTTCGTCGTGAACAAAAAGTTCTTCTTTAGCTACCTCCAGAAATACACCCATTATCGGCTATTACTTGATCTTCGGACATATCACTGTTTTGGCCGGAATTTGTATATATCATTTCTTAATTTTTGTTAAAAATAGTAGATGGACACTAAAGTTCTCGGGAAAATAAAGAAATGATATAGAGATATAGGAGAACAGTTGGTAATTTTTGCGGGACTTTATTCGGACTAACCGTTAGAGAAAACGAGGGTTTCGTTAAGACAAAATCTGGAAAACCTTAACCCGGGGACTGTTTTGGTAATTTCATAAAAACCGACACCTCGAGAACCTCTAGAACGTAAATATAAGTTGTTAAGTGTTATTTTGCCATAATATAACTTAGATAAAAGCCTCAGGTCAAGACTCGAACGTTTGACCCCAAAACCGAGCCAAAATCATAAACAGACCTTTGTGTCGCATCGGACCAAAAGTTCATGCGACACAACACCTATGTCGCATGCTATGTCGTATATTATGTCGCAATATATGCGACACAACTCTTATGTCGCACGTTATGTCGTATCATCTACGACACAAAGTTTACCTATCGCTTGATTGCGACACAACGACTATGTCGTATCGTTGTGTCGTACCTTTGTCTGCGACACAACCATTGTGTCGCATAAACACTAAACCCGAACCAATCCTTACAACGCAAACCTTATGTCGCATATGGACTGCGACACAATCATTGTGTCGCAGATAGCCCAAACCAGAAAACAAAATATTATCTAAGTGTCGAAATCACTTTTCAAATACGGAATCAAATACGATACGATTTATACATGAAAATACTATACTTTTGGAAGTATACAACAATACTCGAATACGTACACCATTATACTTAAATTGAACGTGAGATTTCACTCACACACGCACTTGGAATTACTTAGGAGACTACACTCCAACAAACTTACACTTGTACAACTACACGGGATTGCACCCGATACGAACTTATGAGTTCACTCCAAATACTTACTTGCGGGATTACACGCTAGCCAATACGAGTTTACACTCGAACACTTGGGATTACACCCACTCGGAATTATAGTAATTGAACATTACACGACACAATACGCATGTACTTAATAACTCTACGATTATCATGAATACATATTAATAATGAATGGAATTATTATGGCACGCAAATACCAACGGGCCGTACAACATTTTACACAAACTACGACTTACAAACAATTACAAACGTACAAACAAACACTTGGACATTTCCTAGTTAAGTGGACAACTAGCATGGATACTTTACAAGTATTCCATTTACTTACTAAACCTTGCGCGTATTAGGACGCTAAGGGTTGCTAGTACGGGAATACTACTTGCTTACTTACTGCATTGTCTGCCAGACTCAGGTGAGTCTTACAGCCCCTACTTTACTGTTTTATACTCAGGGGTGAGATGCATTACTGTTTTACATGAACACACAAAACTTACTTGCTGCCATGATTTACATACTGTACGAGATTACAGATACGCCAATTGCATGAGTTTTCGACTAATCCAATGAAATCCTCCTTAATCATAGTTGTTAGTTATGGAATTAAGCGCGAGTTTTAGTATATGGATCCATATGGGACTGACAATCCCCGCCCGGGGTAGCACGCACTACCACGAACCGTTCTTGTAGAAACGGGCGTTTCTTACTCGTTTCGAATGAATGTTTTGGATTACATTCACGGGGGTACCTATATTTACTGTACGTTAAGCTTCAACTATGGTGGCTCATGGCGATTGTATCAAACGGTTGCATATCCTGCAACCACCCACTTATTAAAACTTAAGTAATCGATGAGCATAACCTGTGATCGTTACTTACTGGCTGGCTATGATTTACAAATACTACTTGTGTGTTCAAACTGTTTACTTACTTACAAACCTGTGAGATTCACCAACCTTTTTGGTTGACCGTTTTAGTAATGCTTCTCAGGTACACAGCATCAGTAGGGATGCCCAGCAGGATAAGCTTACTTAGCTCGAGTCGCATGCATTACAAGCTTGGAGATTTTATTGCATTACTTTTGTACTTACTGTTATGTATTAGAATCTCTAGGAAATTACTGAACTCGAGCTTGTATTTTGAAACTACTTATGTATTAATGTAATAACTTTTCGAACGTCTCATTTAGAGTCGTTCACTGTATCCTTTGAGCTTGTGATTATTGATTAGTAACACCCAAAACATCGCTTCCGCAAACTGTTAAATTTGGGGGTGTTACACCCGCCGGCTACCCGAGTCGAAACGCCGGCTAACACCAATTTTTGCAAACAGAACAAAAGTGCGTTTTAAAGCCAAAAGAAGCCGCCGGCTTGGGGCATCCAGCCACCGGTTTGGACCTCCAGCCGCCGGCTATAACCTCCAGCCGCCGGGTCCCCTGTCTGCACAGCAGACTGAACATCTTAGTGCAAAAATACGAATTTCAAACGCGCATATCTCACAAACCGTAAGGAGTTAGGTCATGAAATTTTGCATGCACTTACATTATACCAAAATACAACTTTCCCTTTTTACACTTTTTCAATTTTCACATTTTACGAGAAAACGGACGTGTAACTCATTTTAGGCCATTTCCGACCATTTTAGTGGACACGCCATATTCCAAATGGCTTACTTTTTTACTTCCACTCTTTGCCAACATGTTTCTACATATACTTGGGACGTGGGGGTACCTTCATCACCTATATATACACATCATATCATGTTTTGACTCATTGACCCGTTTAGGGGTCCAATTGGGCATTTTTAAGAAAATAACCACATTGACTACCCAAATCATTTTCATCACCTTTTACTACTAACTTTATGACTTAAAGTCACTTTAACATTCTTCTTAATCAGACCACTACACATTTTAACCTTTTAACCATCAAGTGACCCATTTGGGCACTTTAACAACCCATTTGGGTTTCAACCAATATGTTCACAAATTTAACACCCATTTTACACTTCTTTGACTTTACCAAGTCAAACAGCTTCTCTTCCAATATCGGTGTCATATTATAACTTTGAAATACCAAATTCACATAAAATCATCAAATTCACAACAATTACAACAAGTTTTCCAATTTCATGATCACTTTGACTTTTCACAACTTGTCAATACATATTAGTTTGGTTGACCACTTCGACTTCATTATTTTACCACTTTTAGTATATAGATCATAATTCAATTACAATCATGATCATTATTAAACACATAAACATCTTACCATATTCATCACTTTATGGTATATATATTACCAAATTCGACTCTACTAATCTCAACTTTGACTTTTCTGTGTCAAACATACCATTCCCAATCAATGGACACTTTCTCATTTAAACAAAAACAAGACTCCAAATTACCTCGATTGAGATATTCCAACAATCTCATTTCACTATCTAGAGTCATTTCAACCTTGCTAATCACATTACTTCCAAAATTATTATTTCACATAACAATTCCTACAACCGATTTCATATTTTAATTTCATATTGTAGACACAATTAAATCCCCATAATACAACTATTACACCTTTCTATGATGTTAAACATCTCATTTAGTATCTCCTCATCAGATTTACAAGCAACTATTATCAAGGACTCTTCACTAAGGAATCATAGCAGTTTGACTCAACTTACTTCACTACTAATCATAACATAACAAAGTAAACAATTCAAACTTATTTAAATTCATCGAATTTATCGAGAATTACCTGGCATATCTAAGCCCACGAGTATTGAGGAATCAATGAAAATACCTATTGGTTCCTCATATTCCTCCGTCTCTGCAACCAAAACAACACTTTTGCAACTTTTTATAGGTTAGTACGCATTCAATAACAACTTTCTCATGCAACTACTAATCCCGCACTCCTAGGAATGTTTGACTTGACACTACCATAGATTTGGGATTGAACACATTGCAATGTCCAATTCGCCCAAACCTATGCTCTGATACCAACTTATAACACCCCTCATTTATACTTATTTAGATATAGTAAATTGGAAGCGTAAGTCCTAATAGATAGTGATAATTTACATCGTTTTATCAACTTATAAAATTCAACATTTTCAAAACATAATTTATTCAACCGAGGTGTTATATAAAACACTTTAAAACAATATATTATATAAATCCCTTATCAGAGTATTGCCTCGTGGTCAAACATTCCTGCTAGCCCAACTTCTTGCACACCCATTATTCAAACCGAAACCTGCAAGAAGTGTTAATGTGGGGGATTAGCATAACGCTAAGTGAGCAGATAACTAATCAACAACCTAACTTAGCTCAACAACTTTGTGTACAACAATACAACACATCAACCATGCATCAGTTCAACAATGCAACAATTCAACTAATCAACAACACCATAATGAGGATCGGCGGCTCTGGGGATAACCATAAACCCGGGAGGCTCCCCAAGAACACTTACCCAACCTATCCGTATGGCCATACGGACGAGACCGATAGCTAGTGATTATCTTCAACTAACACAAGAGGTGTGTTAAACTTTGGATAACCAACTAGCCCAACCAACAGTTCAACAACTCGTTGCCTCATTAACAACTGATGCCCGAAGACCAATTAACTCAAGTGATGACGTAATCAACAAGTCACATATTAAACTAGTCAACATATCAACAGTATTATTACTATCCGCATAAACACCAATGCAAATAATAAAGTAATAACACGTTACTTGTTGTAACCAAACTTGTTACAACCAAGTTACGCTGAGGATTAGAGATCCACTCACCGAATACCTCAGCCATCCACTCAGTAGTCTAATATCACTGAGCCTTCTGCACATCTGACAATACAATAGAATAATACAAGTTAGTTACTTGTCTCAAATATATACAACATCATTCTAATAGATTAACAACAAACCCGATTTACTCAATTCATATGAATTAACATAATTACCACAATTCTCATTATTCCATTCATATTACAAATAACTATTTCAACATCATTAGTTTATCATCACTAGCAAGTTATGATTATAGAATCTCATTAATCCACTTCCATCATCACTAATCAACATGGTAAAACCACAACTCAGGTTATTAACCTCCTACCTCAACAATTCATCAAAATCTAAACCTTAGGTTTAATGAGCACTTAATCAACTAAGTTGCAACTTTACCCATCAATGCTCTATTAAAGGTTCTAATTAGTAAATAATATTAATTTCATCATATAACTAATCAAACTTATCAAATTCATCATAATCATTATAACCCTTATGAACACTTAACTAATTTCTTCAATTCTAATTTATAACTTATATTATAATCATGAATTAGACACTAACTAACCATTATACCATAACAACTAGCTTCAATTCATGAATATCTACTAAACCCATCACTTTGTTCATGTGTTCATACAAAATTCTTCATTTTCCACTTAGGGTTTCACTTTTAATTAAGAACTAAACATTAATTACCCATTACATGATCACTACAAGCCCTATTTCATGATTAATCTTACCAATTAAGCAAATACTCAAAACCCCCAATTTCTAGGGTTATATCAAACACGAAATTAACACATATAACATGATTAAAATGATGCTAGAGTGATTATTACATGTTATTGAAGCTTAATTAACATCAATTTACACTTTTGAAACCCTAATTTCGGATTATACTCAAGAACATCAAAACCCCTAATTTCTAGGTTTAGAAAATGAAGAACACAAGATTATACCTTGATTAGAACGATTAAAGAGGCTTGAATTCATGTTTAGAAGCTCCAATTTGATGATTCTTCATGATTTTGATTTAGGGTTCATCATGTAAGTATGTATGCGTACGTATGTGTGTGTGTGTGGAGGAATATAAAACCGATTAAACCCATAGAATATATCATCTATGTGTTAATTTTCATTCCCCGTATTTATTATTGTCTGGAACTTAAAAACCATTTACGGGGTAACATTACTTTATTTTACCGTCAACTAAATAAAATTAAAACACTCAATAATTTATTAGTCACAATAAATTATTCGACTATTATCACTATTTATTTCAAATAATACAGCACACCTATTTTCTGACACACTTAATAATAATTCACAGTCAGAAAATATTAAATACAACTAGACCCAAATACTGGGTGTTACACATTTGGTAAAATTGGATTGTAGTTCGTAGTTGTAAGTTGCAGGTCTGTTTGGTGCTGAAAAGCTTTGAAACGCGATCCCACTACTTGACCTGGATCGCGTTCCTTAGTTATAAACTGGATCCTTCGTGTTTTGGTCACGTAAACGCGATCCTGACCCTTAACCCGGATCGCGTTCCTCGGTGGTTTTCGGTAACAGAAAATTTTGTGCCTGTGAACGCGATCCAGCCACCCTCACCCGGATCGCGTTTTCTAGTTATAATTTGACAGATTTGATGTTTTGTGAAATTGTTAGAATTCAATACTTATATCAATTATCCATTAATATTTCTTGATTATTGATGTAAGTATTTAAGTATAGATATCATTTGAATTATGAAACTAGTTATTAACTTGTGCTTTGATTTTGTTTACAGAGGCTCCGAAGACTCAATAAAATAAGATCTTTGAGTTGGAGACTGAAACGAGACAGGTGAGTGGACTGGTTCTCACACTTTAATCTTGGTGTTAACAGTTAGTTGCATCAATTTTAAGTTGCTTGTAATGACTGATTTATCATTGTGTTAATGATAGGATTATTGATTAAACTTGTGGTTTGATGGATGGATTGATTTCTTGTGAATAATTCCATGATAGGTTGGAATGATAGAGGTCAATTTTGGGTTTAGTTGCTATAGGTTAATCCTTATGGGTCGGATGAACATTCGTTGTGAATTAATCCATATTGGTTAAAGATAGCAATAAACTATCGGTAAAAATCTCTGTATTGGCCTGCAGTTGATTATTAAGTGTTCTTGGAGTGCCACCGCGGACTGAGGGTATCTCAAAAACCACCGATCCTCTGTTTGATTGTTTATTTAGACGATTGTTTTGAATTGATTGTTATACTAAGTTAGATTGTTAGACTTAGTTTACTTGCTTAGCTTCGTGCTAATTCCCCACAATACTTTTGCAGGTTAACTTTTGGGATATGATTAGGCAATGGTGTTGTTTTGAAGAAATGTTTGACAATGGGAACTCTGATCGTTTTGGATAAATCATGTTTTGTTAACATAACACCCAGTTATTGTATTAGCGTTGTAATTATACTTAATACTTATAAACTTGTAATGTTTTGGTATGACTAAATGTCGTATATATAATGTTATATCTATATTGGTATGAATGGGATTTACGCTTCCGAATTATAAAAAAATAAAAATAAAATTGTGTCTTAAATCATGGGGTGTTATAATTAGACTATATATATATATATATAGAACAGCAATAGAAATAATCCGTTGAACATAATAATCATACCTCCAAACTCATATTTATCAATAGTTTCTTTTCCTTCAAAAATCACAACACCACATTTCCTGGTTGTTGTTATCACAACATCTTTTTCGTAAAACTTGCATTCATTAACTTCTTCCAGAACCTCTCCATTAGGTCTGTTTACATTCCTTGTATCAACATAAGTCCACCGCGGAGGACCTTCTGTCCCCATCCTTCGTTGCTGTTTCTGTTTCTGTTGCTGTTGCTGCCTCTGCCTGGGTAATTTAGTGTTGAAAACAAAACCCATCGATCGATCGATTGAAATTAGGGCTTTCTTTTTTTCACAAAATTTAGGGCGTTTGTGTCTGGTGGTTATCTCATCTCATTTATATTTATACGTATCGTTTAGACAAAAATCGAGTAATTATGCTGCCCGTCCCTGTGATTGTACCATTGTTACAAGACCAGTCCCTGACTTAGGTATTTGGGCAGATACCATCCCCTGACCCCGTTTTTTGTTTCACCGCGCGTCCCTATTGCTAACGAGCGTTAAATCTAGCCGTTAAAACACCTCACATGCGTCGCGCACAACTGTATTTTTAACATTTCACATTTCCCCCAATCCTTTTAACACCCAATCGTTTCTTAAAACCCCAAAACTAAACCCTTATTTCAATTTAAAAATTCCGATCGATTCACCACCAAAATCACAACCCCCATCAATTAAAATGTTGTCTTGCATCGTCCCTTCCATCTCCATGATTCTCCATATAACTGCTTATATTTTTTTGAACTTCATGACAAGTTTTTTCAAGTAATCAATATATTTTCTTGACGAGGTACCACGCCGAAGGCCCTACCAAACCAAATACAGATGGACCACACAAAGGTCAAATCTCGAAGGCATTACAAAAGAAGAAATCCGATTTGAAATATTTTGATGACTTATAAGAGATTTGTTTGAATCAATGATTAATTTAGCAAGCAACCTTAGCTTCTTTTTCTTACGGTTGTCGCAGGGGCGAAGCTAGAGGGGGGCATGGGGGGCACTCGCCCCCCTAAAAATCTAGAATTGTGAAAAAAATAAATTTTTTAAGGTTATTGGTGACACCCCCTCCCCCAATGATAGAGAAAAAAAAATTGCCCCCTATATAAAATTTCCTAGCTCCGCCCCTGGCGTTGTCGATTTTGAAACTCCCATGGAATGTTGAATGTTTGAAACTGAAGGGTCATGATAGTTTTCGGTAAAAACATAAAAGACACTATCAAGTGGTGTATAAATTTGATTATATACGTAGGGTAGGGTTCAAATGAGAATAGGAATTTGTGTGAGAATGAGGGAACCAATGATATCAAGCCATGTGTACAAAGAGAATGTTCCACATGTACAAAACCCATTTACCCCCAACATCAATTATCTCACAAACGACAAATCGAAAAATTATGAAAATTGCACCATTAAATTCGTCATTTTCTCCTCTTCGATTTGCCGTCCCTCAAGACATACTTTCGAAAAGTTTTTTTTTTATTCATTTTGGTGGGTTTCACATTTACTAACACATGTGTTAAAGTGTTGCGTTTAGGGTTTAGGGTTTGTGGTTTAGGGGTTAGGGTTTAGGGTTTGAGGTTTGGGGTTTCTCTCCGAAACCCCAAACCTTAAACCCTAAACCCTAACCCCTAAACCACAAACCCTAAACCCTAAACGCTTTACAAAACGCTAAACCATAAATCTTTCTAAACCCTAAACCTTGAACCCCTTCTAAACCCTAAACCATTATAAACCCTAAACCATAAACCCTACTAAACCCTAAACCTAACCCTAAACCCTAACCTTAACCACAAATTAAATGTACAACTAATCACTAACACATGTGTTACTAATTTGTGAAACCCACCAAAAAATGAGAAAAACAAAAGTTGTCAAAAGTATGCCTTGAGGGACGGCAAATCGAAGAGGAGAAAACGCTGAATTTTATGGTGCAATTTTCATGATTTTTCGACTTACCGTTTGTGAGATATTTAATTTTTAAAAATGTGGAGGAGAGAGAATAAAGTGTGGAGGAGAGAGAATAAAGTGACACATGGCAGAAATCTGTTGGTTCCCTCATTCTCACTCAAAATTGGTGTACTCATTTGAACCTTACTCTATATACGTATGTCAAAGTTAGGTAAATTACTTTAAAATTTGATAATAAAAAACCCAACACATGTAACTATGACTATTTATCGAGTGAAAGCTTACAACAAGTGATCTAATCTCTAATTAGATAATAGTAGTATATGTTAATTGTGAAGTTTTATGCATAATCGGACGATATAAAACACATCAGCCAGTGCAAAATGAAATTGACAAAGACTTCTTTCTTTTATTTGGATTTTCAACTAGAGCTAGAAACGTAATCAATGTTGGATTCATTGGTCTTGTAACTTACCCAATTTACCATCAATTACCAACAGCCCCTTTTAACTAATTTCAATATCGTATCTTCTTGCTAGTTTTATATACTCAAGCCTTGATAAAAATTTATATATAATTGTGTGGGGATTTTCAAAGAAAAAACATGGGTAACAAACACATGGCCACCTGTTAACTTAAATAATAATTTTATTCTAATAGTCCAAACTCCAAACCAGTGATGCTTTGACATCCCTACTCTTTTTTTATCTTCATCTTTCATTTCGTTCTCATTTACAACAATTAAATTCCCGAGGCCCCAAAGAAAAAGATTTCTGCATCAGCAGCCAGGAATCATACCAGGACCTCCAAACCCGATTCCTCCTTCGGTGAGTTACATTTGTTAATCATATCTAATCTGTTTTCATCAAGTTCTATCTGAATCATTTAAAATCATAATTTCTTGTTAGGAATTTTGAAGAAACTACTACTTGTGTTTTTTGTGGCGTTTGCTGCATATGTTTATCAAACAGCCATTCCGCCACCTCCTAAAACATTAGGATCACTAGATGGACTTCCTGTTACTTCCTCTAGAATCAAGCTTCAAGATGGAAGACATTTAGCCTATAGAGAAACCGGTTTCCCTAAAGAAACAGCCAAATATAAAATAATATTTATCCATGGATTCAGTGATAGCAAGTACTATCATCCTTTTGCTGACCCAGTCTCACCCGTAATAATTCTCTTTATAATTAATTAATTCCTTTTATTTGTTAAATTGTTAAAAGTTGCAATTTTGATTGTTATAGGCTGCTGTTGAAGAACTAGAAGTATACATCGTTGCATTTGATCGACCTGGTTATGGAGAGAGTGATCCTGATCCTAATCGAACCGTAAAGAGTTTGGCGTTTGATATCGAGGAGCTTGCAGATCGACTGAAGCTAGGACCAAAATTTTATGTGGCTGGATGGTCAATGGGTGGGCAGGTCATCTGGTCCTGTCTCAAATACATCCCTCACAGGTCTGAATATATATATACTTTATTCTTTAAACCGCAAACTAACACACTTGTCACTTTTGTCCTAGTTGGTACATGAATTCATAATCACTTGGTTAATAAGACACTTTATATACACCTACTATGGTAGTGCTAGGCTTTTGTTTGGTATTATGTTCTTAATCATCATCACATTATTGTTATAGGATTACCTGATTATAATTTGTGATAATATGTATCATATGTAAACAGGCTTGCAGGGGCAGTTTTGATTGCTCCAGCTGTGAATTACTGGTGGCCTAACCTACCTACAAATTTTACAAATGAAGCATTTTCGCGACAAATTAAACAGGATCAATGGGCTTACCGAGTTGCTCACTACTTACCATGGTTGAGTTACTGGTGGAATACTCAGAAATGGTTTCCTTGTTTCTCTATTATTCATGGAAACATTGCTATTCTTTCTCCTCCGGACTTCGAAGTTATTTCAAAGCAATATGGCGCCATGGGTCCAAACAAGGTACCAACACTTGATCAAATCACTAAATCTTTTATTATCTATTCTTTCACATTTGAACTTTTGAGATTGATTACATACAATACGTATCATTGCATTTGTATTTGTATATGCTTATGCTAGTTAGTTTTTTCTTATGCTGTTATAGTTACAAGTAAAAAGATCGCATCCAAAACAACAAGGGGAATATGAGTCGCTACATCGTGACTTGAATATTGGATTTGGGAAATGGGATTTTGATCCAATGGATCTTGAAAATCCATTTCCTAACAACGATGTAGGCGTGCATTTATGGATGGGTGATCAAGATTGGATTGTGCCTGTGACACTGCAATGTTATATCGCCCAACAACTTGGATGGGTCACGTATCACGAGCTTGCTGGCACTGGACACATGTTGCCTTATAACGATGAGGTGACCAATGCTATTCTAAATACACTTGTTAATGTAAAAAAATAACTTCTCAATGTTTTAAGTCTCGACCCTCCAACAAGAACAAACTGGTTGATTTATACACAACTAGCTAGTTGTTTGATTTGATCTTTGTTGGCAAGTTAATTAGTATGAAGATGGTATCCATATCTCTTGAAATTGTATAACGATTAATGGTGGTGTACCTTTATCTGATTGATCACTTCATTGTAATGAAGTTCTTAGAGAACATTGTTGTATAAAGTCCGTGTTTGATATTCATATTAAACTTCTAATTTTCGTTAACATGAAGAAATGATGTAAGGCTGCAAGAAGTACAGTAACAAGTAACAATATAATCCTGAATTCCTGATTAGTGTTGTTAACCAGTCCCTTAATGGGCTGTTCCAAGGAAGTAGGATGCATCACTATTAGTATTAGATAGCCCATATTAATTAGCCCAACGTATAATTCAAAAACCCTGACATTTTTTTCACTACGGCATATTTGTAACTTATCCGATACCACCTATAGACGTCGTCTTAAATGACACTTGACTACTTGAGGTCACTACATGTTGGTTGATAGAGTTTGAGTTATGCAACTTAATTATAATCTCATAATAGTGTATACGTCTATAATAACATAAGATGAGATAAGATTCCGTTAGTCTTTAGGCATTTCAAATGACCCAATCTTCTTCTCTATGTATATAGAGTCTGGATATATATATAAATATATCAATTGTTTCTGAATAAACCAGTAACATTAATTATTACTACTATTACAAATGGAATCACATAATATATTAAAAGTCCACAAGGAACAAAAAGTACAAAAAATTGACAAGCCCCTTACAAATGTATAGCTATTTCAATGAACCTTAATTATCCCCTGCGCCATACTTGTCGCTGATGAATCTTGTTTCGTTTAAGGGTTTCTAAAAATGTCAAGAAACCAATATTTAGTCAGTAGGAATAGAAGGAAGTTCGACATCACTTGAAAAATTGACAATATTAACTTTCATGAAGACCATAAAAGACTTGCTTAAATAAGAAAAAGACATGTAAGCTGCCGCTCGAATGAATTATTGAAATAATAAAAGTCACAATCGTATATTTATCTACCTTAGTCAACGGTGTCGGTAGTATCAAGTTATCAACAAATACATTTCAACCCACCAGTCCGATTGAAAGTTTGAAACTAGTGACACTTTGCTATCTCCCCGGTCCTTCTTGCAGCATTCATCCTCATCATCTTTAATCAAACACAATGGCACAAGGTGAGATGATCATTTCAAAATTTCATTATATTGCTTTCAAACCCTCCAAATAATCTTCTTAGACAATTAAAAGGATATCATATAGCACACTTTGAAGTTGTTGCTTCATATGACATGTGGATATGGCATGCCTTTTTTGGCATGGTGGGTCGAACAACGACATTAACGTTTTAAAGCACTCTCCATTATTCGATTCAATAAACAATGACACCGGTCCACCCGCAGCATTTGATGTCAATGGACATAACTACACAAGGGTATTAGACCACTCCCAATGGTGATTAAAACTGACTGAAACCGACTGAACCATGTCAGCGCCACGTCAGCTTTTTCAAAAACTGACTGAAACTGACCGACCCCTGCCATCAGTGACCCGTCACTTTAATTTTTGAGTCCCACATTTACCAATTTACCTTTATTTATACACACACAAAAAAAAGCAAAAAAAAAAAAAAAGAGACGACCGTCGAATTTTGGACGGGGAAAACCGACAGACCGAACCGATCGTGCGGTGCCATCGGTGTGGTTTTGTCGGTTTTTACCGACGGGAGCCGACGACAATTGATGGGAGTAGTCTTACCTCGCCGACATTATTTATCCGGATTTGGTCACTTTTGTCAAGGCCTTTACGTGTCCTACTGACGATAAACGATCCAAGTTCAAGAGATTTTCTGAAAGTGCACAAAAAGATGTCGAACGGACTTTTGGTGTATTTCAAGGTAGGTTTGCACTTTTAAAGATCGCGGGACGAGCTATGAGTGTCAACAAGATGCAAAGACAATTGTACACTTGTGTCATATTGCATAACATGATACAAAAGGATAACGAATTCGTAATATCTTTATCGAGCAAGAGATGATCGATGACAATGCTTAACCGGCATCGACGTTATTTTGGGACTCATGTAAAAGACCGAGAATCAAGAATAAAAGAAGGGTTTATTGTTTCGTTATGCTGTCAACTTTGGACTTGTTACTATTGTATGTTCTCAACTTTCAAACTTTCTATTGTATGTGGTAAACATTCTAAAACCTTCTATTGTATAATCTCAACTTTCAAACCTTCTATTGTATGTGGTAAACATTCTAAAACCTTCTATTGTATGCTCTCAACTTTTAAACATTCTATTGTATGTGGTAAATATTCTAAAACCTTCTATTGTATGATCTCGGTGACTTGAAAACGGGAATTGGCTGATGTGTATCCAGCAACAATAAACCCTTCTATTGTACTTGTTACTATAAACCCTTCTATTGTTACAATAAAGGGTAAACATACAATAGAAGGTTTTAGAATGTTTACCACATACAATAGAAGGTTTGAAAGTTGAGAGCATACAATAGAAGGTTTTGGAATGTTTACCACATACAATAGAAGGTTTGAAACCCATAAAAGAAATACGTGACAAAGATGTGCATGACCAACTACGGACCGATATCACCGAGTACATTTGGACGCTTCCACAAACTTTCGCGACTTACCTCCAGCTTAATTAATTATAATATTATTATTTTTAAGTATTGTATTTTTTTATTAAGTACTTTTATTTTTATTATGTACATTTTGTTTAATTATTATATTGTATTTTTATTAATTAATCAAATATATTTGTTTTTGTATATAAAAGAAAATTAAACTAAATTGGTGGGACCCAGTGTTAAAACTGGGCGTTCTGTTTTTTACCATTGCAATGGATGACGTGGCGCCCAAAATACCCATTTTGCAGTGAAGGTGGTCTTAGTGAACACATTTCCCTTATTGTAGTAGTCATTAGTAGTTTACAACCTCAGTATAGTAATTAACTAGGAATGTAAACAGACATCATATTAGTGTCTAATATTAGGCCTGTGCAAAGTGCTAAAACCGGCCCGAACCGGCTCGAACCGAACCGAACCGCGAACCATGAAACTACAAATATTAAAACCGAGAACCGTACCGTAGAGAAGCGGTTCGGTACGGGACGGTACGGTTCCGGTACGATTTGCCGGTTCTTACAGTTTGAACCGTGTTTTTCACACCCCTAAGTGTAGAACCGGCCCGAACCGAACCGAACCGCGAACCGTGAAACTACAAATATTAGAACCGAGAACCGTACCGTAGAGAAGCGGTTCGGTATGGGACGGTACGGTTCCGGTACGGTTTGCCGGTTTTCACGGTTCGAACCGTGTTTTGCACACCCCTATCTAATATAACCCATTATTGATTACCTCAGCGGTTACCATTGGGTTAATGGGTAGTTCTATATATCCATTAGTTTCATAAGTGAAATATAAAATGCAGTTAAAACACACGTATGAGAGAAATCAAGAGGGACAAGGGAGTTCGATTTGTGTATAAGCTAGCCAAACGAGATAAGAGAATATTAGGCTGAGATCGAATTGTGAACCCTTTTCATTTGTGATCTACAATTATCTGGTTACATTCCAAATCTAATATTTACAACATTGACTTAAACGATTTTCATGTAACCAACCTTGTTTACTTTATATATCTTGAGCTAATTTATGTATTGTATATATATTTATCTATAAATATATGATAATTGGCTCCTTGTACACAAGTTCAACTAAACAAAACATAACAAGTACACACCATTAAGGTCTCCACCTTCATTTTGCTTGGTTGAAAGATGATGAAAGATTCAACGTCTTTTGCAACAAATTACTCAAATCACACGAAGACGAAACCCTTTGAAAATTCTGAAATGGCTCTGTACCTCTTACCCATATAACCCTCGTTGATCCTGATCCTAATAGCGTATGTTTTGCTTCTTTTGAGTGATTAGCCATAGGTACAGCAGACGAAACATCGGCTATAGGTACCAAACAATTGGCGAAAAGGGTGTTTGTAGTTGAAGTCAAATAACTTTCCCAATAATATGGTGGTGGAAGGTTGTCAACAGCTTCTAAATCGATCTCGAAAAGATCATCATCTTCTTCCTCATTAAATCTGTCTTGTTTAATGTCTACAACAATATTTTCTTTGTAAGTGTTGTGTTGGAGAGTTGGAGCCATTTTGTGCATGCTAATTTAGGTGTTTGCATGGTGTTTTTATATGGGTAGGGGGTAGGTAGTTGTAACTAGAAGATGTGCAGCATAACTACAACCATAAGTGATGACATTTTTTTATGGTGGATGATTTTACAAGATTTTTTTGTTAGTTTTAGTTGGTTCTAAGTGTATCTAATGTACTATTAGCTGTGACATTTGAGGGCTTCATAATGCATTAATTTATTGTTTTTTTTAATGGAGAATGTGAATTATTATAAAATAAAATAAAAAATAGGCACCAAAATCCAGTTTTCAATAGGAGTTGTGAAAAATTGCTACCTAATTCAACTAACAATATCAGCACAAAGTAGAGCCAACCACCTCAACAAAGAAGTTTGAAGATATTATGCACTGTAGTGCCATGTATGCTCTCTATGGTTCTAGCTAAGCCAATTTTACCAACCAAAGTGTGCATATTTGAATCTTGATACATTTTTAGTGCAATTTTAGTCCTAGTATTAATCAGGTTTTAGAACTAGTTTGTGAACATGCATTTCTTATTGAACAGGAATTGATCACAACTACACTAACAATAAAAGAAATATGAACAACACAACATAGATGTTACAATGCAAATTTATACACTTAAGTTACAGTTGGGATCGATCTAAGTCAAAGATCGAATTTTCCGTGAAAGTATATATTGCTATCTTTGCATAATTTGTAGACGAGTGATTATTTAATTTCAAAATTCATAAATCAATGAGAGTTGTCAAAGTGATTAATCAACATTTATCTGGGAAATTGCAAGTTCAAGGTTCATACGTTGAGTGTTCACAAATAGATAATGAAAGATAGTCCTTGTTGGCCTATGTGAGATTTTTACATGGTTCAAATTTAGTCAGCCAAAAAGTCAGACATCGATATTACCTGAAAAGGTCATGGTTTTTAAGCGTTTTGCTCATTAATAGGTTAACGAATTATGAATAATCATATAAGGGTGATGATTCGTATACTATTATAAATTATTCATACATCACTAATTGTGCTTTACAATGTTGTATGGTACAACATCATAAAACACAATTAATTAATGGTGTATGCATAATTTTTGAAGGTTGCCCAAATACCCATTATAATTTTTGGTGGTCGACAATTGTACAAATCACTCCCCATCATCTTAATCTTAACCCCTAATTAAGCATTTACACATTTTTTGCTTAAACTTAGTAAAGGGAATATGAGAAATCCCCAAAATGCCCCTCAATCTATACATTAAAATAGTAAGATGGAAATTACTCTCATACCCCTCAAATATTTATCACATATTCTATAATTAAATAGATATCTAAATCTATAAGATCAACATTCAATTTAACATATGAATAATAATATAAGTTAAATACATAAAACTAATCAATACTAATCTATTTCTCGGGTATACAATAGATACTTTAAGGAGCTTTTGTATTGAAGAATGAGATATTGTGTGAATCGAGTCATCAAATAAGTTTTTTTTACGTTAATTGATATATGTTATCCGCTATTTTTATGCGGGTTATGTATTAGTATAAACTTACGTGAGTCGTGTCATATTACACAAAAAGTCCAGCTTGATTTATTATTATCAAAACGTTTGGGCCGATTTGGTCCAATTAATCCTGGGCCAAGTTATTTCGGGACTGGGCTAATCCAGTTTCAAGAAAACAATGCACCCATATCCCAAAAACTGATTAATACGGAGTAGTGGAGTACTGATCGATTTAGATTAAGGTTTTGTTAACGACACTTCGAAAGATTTTATTAAAATATTCCAACATGCATAAATGATTGTAGCTTAACTAATATTCAGGGATGGTATAGAGTTTCTTATGGCATGTTTACAAATATATTTAGCACATTACGACGTTTTAGTGAGAGCTTTTAAGGCGGTTGCTATCATTTTCTTTTAGATCGTACCGAGCAATAACAAGTTTCGGAAGTGTTCAAACTCGAAATAAAAATACTAAATTTTACTTTTTTATATTAAGAACTGAAATTGTATGCCAACCTATTTATTTGAAGCAACTATATAATCCAGAAATAAAGTGATGATAATTTTATTAATAATATTTAAAACTCCAAAATGAAAGAGGAAAACAAGAAAAGATGTGGTTTTGAAAGGTATGTGTAGCTTCAACAGTCGTAATGATATATCTACGTGGACAACTACTGTATAAAACATATGATTCGGATGAAATGACAAAGAGCAATAATAAATGGAGAAATGAATAGGTTAGAGATACCTAATTATTTATTTATTATTATATTATATTATTTTATAAATAAATATATTATTTTATTATCATTTATTAAAATTAATGGTGTAAAATTGTAGAGCAGGAAACAGTTATGGATCAAATATAAAATCAAGTACATATCTAGAGATTATTAATTATTTATTTTAAGAATATTATATAGATAATTGATAAATAAAAAACAGTATAAATATAAATATAAATATAAATATAAACGGGAAAAGGGATTAAAGAAGTGATGAAAAGGGGATAATATATATTTGGAGGGGGCTTTTATTACGAAACATAGGGGTCACGTGTAGGGTTAAATGCACTTAAGGGCAGCAGTAATAATGAAATTCCATCATTACCCTTTGCATGGGTTGGTAATTATTACTTATGAAATGATGAATTTTTACCTCATCAATCAATTAATTAAATAATCAAATTGGACTTTGGGTTGGGGCTCTATGTCAATGGACTACTTACTCCTCTATTTTTTTTAATTTAATTTATAATTTATAATAATCACAAATAGAAATATTTCAAAAGTTAAATGGCATTAATTAAAGACGTGTACGCATGTTTTTAACCTTAACGGATTAAATGTAAAATAATACGTGACAATAACGACTTTGCTTTTTTTAATATATGGAGTATTTAATTAAATTGCTACATGCACCCTTTTTAATTTAGTAGTGTTACACTGTTACAATCCATAAACTTTTGAGTAACTAAATTACCCACAACGCTAGTATTTATTTAATACTCTTTATCAATTTGGTAGTACAATTGTAGCTGAGTAGCGTCATAAAATATCAAATTAAAGAAACAAAAAGGGTTTTTTTTTTTAACTAAATGGACATTGGCCTAACGGTATCGTGATGATCCTTCAACTTTGAGGTTGAGGATTCAAGTCTTAAGGGAGGACAAAATGTAAGTAGTCGTGAGTTATTGTGTATATTTGTGTTGTATTAGTTGTAGGACACTTGCATTTTAAAAAAATATATATATAATAATAAAAAGGTGATTTTTCTATTAAAAAAGGTTGTGGGACGAAACGTAATAGTTAACGGTCGAGATAGTTACTCGTTTTGTATATGGGTTGCATTTGATTATAACTTCTTATTTTGTTTTCAACCCGGCAATCCTACTATAAAAAGAATCAAGTAACAAATATGATATATCATGACTCTAACTATATCGAATTTCCAATATTCTAAATCATTATATGATTAGTTTGCTTCCTTTTCTTTGTTTTTTTTTTCTCATTTTGACATCAAAATTGTATGTATTTGAAATATAAACATCCATTAACAATAAGTTGGTATTCACCACCATTGTGTTTACGAGTATACAAGATTTCGATCTATTTCTATTTCAATTGAGACAGTTGGATTAACACTTTAGCATTCCGAGATGTTCAAATCGTCGATATAGCACAAATGATAGCTGCATCCCACATTTGAGCCTCCGTGACATTCAAAGATGACTATGAATAGGGCCGTCTTCGAGGGTGGGCGAGGTGGTCGACCGCCTAGGGCCTCCAAATTATAGGGGCCTCAAATTGTGTGTGTCTGTTTATATGTATGTATGTGTATACGTATATATAATTTGATTATTAATTGCAAGAAGAAAAATATGCTCTAATTGGTTCAAAATTGATTGAGCCGCAACAAAAAAAAAGAAGAAAAACATCTTATAACTCGATATAGGGCCTCATTTCGGTATTTATTTATGTTTTTGTCCAGGACCTCCGAAAACTTAGAGACGGCCTAGATTATGATTTTGTCGTATCTATATATTTGCTGCCATATCGATATAGGTCACATGTTAATATCTATTGTGTACACTAATTTTTGTACTCCGTATTAGGGGTGAGCAACAAAACCGAAAAACCGAACTATAACCGATTTAACCGCCCCAATTTAACCGACTCAAAGCTTAACCGATGGTTCGGTTATTATAATTCCATTAACCGATTAGATCGGTTATGGTTTCGGTTTAGACACATTAACCGACCCTATTTAACCGAAACCCACCCTTAAATTTTTTTAGTTGTATTTTCATCATACAAATAAATATATAATGTAAATAGGTGATATATATTGAGCTAAATTGATAGATGGATACAATTTAATACTAAGTAGCATAATGAGCCGTTAGAAAAGTCTCAAACTTTAAGCCCAATAGTTAATTATGTAGTCCATATTTTCCATTTTTAGGTTACATTTAAAGTCACTTTCTCTTCTACCTGTAAACACAACCTTTTGAAATAGTGATGTTCTTCGCAAAATATCGACAACACCACCACAACTAGGAGCTCGATGATTCCATTACTTCATACAAGATCTACGCTTTTCTGCAAAATATCGACAACACCACCATAGTATGAACTCTCATATGATTTTTCTTTTTCAAGCGGTTAACCAATGGTTAATCGATAACCGACCCAAAATCTACCTAAAAACCGATTAACCATAACCGATTTAACCGAAACCGATCGGTTAAGAAATTTCCATAACCGAAATTTCGGTTTTAGGTTCGGTTTTAGGTCATAACCGACCCAAACAGGCCCATACTCACCCTTACTCCGTATACAGCTATATATCTTTTTTTTTGAAAAGCCAACTTTTATATAACTTTTATACAGCTATATATCTTTAAAACATTATAACTCTCACAGTTTTATAACAGCATCCAGTATGGGGTCGGCGTCAACCTTGCTCGGCATCCCATTGAGCGGCATCCCATAGAGATGAGGTGAGTCTTGGCCAGCAGAGGCGATTTTAGGGTAGGTCCCATCAAGTTTTTACAAGTCGGAAAAAATTTCGTAGGTTTTGATATAATCTGCATATTGCCCCATAACTAATAAACAGAAATCAACTAAAATAATAACATTATTTGTGTATTTAGCCTAGTGGTTGAGAACCGGAACTTGTGTTCAAGAGGTCTAAAGTTCAATTCTTTCTTATTGCATCTTTTTATCCTTTTTTTATACCCCTAGCTTGTTGCATCAACTTTATTTTTTTTATATTTTCTAATTTTATCCATGTAATTAAGAATTTGAATTTGATGTTGAACTAAATTCACTTTGGTTCAACTAACATAGTTTCGATTAATGCAAAAAAAATAAAAAATTGAGTCGATGACCCATACTCGATGTACACTACAAAATTTTGCACCCATTCGATTTTTTTTCTGGAACCACCCCTGGTCTTGGGTAAGAATCGGGGTCCAAATGTCAAGCGTCAATTGGTATTCTCTATTTCTTCTTTTCTTTTTTCTTTTTTTCTTTTTTCTTTTAAATTCAATGGGTAAGTTTTTCTTAAAAGAACATATATTATTTTTATGATTGATTTGAAAATGGCGGAACTAGATCATTTTTACGCCCGCTAATGTGGTTATATCAAAGACAAAATGAAGATATATTCCAATAGATTCAGCAAAGAACTCTTATTAAGATTTTAAGTTGGTGCTCGCTTAAGGGTTTCTCTTGAAAGCTATGGGTAATGCTCAATTTGTATATGAGTTTTAATCGCGATTGTATTTAGGTTTGATATATCAATGGTTGCCCATCTTGGAACCCCTCTTGCTTTTTTGCTCTCTGTAATTCTTGTGCTATGATATAACTTTGCCTTTTCAAAAGGAAAAAAAAGTTCGGTTAAGCAAACTTGTATCCCCATATATTTATTTCAGTGAACGAACTTGTTAATTCGATTAAAGGCCAAGTATCAATCATTTTACCCAATTAACCTTTTTAATTGATGGCCACTTATTCCTAGTGTTAAATTTGGGCGCACTACATGTGTGTTTATTGGAAGGGATTATAGAGGCGTATTGATATTCTAGTTTTAAGAATTTTCATGTATTCTAAATCGATCTCGAAAAGATCATCATAACCGATCTAAAATAATACGTGACAATAACGACTTTGCTTATTTTGATATATATTTAATTAAATTGCTACATGCACCCTTTTTAATTTAGTAGTGTTACAATCCATAAACTTTTGAGTAACTAAATTACCCACAACATACTCCGTATTTATTTAATACTCTTTATCAATTTGGTAGCACAATTGTAGCTGAGTAGCGTCATAAAATATCAAATTAAAAAAACAAAAAGGGGTTTTTTTTTTTGTTTTTTTTGTTTTTTTTTTAACTAAATGGACATTGACCTAACGGTATCGTGATGATCCTTCAACTTTGAGGTTGAGGATTCAAGTCCTAAGGGAGGACAAAATGTAAGTAGTCGTGAGTTATTGTGTATATTTGAGTTGTATTAGTTGTAGCACACTTGCATTTATTTTAAAAATATATATATAATAATAAAAAGGTGATTTTTCTATTAAAAAGGTTGTGGGATGAAACGTAATAGTTAACGGTCGAGATAGTTACTCGTTTTGTATATGGGTTGCATTTGATTATAACTTCTTAATTTGTTGTCAACCCGGCAATCCTACTATAAAAAGAATTAAGTAACAAATATGATATATCATGACTCTAATTATATCGTATTTCCAATATTCTAAATCATAATATGATTAGTTTGCTTCCTTTTCTTTGTTTTTTTTTTTTCTTTTTTGACATCAAAATTGTATGTATTTGAAATATAAACATCCATTAACAATAAGTTGGTATTCACCACCATTGTGTTTACGAGTATATACAAGATTTCGATCAATTTCTAATTCAATTGAGACAGTTAGATGTGAAGTGTTAACCTTAACACTCTAGCATTCCGAGATGTTCAAATCGTCGGTATAGCACAAATGATAGTTTCATCCCACATTTGAGCCTCCGTGACATTCAAAGATGATTATGATTTTGTCGTATCTATATATTTGATGCCATATCAATATAGGTCACATGTTAATATCTATTGTGTACACTAAATCTTTTTCTCCGTATACAACTATATATATCTTTAAAACATTAAAACTCTCATAGTTTAATAAGAGCATCCGGTATGGGGTCGGCGTCAACCTTGCTCGGCATCCCATAGAGATGTGGTCAGCCTTGGGCAGAGGCGATTTTAGGGTGGGGGCAGGGTAGGCATCCGCCCCTACCAAATTTTTACGAGTCGAGGAAAATTTCTTAGGTTTTGGTATATTCTGCATATTGCCCCATAACTAATAAATAGAAAACAACTCAAATAATTAAATTAATTGTGTATTTAGCCTAATGGTGGAGAACTGGGTCTTGTGTTCAAGATATCTAAAGTTTAATCCTTCCTTATTGCATCTTTTTATCCTTTTTTTATACCCCCTATGTAACATCCTCAAAATGGACCTAGTTGTTTTATATTATTTGTTGATTTAAATAAGTATTTAAATGAGTTTGGAAATAATATTGTTTGAATTAGTTGAAATAATTGGAATAGGAATCGAATATTCCAATGTGATAAGTGAATTATTAATTGTTGTAAATTAATATAGTTGACGGTGCAATAAAATGTTTGGACTCGCAAATGGTTTTCGGGTTCCAAACAATAGATTGAGATGGGGTATTAAATTATACCCGTATATTTGAAGTCGGTTTGAGAAGCCGACTTATATATCACTTTCCTCTTTAGGAAAGTTTCATAAGAAACCTTCAAAATCACCCAAAACCCTTATAAATCCAAATCAAAACCTAGAAAACAAATTGAAAGTGAATTTGGAGCTGTGATTGATTCTAGTTTCATCCTAATCATTATCTCAATTCAGTGTTCTTCAATTGAGGTAAGTTTGAATTTAAATCAATTTGATTGAAAATGATGATTTGGAAGAATTAGATGTTAGAAACATGTTATAAAGGTTTCAGGATGATTATGTGAAGTTATTAGGTGTTTATAACTGTTTGAAATCGAGTTTGGGTGATTTGGATATAAAACCCGTATGTTAGGTTTTGATCAGAGCGCAGAGGGCTGGGACGAAGGGAGTACTCGGCGGGTACCTCCCTTACCCGGCGGGGATGAGTGATGGTAGGGAAGCCGGCGGCTTGTGCAATATTGTGGATACCCGGCGGGTATGGGCCTTACCCGGCGGGTAAGGCTGATTTCTAGCAAATTTTCAGAAATTTTGAGTTTGCAAATTTCAAAAGTGCATAAGTGTTTAGTAGTGATTTTTGCCACGGAAAAAATTGACAAATTGTCTTTAAACTCCGATTGGGCTGAAATTTACATGGTCACTCGAAAACGGCCCACTGATCAAAGCTATATGCTATAGCCTAGTCAGTTTTTGGCCATTCGGTGTCGTTTAAGGGTCGAAAATGGCATTTTACAGTTTTTTGACCTTATTTCGGGACTTTTTGATTTTGTTCCGAATTGAACTTTTGTTTGCTGTGATCTTAAGGATCATTGGATTCATGTAATTATGTTATGATTGTGTAACGATATTAATTACTTATGTGTTATCAGTTGAGACAAGTTACTAACTCATTGTTTATTGATTGTATTCTCAGATATGGAGAAGGCTCAGTAATATTAGACTTCTGAGCTTGCGGCTGAGGTGTCGGTGAGTGGATCTGTAACCTCAGTGTGATTTAGTTGTAATGATTTGATTTACAACAAGTAATTTATAGTATTACTTTGATAGGATATAATTGTTTATGATATCTTGTCATGTTAGTTTGGTTGTTTGTTTACTTGGCGGTTTAAGCTAGTATGTAAGATTCTCAACTTGACTTGAAAGTTGGACTTGGTTGTTATTGTAGACGACAGGAGATCTCGGAAACTTGAAATGTCGGTTTAGAGATCTAGGTCGTGTGTGATTAACAACTGATTATCGGTAATTCTGTATAGGCCAATACAGATGATTGATAAGAGTTCCTTGAGTGCCAAACCGGTATTAGGGTGTCTCAGGGACCACCGATCCTCATGATGTTGCGCATATGACATTGATTGGATGTCGAGTGATTGATTGATTTTCTGTTTATTGTTAATTGATGTAAACAGATTGTTAGGCTAAGTTGGACTGTTGCTTATAGTTTCATTCACTTAGCTTTATGCTAACCCCACCACAGTTCTTCCTGCAGGTTGAAATAGATGGGACATATTGGGCAGGGCAGGATGTGTTTGGAATTGATGGAATGTTTGACAGGCTTTTACTCTGATGTTATTTTGATAACTAAAAAGATGTTTTGAATTATATAACACCGAGTTTGTTGAAATGTCATGTAATAAGTTTGAAAAAGTTTATTGACATTTTGAGTACATTGATAGTATGTTTTAAATATACGCTTCCGAATCGCCATTATTATATTATTGTTTATAATGAAACGAGGGATGTTATACCCTAGCTTGTTGCATCAACTTTATTTTTTTTATTCTATCTAATTTTGTCCATTTAATTAAGAACTTGAATTTGATGTTGAACTAAATTCACTGGTTCAACTAACATAGTTTCGATTAAAGCAAAAAAATATTTATATATATTGATTCGATGACCCATACTCGATGTACACTACAAAATTTTGCCCTCATTCGATTTTTTTTCTGAAACCGCCCTTGGTCTTGAGGTAAGAATCGGGGTCCAAATGTCAAGCATCAATTGGTATTCTCTATTTCTTCTCTCTCTTTTTTCCTTTTAAATTCAATGGGTAAGTTTTTCTTAAAAGAATATATCTTATTTTTATGATTGATTTGAAAATGGCGAAACGAGGTCATTTTTACGCCCGCGAATGTAGTTATATCAAGACAAAATGAAGATATATTCCAATAGATTCAGCAAAGATCTCTTATTCAGATTTTAAGTTGGTGCTCGCTTAAGGGTTTCTCTTGAAAGCAATGGGTAATGCTCAATTTGTATATGAGTTTTAATCGCGATTGTATTTAGGTTTGATATTTCAATGGGTGCCCATCTTGGAACCCCTCTTGCTTTTTTGCTCTCTGTAATTCTTGTGCTATGATATAACTTTGCCTTTTCAAAAGGAAAAAAAAGTTCGGTTAAGCAAACTTGTATCCCCATATATTTATTTCAGTGAACGAACTTGTTAATTCGATTAAAGGCCAAGTATCAATCATTTTACCCAATTAACCTTTTTAATTGATGGCCACTTATTCCTAGTGTTAAATTTGGGCGCACTACATGTGTGTTTATTGGAAGGGATTATAGAGGCGTATTGATATTCTAGTTTTAAGAATTTTCATGTATTCTAAATTAAAAATCTCATTTGATAACATGAAAAATATAGAGATTGTTGGAATGATAGTAATTCCCTACAATTCTCGAAGCTTTTTTTATTGACTTATGAAAAGAATATATAGCTATTAGAATCTTCAGCCACAAATTGTTACCAAACACATTCTACATTAATTCGATTTATAAAAGAAAAATTATATCTTGAAATTAATTTTTAATTTCATCACAATTTTTTTTTAGAACGGCAAATCTACAATCTAACACACTATTATCTACAACCACCACGAATATTTACAACTCATTGCCTCAAGTGAGGCTTGAACCCCCAACCTCTAGGTTGAAGAGTCCCTTTCATACCGTTAGACTAAGAGCCATCTAGAGCTAAAATTTATTGTATATTTGAATCGATATTATGTCAAGTGCGATGGTCACTTGATACTGTATTTCCATAATCAAATTATAAATATTCGGTTATTATAAAACATAAACGGGACCATTAGTTATCTCCCGTATTAATTTATTGACGAATAAAATACATACAAGTGTGACAATTCAATTTTCATTAGCTCATTGTTTTTAGAATAGATTGCGTGGGCCATCCTTATGGTTTGCACCTTCGACCTTTAAGGAAAACAAAATTAATTACATGGTTCATCCTCTTGTATTATTTAATTTGATCAATTTTATTCTTTTGGTACTTGAATATTGAAGTGATCAAAATACTTCTATCATTTACACAAAGATGATCCCTAGACTTAATATCATGGCTCATAATGTGTTGCAAGCTTTAAAACATGACTGGTTAATTATGTTTTAAAAGTTAAGGCTTCAATATATAAAATAAATAGTAGGATATCCGCGCTTTGCGGCGGGACATTATGTATAAAAAAATCAACAAAACATTGGGATTAAAAAATAAAGTTACAATAAAGTTGATGGGAAACAAACTAAATATGTGTTGGGAACAAAATGGAAACAATTTACGATCACATATAAATATACGTTACACATTATGTAAAATTTTCAGGCTCATCCAATATGAAGTGTAAACTATGGGTAGCTTGAACTTTTTATTAGGCTCCACGTAAAAAGTATCACGTAAAATTGTCAATGTGAAAATATTGATTCCAAAAGCTAAACACCAACTTTTGAATTTTTTTTTAGCTTTAGCTTTTTTGATCGAAAAACTAAAATTCTAGAATATGTCAATTGATTACATAAGAACAAAATTAAACTTGCAAATAAATGTGAGAAATTTATAGTTCCTCAAAAGAATAAAGTTAAGGGTTCGTTTATTATTTTTTAAAAGCTTAAAAACGTACAAAATTGAGGGAAAATTGATATTGAAGGCTTTAAAGGTGAAATTTGTCTCTGAAAAGTGGACAAACCGCCTTTGGCAATATGCCAACACGTTTGTCTCGTTCTGACCTTTCCGTACATAATTGGCACGTCTCGTATCTCTTTACGGTTTAAAAGTTATGTCATATTTTTATTAGTAATGTTATAATGTGTATTTTTGTAATTTTAAGTAGGTTCTTCAAATATTAATAGTAACCGGTATAATACCCGTGCTATGCAGCGGAGTACAATACATTATTGTAATAACCCAACGATAATTGTGTATTTTAATTATTATTATATGATGGTGAATCGATAACGAAAACTTGGAGTGTAGAGTTAAAAATTAGACAGATGGGGGGTTAAGAGTAAAAATTAAACATTTTAAATTTAGAAGTGTTGAGTCTTAATTTTAAGATTTCCAAATATAGATTCTGGAGATGCATTATATGTATTATAGATTATAGATTATAGATATAGATAAGTTTATTTGATTTTCTACTGGTCAACAATACTGAAGTTTAGTGTTATTGACAGTAAATAGAATTGACACGCTCCACCTTCCTCTTTTTGATTATCTATTTTCCTATCACATCGTTGTACATATGTAATATGATGGTGTCGCATGGTGTAAGCGATTATAATAACTTTTTTGTGTATTTTTAACGTACGCGATATGCATTTCGTGGTGTAAGACATTATACTGATTGAAACTGACGTAGCAACGTCAGCGCCACGTCAGTTTTTTCAGAAAACTAACTTAAACTGACTGACCACTCACATCCGTGACCCGTCACTTTAATTTTTGGGTCCCACATTTACCAATTTACCTTTAATATTATACACACAAATTAAAAACACACAAAAAAAAAGAGAACACCTCGGTTTGGTGACGAAGAAAACCGACGAAGCAAAGTGACGAATTCGTAATATCGCCGTCGGTTCGTCAGTTGCTAACCGACGAGAACCGACTGAAAAGTGACGGTGGCGATGGGAGTGACCTAAGAACTTTTTTTTGTGTATTTTTAATATACGTGACATGTGTTTTGTGTTGTACGTTTGTCTATGTAAAAAGGGATGGAAGAGTTAAAATTGGAGTGTTTGGTTATAACTTTTTTTTAAGTTTTAACCGAGTTTGTTTTATATAACGATGATATGGTTAAATATGTGATTATCTGAGCTTTTTATCATTAAGATACAACAATTTGGATGATTATTTTGTAGTAATGCAAAAAAACAAAGAAAAAGGTTGGATGATGTGGTGAATGTAAAAATGCAACTAAACAGGGACAAAAACTACATGGAGTTATGAAAATAGATTGTAGAAAAATGAATTAAACGTGTATATATGTCTTGTTATCTTTATTTAACCAACTACAAAATCACCTTTAGGAAAGTCCATATGTGCATATGCCGATATGCAATCATATAGATTTTTAATGTATAACAAATACTAGTATCATACCGAAAGTTATTATGCTTTCAAAGTTGCACTTTTGTTGTTCACTTGTTACTGCCAAAACTTAAATATAGAGTCAATGTTAATATGACCAATCTTCACATGCGCATGTTTTTTAATTTGTTTACATGCATAAAGTTCTTCTGTTAATAATCTTAAAGTATATAGAAAGATAATCTTAATGGTACCCCTGAATTCTGTTTTATATTTTAATGGTATGCGTCTACTTCAATCACAAATAGCATTAACGTCAGGTAAATCACATGTCCACAAATCATTCACGTGTGCTGAGGAACGGATTCAAACCCCTGATCGGCAGGTAATACATGTGGGGTGTAAACGTTGATGGTGGCGGGACCATTTGAGCTATATAGGGTGTGTTGGTCACAAGAATGGATTAAAGTAAAAATTAAATTTTCTTGAAGTTTTTTAAGTAGCTTTTAGAATCTCCTAAGAAATTCTTCAACTCCGGTCACCAACTCCAAGCATCCAGCTCCATTCGTAAGTTGTATCTCCAACTAATTGTTGCCAAACGAACTCATACTTCTAACTAGTTGATATTAATTTGAATACTCAAACATAAAATATTAATTCATTAAATTTATTGATAGTACAAAGAACTTATGAAGGTGCAATAGTAACATTGATTTTTTGTTAATGATTATATTCTATGGGTAAAATAGGGGTGCAATAAATTAAGAAGGTGAAATGAATAATTGTGTAAATAGAGTAGTAATGTAAGATAATGATTATAGAAGAAGAGGATGAGGCACCCATGAATGAGTTGGGTTGTTAGCTTTGCTATCAATTGCCATGCAAAATCTTTTGGTCACTACCATACATTTATTAAAAAGTCATGCCTCCCTAAATCATAACTTCCTTTTATTATCATTATATCATATCATACTATACAATGATCAATGATGTTCATGATTTAATGTCTTAAATGGTTAACGCGTACCAGTTTATATTGCACTTGATTAATACTACTAAACTTATAAATACTAACGCCTAAAAGTCAAATAAACATAGTATATAAATACAGTTGGTGGGTCCCTGGCCTTAATTTTATGAATGGATAATATATGCAAATATTTAAAAAAAAGTTAACAAAAGATAAAATTATGGAAAATGATGAAGACAGCCCTAAGGGCTGTCAATAAGACTCTAATACGTGCATTAACATTTGTACTCGTACCATAATAAACATCATGGCCCCCTGAATTTTAGTTGACCTCACCTGAATTTTTGTTGAAGTATAATCATTTTATGCGTGTACAAATTGATTATTAACAGCCCTTAGGACTGTCGTTAACAATTTTATATAAATTAGCCAAATGTGGTATGAGATGAAATGAAAAACTGTAGAGGAATGACATTTTGTTTCTTTTGCTTTTACAGTAAAAAAAGGTTTACTAAAAAAAGGTTTGAAGGGTAACCTTCTAGTGTGTTTTTTCGCCTTATAAACAGAGCATTTTACACATATAGTTTAATAAATATCCATTTCAAGTAATGTACATTAAGTTAAGACTTCATGTATAACGAGAGGTGGATCTAGTTATCCCCTCAAAAAGTATAAAAATACGGATAAAAGTATATTTTTTAAAATTATTACTTATTAGTGACAATATTAAAATTTTGCTCTCTCAAAATGTTGGAAATAAATTAAATAAAAAATTTACCTACTCATCATATTCTATCTTTGCTCGGTGTGTATAACCACAACAAAACGTTGTTATATAATTTTAAATAAAAAGTTATATATTTCTTCAAATGAGATAATCATATAAGTAAACAAAAAAGAAGAATAAGTGATGATTTGAGGATAAAAAGTAAAAAGAAAATGAATCATAATTGTTATAGTTTGGAAGACAAATATTTGGATGTGTATCTTTTCACCCAAATCTAGCATTTTGCCAAGTCACATGGGGACAAGATGTTGAGGAAACACTCATTTGGCAAAGGTTTAACTAAACACTTTAATTATTAATTTATAAACTAACACAAAATTAACTTATTTACATTGGTCTATTCACTCTATTGCACTCCCTCCGTCCCGATTATATTGTCATCCAACAAAAATTGTTGGATTCAAGATAAAGTATGTAAATGTCATTTTTGCTCTTGTATTTAAGGAAAGTTTGACTTGAAATATTTAAGAGATGAGTTACGAGAGTAATAAATGAGGATAAAATTGAAAGTTTTATGATTATTTTCAGCATACACAATTTTTTGAGACAGACAAAAATAGTAAGGTGGACAATAAAATTGGGACAGATGTAATACGTATATAGTGGATGGTGATACGTTTTATGATTCATACGTATACATGTATATGTTTTATAGAAGTTATTGAAACTATACAATTTTTGCTAACACAATTATGAGATATGAGTATTCATTTTTGCGTCTAGCCGCGACTTTTGAAATTCGTAAGGAACCCATTAATGTTTGTTAAATAATTACCAGGCAAGTGGTTATGGTCTCTATTAATCATCCTAATCATTCTATTATTAATTATGCATAATCACTACAACTTTCTCTTCGATCAATTTTCCCTTTTAAAACATAGTTTGAGTGACTTACATTATTTCACTTTATATGTATCATAATACTCTTTAACTTTGTCATCATGCAAATATTACAATTAACAAAAACCAACATATGAACCCCTATTTACTTTTAACCTGAATCTAACAAATACAACAATAAAATGAAACGATCAAACACCGTGACTATTACTTTTTTTAACGTTTTTGGCCAAAAACGTTGGTAAGTCAAACTTAACGATCCCTGCCCGGTGTTTTTCTCCTTTAATTTCATTAGTTCAAAAACAATTTGTTTGTGAGCCTCTTCCGCTCCAAGTTTGACATTGAACCACTCCGTAAAAACCATACAAGATGTTAAACTTTTAACACCGAATTTAACATTGAACACTTCAATTACAATATCTTACAAAGAATTCTATACAAAATGATTAAATAAAATAAACAATATTTATTATCTAGAAAAAAAGAAAGGAAAAAATAAAAGATTAGAAATGGATGATGAAGGGGAAGAGGGGTGGTGAGGTGATGATGGGCAGGGCGAGGTGAGATGAGATGAGGTGAGGGCTCCGTCGTTGCAACCAATCCAAAACCATCATTGCGTATCTCATCACTTCCATCTTCCACTTAATTACCCCTTTTCTTTTTTTTTACTTTTAATTATGTTGTATTCATACAATAAATTACTTTAACATACAAGGAATAATGCATGAAAAAGGGTGATTTTTTTATTGACATAAGTAAATATTGGGATATTATAAATAATCCAATGATATTGAGTACAACCATTTTAAAAATTAAAAATCTTTACCATTTTACATTTAATTATGTTTTATGTCATACTAGCATTTTATAGATGTGGTAGTAACATTTTCAAATAGAAATGGGTACATTTATTTTTTGGAATACTATTAAAATTAAAATACCAAAAATACCCCTACTTGAGACCCCATCATTCACATGACGTAATGAAACCCCCCTTCTCTTCCAAAAATCTCATAATCATGATGATTGTTGAACAAATAACCACATTAAATCCATTCCCATTACAAGCCGCCTTCTCTTCCATCCTCTCAAATCTTCATTTATCATTTGATTTTCTTGATTTCTTTTTTTTATTATTATTGTATTTTAAATGTATTTTATTATCAGTTATCACCCCCCTCATTTTCCCACTATATATATCCGCCACTTCTCTTTTGTTTCATTTAGTCCCACCACTTCTGCTGTTTATCTTTCATAAAAAAAAAAAACACAGTCTGTCATCTTTCTCAAAGCCCTAAACCTTCATTTCTTCCAGAGGTGATCTTTCTTGAAAAGATAAACACATTTTTTCTTCAAAAGTACTTACATCACTATTTATAAAGATTCATTTACACATACAAGTTACAACAACTATGTTTCATGTGTCTCTTTATACTTGCCTTGTTTGTTGGGGCAAAAAGGACAAAGTTCATTTGTTAAATGAGTGTACATTTGGAGATACCCATATTCCTTTTTTAAATATTTTCTTCTTATATACTTACAAAATCCAAGATTTCCCCTGTTTCCTCTGTTTTTCTAATTTTTGGATTTGTGAGTATTTTGTGTTAATCTTATGTAATCAAGTATGTTTTTCAGGATTTGATTTGGGTTTTCTTTATTCTAAAATATGTAATCATAAAAATCAAAACTTTCCTATTTCCCCTGTTTTGCTCTGTTTTTTTTTCTTGTTTTTTTTTGAATTTGTGAGCATATTTAGACTGCAAATGCTCAGTTTTTTTTCAAGATTTGATATGGGTTTTGCATATTGAATACTAATATTAACTTTTTGTTATGGGTTTTATTTCAGGTTTGAAAAAAAGATGGAAAGATTGAACTCAAAGTTGTACATGGAGAACTGTTTGATAATGCAAGAAAATGAAAAGTTAAGGAAGAAAGCGCAGCTACTAAATCAAGAGAACCAAAAACTGCTTTCACAGCTTAAGCAGAGGCTAACCATGGGTGATCAAAATGTCCATAATGCCCCTAATTCTTTCACTGACCTCAATCTCACAACCACCAAGAATCATGGTTCTTCTAGCAACAGGAACCCTTGAAGTTGAAGACTAGTGAAAGATGATTAAAAACAGGACACAACATATGTCACCTTTTGTTAAACCCCCTTTTTATTTTGGTTTTTGATGTTATGGGAATATGGCAGTTTGCTACATATTTTGGTGTTTCCTGTTAGTATTACGTAGATAGGAATAGGAATATGTTAATGCTAGGGGGGTAAAATCGGTATTTTAGTATTTTCAGTATGGTGTAGTAAGTTATGTAGTACGGAGTATCAGTTATTATTATTAGTAGCACAATTTTCTATTTTACAATCATTGCTTTCTATTCTAGCCTACTACTCCTATGTTCTTTAACTAATCTTCAATATTGACCTTTTATTATGTGTTGTTTCCGTATGATCTGGTTGGATGGGTGATTTACATCAATCTTGTGGATTTTGAAAAGTAAACGGTTTGAATTTACAACATTGTATGTGTCGTAATGCAACACTGAGTTGTACATGTCCGTAGGTTACATATCAGTAACATTTATACAGTTCTATAATTCTATTTAAATATTGATTGTATTATTTACAATTTAAAGTTTGGAATTATAAAGTAAGACAATGTTTGCAATTTACATTTCTTTAGCTTTGATACATATAAGTTGGAGTAATAAAGTTTAGTGATTTTTCTAATATAAATGGCATATTACATATGTAATTAAAATGTAAATCCAATACAATCCTCAATATTGGGTAAGCTATTAATTTGGTACACAGAAGAAACCGAGAAAGGTTTAGTGAGATAATTAGTACTGCTAATTTTTTTAACAAATTAAAGGGTTTTGTTACGAGTATTTCAACTAGAGACCTCACATCATTTACCTATGGTAACCGGGGCACTCCAACCATTGTTTAATCACTTTTGTCACCTCAGCGTCATGTCAGCTTTCCACTAACTGATTACCACTACCATCAATGACTAACCACTTCATTTTTGTGGGTCTCACATTTACCAATATACCATTATTTCTATACACTAAAAAAGGAAGCATGCGGACCCACATTTCAAATCGATTTATAATCGGTAAACTGGTTTGGGGAGCAAGTGGTTGGCAAGTGATTGAACGGATGGCACCAAAATTTTGCAATCAGTTGGCAAACCGATTTGCCGTTGGAACTGCCCTTGTTATGGATATGTGTCATATCCCCAGCGATATTAAAAGGTTTAAATAAGTAAAGATCCTCACTATCCCAAAATGATAAGAGAAAATGGTATTTTGATCATTTTAAGTGGAGGAGGGACCCTTTCCGAGCAAAACTTAAACTTATCAAACTGAAAAAGTGAAAATAGAAGTATATGGACGGTTTTCCTAATTCGATATAAACAACAGGGATCATCTATGAAATTTACTATATTTTGTTTTTAAATCTTGTAAGAAATTGCTTTAGCATCACCAACTTAGGGTGGTGCACGATGCATATATGGTAACAGCACGAATAATTACCCGATAGATGGCAAAAATATATTGAGTCTACCGATTTTTGCCGAAACTCGTGACTTTGACATCAGGTCTACAAAACTTCGGCCGCAATAACAATGGGAATCCCCAATGATCGGGGATTGGAGCGGGTTTGTGAATTTTTTTGATATACATGTTAGCTACGGAGTCTGTTTCGATAAAAGTGTTCAGATATGAAGACTATACTCTTGAAGTTAAGTTGAACATGGTGAATGAATTAATGACCGGATAGTATCTGTGAATCTTATATGGAAATAACTTTTCAAGTACAATATTTTCAACACTTAGATTGCTCGGGGTCACGAAATTCATCCTAAAATAATTCAAGAGAAATTGAATCGGTTCTTGGCAAAAAGATCATGTTCCCATGTGTTTCCTTGTGTGCGTCCCCTGTGTTTGTGATATACTAATACGCCTAATTAAAGTGACAACCACAATGGCAGTTAATAAAATAGTTGTGTTCTAAAACTGTTTTTCAGGTTCAACAAATCGGGACGAAAAGCCCCTTGAACATGTTAGGGGCATCGCGCCTAGTACCCACAATGGGGCATGACCCTTTTAACCTCCCCAATATTTGGTTAAGTTCGGATGTAGTGATTTAGTCGGATTGCAATTTGCATTACCTAACTCGTGTCTAGTAATCCACCAATACACTAAAATATACTATACATATGCCCCTGTCTCGAACCGGCTCAATTACCATTACTGCATGTTTGGTCCCCTCAAAATATAAGAAGTATACATTACGACCTAAATTTGTTGAAGTTCGGTCAATGTTTGACCGTCGTCCTATCTTCAACCATCATGTTATTTCTAAATCATTTCCCCCTTCAGTCCTTCACTACTTTACTTCCACGTATCATTATCACTATAGCAATAACATTAATCGCTTTCCCGTTTGTTTTTTTTACAGAAACACAACCAAAGCAGTTTAATTTGATGTCACTGGACATGTTTTTTACATGTATCAAATATTACTAGCTTATTGTACAAGAAGCATATATATGTTCCTTGTTGATATATGTAAAAAAATAATATAGTAATAAACTTATATAAGATGTATTTAAATAAAAATAAATTGACAATTTGCAATATGTTTTCCTGCTAAAAGATATTGTAAGATTTTCTTTGATTATCAAAGAAATAAAAAGTATATTATAATTCTGTTTCTGTAACTTTTGCTTTGAATTTTTGCGTTACTAATCATTACTTGATATTTATAGTTTATTTATTATACAAGTAATCGTTTTATAAATTATTTCATTAATTTGATGGATTATATAATATGTTAAATAATTGGTTTTCTTTTTTCAGTTCTAAACTTACCTCATTTATTATTATTAATTAAGGGGTTCATATTACATAATAAATCGTATAAAGTACAAATTATTTTAGTAGTATTGTTTATTGAAAAATACGTATATATATATATAAACAAATAAAAATAAAAATAGAGAAAGGAAAGAAAAATGGGATACGTTAAAAATGATGGTTTATAGGACTGGGATGGACGGGTACTTAAATGTTTGTCTGCAAATGAATGATTAGTCTGCAGAAGGAAGTAACACGACTGACAATTAAATCATTTATCTTCGTCACCATATTTTGTGATGTACTTTCTTTACTCTAAAAAAGAAAATATACATTTACAAGTTGTATATGTATAGTTACACTAGTGCAATGACCCGTGACAACACGGGTGCTAAAGTATAAAAAAAAAATATTTTTTTTATGTAAATTATAGATTTATGGTTGTATAGTCTTAATAAGTTGAACGTATAAGTTTGTGTTAGTCTAAGTTGTATTTAATTTTTAAGAAAACATTTTGTTGTAATATTTTAATAAACAATGTTGGGAACTTTTTTTTTTGGTAAAACACTACCCGCACAATAATGTTATCTTATATCGAAGTGTATGTTGTGAAAGTAATATATATATATATATATATATATATATATATATATATATATATATATATATATATATTTATTGACATGTTTTTTATGTTAACTAATATTACGTGTTATATACTATAACAATGTTTTAGTTTTCAATTTTTATTTAACAACTAATTGTGATACGATAAAATATTATATAGAATGCAATACACACTATTGTATGAGAAAGATGTGTAATATAGAAAAAGACTGCATGAGTTTGACAACTTATGCTTTTCAACAAAACAAAAGTTGGAAATAATATTACGTTAGTAATAATCATAGTTTAGACAATCCATATTTAAGAAAATAATGTATTAATAATCATACGTTGGTAAGACAACGAAGATAGTTACAATAAAAAATGTTAACTGAAAGAGTGGATTGGGCCAAACTTAAAAGGGCCGAAAATTACTGCATAACTTTCATATTACTTTTAGATGAACATTGTATAAAATGGTATTAACATAGACACCAATAAAGTAAAAGTTACTGTATCATATAGTTAAGGCATCATATAACCAAAAGATGTTGAATTACATAGAGGATACAAAACTTTCAACTACATTTAGACTACCAGTTAAAGGACACTATAGATTAATTGGTAAAAGAAAACTACCATTTCCTTGCATTTCTTATGAAGTAGTTTTTTTCTTCATAACTTTGTTGAAATGAAAACAACAATGATTGAAATGCATAAACATATATTTCTTCGTACGATAATAGTTGTTGAAGAGAAGATATAGCCACCGCTCTAACTCTCGATGCCGGTAAGTTATGTATTCCTGGAAAAAAATTCCTTAAGTTCTCAAAACACTCATTAAGTTGCTCCAGATTCCATTCGACAATGGATATCATTTCTTTGTCTTCATCAATTTGTGCTTGTATTTTTTCAATAAGCTCACATACATTTTTTGGTTTTAATCTCTTTACCTTAACGCAACCACCTTTGAAAATGTTTGAGAGTTTAAACCCTAGAGACGTCAACTTTGAACAGATACATTTTTCCAACCAAATCATTGAACTCAGCGGGGAAGACGTCCAAAGCACCTTCCTGAAATATAGTTAATCAATTTGTTTAGAAGTGTATCGAAAGATTAGAAGTATGCATAAATTTCAAACAATAATGGAACAACACTAACAGTTATCTGTTTATCACGTAATTCAGAAGCTTGCTTATGGATCAATTTGACAACCTCCATGTTAAACAACACAAAAGACGTGGTACCAGTTGAATCTTGCACCCTCACTTGAAGCTTAAAGCTGCATTACGAAACAATTAAATAATTACTCTTATGAACAAAATTGGTAATAACAAAGATACAAAAAATTACGAACTATAGTGAACCTGGGAAAAACAGAGGCAGCCTTTCCTTTACATGTAGCACAATACAAACTGCCATCGTCATCCTCATCAGGTTCAATATCATTTAACTCAGTAAGCTCAGACTTTTTAAAAACCTTCTTGTGATGTTTACGGCAAGCAACATAAAACCAACCATGTCTTTCCTCAACCGAACGGATAGTGGCAAGAACAAAACACACCCTAGCCTATAATGGAGAACACAAATGTTCACGGCTTTTTAGAACCAACAAAGTAGACAACTTCAATAGTTACACAAAAATATTTACACACCTGGGTGGAGTCAACAACTTCATCAATTGTGCTTCTCGGGAATTTTTTCAGAAACTCTTCTTGAAGAGAAAAAACCTTTTGGCCAGACAGTTGGGAGGCACCTTGTGAAGAAGAAGATGTTGCAAGGCTCCCAATAACGTACAGTTTACTCTCACACCTCTGCATAGTAAAATATGTAAGGACATGTATAAGTAGAGAAAAATTAAAAGAAACTTTTAAGTAGATCTAGCTTGATAGGTTTTACGAAAATTACTTCATATCTTCCAGAATCATACTCAGTCTCTTTCCTTGTTTTCCATTAGATTTTGGGTAGAACTCCAAACCCCCAGATTCAACAACACAACCAATAATATCTACCATGCAACATGCTTTCAGATTAATAGAAACGAAAAAAAACAAATACATAATAACAGATTCAACAACGCGGCCAATAATATGTAACATGCAACATGCTTTCAGATTAATATAAACAAAAAAAAAACAAATACATAATAACAGATTAACATGCTTTAGGGTTAACAAAAGCAAACAGAAAGAATACTTAAAAACAGTTACGAAAGATGGATGTATAATGACAAATATTCTGTAAAAAAATACATACCAACTGGAGTGTCAGGATCATCACCGTGTGTTGGGATCTCAGCAAAAGGGAAAAAATTAAAGGCATTCAAAGGACCATCAAAGGTCAAACACTTCTTGATTGAGGTAGCACGATAAAAGTTAAGCTTATAACGATGTTGGACGGCCGGATATTTGCCATTGTTATCTCCTACACCAAACCGACCCATCAACACAGTAGAGCCTTCGGAAAGAAGAGGTTCAAAAATTGGGCATAAAGCAATCTTCACAGAAACTTGGATCTTATCAGACTGCAAGTTACATGTTTCCAAATCAAAAGATTATTATAAGTATTGTGATTAAATAACAACGGAAGAAATCAAAGGAACACATGTATTATACAAACAAAGTATTACCCTCTCATCCATCACAATCATCTCCAGACTGTAACCTGTTTTCCAGACCTTGAGTATTCGAACTCTTAGTTTCCATGAATCCTTGCCGGTGTCAAGATCAGCGATGTAGTTAACATTTTCTTCAGCCATTAGGGTTTTCCAGAATAAAGAACACTGAGAGAGTAACGTAATATGTGTAGACTGAAAGAATGTGTGGCGTTTTAAAGAAGAGAAGCTCCACCGATTGTATTCCAGTGGTGAGGGCCAATTAAAAAAAAGTATAAGCAACAAAACATCAGACCGCTGTTCAATATCCTTGAAAAAAGGTAGCGTGCAAATATAATTAATTTTCTTTAATTACTTTATTTTGGGAAGTACAATTGCATCGGATATAGGGGATACTAAAGTCAGGGATTATTTTCTTTAATTTAAAAAATAATTCAAAACAATGAGAAAAATTCTTGCATATCATAGTGCCACGTCATCAAAAGGATTGCTTCATATTGTGACAAATCAGCTCGATGACATCATCACAAACTCCCTAATATTAGATAGGTAAGATACTTACATCATCCGTTTTTCAGTTAAACTATTCACACAGTTTTAGAAATATCCACTAACTGCACTCACCAAGCGAATAACATATCCACCCAATAAAGTTTCTTTTGATTAGTTGTAACATAAAAGTGAACATTTATTTGGAACTACTAAAAATAACAACGTGAACACTTGTAGTGAGAGGGATGGAGTATATAATAAACGAAGTCCTTGAGTCACAATCAGAGGCTTCAAGTGTGTTTTAAAGAGAGAGATGGCATAAACTTATGATAGCAGAAATGGTTTTATCAATGTTTCCGGCATGATAATCGGAGAAGACGGGAAATAAAATAAGAAATAAATAAATAAATATGTATTCAATTATAGTGTTATGTATTTTTAGACAACTTGATGTAGATACGAAATGTATTTGCTGGATTATGTTGGTAGTGAGGCTGGTCCCAACGGGCCTTGTTGGTTCACCATTGACGTGCGTTGGTCAATCGATATCATTGGTACCGGTGCGTCGGTTGACAATGTCGGTTTCCATGCGTCGGTATACCGACATACCAAGCAACGCAGCAAATGGAGTCAGCTCTGTCTTTTAAATTTTTATTTTTTTTAGTATATGTAAGTGAAAGTATATTGATAAATGTGAGGCTAAAAAATGGAAGTTATACCGTTATTGTTAACACCGTTGTGTCGGTTGTGTGTCAATTTGGAATGTGCTGATGTGACATTGAGATAGCGTAACTGACACAACAACGGTTGAGAGTGGTCTGAGTAGCCACTTCAATGCCACATTATACTTGGGTAATTTGGCTAGCTTTTTCTAAGTAATAAACACGTATCTGAAATGAATCTTCCCTCTTGAAAACTTAACTCGATAAAAGGTGTTATCTAAATGAACCGAATGTTCATAAAATTGTTTGTTGATAAAGAAGTTCGTCTATGTTTACCCGGTTATTAAATGAATAAAAAATAAGCACACAAATCAGTTCGCTTGATTAAATGAACAAATATGAGCATGTGTATTAATGTATATATATGTCTAGTTCATTTATTTACTTACGTTCGTGAAGTTACATTAAATTATTCGTTTATGTGTGTTCTTTTATGGTTGTATGCCTAATAATTTACATTTCATATGATTTGCATTACCTTGTATTTAAATTATTAAAATAATCATCTAACAAATATAAATACTTATTTAGTACTTTAATTTCATTAAATCTTGGCATATTTCTAATTTGATTTACGCTTCCATCCATGATCCACCTTCAAATTATTATCATCGTTATCATTTTTATATATGACATTTTTGTTTGAGTTCCAATGTGTTGTTTTGTGTTTATTATGTTAAATCAACACAACGAACAAACACGACCAATCAAGTTTTTTTTTTTTTTTTTTTTTTTTTTTTTTAAAATTAAAGATTATGAAAAAAAATATATATGTTGTTTATACGTTCATTAAACACCCGTTTATGTGATTAAAGTTAGCCAATCGAACATGAACAACACTAGTTCGTCTTTGCCTCTACTTGCTAATTGATGTGAGCCCTCAAAGGTCCAAGAGTTGACACTTTCAGTCCATTACTAATGAATGGAGCAATGTTAACTACATTTTATATTAAGCGGGTCAAATAAGCAAAGTAAAAATAATATACCTAAAAATAATCAAGCACGTACACGACATGTACGTTTTATAGATACAAATCATTTTTCAACTTTTTAGACCCTTCATATACACACCTAGTAGAGTAATATTTAATTAATCATGCATAAACGGCTCACAGAAGTTATAGAATACAGATTATGAGACTATTAAACAATATTACACTCGTTTGGGTTTCCTTCTTCCGAGGAGCCATCACCATCAGGGAATGCCAAGACATAAGCATCCCTTTCATCTTCATCATCGCTTGAAATATCATCTCTATTGTGTCTACTTTCAATATAAGCCATTGCCTGCCTTCTGTGAAGCCGTAAAACATGCATTATAACATCAGGTGTGAGTGTAACTCGTGAATGATCTTCCCTGCCTCGCTTGTTCGACTCCACAATCTGTTATGCTCATGAAAAACGAGGTTATGAATTTGATTTAGTTTGCGGAAAAATAAAAAGAAAAAAGAAAGGAAACGAAAAGAAGAGAACAAACGAATATGGGTGGAAAGAGGTTAGATGGTAACCACAAACTGCATAACTCATAGATAGCAGTCTCTCAAATGTTCGATGATATATTTGTATAGAGAGTCAAATTTGATATACTATGCATTTCTTGAAAATCTATGCACCGTATCTTTTGAATTGATAGAAAACAAATGTATGCTACAATGGTCATTGCAAAACGTTGGCGAGTAGTGACAAAACTGTAAGCGGTCAACACAATCCCGTCCAGCCCATTCCAACTGGCACAAAAAAATGACCCTTTCCCAACCTACTCATTGTGCCACCTCAACTGAAATAATACATCGAGAAAGGTAGCTTGGGTGTGCTAACGACCCATTATTTTAAACCAAAACTTGGGTGCTTATTGCACTAACTTCATCTAATGACTGCTGATATGTATTTCTTCCTCAAAAAGTCATTACGACATAAGCATTGTTTTCAAACCAGTTCTTAAAAAGCATTAGTGATCACGGCATAAAACTGTCACATAACTATGAAGCGATCCTTTGCACGGGCAACATTAGTGGTGGCATTTTCACGGGCAGCATTAAGCATAAAGATTCAACTAACAAGGAAATTAGTCAAACATGTCAAAAGTCATCCACACTGTGTTCGATTGCAACTAGCAGGGTAACCACGCTACCCTAAGCCCTAAATGCTGCATAATATAGTATAGATATATAGACTATTGTAATATTATAGTTTATGTAAGCATATTTAACACATTAATTACCTTTAAAAAAAAAATTCAAAAATGAATATAAAGTAGTTGTGGTTCTCCCAACACAACCTGGCTCCTGCCCATTTTGCCACTTCTCGAAAGCATGAACTAGTTGGGTCAAAGGTGGCATGCACAACACATGAAGAAAAAGGGTACCAGTTCATTACCTCTTGTAAATCAGGCGGCAGGGGGAGAATGTCATCAGAAGACATTGGAACCCAAAGCTTTATATTCTTATCCAATCCAGAGGAAGCAAGAACAGGAATATTAGGATGGGACTCTACTTGATTTACTATGCGCCGATCACCTTCCATTACCCGAACAAGCCCACCTCCTTTTTTGTTCCAGATAAATATATGACCACAATCTGATCCACTCATCACATATTCACAATTAGGCCCAAAAAAACTAACCCCTTTAACTGTCAACGAATTCCTATGCCCGGAATACATCTGTGCATCTTCCAAATTGTCCAAATATTTTGAAACGGCCACGGGGTTTGGTCCTAACCCCATATTCTTTTGAAACAAATAAATGAGTTCATCGTTATAAGAAACGAGCAGCTCGCTTGTGGAGGAATACACCATCCCAGTGATGTGAACATTGTGAGTATCAATTAAATGTTTTGGACAAAACGTGTTTACGGGTCGGTCCCAACTGCTGCTTGAAGGTGCATCCCCTTGGAACATTCTAATGTCATATACACGTGCGTATTTATCAGAGCCTCCTAAAGCAAAATAATTAGGGTTCCTTGGGTCAATTACAATGGAATTTAATCTTAAGCTGTTTGAGGAAGAGTGACTGTTGTTTTCTGTGAATGAGGAGCAACGGAACAGGTTCATAAACAAATTACTTCGCAAATCGAACTGCAAGTTAAAGTTGCACAAAAATAAATCTTTGTAGGAAGTACTTCCCACTTTAACTTTATAACGATCAGAGTAATTGAAAAAAAAAAGGGGGAAAAAAGATGCAGTAAATCATGATTTAACTTACATGTTGAACTACTCCATCCTCACCACAGCTGTAAAGTACGTGGGGATTTCCAGGCTCAACTGCAAGCTTGTGAACACGGCCATGGTGTTTCCCCAATTTTTCCGTGTGCACGTGACCATTCTCTGCCACCTGACCAATTCTGACCTATATAATAAAAATAATATTCGTGAATCGTTGATAAAAATGCTTTTTAAAAAAAATGAATGGTCAAATACACTAGACCCAGGCTTCTGTAAGTGACATCTGCATCAAACTATCACATTTTCACTTCTTACGAAATGCAGTGGAATTGTATGATGTGCCTTCTTATCTATTCATAGGTCAATAATGTATGGTCAATGGTGTTTGGGAGTACATATTTCAAGTGCTTATAGCTTAGTAAATTTTTAAACGCAATAAGCAATTATGAGGTGTTTGGATAATGTTGTAATGGGGGTGTTTGGGATTGCTTGAATAAGTGCTTATCTGCTTATTTGCTTATTTTGACAGCAGATAAGCAGATCCAAACACCTTTATGAAAACTGATTATATGCTTATTTACTAAGGAATAAGCACTTAAAAATAAGTTAGGGGTTACCCACTTATTTTTTAAGCATATAAGTGCTTTAAAAATAAGCAAACCCAAACACCCTCTATAGCTTATAGAGAAGAAAAAACATTTTTTGAGGTTATTGGGGTGGTGTTATTTCGAACACACTTTTCAAGCCACACGCTTATGAGATAAGCAATCCCAAACACCCCCTAAGCAAGTTAGCATGAATGATATCTCTTTACGTCTTACTGACACAATTACTTTATAAATGGAATAATAGAGTTTTTAATATCAGATGCTTTTGAAAAAATTTGCAACTACGTAATCATATTTATATGCATAGTTTGAACTTTCTTCATTTAAGAGCCCACCGCATTATCTCCCTCCCTAAACTGTCCAAAATACGCACGCTCAAGATCCAAACAATGGAAGCGCATTTAACATCCCCTATATCTATTCATAGTTTATCTAACCGCAGAATTAACTTCTATGTTGTCAATCTTCATATCATATAACCAAAATTGTTTCACAAAAGATCTTCAAGAACAATGTGTTATTATATCATTATATACACTTCTATATCAAGTCATTATATCTATTAGTTACTAGAAATAGTATATAAATATGATAATTTAAAAATCATATAATTAGTTTTAAGATGCACATCCAAAGACTAATCACGAAGGAAACTAACCTGCCCATCAGCAGCAGAAGTTACAATCGTTCGATCATCAGTAAAGGGCATAATTCGAGCCTGAAATATATTATCAACATGACCAGAAGCATACGAAAAAACCAAGGATGCAGTAGCCACATTCCAAAACATAACCCTTCTGTCATCAGAACCAGAGACCAAATGATCACCACAATGATTAAATTCAATCGTGTTTACACATCCTTCGTGCCCAACTAATTTACCACCAAGACCAATTCTCTTTACAATACCCTGCAGCAACAACAATAATAATAGGGAATTGATAAATACAACAACAATATTGTTTCATACAACATACTCTACAACAGTTAAAGCATACTGTACAAGTACACAGAAGCATAATTTTAGTGTATGAAACAATCTTGGTGTTGTATTTATCAGCACCCATAATAATACCATCAACCATTCTATACAGGGTTATGTGTTTCAAAACGCATCAAGCTTTACTCAATATCCTATTGTATGTATCCAACTTCAACGGCGTATACTGTGTCTATCAAACTATCAATTATTTGGTATCATATGTATTCGATGAGGTAACAGCCATTTTTGCTGATGTGGCAGATAGATATGTTGCCACATGATCAAAAATGTAATTGAGAGGTTAATACATACAATAATAAAAGTTGTTGAAATTGGTCACATACAATACACTATTGAGTAACACTCATAATTTTGAAAAACTTGGCCCTAAATGAATACACAAATCTTGTTTAAAGTAGAATTGTCAATTTGAAATAGCAATGTCACTTTAGTTCCAAACAACAAATTGATATTATAATAATACTAAACATGAAACTAACCTAATTTACATGTTTGATTATAGGAACATAAATCATACATGTATGAATATATATAATTTAAATTATAATAATAATGAAGATATAAGGAGAATGAACCTGAGAAGAAGAGATACGGCGAGAGAAGTTTTTGGGAGAATTGAATCCGATTTGTCTATTGAAAACCTCAAGAATCTCGTTATTATTAGTAGTAGTATATGAACGGGTACTAGCAGTCTCCATTTTCATTATAGTTGTGAAACAGTTTAGGTCTACTTCAAAATCATGGTGGAGAAAAAAGATGAACAAGGATAGATGATGCTAGTGATCTGGAGATTCTTCGATGTGTTTGTGTTTGGGAGTGCGTCTCATTGTTCAAAAGTTAATTAAAGGGAAATGATCCGACCGAAAAATTGATATGAAGAGATTAGGAGATAGAAAAAAAGTAATCAATCAGATAATTAGGTTTACTTTTAGATATATCTAGCATTACCCTTAATTAAAAATCATGAATTTGACGACGTTAGAGTGATTTTAGTTACGAAACTCCCTTATTTTTTTAGAAAATTTTTAAGAAAAATAGAAAACGTATTCATATCTGAATTTTCCAAAAAAAAATTCTAAGAAAAGGAAAATCCTTATTTTTCCTTTTATAACTAAGATTTTGAAAACTACTTTTGATGGTTTTTCAAGTTTCAATTTCAACTCTCTCTTGAAAAAATAAAACTCAATTTCCTAGAAAAACATAAAAGGAAAAATAAAAAAAAAATCCGTCACTAAACGAGCCCTTAGTTTTTCAGTTCGGATTTGACTGTGTACTATACATTAGTGGGTGTTTTTTGGAGCTGATTTCGTTGGTTATTGTTTATAAGCAAATAACCTCAAAAAGTATAACTTATTTTGACCTTATAAAACTAAGGTCAAAATAAGTTAATCAAATAAGTTTATTCAAAAACTAAATTTTAAACTTAAACAAATAATCAAATAAGCCAAGAAAATAAGTTCCCCAAACAACCTCGGAGTCTATATAGTATTTAGCCAATTTATTTTGGTTATTGAACTTTTAGCGATTTACTATCGCATTGTATAGATCTAACCTTTAATCGAGAAAGTGAGATCTTACCATAAAATTCTATTTCGATAGAATATATATAAAAATCATAAATCAAAATTTTATCTTCTTAGAAAACTTTTTCAAAAAAACCCCACCTTAATTCATTTTCTAATTTTTTTATATTTTAGAAAAAAAATTGAAAACCAAATAATAGTTTTTTTAACTTTCTGATTAGTTGTTTTTTTTCTCTTTCCTAATTTTATCCGGTCATTTTTTTCAAACTCACCAATCACGTCTATTATTAGTTCTATAGATTTAGACCTACTAATCATCTTCCATTTTTCATAGAGAATTTCTTAGACCCAAATTAGACTTCCTCTTTATTTTTTTCTTTAATTTCTCGTACTCAATATATACTTGGCTCCTTTTGGAGGCTTCTTTATATGTATTGATTTTCTTGGTTAATAGAATTCGTTGCTTCTCTAATAAAATGAAATAAAAATAAAATAGGTGTCTGATATTGTAAATTATGAACTTTGATTACTTACACACACTCTAAACAAGCATAGTCAATACTAAACACAGATTCGTTGGTCAACTGATTCACAAGGTAATCTTTCAATCGCACCAAACAATAAGCTACCGATTCGAATCTCAGGTAAAAAACGGCGTGTTAACACATTAAAGTGAATGTTGTATACCATAAGATTCTTTATAGAGTACACTATTCTTTGTAAATTTCCTGTTTATTATGACAAGAATAGAAACCAAGACCAGAATATAAAGATTATAGATGCAAATCTACACAAGAACTAACACCTTGTATCAATCCGATATAAAGGAATCCCCTCTTTACAACATCTAATTTTCCCCTGCGAAAAAAATACATAGAAGGTCCGTTTTCTGCAAGTAGGGCCTTCGTACCATCATATTCAAATAGAATCTGGGCCGGGTTTCTACAACGCTATGTTAACTCAAGCTGCACATGGATATAATTGATGATCTGTCCATAAATCTAACTAGCCAAAATTCTGTGTTTAAATGTTACCCTTTTTTCAGGCTCCAGCTGTCGTGGGTGAAAAGACTTTTTGCCCATGCCTTTCTTCCCCAAAAATGAGAACCGTAGGAGAAAACTGTCATTTTACTAATCTTCATCATCAGCTATAGCTGCAAACGAGAATGGCTTGAATTTATAACCATCGCCTCCATAAAACTTGTTTTGGAATTCCACCCAATGTAGCCGTAATGCATGAAGGAAAGCACTTAGTGTTTCCATCATGAGTAGTATAAACGCAGTTGCAAAAGCAAACACTGCTAGTCCGACCATCCGAATTAAGAAGTTTTCATACCTGAAGAACATTTGATGGTGTTGACATTTACATATAAATTGACACTTGAATGCAAAAATAATTTACGGTGACTTTTTGGCCCAATTGGTAATAACAGAGTCCGTTGAACTAGTTCTTGTGACTCACAGCTATCAAGTGTAATCTTAGTTTAATGGCTTTAAAATATTAGAGGTGGCAATTTCGACCCCTTTACTAGAATTGGAACTTTTCTCTCCATCTGCGGTCAGGTATAGTTGCAACCGGGATGAAAAAGCAGGTCACAACTCCCCCAAAGTGTTCTTACTTCTTAAAATATTTAGAACCTCCTATATTGTTATGTTAAAACACTTGGATACTATTTGCACAGTATAGTTTTTACAAACTTATTAAATTAATGAAAAACTTACAAGATTATAAAATAATGAACAAAATAAGTGTCGAAGGGTTAGCCCAACCTGACCAGGGTTGGCCCGTTAAACAACTCACCCATTTGCCACCTCTAAAAAATGCAAAAAGGATTCACAGAGCTCCAGAAAAGCAAAAGAAAGAAGCTTACCCCCAAGCAAGAAGAAGAACTTTCTCATAGAATACAGTGGACAATTCTGAGTGAGCCAAACTGTAACAATTGTACATTCTCAGCCTAAACACATCTAATGAATATAATTATTATTTAGTAGATAGTACGTGTTTTTCTTACCTCAAAGCCCATAACCGAAGGTATGAAGCAGTGTTAGAAACTGAACCAAGTACAAACTCGATAGAATGAATCATTTGATGTACAAAGACCTCACTAAAATTGAATTCCTCCTCTTGATGCCTGGCAGAACCAGGCTCAGAATCTGTATCTATCTCAGAGTTCCTAAGAATCCCATACACACGACCTTGAAATCTCTAAAAAATATCAAGGGGTGGAACAATCAACAACTGAGGCTATACAATTTCACTGAATAACTAAAAGTGGGTGACATATAACATCAGTATGACATAAAGCAGACAAGTGGTACCTCTGCATGAAGTTTCCTCAGAATAAAAGGTTTTGGGAAAAGCATCCAAGGAACAGCAACAAGAGCTGACAGCAACAATACAATCTGCAAAAAACTTTTCTTAGGAATCCCGTGGGACTGGAAACTACATTTAGGTTTACAAGTCGCAATTTCGGCCAACTCATGAATGGGTCAACTTGATTTGTACTCTGAATTAATTGGGTAAAAAACAAATAATAGGAAACCTAGCTAAAATGGGGGCAGTTCAAATGCTTAGTAAGGAACCCAAAGTCTACTTTGATGCATACTACCTCTTAATATGTTTCATTATTTTAACTGGTATTTTTGTAATCATAAACTAACACTATATTTGCTTGTGATGAAGTATCGGTTATGGGTCAACTCAACCCAACCCAACCCAACCAAACCCAACATCAACCAAAGTGGGTCAACCCAACATCAACCCACATTAAAACAAAACTGGTTGCAACACTCAACTCACACCAAAAAATGACCCGTTTCTAACTGGTACCCAACCCACTCATCTTGTCACCTCCAGTTAGATTGTGTGGGATCGAATATACAAAAATAATAAAATGTACCTGAAGGGGCCTTTGTCCCCAAAACAACTCATTGTCACCAAGATCGTCAAAAGGACTCAGGAACATATAAATCATCACATGATAAAGGTCCGCTTGAGAGCCAGTGCACCACTTTATGATAATGAGAAGTGAAAGATACCCAAATAGGCTGTTTAAAAATATCATCTGTGGCACAAACTGATATCTGACAAAGTTTCACCAAATAAGTCGCAAGACTTCTACAAAGTATCGAGTATAATACCATATAAATCCATACGTTATACCTGATATCCAATGAGTTGTTGAAGAAAATTGAATTGAAGTAGCTTAACATGATTCCAAGATTCATCTGGGCAACACCGAATAAAATAGACATCTTCATTTTGAGAGAATTCAAAAAAGGTAGCTCTGAACGACTCCCACGCCAACGTGGATCTACACCAAATGGGTATGCATCACGATATTTGATTAAACCAATTGTTTGTGCCTCACTGTCAAGGAAAGCAAGAAAACATTGTTCAGTGCAAGCTTTCTTCTGTAAGAATTATAGAGAATGTAGGAAATGTGTGGTTATGTATAATATCTGAACATGTAGGGAAACGAGAAGATGAAATATATATGCACCTGCATTTAGCGTCACGACATCTATAAGCAGATGCACCAAATATGTGAAAAGGAACAGAAAAGAACTCATTGTATATTAGGCCACAATAGATTGAAAAAAGTGACATCAAGAGAAGTACATAACGGCCACCAAATAGCATTTCCATGAAGCTCCCAAGTTTCTGCCACAAACAATGAAAATAGAAATCTAAGAAACATATATTTGAGATGCAAGGTGATAAATACACAAAAAAAAATATGCATACACCAGACTTTCAACACCTTCAGGCATCCGGTTCAACACATAATGCACATTTTTGGTGTTTTTACAAAAAAAAATATTGGCGTGTATATAACCTCCCGTTTGAGATTGAGAATGATGCAAAGACCAGGAAGTAAATTAAAAAAACGAACTGTCAAAAAAAATGCATATTAAGTTTTAATCAATCAAGATGTCAACTAAAAGGACCAGATTTTTGGGAGATTGTTCCTTCTCTTCTACTTTGGATGTCTCTAAACAACTTTTATAAAAACATATAAAGTACCTTTTAACTTCAAAATCCATACAAATATACTTGTTTTTAGAATCAAAAGTGACAGTTACATGTTGAGCTCGTACAGAGGGTTCATACAAATTCATGAAACCTTTTAAGTTGCAGCACCAGGCATCGCAATCATATGTCAACAGAGACTTTATAAAGACAAAATCAGTGTTCTAAGAGAACAAACCTGAGAACTAAGCTTCCTTTCACGAGCTATGAGAATCAAAGCACCCAACAACAAACATATTCCATGTCCCCAATCCCCAAACATGACGGCAAAAAGAAACGGAAAAGTAATTACAGTATAAACTGCTGGATTGGCTTCCTGGTATTTTGCAACACTGTAAACAGAAATTATATATCATCAACTCCCACACAATAAAAAATCACAAATACAAGCAACTATATAGAGTTTAGTTCACACAAAGAATGGTCGCTATATCAAAGCTGCAGCAATAATTTATAGATCAGGATGCAGGAGCCTATTACGAGTATTTGCATGGTAAAATTACATGAAGCCTATATAATTGAATTTAGTATTGATCAACTATAAGAGACGTGTCCTATATAAAAATATGGTTGAGATGTATAGCTTACCCATAGGCGTCAACAATTTCTTGGTAAGCATTTGTGAAAGTGTTAGTTCTGAAATATGTTGGGGGTGACTCCACAGCATCCATGACATGAAATATAATGCCAACTTGTGAGTTGCTATCAAACGTTGCACGTTGCAGTGCCTCCTGAATCTGATATAGATAATAACATAATACGCCAATAAGAAACAAGAAATGGGTTAAATATATATTATACAAAACAGCTTGCGTAGAAAATACCTGGGGTTTGGCAAATATCGGGCACCATCCCTCTCCAACTAGACACTTCTTTGTAACATCAAAGTTTAACATATTCAATGTATCAAACACAGCTTTCTCTCTTTTAACCTACAAATCAATAAATCATCACATTATTATATACAATTTTAATTTTCAAACAATATAAAAGGTCGATGTATGACATACTGACATAGTTAATTTTATTTTCATACAAAGAACCACAAATAAGCACACCTTACCATGTTCATCCATATTGTTAAGTGAAACCCAATAGAGTGAAGAGCAGCATTCCTGTGACGAATTCCGACATCCAAAGTGGTTTCCAACTCAGAGAGCCGTGACAGAACCTACAAAAGGATAACCTCAGAAGTGGTTCTCAACTCCAGCAATAAATTTCCTTATTTGATCAGATTCTGAATTTCGAATACAGTAAACTTGATTCATATAGCTAATTCGATATTTCACCAAAACCCTAATAACAGTAACAGTTTAGTTATATAAGAGAGAGTGGCGTTGGAGTTACAAAAACTTTTCCCTCAGACAACGGATCAGGTTCAGAGGTCATAAGTGATAAAGATGAAGAGAAGGAAGAAAAACAGTTCTTCAAGCAATAGGTTAAGACGGTATGAAATTACAGGAATTATAGCCTTCAATTTTGCATCTTAGTAGAAGTGGCAAAAAGGCAGGGCAGGACAGGTGGGTTGGGTAGCGGTTCAACAAGGATTTGGATCAAATGTGTAATTTGTCGAGCAGGGTGAAACGGTTCAGATTGAGTTTGGCCAAACAGCAAAAAAACATTTTTTCTCTCCAATTTATTATTTGGTAAATATGATCACAAAAACTACACTACTATAATAATAATCTTGTAACTAATTTTTAAAAAAGATTTAGAAAGTTTTGCACATGTAAATAAAATTTGAGTGACATTCAACCCGTTAGAGCCATTTGACATGTTTCCTTGTTCTTCTTGGCAAAAGAAGACTTAATATAAAACTTCAACAAAGTTGAAGATTTGAATACAATACTTCACCTGTTTTATTTTTGGGAACCTGTTTCCTTTTTGGTTAAATATTTAGCTCAACCCAAAAATAAAACACAACCCTAATCAACCCATTTATATGTAAATGGGTTAAAATGATAACTCGGCTTCGGCATTACGTTGGCTACACAAATAAGCAACTTTACGCATATTCCTGCTGTAAGAGATAGAAGTCGTTCACTGTGTACTTGTAGGTTCTGAACAAACATCAATGGCAAAACAAAAATTCTCTATGCACTGATAAAGCAAAAGATACCACCCCTTCTCTAATTGAAAACACACCTCTTGAGTAATTTGACTCTGCTTTGTTAGGTCCTCTGGAACTGGATAGCAATTTGCACCAAATGCTTCACAAATCTTCAATATTTTTGTCTTTGCCTGCTCTCCAGAAAAGAACACAACAAATACAACTTTCTCAACCTGCGAAAAAGCATCTAAAATAAATTCATTTGAACTATAAAGATAATCGATATATGTATATATATACACACACACACAGAGATACACACCAAACAGAAGTGTATAGTGAAAAAGGGCTCCACCACAAACTTTCTAGATAATAATGAATAAGCAGCAGAATAATGTTAGCAAACACCCTATAACTAATGTAAATGATACTTGTGTTGTAATTGTATTTGTAATTATGTCACAAGAAGAGAGAAAGGTGGTGACATGAACAAACCATTTCAGATGATACAGCATCCATGATCAGCTCATCTGCTGGCGCCTGGTTAAAAAGCAAATTTCCCCTTGTTGCACGGAACAACATTCTCTCAAACAATAATACCTTAGATTTTGGGATAATGCCACTTATAAATCTAAGACCAGACGTATTTGATGGTCCAGATTGTGTCGCCTGTGTGATTAACAAACTTGAGTTTCTACATGTTAGCCCGTCAACATGAAAAAAACACTTGCAATCTTTACCTGCTCGAGCAAGGAGGCTGACTCTGGATAATCACTGGGGTACACATTCTCGTCTAATTCTCTGCCTTCTGGAGTCTCATAGCTCTTACCTGAGACAAGGAAGCCTCCTGCCTGAGAAAAAGATGATGATATTCAGAATCTGATTCTAAAATACATTAACTGTTCTGGTAATCAGAGAAGCGAAGTAAAAAGTAAAAATGAGCAGAGATGTTGTGTTGATAATAATGCTAATAAACATAATAACCACAAATACTCCATAGACTTTATTTAGCATACAAATGAAAATTTTAAAAACTTTATATAGTGATACCAGAAATTGAGTTTTGAAGTTTCATAGTTGGGAACATACAGAGTGAAAAAAAGGAGTTTGGTGCAGAAGTATCTTTACCCCAAATCTCACAACAAATGAGTCTCGCATGCAATTAAACAAGTCGAGGTAGCAATATGGGCGGATTTTGTAACGGGTCAAAACAAGTTTGGATTGAGACAGGTCACTTTTTACTTTTTAGCATGATACAGATAGGGTCTATAATGTACATTTCTTATATACAAAAATGTGTTAATTAAAACAATGGTCGAATGAAATGATTTAGGATTTGTATGCAACAAAAACAGCCTTTCTGCGACTTTGAACCTATTTGACATGTTCCTCTTTTAGCTGAACTTTTTATTGGCCCATTTTAAATAAAACACAACCCATGTCATCCCATTATAAGTAAATGAATCAAATCATCACCCATCAGAACAAACATACAAGTAAAGTGCAGCCAGTTAGATGCATGACATGTCTATAATGAAAAACAAATATGATGCACAATATACCTTCTGCAGCACCATCTTGAACTCTAACAACTCATTATACGTCTGTTGTAATTTCTCACTGTTAGCATTCATCTCAATAAGTTCATGCTCATGCTCAGCAAGTTTTATCTGTATTATAGAAAATAATTACGATACTATTTAGTAAAAGGCAATTTAACCTACTAAAAAGAAAGTAAGTGCGTTTCTGTACTAAAAAAACATGCAATGGCTGCTTCTCCCAATGACCAGAAACTGTTCTTATTTATTTTTTTCGAGCTAGAAAAGAACATACCTCTAACGTTTCCAAGTCAACGTCTGGTTGCATCGTAGGAAGAGCAGAAGACAGTAAGCCAGCTTTATGTATCTGCTCTTTAAAAAACCGTAGTTTTCTTGACATTTCAGCACATCTTTTGACCTAATAACCATGGCATGATGTGCAGCAAGCAAACAGAGACTGAGAAACCAGACACCTACTTTAAACATTGGTAATATAAAGAGACATCTAGGTCTCCTCCTTTGCAGTACAGCGTTATTTTAAAGGTTATCTTCACCGAACCAACACCCACACTTTGGTCTCTAATTTGTTTTGCAGCAAAAGTTTTCGTATTATGAACCAAAAACTAATATTGTAAGGCCAAACCTTGAAATATTTAGAGTGTTAGTCCTCTGAAAACAGAAAGACATATATATATATATATATATATATATATATATATATATATATATATATATATATATATATATAAATTTCGTGAGAACGTGAGAAACACTTCAAAATTACTTTTTAACTATTCGAAACACATTTTCTTATAAAACTTTTTCAATGATTACTATTAAAATAACTTTTGGAAGCTATGATATAAATATAAATAAAAAATATTAACTTTTTTTTTCGAACTTATTTTACAGTCGTTACTGTTGTGATTATCTAAGATAATCACAAAATATAACATGATAATCACATGTGATTATTCTCTAATATAATGTGATTATCATGGGTTCGAGATAATCACAAAATATGGCATGATAATCACATATTATTCATGTGATTATCAAGTTATAAAATGTGATTATTATGAATAAAAAATTTAATAAAAAATAATTAAAAAAATAATAAAACGTCGAATTTTTTTTTTATTTGAAAAATAACTTCTAAAAGTTATTTAAAAAAGAAGCTACGAAGAAAAGTTTGTAAAATAACATGTTTTGGATAGTTAAAAAGTGATTTTAAAGTGTTTCTCACGTTCTCACGAAAATTAGCCTTCTCATTTGAACCTAGGACTATATATATATATATATATATATAGTAGGAGGATCAAAAAAGAAGAAAGTTTATGGAGAGAAGAGGGAGAAGCATTTTGGGCCAATCATTTCAAATATTAGTGAAAGGGTATTATGGGTATTTACTAATTAATTAATTATTTTCTTAAATGATGGAAGAGCAGTTTTTAGTTTTCAATAACTAATTATTTGATGATTCATGCACATGTAACAAATCTGACGGTTCTTTCTAGGACTGAGAATTTCAAATGAAAAAATATATCATCAAAATTGGTTATGTTATTGGTTTATTAAAAGACTGGAGATCAAAAATCGCAACTTTCTCGTAAGTTGGTATAATCAGAAACTAGTGTCATCCATGTACTTTTTATAGTTAATCATCATCCATGACATCTGTATTATTATTAAATTAATTCACTTATCTTCGTTTCAAATGATAGTGTTGTGTTTAAAACTATATATACACTTAAAACTATATATACACATATAGTTGTCAACGATGATGAAAGATTACTCCAACTAAAACAATGATATACTAGATGCATAAATCCATTACTATGATTTGATGTATTGTAAGTGAACAATATATTAATAAATCTATTAATATAATTTAAAAAATTGATTCACATAAGTATAACTTTGAACCAGACGTTTATCACGTTGATTCAACGATATATACAATTGATTCAAAAAATTATTATACTGATTCATACATTTTATAACATTGATTCACAAAAATTTATAATGGTATAACAATTCAAAGTTAATATATTAACGATTCAAACAAATTATTACATCGATTAAAATATTTTACAACATGTATAATTATAGAGTTACCTATCGATACATTTCATCTCATTTAGATCTTATTATTTAGAGCAATATATCATTACAAAATTAGAAACTAATGAACTACCTACACATTTTTATCATAGTGTTTCCAATAAAAAAATAAAAGTAACATGACTCATTCGGTTCACATAAAAGTGACAGTGGATAGTGGGAATCAACATATTAAATTCCTGTTAACGAAAACAAATAGAATTTTTTGGTTTATTTTAAATTTGACGGTTTAGGAACCTTCAAAGGAATAACTTGAATTTGACGGTTTCAAAAAAAATAAGTGAATCTATCTGGACAAATTTACCCCTCTAGTAGTCAAGTAATATCACAATTAATTACAATTTATGCCATCCTATCTTTTAACCATTGATCAATTTAATTAAAGGTTTAGATCTCTTCTCTCCTTTCTCTCATTTAATTTGTTTCTCCATGGATCCTAATCCTATATATATATATATATATATATATATATATATATATACATACACTATTATATAATACATTTGTGATGTTTTTTAAGAGGGAAATTACTGATTTACCCCTAACATTATTATTAATATTTGAAAAACCTACTTGAAATTACTAACATACCCCTACATGTATTCAAATCTCATTAATACTATCATTATTAAACTTTAAAGTAATAAACACATGACATTAAATTCTAACTAATTAAAGTTTTTTTTATCTATACTAATATATAATGCATTTCAATGTTTTTTTTTAAGATAGAGTTTACTAACTTACCCCTAACATTATTATTAATTTGTGAAAAACCTATTTGAAATTACTAACATACCCCTACATATATAATAAAGGTCTTATTTATACTATCACTATTATTAAACATTAAAGTAATAAATATGTGACATAACTTTTTAACCGTAAGTAGTTACGAGACGTGTCAATTATGGACGGAAAGCTCGGAACGAGACGAACGTGTTAGCAAAATGCCGTAGGCGGTTTGTCCACCGTTTATGGTCAAAATCCATCTCTAAAGCTCCCAAAATTAACTTTCCCCCAAATTTCACGTTTTTAAAGTGTTGTAAGATATTATAAACGATCTTTTGATTGTGTTTTTTTATGAAATTTTAAAATTAAGCGATTTTTTCATTTTTAATTTCATTTTTATACAATGAGTTCCTATATTCGAGATTTTCAATTTTTTTGATCAAATTTTACGATTTCAATTTCGCGTACATAATATTAAAGTCTCAATCCAACCCACGTTTTCGCACACCATAACTTGCACCTAACTATTATGAACATTGAGTCTGACAGCCATAACTAGCAACCTGAGCCTCGAGTTTTTGACGACGTTTCTTTTATATATAGTGTTACATATTCTAACTTTTTTAAAAATAAAAAAAGGTAAAGAGTTTTACGTATTACAAATCCAATGAACATGAAACTTTAATTTTTGTACCCGCTGCATCGCGCGGGCATTCTGCTAGTGTGTGTGTGTATATATATATATATATATATACATATATATATATATATAGAAGGAAAAATTAATTGCCTACAAAGCTTAAGCTCCATTACTACCAGAGCCTCATGGATAGCTACCTACTATTATAGAGCATCGTCTCCATCACTAAATAGATGGCACAATGTTATCCGATGCTTCCTTAGATACTTCATACTTGCTTCTTCTCTGGAAATTTGAGTTCTAGTTCATATATCTAGATGTCTACAACTATGTTTAACAAGCCACTACCAAAAACATCACTCTACACAAACTGACAAGCAAAGTGAGCTATGAACATGATACAATATTTACCTGATTAACAAATGTTCTTTGAAATGGGCTTTTATCGTCATTTAACTGCGAAGACAATCAAAAGCAGTAATTTAGCAACTTGCATAAATTATAAAAGATAAACTACTAATAAAAAACATTGATGTACAGAATTTTACTTTGATTTCACTTAAACGTGAGACATGTAAATTTGACTAAACTCCACAACCGACCTTTCAATGAGAAGAGATCAACACACAGAATTGGAGAAAAATAAAACAAACAGATAGCATCCTTGTAAATCTTTTATGCAGCATAATAAGACTGCGACAGACAGCACTTACCAATGGAACATATCTACGCTGGGAAACAGTAACCTTATGAATTTGAACAGCTTTAAATTTTACCACCTGTCCTATAATCTCATGTGTATGAATCAATAAATATGGTATGGCTAGCATGATTATAAATTCCTTGAGTGATAGAACGAGCATAGAAGACCGTAACGTAAGTAACTCAGTGCTTCATACATGGGAATTGAAAGCAGAATTAATATTGATAGTTAAATAGTCAAACTAATGGTGAGGGAAGACTATACATATGGCAAACAGAAAGGATCTTGTTTTGTAAAATATTCATCAATTCTGCAATGGAGTAGAGTATCTTGCTTTTGTAATTACTAATCACTGTAACCCAATCAAGTATTCAACCCGTATTTTAATAATTAATTTTGATTATACAGTAAATAACGGATAACCTTGTTTCAGAGAATTACTATAAGCCCCATCAAACCTTTAATCAACGCAAGAAAAATAAGCTTCAGTCAGGAGGATGAATAGAAATGCAAACAGGGCATATCGAACAGTCACTATTGGTCCATATTAATGAGGAACTTCAATCATCATAAACAATGTTGCCTCCAACGTATAGCCTAATTGGTTCTGAAGATGAGAGCATTTTAAAGTATCCCAGGTACAAGAAGCTTTTTTGGTAAATTTACAGTTTATTCAGATATAGGTTAATAAAAGTTCACATAATGCTGTACCAAACTCAAGTAATTCATTACTCATATCAGCCGTATCTGTTACAATGTCTAAAGTGTTGGTCCATAGATCAGCAGGACCATTAAATGAAAAAAAAAAAAAGTACTTGCACGTTTGTGAAAAGAAGATTCCACCCAGCCATGGCAGACAATTCCTAATTTAGTTTTACATTGTCTGTCATGAGTTCTCTTGAACGAAACCGCACACAAATTCCTATTCATAAACTATAACTGTAACTAGACGCTCGCAGCGAAGATTCTTCAAGCAAATGAACAAATTTTAAGCCTGTCAAAGGGCATTGGTATCATCCTAAAAGATTATGCACCAAACAGAACATACCTAAGCTTCATCTGCTTTCACAACACTCTTTTCAAAATCACCGCCATTCAAGGATATGCACTCTAGTGCATCTCCTATATATCACACACATGGTTTAACATTTTGTTACTCTAAGATTGAACTATACTTAGATAGACCTTTAACCTCCTAGATTACTATAGTTCTGTAACCTAATATGTTAATTCCCTTCAACCTCTAAGTATGATTTAAATACTACCTTTATCCATGCTCAAGTTACATTTAATTACACTTCACTCCAATTCGCATTAAGCAGGAAGTATATTCAAACTTTGTAAACAATACACAATTAAGATTAATTTCGATACAACATAGAGCAAATTTAGTTATCATAAAAACCTAATGATTCATCAACAAGGTTCAAAACTCAAATATCAAAATCAGCAATACATAAACCATACACATAAATGCAAACAAATGCAAACACACACATTCACATTGATTACAAATATATATCATATATCAATATATATAAATAGAGTTAAAAGGAAACATACGTCACGGAACTGTAGTAAACCGAGTTCGCCGAGATAAGAAACGGCACGGTGAGCGGATTCAACCGGAATAATTAACTGAACGAACGTCATCTTCTCCGACCGCATCAGATCCATTTCCGGCAAATTCTTCAGTAATTCCATTTTTATTTGCTTGTTATAATTCAATGCTAACTCCTAAAAACCTTTGAAATTTTGAAATTGATCGATCGATTGATGAATATATGACGTCAGATATCTAGGGCTAGATCTTCAGATCTGGCCTCTGTAAATTCATACTGCGTGCAGTTTGTGGATCTAAAATGAATATGTGTGTGAATATTTTTATTTTTAACGTTTCGGGGCAGATGTCAACTGACTCTGGACACTGGGATTTTTTTGGGATGTAAATTTTTTATTCTTGTATTAAATGCGATAAAAAGTTGATTGTAGATCCGGCAAATAAACGGTTTACTTTGCCACAAGGATAAGCTTAGTCATTCTCCATTAGACATTTTGGGCAACTTTTTTAGCATCATAATCCATCTTTTTCTTATACTCCATTAAGAGTGCTCCAATTTAGGTCTTATAAATAAATAATATATGTAAATGTAAATCTCTTCTCTTTAATATATTATAATAGAGTGTATATTAGGTTGTCATTATTAATTTAGGCAATACTAATCTAATCCCAACCCTCCATTAATTAACTCTTTTAAATTATAACCGTTGATAATCTTCAATAAAAATGACAACCTAAATAGTAAATGTATGTTCCTCAAAAGTCCTAATTGTCCCTTCCTAAATATTACAAATTTATTTAATTCAATTAAATTTAGGTTAATTTTAGGGGGGAAAAAACCCATCAAAAACATATATTAAAAAACGTTTTTTGCTAAAAAATTATATATAATAAAAAATAAAAGCTCATCCTCATCCTCATTAGAATACGATCAGAAAACCAAGCCCTGCTCCACATCACTTTCTTCTTCTTCTATGTTTTTAAGAACTTTCTCTCAAAAATATGCTCTTCTACACAAACCCTAATATCTTTTAATTTCAGTTCAAATAGTATTTGTGTAACCATGGCGGCTGTACAATTGAAAGCAATCGTTTAAACATCGATTTATGATCTGTTGATTACAACCCCGTTCATCCCACTACCGGCCAATATTTCGGGATCAAAAGGTTAGGGTTTTTACATTTATATACAATTGAATTGAATTATTTAATTGTATATAGATAGATGTATACTACTACGGATGTATTTTAGGTTCTGATTATATTGCTAACCTTCAAATTCGATTTATATAAGCATTATAACGGAAACAAATCGCAGTTTAACACATCCTTCATAACTCTGTTTGACCCCTGATACTACCATTAATCTCGATTTGCATTTAGGTTCTTAAATCTACGGATTCATGTGCTTCTGTTTCTAATCGACAAGAATCATTGTGTTTTTGGGTTATGATATGTATTTAGGATTCCAAGGACCTCACGATTGTATCATATGTTGGCTTATTTTCGTTTGTGTAGTTATCACCCGTGTTTAGTTGTTATTTCGTCTTGAATGTCTATTAACTAGGTCCAGTGAAATGTATTCAAGGATTGATGAAGATGGAACTTTTGGTGTTCTATCTCTTGAATGGAAAATGAATCATGTAACCGTTATTACATTCTTTGTTTAATATATTCAATGGTAAGCTTGTGAATGTGCTTCAATTTAAAAACTTTCATGAAAAATAATACCTTTCTTGTGGAATTAAGTGGCTTATGTTTGTTAACAGGGGTTGGTGGATCATGAGCTCTAATGTAATTAGCTTCTAATTAAATTTCTAAGCTTTAAATTCGATTTATTGCTTTCATTGTTATAACTACCATTACCACTAGCTCCATATATCTTGTAACTTGCGGTAGTCATGTTTCATTTCTTGATCTGCAGTTCTCTTACTGTTTATAACAATCTAAGTGTAGACCATGGGACTGTGTGAAATGCTCTGTTTGTTGGGGTGGTTGGCTATTGTATATGCAGAGGTAATTCTTTTCCTCGTCACTGTTTTTTTAACATACATCTTAGTGATGTTCTCACTCATGAGAATTTCTCTTTCGAAACACAGTTTTTGTTGTATTACCAACAACATGCTCCAGGGTGAGTTTGGTCACAAACACATGCTATCACATAACCATGGCTTTTGAAGAGTTGATTTCATCTCATTGATGATGTTCATCAGTAATCAGGTTTCTTGGCTGCTTGGTGTTGGAAGGGTACTGATAGGATATGGGATTGGTGTTATCTCATACGTGGTAATTCAAGATGATCCTCATTCTGTTACAATAATCAGTTTCCTTGACTTCTGAAAGGAATAAGCTTTGAATTACTGAACAGGTTCCGGTTTATATAGCAGAAATAACTCTTCAAAACCTTCATGGAGCATTTACCGTTGTTAATCAGGTAATAGCAAACTGTGTTAACTCATAAGTTCAGATCAGATGTCTAGACTGACTGCATTCAGCACCGTTTACAGGTGATGTTAACTATTGGAATGTCTGCAATGTTTCACTAAACATGGATGACAATGATACTTTAAACAACAAGTCCGTATATGCCTTGAGTTTTTTGTTTTTTTCCTTATGTCAATGTTATCAATTAGTCTTTGAAACCATGGTAAAATTTATGCAGGTTGAATGGATGCATATAAGAAACTGGTTTGACTATCTCGAGGTCACATATTTTGGATAGGTTGCCTTCCGGGTAACTCTTTAAGTGTTTTAGAATCATATATTTGGGTCAAGTAAGTGCGTTAGAATCTCGCAAAGAGGGCTACTACAAAGTGTATCTCAATCACAGTTTTTTGTGGATGTGTATTTTTTATAATTAATATGTATTCAATGAAATGCCAGAACGTAAATAAAGAGCAAGGTGAATGATTCTGTAATGGTTAAAAAGGTACACTTTATAATTAATTTCATTTCCTTAGCATAAATTTATTATTTATGTATGTAACTATGAACATGATAAGGCTTATAAAAGATGTTTTAAGGAACTAATATTAATGTACACAAACTATGCAGATGGATTCTTGTGCAATGATTCACGTGTATTCAAAATCACATAAAATGTATGAGATTGTATTTGCAACACCAATTTTGTGTGATTAAAGATTTTAGGTGATCTTTAGGCTCATATGGTGGCTTAATGATAGTATTTTTTCAATTATGGGTTAGATTTAGTATTACTCATGGTAACCTTAAACTTACATGTGTTTCAAGTTTGCAATTCAGTTCGTGATGGTTCACCAGATGGGCACTATCTGACTGAACAATTATTACTTTCGAGTGGCATTTACTTTTGTTTCAAAAAGACAAAGTAATGAATCAAATAGGTTTTGACTTGGCTGATATATGATACTTTCATTTCATAGATTTGCAGCCTTTTTGGCCCATGTAACATACGATCGTCAACTTTTGGTGCCAGTTCAAGGAACACGACAAAGGTACTAGATTTTACTCTTTATATTACGCGTCAACTATTGGTGCTGCAAATTTTTGAAAGATTGATTTACCGGTTGCAAAAGGTTACTCTATGTCAAGGCGAGCCTTTATCGTTAGACCATATGAACATGAATTTCTCCTACTTGATTATCCTAGCCACCAAAGGCAGCTCTTACCTCTCTAGCAAAGACGTAAGTGAGATATATGAATTTTTATGTTTGTTTCATAACCCTCCATCAATTTTGTTGTTTTTTTGCAGGTATGCTCTGAGCTTTGTTTCTAACTATCTGAAGATGATATATGTCAAAAGAACTCTTGAATCAATTAAAACCGTACATGTCTCTACCACACCATCAGATAAAGTCATCAGCGAAGACTTGAAAAGCAATTGGGATCATAAGAGGACACATTCTCCATGCCATCTTTGATGAATCTGGTGAATATTAAATTATACAGTTACATGATCAAAGTTAGCAATTTATTTTATATACAATTAGTAGGTTTATAAGTAAAAGTTGCCTAAAGTGATGCTATTTTTATATTTAACTAATGTTACAAACGAAGTTTTGGTTAAGTGGGAAAAGGGCAAGAATAGCAGACAAAAAGAGGGAAAATGCTATGTGAAATCTGAGGGCGCTCATGCAAAGTACCTGGAGCTTCTTGCTTCATGATTGAAGGAGCAAAGAAAGAAACGCAGTGTGTGTTTAGCGAAGAAAAGATCAAGGCTTTCTGCTGCCTCTAATCCTTATATTGCGGCATATGGTAAGAAATTAACAATGCATTTTAGTGTTTTACCATATTGGCAGAGTAATTTTGTGGCAACAAGTATTCGGTCACCCAACATGACTTGTTTTGACCTGCAAAAAAATATTGCCTATTCTGGGCCCATCGTTTTGCTACCTGACCCATCCTTATAATTTGTAGTATATTCTTATGGAGTAGTTTGTGTTTGAAATATGATCACACTAATAGATTAGTACAATAATCATGTTGTTTTTTAGAAAATTTATTATATTAGTTGTGCCTAAAATACACATATTAGGCGACTTTTGACCCGTACGGTCCATTTGAGCTGTTTCTTTTTTGCTTTAATATAGCCAGTTGACCCGTTGTAGATTAAGCATAACTGGAATTAATCAATTTATAACTAAACAGGTCAAAACAAGTGTTGAATTTACTGGAATCAACCAATATATATATATACACAAGTGTTGAATTTACTCCATTCCTTGATATTGTGTTACTTCTTGTCTCCTTAGATTAAGCATAACTGGTATTAACCAATATATATATATACACAAGTGTTGAATTTACTCCATTCCTTGATATTGTGTTACTTCTTGTCTCCTTAGTTACCATCTGAATACAACCAGAACTTACTTGAGGCTGATCCAATTTTACTTATAAAAAATGATTTTAAATCAGTTTCTTATAGATTTTTTGTATCTAGGTTCTTATCATAATTCAATGTAAAATAAGTGGTTAATGATAAAGCAACTGATAAAGCATTATGTTTATGGACCCAACTATAAATAACCTGGCTTATAGTTGGAATGGAAATACTATTTTTGCTAAACATATCATGATGAATAGTGATGATAGAGTTGGTCAATGCGTTAAGGTGATCAAATGTTTGTTCTTGATTTCAATCATCTATAAATGGGTCGTGTTAGATTGTACTTCGTTTATAACGGGGCTGTCTTAGATTATACTTGTAGTTATGTGTGTATACACATGTTTACATGTATCCTATGGTCGATTCATTTGGCTATTATGTTTTGAATAGCTTGAAGTGGTTTTATAAATTAGTATTTGTTGCCCCAGACACTAAATAGATTGGGAATCCATTGTAACCCATTATTATGGGTAACTTTGCTAATTATCTGACCTACAAATGCCTTGAATTTTGGTTGCTTCTGATCATGTTTTATGTCTTCTTCGTGGATTGAATTATCTCAGAGACAATCAAAAGGTTAGTTAATGATATTTATTTCCCATTTATTTCAACAAATAATATTAATGTGGAACACCATGATGGAAGTCGAATTGATATGTAATAAGGCGAAGGGGACAATGACGGAAAGTCAGAAATGATTATTTTTGTGGTGATCCTGGTTATCTTACATGTGAGGTGACCAACATGGGTTATCTTCAATTAGACACATAGTAAAGAACCATACGATCCCAAGCTTGAGAGAATTAATGAGTTTTTTAAGTCACAACTTTCTAGGATTGGTAAATGAATTTCCCGTTTCTAAATGTTAATTTTGAAGATATATCGAGTGAAAGCTTTAAATGGTGTATTAGATAAAAAGTTATGTGCTTTTGCAGTATATTTCGTGTGCAGCTGATTAACAATAACATTTATATGTGTTTCTAAAAAAAGTATACTTTTTTTACAGGTATGCATTGTTTAAGTTATGGAACAAATGCTTCAGTTGCTCTATTCTTGTAGGATTCCAGCAGAGGATGTTGACTTCATCAATTCTGATGGGAAGACGATAAACAAGCCACTATCAGAGGTTGGCTTACGTGCTTATCATATACATAAAATGAACTTCAGCGTTTACTGTAAAGTATCTATCCATTTCCATGTTTTTAACTTTTGTCAGCTTTTGACTCAATTATCAAGCAAATCCACGAATGACATTATCTTAGACAAATTTAATTCTGGAAAAAGTGTTTCTTTCACATGTTTTGTTACCCATCCCGTCCGATCAACTGATCTCACCACCTCTAAAGACAACATCTTGATATATGTGTTGAGGCTTTTTACCTCATATATATGAAAAACATTCTTGTCACTCTTGAAATTAAAAAAGCTACCTTTTTGACACTCAAATCTTTGAATGAAACCGATTTTGGAGGACGCATGCATTTTAAAAAGACTTTCAGCGACTTTTCTTATATTCCCCTTTTAACTATTTTTACTGGCATGTTTAGAATTAAAGACAACCCAAATCAACCCACTTTTTATGTGAACGGGTTGAAATTCCCATCTATTTTATGTAGCTTTTGAGTCATGCAATTATGGTTCTACTCATTGCTCATGTTTTCCATGTAGACAGGATGCACAGATAATGACATTTAAAGGGACGGTCAAATTACTCGCTCTGGTGTGGTTAGCTTTCAGATTCATTAAAGACTCCCGTAACTTTTCTACCTACAAGTTGAAGTAAACTCCTTAACGATCTGAATATATTGTGTGTTTTTTTTTTCTTTTCGAGCAGCAATACAATAAAAATAAGTGTGTAGTCTCAAGTTATCATTAGGAGAGTATACCATGTAGTGCACCGTATATACCTTGAAATATTATAGCATCCTCGTGAGTTAAAAATTTTGGTATCATGACTGCCAGTTTTATATTAAGAAATTTGTATGTAAGTTGACTTTATTGAACATGCCTTGCCAAAAGGAGTTGATTCTAGAGAGTCCAGCTCTCGAATTTCAGGATGCACTTCATTCAACTTAGTTCAATGGTTGTCACTACATCATGATTATCTGTAAATCAAAGGACGGTATACACAGGATACATTCAAAGGAACAACACTTACCCTATTCCATTTTCACTAAAAAAGAAAAAGCCAGTCAAACCTTGCATATAAATCATATCCACAATATCAAGTTATCAACCCCACAAATATGACAACTTAATATTACTTAATAAAATAACAATATAGTCAACTGGAACGATATGACAACTAAAAAAATTATGTAATAAAATTGAAATATAATATAAATTTAATATTAAAATCATGTGTTAGTCCGCGAATTCGCGGGTTATAATCTAGTTTTAATATTATTGGAGGAGCCTTAATACGTAAACATTTTGACTTTTCTTTCGTTTGACTTAATCTTGCCCGTTAAATGTGTTAGTTAAATAAATATGAACCGTTGATTTTGATTATCATGATTGTTTACGTAATATGTCATTTTTCGTCATTTGATTTTACTGTATTGCCCTTGTCGGTTGCGACTTTTTAGGGAGTCAATTAAATTAAAGTTTAAATTTAAATTTAAATTTTACATAAAACAAGAATATTGAAACGATTTTTTTGAAAAGTAGATTTTATCCACATGTTTAAGTATTTTAAATTTAGAAAAAAAAAAAAAGACTTTAGAAAAGGATATTCTATCCACATGTTTAACTTTTTTCAATTTTTAAAAAAAAAAAGATAAAGATAAGGAGGAAAAAAAAATGAAGGAGATTTATGTGTGAAACCTTCATCCAACAAACTTCCGTAGTATCATTGTCAAACTCAGATCTTAACAAACTTTAGAGGATCTCTCGCTTCCATCATGAATCCCCTTTTAATTTTTAAATTTAAAATCCCAATTTATTCCGGCCCCATGAATTCATTTTATATAAGTACATCAATTTTAATTTTCAAAATCATCTCATATACAGATTCAGAGAAAACACCACCTTCAAAGATGGAAGCTGTAGGATTTACACCATTGAATGTGATTGATGTTGAAAGGCATGATTGGAGCATCCGTGTTAAGGTACTGATGGTCCGGAAACAGTGCTACACCAACAATCCTACAAAACTAGCGTCAATGGAGATGATCCTTATGGATCAAGAGGTATACACATTAATTTACTCGATTTTAACATCTTATCGTATTCATAAACCTAAATATGTGTGCAAAAATTGAAATTAGATTGATGTGTTCAGTTTTAAAGATTGATTATTATGATTACGAGCCTGTTGAAATGGTTTGAAGGCTACATTGTTTTAAACAATTTTGATATTTCACGGTGACTTTCGTTTTAGAGCATATATCAATTTGTATGTTGCTTATTTTTCATTACAGAGTATTCTGTTTATAATTACTTGGGTATCCGTGATGATTTTTAAATGTGACATTGTACTAACCTTTATATTCACCTTAAGTATTCGGTTATCGTTTAATATTGATTCAATTTCAACTCATCTGGATATATTATACTTTATACTTTATACTTTATTATTAGTATTATTAATATTAATATTATTATTATAGTCTCATGCAAAAAAGAAGAAGGTCCAATCGATATATAAATACTATCTTGTGATTTTAAAACTTTCAAGGTTTTTAATGTGTGTCCACAAACGTATCTCATGTATCCTGACTACCGTTAATTGGTGTGTATTTGTATACACGTATTGCTTTGGGAACAAATTAACCTTTTCTGAAATTTTAAAACTGATGCTGTGTATTTGTATTCTGATGTGTGCTAAGTAAAACTCAAATTGTAAACTGAAAGTATGGTTGGACGTTGTTAAACTGATGTAAGCTTTGAACAAAAAGGATGTGTCTAAGTGGTTGAAAAGCACCTCGCAAAACAGACTGTTTGTGGTTTTTTTTTCTTTTTTTCTAACTTGCAGCAAACAAAATGTTTATTTCCATTTTTTAAGGCCTTTACAATTACACGAGTGATGTGTATTATAGTTACTTTAAAATAGTACCTTCAAGAATGTCAACTTCTCTTCCTTAAGGTATAATATATGTATAGGTTTGAAAGGTTTACAGAGTACTTTGCTGTTCTTCAAAACATCTGTTCCGTTTCAATATTAAGCTAAATACTATCTTGTGATTTTAAAACTTTCATGATTTTTACTGTGTGTCCACAAACCTATCTCATGTATGCTGACTACTGTTAATTGGTGTGTATTTGTATACACGTATTGCTTTGGGAACAAATTAACCTTTTCTGAAATTTTAAAAGTTTAAAACTAATGCTGTGTATTTGTATTCTGATGTGAATGTGTAGGGTGTGTGTATTTACATATATGTATGATCAGCTGTTAAGATGATGAGAATTTCTTTCGTAATGTGTTTGTGGCTTGACCGTTTTTGTCAAATATCATTAGGTACTATAAACATGACTAATTTTAACTGTGTCAACCTGTGTATTTGTTGTGTATGATGTTTAGAAGGCGTATGATTTAATATCAGAAGTGGCTACCTTTGATCCGTTAAAAGACCATGCTTAAATCGGGGTTTTCAATTTTTGTTTTTATCCTTCTCGATTATTGATTTAATGCGTATTGTTTTTATTTGATCTGAAATTGGTGCAACCCACTTGATCCATCTGTACCCCGTTGTTTATTGGTATGGTTTATTGTACATATTGTACATAAATATCAACAAGTTATAATGTTATTTATAATAAACTCTGCATATCTCTTATATCGTTTACACCTCACAAAAAATTTCAGGTCTCAAAAAGGGGGAAATCAGATTTTGAAGCAGAGTTGCAAGCGCTTGGTGAATAAGAAATACGCAATTTCAGGAGTTTTTAGCATCTAGAAAGATCAGTGGGCTTCATGTAAGATTGCATTATTACTCTAATTTTGCCGACAATCGAGGTAAATGTTTTTTGTTACTGCAGTTGTGACTCTTCTTGACATGTATAGCTCAATTGTTCAGCATCTTTCGTATCTTTGTCCAAGAAGTAGCCGAATTGCCTTTAGTAGCAATAAGTACTAAATGTCATGGATTGGTCAGGTTGAAGCGTGATTCTTTATTTTACCCGAATTGACCCATGCCTAATTAACTGCGTTGAATTGCCAGTTGCCACTTATGATTTTTTGTGTTCTGGAAGAGTTTTCTGCTGATGAAACTAAATCCACATGGACCAAGAAGTATAGGTGTGAAAATATGTATGATGTACAAGTGTGCCCTTTTCATTTCAACTTTTTAGTACCATTCTTTTAGCGATGGCCATATGGGTGGGTTAGGTTACAAGTTTAGATAAAAAAACGCTTGAATCTGGTCAACCTACTTATTTCAAGTAATAAGATCCATGGGCTGATGGTTCTAAATGATGGACCTTACTGTCTAAACTCTTTACATGAACCAAATTGGGTTGTGGGTTATATCAGAACAAGGGACATCCCATTATCACATAGAAAGTGAGTCATGCCCTTGTCTGTGGCAACACTATTGCTTTCAAAACAGTTGAACAAACTCCATTGACTGCTTTTTTATGCTGCAAATCTGATCCTAGGTTGCATACACTTTCGAGTATGGTGAAACTAATTTGCTGATCCTTTTTGTCTCTAGCATGAAGAATAACATTTTTTATGCACATGTTGTGTTCTTAATATATTTTTAGACTTTGGACCGACTGCACAACAGCTCTTTCTAACCATATGGATGTTGATAAGGTAGGTAACTAACATGTACGTTCTTATGTCATGTTCATTATCAGAGGTGGCAATTTCGACCCGTTTACTAATGAGTGGATTGTTGTGAACGGGTGTGTTTCAGCTTTAACCAGTCAAATAACCAAGGTTAAACTTATCGTAAGGAAACAAGTCAAATATGTTTCACAATGCCAAATGCCCTAAAGTTCAGTTCTACCTTAAATGTCTTAGATAATTTAACTCGATAAGTTGGATTATTATTGAAATATACTTAAATCATTAGATTATATGTTAAAACAAGTATTGTTTTGAATGCAAGGACTGAATTGGGTTTGATTCAGTGAACTGATATTCCAAAATTAATAATGTACACAATTATTTGCTTGAATGTGTAACTCAATTTGTTTCATGTCCACTGTTTCAGAGATGCGAAGCAAAGTGTCCGAGTGCAATGGTAGGTTTTACATCTGTTATATAAACTAACATATTCAAATATCATCTATTTAATCGAAATTACATTATATCATCTTTTGTTTCTTAAGAGTCTACAAATATGGTAGATAACTTGATTCACTTAAACATCAAGAGTCCAAGTGAGATACCATTGTTGACATCACTTCAAGAGACGTTTGATCCTGGCTCTATATTGTCGTGCAACCAGTACTTGCTTAAGGTTGGTTTTTAACCTTTATTATCATTATGGAACTATGGAAATGCATTTATTAATTCTGTTGTTGATTACTATATTCAAGTGTTTAAAATTATCTCTAGGCGGGTACTCTAATATCATGTCTAATGTGTTGAATTGGCTTGTGAAACAGGGGTTGTTCTGACTTCTGAAATACAAATACAGTGACTTCGTAGAGATAGAGTTTTTCAACAGTAAGATAGAAGCGGAAAATTATTTGATTCAATAGTTGTTCCGTGTTGATGAACATTCTATTCAGTTTCCTAACTGCGAGTCATCTATCACTCTGGAACAAAGTAAGGTACTATAACGGTCTCTTAACCTCTTAAAAATATATGAACATTTTACAAAAATAGACATCAAGAGGTCTATTTATGCCTTTGAGTTCTTTGACACCAAGTTGGAAATTGTTAAGTTTTTCTTGATTATGTTTGATCATTATACAACAAAATATATGGGTTCACGCATGGCTATTTTTAGTGAAATATATATTCATTTCACTAAGCTTGCATTAGAATTAGTTGTGCTACGAACATGTCTTCATCTGCGTTCATTGAACACCCTCAGTGATTAATATTGTTACTTAGCTCCTAACATGGCTGTTACTCCTAGACCATTTTATGATTATGATCGGGTGAAGGTTAGATCTTTCTTACAAGTTGACATTGAAGCTTTAACATGGTCATTGGTTATAAGCGTAATGGTTATTTTCAATGTTAATGAGGGTAAAACTGTAGGATCTTATTTGTTGTTTAATGAGGACCTTATTAAAGTAATGAAAAAGGGTAATTCTCAATTGAGGTTAAGCCATTGTTAACGTAGTATTGGAAATTTATAATCAATAATTCACACTCCTTAATGTTATTGGAGTTTAAGTTTAATATATATGAATTCATAGTTATTATGGAAGCAAAATTATTAAAACTATGTTTGAATCCAATTTGGCTCTTTATTGAATGTAGGTGTTATGGTTGGTGCGATAGCAGGTGCTCAAATGACGTAGTTTATTGGCCGAAAGTTGGTTTGTATTGTTTTTTCGAAATTGTGTTTGTGGTTTGGAATAAAAGGTTTTAAGATGGAACTATTGTGCGAATGTAATGAGAATATTAGGGTGATTGAATAAATGTGTTTGTAGTTTTGGATATTCAAAACATAACTGCAAGGTGCACCGCTAAAGGAAAGTGTTAAAATTTAAAATAATAGATAGAACTAGTTTATAACCCGCAAAAATTGCGGGTATCTTTTAGGTTACACTATTGTTGGTGGTACGCGAACAATACTTATACGTAGTTTAGTTGACGTTATACATAGCTTAAAATGCATTATAAATAAACGAAAAGCATCCACGAAAAAGATGCTACGGGTCTGTAAAAGGGAGTATCAGGTTAGGTTAGCACATTCGTATGATAAAGCATGGCGTGAATATGCTGGTTCAGCGTTCAAAGGAGAAGTTTGGTCATCGATATGTGACTTCTATGGATTTAAATATGGCCAACTTTTGATATTATCCTATATTTCGAAGGGTCGATTTGATTTAACACTACCTTGTGTGTGTGTGTGTGTGTGTATATATATATATATATATATATATATATTAATATCATACAGAATGTGATAATTAATCATGATCACAACTTAGATGATTCAGGCATATAGGATTGGTAAAGATCAAAAAAGATATACAATTAGTAGATAATCACGGTATATAATAGCATTATCATGTTCTATACATGTTTACACCATGATGCAAGCATTCATTTAAGGTTGGGAACAATTGAAAAAAATATATTCAGTTGATACTCACAATAAGCTAAAAAGAAGAAAGTTACTAACATCTAAACAGAATGCAGTATTTGTTGTTGATGACATTAACCATGGTTAAGGCATGTAAAGCAAGCTTACCAATATCCTATATTGTTTTATCTATATAACCCGCAAAATTTGCAGGATACTTCATGATCTTAATACAAATTTAATATAATAATTTTATTTTAGTGAATAACATTTAAGTCGATATATTTTGCGGATGACATCGTTGAAATGTTTTTCATTTAATTTTTGCGGATGAGTTATAAGCCGACACCAAGTCAAACTACCTTGCTTTTATCGTTAATGTCTTTCAAATTTACAATTCCACTTTCCAAATGAACCATACTACTTCTATCCTTCAATCCATCACTCAAACAACAATATCAATATGTAACACAAATCAAAGATTTAAACCAAACCAAATGGTTCCATCAGATTTATCATTTTGGCCAGATATAGTCATACTGACTCATTTTTAAGTGACAATCCAAGCCAGTGCAACCACAATTAAAACATGATTTTCAACCCTTACAGTCCCGCTGACAAAATACCAAAATAATACCAATCTTAACTATAATATTTAACCAGATAATACGTGATCAAAAAATACCATTTATGCCTTTACTGCCAACAATATCCCAACAAAAAAAAAGTGGAGTTGAGGTCCGCTTCTTCCATCCAGAATCAGCAGCCTAGCCTTATCAACCATGGGAACATACTCATCATATTCAGAATATTGACCGGTGCAGCTTGTAGCTCCAATTCTCTTGGCCTATATACAACACCATATAACTTAATTAGATGCTTAACAGAATAAGAAATGGGTAAAATTTCATACTCAATATTTCCAACCAACTAAAATTAAAAAATCACAGTAGGGCAGCTGCCGTTCCACAAACCAATAACGTAGATATATGAGACTTTGATGCCATAACAAATTAATAAAAGAATGATACAGTGCAAAAGACAAAAGCAGCAGAGCATATTCTCAGTTATAACTAAAAATCTTTTGATTTTTTTTCTATTTTTGAGAGGGTTTACTTTCTTATTGCATTCAATCTATCTCTTGTACTTTTAACTAAACATTAGTTGTATAGTCATTGTGTAAATCTATAAGCAACTCAAGATTCACTTGCGGGAACCTTTATAATTGTACCTAGAGGGTCTTTAGAGTATACCGAATCAAGTCTATCTTTTCTTACACCGAGGCACAAGAGATAGTCATGGAACAATCTCATGTCAATCTTTTCTGGATGTTGTACACTTTAGAGGACGAAACAGAAATCACACAAGAAAAAAGGACAATTTTCACCTCTTCACGAAAAGGTGTCACTGCTTCTTACCTACAAACGAATAATAAAGTTAATTCTCCAGCAGTTGGTGGTAGACAAGTAAACCAGCAATAAAAGAATTACAAGAGTTTGGTCCCTATACCAGGAAGTTGAGGGCTGAGGCTTAGCATACACAACAATCTTTACCTTGCTTGTTAAAACTTTACCACTTGTTTGGCACGTCGTGCTTCCCTATTAAGAGCCACCTGTTGTATAGTGTCCCAGAATGTTTAATTCAGTTAAGCAAAAATGACAAACATGAATAAAATCAATAATGCGAGTGTTTTGAGCAAAATGCTAACCTCCAACATTTCAGGGTTATTGCACAGCCCTTTATCAGATACAAGACAACCCCCTTTACAAAGTCACTTAAAAATGACTTTACAGTACCCCGGAGCAGTCTAAAACCAGGAACATCATTGATTATATACATTTGATGGAGTGTCTGAACAATTAAACGGTTAGTTAGATATAGCTAGGATAAGCAGAGCATTAAAAGCTTCATTTGTAAAGCAACTGATCTTACTTCAGGATAGTTGTCACCATCAATTTTCTGTAGCCTCGTAATGAGTTCACGAGCACTCTTACTGAAGCTCTTCAGAATATAAAGATGTGGAATGACAATAATGATAATGACTACAATAAATGTACCAGAGGTCCATAGTCCATCACAATAAAGCACAAAGAAAAACGTACCACACCCTGAAAATCCAGAATGGTTGTGCTCGAGCCTATGTGCCTTTTGGTAGCAATTGAATAGGTGGGAAACTGAAAAGCAAAACTTTATTCAACCTCCTGCACATGATATTTTATGTATCGGTCGATGGTTGTAACTTTCATGAGTTTGTTAGGATCAACTTTCCCTAATCTTTCAATGTAGACAGGTCTTCCTTCTTTATCCACACCATGCTTACCATGGGGATAGTACTTCAAAGCTTCATTTAACTTCTGAAAATTGAAATCTGGATAAGATTGAGCAAACAAAATCTCAGTTTGTTGCTAAATGAGAGACAGAGATGGTAGAATTATGTTAATGAATATCTTAGGCGACAAACACATAGGACAAAGCAAGAATATCCCATAATTTAGCCACCTCAATCATCGTATCAGCACCAAGCTTCTTTCGCAAATGAATCACATCAGCCGACATTTGCTTTTCCCTTTCAATATCAAACTTCTTTGCTTTCAGAAACTTAAAGCAGATACAATATCAATCAAAAACTTATAGATGGGCGTAACAACATGTTTTTAATTCATATAATAATGCAGCTTGTCATTGAGATATACTATGCATGGCAAGAAATCATATGAGAAATAATAAAATAAAAATGATTCACCACAGATGAACGACAAACTTGATTGGAGCATTTAAAGGCATTTTAAATCTTTTTTCCTAGCGACAAATCTATTCTACACAATGTGTGTTCTCAAACCAGAGCATAAGCACATATTTTCTCCATTATATACAGGTTATTTTCAGTAACAATCCATGTTCATTTATGAAAAGATCAAAGCTACAACAGTAATGCAGAACCTATAATACCTCAACATCATATGATAATCATCAAGTTTTTCTGGTAGCAATTCTTCCAAAATGAGAGCTTGTCAGATGCATCAACAGCCCATAGCGTCTCTACATCTCGAATATCCTCAATAGAGACTGAGCTAACCCGTCCATCACTTTTCCTTCTACTGACCTTCTTCTTTAGATGCTAGATGCATTTAGTGCTTTCTTTTTCAATGAACCAATTCTTGTCCTCCTTTCATCCTCTGACTTATCAAAATCAGACTTTCTGTCTCTTCTTTCTGATCTTTCTCCTCTCTCTGGTCTCTCATCGTTACCTGATGACCCCTCAAAGCCTATCCAAATAGCAAATACGTAAGAACAAATAGTTTTAACATTTTAGTTTTAACAACTCAATGTCTAATCCTATAATAACTACAATTAAGTAGCAGACATTCAAACATCAAAAAGTGGCCTTGTAACGCTTATTTATGACATCAAAAAGGGAATTAAGGAACAAATCATTTACAAGAACAGAGACCACATCAACATATATTAAAGGTTCAAATCATTTCTTCAAAAATACAATCAAACGGTTGTGAGTTCAAGTCCCACTCGAGACAATTTAAGGTGTCGTATAGAATGTGTCAGTTTGTTCCTTCAAGATAAATCATGTTCATTAACTCATTATAAAAGTTAATGTGGTTACATAGCTTTCGTTTAATTCTTAGACCTATTAGGTTGCTATCCAATCCGTTTGGCACGCCCATTAAGCCAAATAAAAATTAATGTCATCTTAGCAACATCTTGGTTACACCTACACGGCTACCTATGCCTTGCCTTTTGTCCGACATGCTAACCTATAAATTGCTTTTTACAGTGTATCCAAGAGACATGCATCCAGGCATTTATCTAGAGTCATTCCACTACCATTATCTGCCCAGAAAGATGAGATAAGGATTGAACAATAACCATTCATTAAGTAGAATTACTATCTACTACTGATATCTTGATAAAAATAAGAGATAAGTACTCTATTAAGTTATGAATGAACACTATTTAAAAGCAGTAGTGCGTACACATGCCTTCAACCAACATCATAATGCGAGTATCCTTTTCATTAGTCTATACATCTGCGTTCACGTAAGTAGTTCCTATACGCACCTAATGAAGGAAATAAATTGTCATACTAAATCATTAATAATTTTCACAATTCAACCATAATAGAGTTTATGGTCAATAATACCTGATCCAAAGCATAGTGCTTGCACCGTATAGACCCGGTCCCAGATAAACTGAAAACCTGCAGCACCTATTTAAAATTTTAATAATGAAAAATAAATGAATAACTCAATCAACACTCACCAAATGTGACCTGTCTATAAATGAACTAATTTAAGTAATGGCAATATATATATCTATATATATATATATATATATATATATATATATATATATATTAGACCATGGATAGTATAATCTAATTGCACTATTAACAGTGTGGGAGATGCTTACTAACTCAAACTTAGTAGGAGTTTCATATATGAACATAAACAGCCAGTGCACAATGAACAAACGCATTATAGGGCATAAAAATATGCTTAGATAAATTCATGACTGAATCTTATGATTTGATATTTAATTTCTTCTAAGACAGTAAAAAGTGCCAAGTAAACACCAACCCATCCCCCCACCCCTGCCTGCACAGCCCGTGCTAAAGATTGATTTTGTTATGAATGAACACTATTTAAAAGTAGTAGTGCGTACACATGCCTTCAACCAACATCATAATGCGAGTATCCTTTTCATTAGTCAGTACATCTGCATTCACGTAAGTAGTTCCTATACGCACCTAATGAAGGAAATAAATTGTCATACTAAATCATTAATAATTTTCACAATTCGACCATAATAGAGTTTATGGTCAATAATACCTGATCCAAAGCATAGTGCTTGCACCGTATAGACCCGGTCCCAGATAAACAGAAAACCTGCAGCACCTATTTAAAATTTTAATAATGAAAAATAAATGAATAACTCAATCAACACTCACCAGATGTGACCTGTCTATAAATGAACTAATTTAAGTAATGGCAATATATATATATATATATATATATATATATATATATATATCTATATATATATTAGAGCATGGATAGTATAATCTAATTGCACTATTAACAGTGTGGGAGATGCTTACTAACTCAAACTTAGTAGGAGTTTCATATATGAACATAAACAGCCAGTGCACAGTGAACAAACGCATTACAGGGCATACAAATATGCTTAGATAAATTCATGACTGAATCTTATGATTTGATATTTAATTTCTTCTAAGACAGTAAAAAGTGCCAAGTAAACACCAACCCATCCCCCCACCCCTGCCTGCACAGCCCGTGCTAAAGATTGATTTTGTTTTATTCGGCACATGCTGGACTTGACCATTAAACGAAATTGAACCCAAAGTTCAATAAGTGTGTAGCTAACACAACAAAGATTTAATTTGCTGTCGCTAACAAAACCAGCGTATTTCCCCAATACTACGTTATATCACGAGTAACCATGTTGAAGGAGAAATTTTGTACCTTTGGAAATACCATGTGGCCACATACCATCCGTACTTCTATTCCGTTTTGGTCATTAGTCTTGACCAGTATGTAAGGAATACACCTGCTCAATATATGTTGACAGTAAGTATAACACCCTTCTCGAAAATACAAGGATATTTTTTTTTTTTAAAAGGAAGCGCAAGATTTAGATACAAACCATTGGATTGCATATTTACATTTCAAAATGGCAATCCAATTACATACAGTCTTTAAACTAGATTATCCTAGACATTACATACGATAAGTTTAGTGTTATAGAAATCCACATCATAATGTCATAGCATTAACAAAGTTAACAAAACAGAGTGAGCTTGTCAAACATTCCATTCCTATAGTACTTCTTGCCCACCCACATACCAAAGTAAACCTGCAAGAAGTAATGAGGGGTTAGCACGAAGCTAAGTGAATAAATCTCAAACTATCACCTAACTTAGCTTAACAAATGAATACAGCAAAGCATAGCAACAGTTAAATCATGAAGGATCGGTGGTCCTTGGAGTACCCTCATGCCGCGGTGGTTCCCCAAGTAACACTTAAAACCAACTGAAGGCCAAATCAGTGGCTAAACCGATAGCCTGGTACTATTACTACTTACAACATAATTTCAGTGAACAACACATATACAAAGCACTTATGATGTCCAAAGTAATAGTACTCAAACCCAACACACGTTGACCCCCGACATTCATATAGTCCACAACCATCAAGGAAATCAAGGACACCAATAATTAAGCTAAATATAACCATCATGGCAAAATATTAACTTAACAATGAAAACAGTAAATTCACATTTACCCGTTGTAACCATATTGTTACAACCAAATTAGACTGAAAGTCCAAGATCCACTCACCCTTACTGACAATGTCACCCCTCAGAGATCTAGTCTCACTGAGTCTTCGCTTTATCTGAAAATACAACTAACCCGAATTAGTCTCAAATTCAAGTTCACTATGATATAATCATGTATATAGTGTCAGATAAGAATATCTACTATACAATGCGATTAACACGAATGCACAAGTCACAAGTTATCAAATTCGTCATTTTACAACATGCAAACGCGATCCGGGTGAGAGTAAGCTGGATCGCGTTCCCATGTACAAAAGTTCTGTTACCGTTTTTCACTATCAAACGCGATCCGGGCAAGGTGGCTGGATCGCGTTCACAAGAACAAAATCCTAGTGACTCAGCTTTTCACTGACCAACGCGATCCGGTCGAGGTGATCTGGATCGCGTTCCAAGGAACAATTCGTGCTGTAACAATTAACACATAACAACGCGATCCTGGTGACTAGTCCGGATCGCGTTCGACACCTTTTCAGCAACAATACCCAGATCAGCAAGCATTTATACACGAATCCAAAACACCAAAAATCACAAATTCAGTTGTAATACATGATTTTAACACGAAAATGACCTATACTAACATGTATAAACATATAACAACAACAAATAGCAATATCTAACACCAAGATTCATACATGCATCATGTGTTCATCCTAATTTCAACCAAAACCCAATTCATTCAAATTCATATATGAACACATAATTGATTCATCTTAAATGGACATGAAATTAGTTTATAATCAATACATAAACACATTCAAACATAGATTAACTCAAATTCGTCATCAATTTAACTTAATTTAACATTTCAACTAGAACATGTAAATGGGTATTCTTACTTACAATATTTAGATGATGAAGATGATGATACAATGAAGAGGAAGAACACAAGGAAATCAAAATCACACTCTTAACTTGATGAAATCAGATTGTGGTTATTTGATTTTGAGAAAGTGTGTTCTTGAGGTGTAAGCAAAAGTCATGAACAAAAATGGTGTTCTGTCAAAATGAATAAACAGGTGTCGACCTGATCTTTATGACTCATCAATTTGGGTATAAATTATACCCGTCCTAAATCTATTGTCTGGAACCTAAAAATCATTTGCGAGAAATAAGTTTTTATTATACCGTCAGCTAAATAAATTTAAAACATGTAATAATTCATTTATCACAATAAGCCAATTGACCAATTGACCTATTAATTTAGCTATCACAATACACCAAGTATTTAAAAATACAATTTAAATAGCAATTAAATTAAGGGAAATACCGTATTTCAACTAGGCCAATTTTGAGGATGTTACAAATCTTCCCTCCTTAAGAAGATTTCGTCCCCGAAATCTCGCCACGCTCAAAAAGATTTGGATAACGCGCCTTCATGCTAGACTCGGTCTCCCAAGATAAGTTTGGACCCAAACTATGATTCCACTTAACCAATACCATAGGGATCTCCTTCTTTCGAAGTTTAGTCACCTTACGGTCAACAAGTTCTATGGGCTCTTCTACAAGTCTTTGGTTTAAGTCCACACTCAAGTCTTGCAATGGAAGGATTTGAGATTGGTCCTCCACGTTGCATTTTCTTAGATAGCACACATTAAAAGTATCATGAATACCCGACAATTCAGGAGGAAGATCTAATGACACCGTTTGATCATTGACGACATGTCGAATTTTAAACGGTCCGATGTATCTAGGAGCTAGTTTACCACGTTTCCCAAACCTTATAACACCCTTCCAAGGTGAAACTTTCAAATAAACCAACTCACCTTCTACAAACGAAACTGGTCGATAACGTGGGTCAGCATACTGCTTCTGTCTATCACGGGCATCTTTTAATCTATCTCGGACTATAGCTACCTTATCGGCTGTAATTTGAACTATGTCAGGACCCGCAAACTGCTTTTCACCCGCCGCTAACCAACAAGTGGGTGTTCTACACCTACGACCATACAACATTTCATAGGGTGGCATGCCTATACTAAAATGGAAAGAATTATTATAGGCAAACTCAACTAATGGTAAATGGGAATCCCACGACCCACCAAATTCTAATACACATGCCCGCAACATGTCTTCCAAGGTTTGAATGGTGCGCTCCGACTGACCATCCGTCTGAGGATGATAAGCCGTACTCAAGTTGACCCTAGAACCCAATTCACGCTGTAAATTCTGCCAAAAACCCGACACAAATCGAGAATCTCTGTCTGAAACAATCGACAACGGAATCCCATGCCTAATAACCACTTCATTAATGTACAATTGCGCCAATTTACTTAATGATGCCGTCTCACAAGTAGCAAGAAAGTGAGCACTCTTGGTCAATCTATCGACAATTACCCAAATCATATCGTTACCCTTAACAGTTCGAGGTAATTTGGTCACAAAATCCATGGTAATATGCTCCCATTTCCACTCGGGAATCTCAAGTTGTTTCAAAGTTCCATACGGTTTCTGATGTTCGGCTTTTACTTGAGAACAAATGTGGCAAGATTCAACAAACCGCGCTATATCCAATTTTAAAGTGGGCCACCAATACAATGGTTTCAAATCATGATACATCTTGGTGCTTCCTGGGTGAATCGACAGTCTGGATTTATGAGCCTCCATCAATATCACATCTCGAAGTCCACCAAACAATGGGACCCAAACACGAGACTGAAATGTCTTTAATCCACGAGAATCTTCTACCAATAAATCCTTCCTTTTAAGCATGATTTCGGATTTCAAGTTATGATCCAATAGGGCCTCCATCTGAGCCAATTTCAATTTATCGATCAAGTCTGAAGAGATTTCCAAACGCATTAAACAAACCCTTTCAGATTTACCCTTTCGGCTAAGCGCATCCGCCACCACATTTGCCTTACCCAGATGATATCGAATCTCGCAATCATAATCCTTAATCAATTCTAACCATCTCCTTTGCCTCATGTTAAGTTCTTTTTGAGTAAACATGTACTGAAGGCTCTTGTGGTCCGTACAAATAACGCATTTGGTTCCATACAGGTAATGTCTCCAAATCTTTAAGGCAAAACCACAGCTGCAAGTTCCAAGTCATGGGTAGGATAATTAATCTCATGAGGTTTCAACTGACGTGAAGCATAGGCAATAACACGGTCTCGTTGCATCAAAACACAACCTAAACCCGCATGTGAAGCATCACAATATACAATAAAATCCTCAGATCCGTCAGGTAAAGCTAAAACCGGAGCCTGACACAACAATTGTTTCAAAGTCTGAAAAGCCGATTCCTGTTGATCACCCCACAGAAATTTCACGTCCTTACGAGTTAATTTAGTCAAAGAACCTGCAATCTTGGAGAAATCTTTAATAAATTTTCTGTAATAGCCTGCCAAACCCAGAAAACTCTTGATCTCTGACGGAGATTTAGGTGATTGCCAATTCATGACAGCCTCAATTTTAGATGGATCCACTTTAACCCCATCTTCACAAATGATGTGCCCCAAAAACTGAACTTCACGAAGCCAAAATTCACATTTCGAAAACTTAGCATATAATTTCTCCTTTCTCAAGGTGTCAAGAACTAAACGCAAATGTATTTCATGATCAGATTCAGATTTAGAATAAACTAAAATATCATCAATAAATACAATGACAAATTTATCGAGAAAAGGCCGACAAACCCTATTCATCAAATACATGAAAATTGTTGGAGCGTTAGTCAACCCAAAAGGCATAACAAGAAATTCATAATGACCATAGCGAGTGCGAAAAGCTGTTTTAGGGATATCCTCCCCACAAACCCGAACTTGGTGATAACCCGATCTCAAGTCTATCTTAGAGAAAAATGAAGATCCTTGCAATTGATCAAACAATTCATCTATTCGGGGCAAAGGATACTTATTCTTTACTGTCCTCTTATTCAATTCTCTATAATCAATACACATACGGAAAGTGCCATCTTTCTTTTTAACAAATAATACAGGAGCACCCCAAGGAGAAGAACTGGGTCTAACAAAACCCTTATCTAATAATTCCTGAATTTGATTCATCATTTCACGGATTTCGGAGGGAGCTAATCTATAAGGTGCCTTAGCTACCGGGGCAGAACCAGGAATTAACTCAATTTTATATTCTACTTCTCTAACCGGAGGTAAACCAGGCAATTCATCAGGGAAAACATCCGAATACTCAGAAACAACTCGGACATTACAAATGGCTTTCTTTTCTAGCTTAGCATCGACAACATAGGCTAAATAAGAATCACACCCTTTAGCTAGAGATTTTCTAGCTTTCATCATAGAGATCAAAGGTATACTACCCCTCTCCCTTTCCCCTCGAGCCACGACATATGACTCGTCTGAGATTGGGATTTTTATCAGCTTCTTATGACAATCTATATTGGCTTTATTACGACTCAACCAATCCATGCCTAACACAACATCAAATCCATGAATAGGCATCAATAGAAAAGAAACAGGGAAACTATGACCCTCAATCAAAATACTAGCTCCTGTCACCGATGTGGTAACCGAAACTAACTTTCCATCCGCTACCTCAATCTCAATTGGTTGTGAAATACAAGTAGGTGTCAATTTAAGTCTATCACAGAATACCAAGGACATAAAGGAACAATTTGCCCCTGAATCAAATAAGGCGCATGCCGGTACTGAATTTATAAGAAATGTACCAGTTATGACGTCCTCGGCTACCACAGCTTCATCCACGGTCATTCGAAAAGCCCGACCCGTTGGAGCGGGAGGATTCTTTCTTTTCTGGCCAGAAGATGACGATGACCCTCCGACCGTGCCCGATTTTTGCTTCCCTGCCTCTGGACATGCACTCGAACGATGTCCTTCCTTGCGACAATTCCAACACACTGGCTTAGGAAAAGGACAATCCTTGATGTCATGACCGAACTGACCACACTTAATACACCTAGCAGTCTGAGGTGTACAATGTCCCGTGTGCCTAGACTTGCAATTTTGGCACCAATTTGATCTATCCACTGAACCACCAATAACATTCGGTTTACGGTTATTATTATTACCTTGCCATTTCTTATTTCCCTGACCTGACGTAGATTCACCTTTGGGTTTCATTGGGGACTTGTCTTTAATCTCCAAATCATGAGCTCTAATATCGCCGTCCATAGAACGGGCCAAATCAAAAGCTTGGTTAAGATCTCCTGCAAGTCTCACAGTAGTTCGATAAGTATGGGGTAACATTCCAACAAAATGGTCAATCTTTGTCCGTTCATCCGGTACCCATTGATGTACAAATCTCAACTTATCGGTAAACTGGGAGATAAGGTCCTCTATAGTCATACTGTCAGTCAATTGCATATCCAAGAATTCACGCCTAATGCGAGTCATGTCATACCCGGAGCAATACTTCTTACAAACCGCGTTATGGAAATCGGACCATGTAATGGAAGCTTTTTGCTGAGGTGTTAAATGAGATGTGATAGAATCCCACCATCCCATTGCCGGACCCTTTAAAAGTTGCACTGCATAAGTTACCTTGTTCTCATCCTCACATCGGCAAACCTCAAATTTTCTTTCGACATCCCTTAACCAATCCATGGTCACAGAAGGATTTGTACTCCCAAAGAAATCGGAAGGTCCACTAGACTTAAAGGTCTTAAATGAACATAATTTTTGCTGAGGTGGAAGAGGAAATACCGGAAACTGATATCCAGAAGGTCCTGAAGAAGAAAAAGGAGCTGATGTCTGGTAGTAAGTAGGCGGTGGCATAGAAAACTGTGATGTCACTAACGGAGGTGTAATCGTACTAACCGCCGGAATCTGTCGGGATGTTCTAGCTTGTTGTTCATATAATTCCTTATATTTGTTTAACTCATCCTCCAAATACAAAGTGTACTCATCACGGCTCAATTCACTTGCAGGGAGTGTAGTATTAGTCTGACCTTGGCTTTGAGACTGAATTTCTGAAGGAGAGTCTCTCGCTCCAGAAGCATTGATCGGGGTACTGGTCGGAGCGTTACTTTCTGCCATATCCTGTATCACCACAACATATCTCATAACCCGTTAATTGTTAGTACTTAGCAATACTAACCAAATCATATTCACTAACTCAATCCCCTTCCCAGGAATGTTTGACTAACACAAATAGATTTGGGATTGAACAATTAACCCATGTTCAATTCGCCCAAATCATTGCTCTGATACCAATTTATAACACCCTTCTCGAAAATACAAGGATATTTTTTTTTTTTTAAAAGGAAGCGCAAGATTTAGATACAAACCATTGGATTGCATATTTACATTTCAAAATGGCAATCCAATTACATACAGTCTTTAAACTAGATTATCCTAGACATTACATACGATAAGTTTAGTGTTATAGAAATCCACATCATAATGTCATAGCATTAACAAAGTTAACAAAACAGAGTGAGCTTGTCAAACATTCCATTCCTATAGTACTTCTTGCCCACCCACATACCAAAGTAAACCTGCAAGAAGTAATGAGGGGTTAGCACGAAGCTAAGTGAATAAATCTCAAACTATCACCTAACTTAGCTTAACAAATGAATACAGCAAAGCATAGCAACAGTTAAATCATGAAGGATCGGTGGTCCTTGGAGTACCCTCATGCCGCGGTGGTTCCCCAAGTAACACTTAAAACCAACTGAAGGCCAAATCAGTGGCTAAACCGATAGCCTGGTACTATTACTACTTACAACATAATTTCAGTGAACAACACATATACAAAGCACTTATGATGTCCAAAGTAATAGTACTCAAACCCAACACACGTTGACCCCCGACATTCATATAGTCCACAACCATCAAGGAAATCAAGGACACCAATAATTAAGCTAAATATAACCATCATGGCAAAATATTAACTTAACAATGAAAACAGTAAATTCACATTTACCCGTTGTAACCATATTGTTACAACCAAATTAGACTGAAAGTCCAAGATCCACACACCCTTACTGACAATGTCACCCCTCAGAGATCTAGTCTCACTGAGTCTTCGCTTTATCTGAAAATACAACTAACCCGAATTAGTCTCAAATTCAAGTTCACTATGATATAATCATGTATATAGTGTCAGATAAGAATATCTACTATACAATGCGATTAACACGAATGCACAAGTCACAAGTTATCAAATTCGTCATTTTACAACATGCAAACGCGATCCGGGTGAGAGTAAGCTGGATCGCGTTCCCATGTACAAAAGTTCTGTTACCGTTTTTCACTATCAAACGCGATCCGGGCAAGGTGGCTGGATCGCGTTCACAAGAACAAAATCCTAGTGACTCAGCTTTTCACTGACCAACGCGATCCGGTCGAGGTGATCTGGATCGCGTTCCAAGGAACAATTCGTGCTGTAACAATTAACACATAACAACGCGATCCTGGTGACTAGTCCGGATCGCGTTCGACACCTTTTCAGCAACAATACCCAGATCAGCAAGCATTTATACACGAATCCAAAACACCAAAAATCACAAATTCAGTTGTAATACATGATTTTAACACGAAAATGACCTATACTAACATGTATAAACATATAACAACAACAAATAGCAATATCTAACACCAAGATTCATACATGCATCATGTGTTCATCCTAATTTCAACCAAAACCCAATTCATTCAAATTCATATATGAACACATAATTGATTAATCTTAAATGGACATGAAATCAGTTTATAATCAATACATAAACACATTCAAACATAGATTAACTCAAATTCGTCATCAATTTAACTTAATTTAACATTTCAACTAGAACATGTAAATGGGTATTCTTACTTACAATATTTAGATGATGAAGATGATGATACAATGAAGAGGAAGAACACAAGGAAATCAAAATCACACTCTTAACTTGATGAAATCAGATTGTGGTTATTTGATTTTGAGAAAGTGTGTTCTTGAGGTGTAAGCAAAAGTCAGGAACAAAAATGGTGTTCTGTCAAAATGAATAAACAGGTGTCGACCTGATCTTTATGACTCATAAATTTGGGTATAAATTATACCCGTCCTAAATCTATTGTCTGGAACCTAAAAATCATTTGCGAGAAATAAGTTTTTATTATACCGTCAGCTAAATAAATTTAAAACATGTAATAATTCATTTATCACAATAAGCCAATTGACCAATTGACCTATTAATTTAGCTATCAAAATACACCAAGTATTTAAAAATACAATTTAAATATCAATTAAATTAAGGGAAATACCGTATTTCAACTAGGCCAATTTTGAGGATGTTACAGTAAGCATACACCAATAATGACTATGGTGTATTGTAGAAAATGTCTACGGTAAGACATTTTTTTGCATTTGATTTTCCACTTTTAGATAAAATTATATCTGTAAAGCAGCAATTATGAAGACAGGCAAATGGGTTTTCATATTTAAAAGGTGATACTAATCAACTGAATGAAGTTGAACCTTGAATTTTAAAATCCATCAATGTCTAAGTTAGAAGCTAGAATCTTTAATTTCGAAAGTGACCCATAGATTATAATATTATATTGCAAAAGCATAATACAAATTTAAGGGCATGGTGATATTACTATCAAAAAGAATTTCTCACCGTGAGCATTATTCATTGACAATTCAACCACACACTTTTTCTTCATGAGGCCCATTCTCTGCACATGAAATACGTAAACATCTTTAGAAGAGATAATGATTTGACTTTTAAAATAAAAGCAAAAGTCGTTGCGATTAAGTTTAAGATAATATACAAGTAATTACCATATTTAAACCGAAGAAGTTCAAACTCATCCCACAATACAAAATTAGCCAGGCTGTACTTTACGAATGGGTCACCGGTGTATGTACCAACAATTAGCCAAGTCAAATTATGGTTCTTAATTAACAGATATACACCAATGTAACTATGATAGCTAATGTCAAAATGATAATTAATTGCTAAAACCCTTAGGACTTGCAACCACATTCATCATTTGTTTAAATATACTTTAATATGCAAGATTACACGGTGGTAAACATCAAGTGTGGACCTAATTCTACATAAACAATTTCAAAACTCTGATTACAGCCACTAACAGTGGATATAGAATTAAGCAAGTGAAAGGTACTCAGGATGCCAACCAAATCTCGAAAATCACCACCGGAAAGAACATATACAGAAACGCATTTACGGAATAAAGAAACTATCATAATTAATCCGATAAATCGAAAATTAGCAAACTCACATACCTTGATTTGATGATGACGAACAACATCATATGCGGTTACTGATCTTACCCACAGACCTCCAAGTTAACAACAAACATACCAGGAAACGAATTTACGATTTACCCAAGAACATGGTGAATTAATCAGATGCGGGGAATCCAATCATTTCAGTCGATGGTGTTAATCTCGATTTATCGTCGCAATAATCATTGCTATCGTCGTTCTCTGGTACCGTGATTTCGTCAGGTTTTAGGTTTTAGGGTTTTACTTGTTACAGATCCGGTCAGGTTTTCGAATCCATTCTTTGTCTAGGAAATCATATTTCACAGATGGAATCATTCTATCATTTCGCTTCATCTTATTGACTTTCGATTGATCAAAATTCATCTTCATTATGTGATTGTAATCTTGTTGAATCCTGTTTTCGAATTCTTGAAAGGTGCACTAGTTGTGCGCTGGCTAGGGTTTTGGTTGTGGCGATTTGAGGAGTGATTTTGAAGAATTTCGCATATGGTTATGTCGATGGTGGCATGTGTGATTTCTCCAGCTCTGCGATTAAAGCCCCCAAACCAGTTCGATTTTTTAGGTTGTAGGTCGACATAACCCATCAGACATATGAAGGTGTTTAATTTTGAATTAGGGGTAATCAGGGGTAAATAAGTAATTTATAACACAATTATTGAGCCTAATGACATCATTATGTTATCTAAGGGTGAGTTAGTGTAGGATTATCTTGTAATGAAGGCTGGGATTTCTTTCACAGGTTTTCTTATATATATATATATAGAGAGATTATAGATATTGAAACCTTTGTAAGCATATCTGGCATAATTTTGTGGTCAAAAGGTGTTCCATGTCAACCTAAAACAACCCATTTTGACCCATACAAAAAATTATTGTCTTTGACCAAAACGCTTCCTGACCGGCCCATTTTACCATTCTAAGCAATAGCAACATCCAATAATGACTTGTTCTGGGTACACAAGAAAAAAAACACGCATACCCTTGTCATGACGATAGCCATTTCCATGTGAAGTGGATGCTTCATCTTGATGACTCCAATCTCCACCATTTTCCTTTATTAATTATGAACCCCTCAGGCCTCAGGTGCTCTCTCAAACACCCGCAAACATAGAAAATCCACCTGGGATTTTTTTTTAAACATAAGATAAGTTTAAAAGCATGTTTTATCATATCCAAAATCGGTATCTTCATTTTTACTTGTTTGCCTAAACCGACCCGCCTGCCTATTTAGCCAACTATAATTGGAAAACAAGCCACCTTTTATGACAGTTGAAATACCATTATAATTTGTATCAGACATCGAAACTCAAACCTTGATCCATGATTCACATAGGTCTATGTAAACCCATTTGTTAAATTATATTTGCAAAGTCATCAAATAGTGTTTGTCAAATAAAGATACTGATTTTGTAAAGACCAGCCGGGGAATAGAATATTAATTTTTTTTATAACTAACAAATGATACGGAGTATTAAGTTTGATTTTACTTTTCAAACTGAGTTTTCAGTTTCAGCAAGCACAAAGAAGGTAAAATATGGTTTGAAACATGACAACAATTAAATGAAATTAAAGATGCAAGTACAATGCATCTATGACTGCGAGTATACAAATCTTGACTACATGATGCTGCTACCATTGGAAGCAAAACATCAATAAACTTATCCTTGTAATCAAGACTCTTTTCAACCGAGCAGTCAATAATCGCGATCATTTTCTCTTAACATACAATAATGTAATTAGGTACACTTTGAAGGTGACTGCCAAGACAAATTGCATGGAATGACCTTGGAAATGCAAAACCGTATCAAGTACTTCCAATGTTCGACCTTCTTTTTAGAAAACGAGGATGATTCCTGAAATAGTTGTAGACTGTAAACCGACAAAGACACATAGGTACAGAAGATATTAGAGGTATGTAGAAGATATTAAAGGGATTGATTCTGAAACCAATGACGATCAGATGTGCACATAATGAATTTGTATGGAAGTCTTCAATCCAAGTTCCATTCAAGCAGATTAAAAGGACAGAAAAGTATAACCTGTCAGATATATGTCATTGTCAACATGTTCGTCAACCATGTCAAATGTGACGAATTCAAACACGAAGCGAGGGAATAAATATAGATGAATAGGAGAACGCTTTACTAATGTCCCCTAAATGAGATGAGGAAAGCACGTTTGAGACGATATAAACTGCTATATGGTAAAAGTGTAAAACCTGGAATCTAAAACTCATAAACATAACCCTCATCAATATAGTCCGCTGTGGCTGCCAAAAAGGCAGGAATCAGCATGAAGTGAAGCTCCATGACAGTAAAAAGGAATCAAATTAGGTGGCAAAATGGGCGGGCGGGTTGGATTCTGTAAGTAACATAAAAAGTGATGTTCCCATGACCCGAACAGTCGTACCTTTTATCCAACCCAAAACTGACTCAATTAGAATCACTAACAGTGGCAAAATGAGCGGGTCGGATGATGAATATCTTAGATTCAAGTCGAGTTGGATCAGATGAGGTTGATCAAGCCACACTCTCTAATAATCTGCTTAGTTAAAAGGGCCAAACTGTTCAACTCTGGTTGTTGTGTTGGATTTAACTAAAGTATATTTGGTATTCTAAAATACTTGACCATTTGGGTAATGGGTACCATGTATCTGAAATACTCACGAAGTTCAAAATAAGTTATTCATGTGTACTTATAATGGAATACAACCATGTAGGGCTATTTGTTCTCTAGGCTATTTGTACTTATAATGGAATACAACGATGTTCAAAATAGGCACCATTTCTCAGTCTCAACAACATATTGATCCCTAATACTACTACATCATATGAAATAATAGATTGGATGGTGCAAGGCAGTAAGGAAAATGTACCTTGAGGTGAGGTCTGTCCTTTCCTTTTTCCCAAAATTTTTGACTTAATAGTTGTACTTCATTGCTTTGTTACGTACCATGTGAGTTGAACCTGTCATACATTTATATATTAAGTGTTCGAGGACATACATACATTTAAGTGAGGAACACAAAGCATAAACATAAGAATGGGAAATTTAGACCATTAAAACACATTTACTTATTTACTTATGTATGGCTCAATATATGTGGTGTTTTATCTCACTAATCATAAGATCTAATTATTTCATAAAAATATATTAAAGAGGTTTTATTCACTTATAATACACAATTGGGTACTGTGGACCAATTGACCCGTAATAGATACAATTACATCATAAACTCCAAAGTTAGCATATAAAACTACTTTCATATGAATGCATATAATGATAAACATACATGTTATTCTCATAACATGTACAGAATCTCTGAAACATTCTCACTATATCAACCTTTGATTTCTCTAACTCAATACATAGAAAACAAACCAATATCAGATTTTCAAAAACAGTCCTCACCAATTAAATCTAAACAATGTCGATTACGATTCCTTGCAGTCTAAGCATGGAAAGATTTTTGATGGAGTAAACTCTACTGATAGAATAATCGATTTAAATTTCTACAACCCCATACATAAGGCGGTGAATAAATGACTAAAACACTACATCCATTATCCACATACATGCTATATTCTGTACACCAAACCAATCAAATATACCAAACATGAATTTTTTCTTTCTTTGCCGAATGATTCATCAAAATAATTACTCATTTCAAGATGAACCCATCTTAACCTGTTAACCACTGCTAGACCCCATCTAATTCTCATCACCAATATTATTACTATTTGGATCACTTGTTTTAAAATAGTACTAAAGATTGAATTTAATAATGGTTTAGTATAGTTAAGCCTACATTGGCTTTGAGAAAGATATAATACTTACTTTGAAGCGAGAACCAATTGATGAGAACTTGGATGACTTGGTTGCATCCTCCCGCGGTGGAGGAAAAAGCCCTGCTACAAAAGCGCACTTGGAAGTACTCAACAAATCTTGATGTTCAGGAACTATATAATCCTTTTTTTTATCTAGGAATTGATGAGACTGATAGTGAACCTGAATATTGATACAGAACACATGCTTTTGGCCTGGATACTAATTAGCAGCATTCTTGCCCAAAAGATAATAGAAGTTTACATTACCTCCCCAGCATAATGAGCAATGATAAAATCAGAGCGTGCCAATTTTGGTTGTAGAAATCGTCGGTGCGTTTTAAATGTCCGATAGAGCTTCCGTGAGAATGTATCAGGAGTCGTCGAGTCGATTTCGGAAACATACTGGAAAAGATATTAGTCAATCATGAGATACAAAAAAATTATTCAGTATGACATGCTTCAAATACAATCATAATGTGTGCACTTAGAACGTCCTATAATTAATAGAAAACACACATGGCCACGCAAAAGTAATATCAATTATGTATGCCTAAAGAATCTTGAAAGTAAATGCAAATAAATATGAATATATACACGTATGGATGATGCCTCAAATGTGCTTGTGTGTGTGAATGGCGTAATGTAATGCTGCTTACCAGGCTCGATCAAGAAGAGCAATGATCCCACCGGTCTTCTGCAAGTAGAATACAAACATTAGTCTGATGCACCATCTCTATATTTTTGCAATGTGCAAATAATGGATAAAAAAATATAAAAAAGGGCCTAGCAAAAAAAAATTCGTCTGATATTAGTCGTATGTCCAAGTACTGTTAATAGTGTTTGAGGCATTTCATCAAACACCTTGTGTTCATATCAAAACTATACTAAACCTTATGAAATTATACTATAACAATAGCAATTTGTCACCCAATCAAACACCACTTGACTTCCGTGTATACCACCATCACTATTACCAAATGACTTACATAGGATTTGCACCTAATTGTTGTAACTCATAATTAATCATATCGATTGGAAATAATCAAGGGTTACCTTCGGTTGGTGATGAACAACAACACCGGACGTCCAGTCGAGAAGTCGTGCGCAATACAATATGGGCAGTAGCAATTGATTGAGTTGGAGGAGATGGTGGTACGTGTAACACCCCCAAATTTAGTGAATTGCGGAAGCATACTTGGGTGTTACTAATCAATATACAAAGCACAAGATATACAGCAAACGACCTCTAAATGAGACGTTTTGTAAAATAGTTACATTCCATAAATTAATCGTTTGAAAACATATAGTTTTCTTTACAAAAATATGTAAGCCTAGAGTCCGCGTATGTGGCGGGAGATTCTATTACATAACCATAGCTACAAAAGATAATGCCAAAGAATCTCCGTTAAATACAGTTTGGAAATCATGCGACTCTAGCTAGTGATCCTGGAGTGATCCTACTCCGTAAGTGTACCTGAGAATACATGCTAAAAATGGTCAACCAAAAGGTTGGTGAATCTCACAGGTTTATCAGTAAATAATCAGTTTGAACACAAGATTTCATCAGTAGTGCCCGCAGGCGTATATCAAGTATTTGCAAATCCAGCAAAAGTAAAGTAATTAAGTTATACCGTTGCCATGAGGCTCATAATCGAAGCTTAACCCGTAAATAATCAGTTGCTCCCGTGACATGCTCGTAATTGAGCAAGCATAAGTAACGAAATAATAGTCGCCCGTTTATACAGAACGGTTCGTGGTAGCGCTACTACCCCGGGCGGGGAGGGTCATTTCCCTAATGGATCCATTAACTAGTGTTCGCGCTTAAGTCCATAACTAACGATATATGATGGAGAGACTTCTGTAAGTAGTAAACAACTCATGCAATTCCGTTTGGTATAGTAAACAGTTTTAGTACTTGTGTTCAAGAAAAGCAAGCAATGTATCTCACCCCGTATATAAACAGTAAAAGTGGGACTGTAAGACTCACCTGAGCCTAGTAGTAAGCAGTTGAAAACTGTAAGTAGCGTGTAGGTTCTCCGAACCCGTAACCTTTAAATGCCTAAACATGTAAGGTTAAGTAAGTAGATGTCTCGCAAGACCATCTAGGCTAGTTGTCCATACAACCCGTTGTCCAAATGTTGGTTCGTTATCGTTTGTAATAAAGTGTTCGGCCCGTTGGTGATTCGTTATGATTAAAGTTTTATCACTTATAACGCGATTTAGAGTGATTGCACTTGAAAAGTATGTTCTATTATGTTCGATAATTCGTATTGTATAAGTATTTGAAATTGTACAAGTTTGACACTTGGTGAGAAATGTGCTTATGGAATCTAAGTACGGGGGTCCGGGGGCAGCGCCCCTGGTTAGCGGGGTCCAAGGGGCGGCAGCCCCTGGCGGGGTCCAAGGGGCAGAGCCCCTGGCTGGGGTCGAGCTGCCAGGTCAGCTTGGAAAATTTTTATTTCTACTATATTGCTTTGGTGAAAAACGCATCTGGGATCTGAATTTGGGTAAAATCGAGTGATAAATTTCGAGTCTCGACACTTAGTAAAAATCTGTGTTTTTGAGGTTCTGGTTTGTGCGACGTTGGGTGCGACGTCGCAGATCCTGACTGCGACGTTGAGCATGACGTCGCTATGTGCGACTTTCGCAATTTAATGCGACGTTGTACGTGGCGTCGCTATATGCGACGCTGTTGATTTCTGCGACGTAAGGGTTTGCGTCGCTAAGTGCGACGTTCGCAAGTCAATGCGACGTTGGGGATGACGTCGCTATATGCGACGTTGTGAGGGTATTGCGACGTTTTTGACTACGTCGCAGAGAGCCCAGCGTCTCTGCGACGTTACGGTCTGATCGGAGGTTGGTGGCCGGAAAATCGGTCGGAAAGCTTCCGTTTGGTCCAAATCTTTTACCCAACCCATTTTTGGACATTTTAAGCATATATAAACTATAAAAACGTAAAAATGATTAAAAACGGAGAGATTCGGGTTTTGTTGGAAACTTACGAAATGGCGAAATGAAAATCCGGAAAGATGAAGTTGTAGATCGTAACGCGGTGGTTCTTTTATTCCAAAGGAGTGGTATGATTCGGCGTCGTTTCGTGATGTTATTTTGTGATTTTGTAAGGTGGTGGTGGTTTTGTTAATTGAGAGAAAAGAAAGAGAAGAAAGAGAAAGAGATGGAGAAAATGAGGAAAAAGAAAGGAGGTGGGAGGTTTAACCTCCCATTTTCAGCCTCCGTCTCCGTGCCCCGTGCGGCGTTCGTTTTCTCCGTTGTTTAAGCGTTAAATATTTATTTTTCGCGTAATTATTCATTTAAAAATACTAATCTTTGTTAGATAATTTAATAACATCATTTTTTCAAATCTTTAACAGTTTGTTTATATTTGAATTTAAATTGTGCGTTTAATATTTTAATTGTGTTGACGTTTATTTGTACGATACATTACCTACTTGAAATGTATTCAAAACAATATTTGAAAAATGATCACGTTATTAAACAAAATGTTTCACCAACGTCCGTAATGTTTGAATCGAATTACATTCGATTTAAATTGCGTACGATTTAATCAAATCGCATAATCGTATATATTCACCAATATATAATTTGTTACATTAATTAGCCTAACACAGAACTAATTACATGTATTTACAGAGGATTAGGCACTAATTACTAGTCCTAATTTGGCGGTTGTTACATTCTCCCCCTGTTAAAAGAATTTCGTCCCGAAATTTAAGTCGAAGTCGCGTTCGGGGTAGAATCAGTGAATAAGTGGGGATACTTGAGTCGCATTTGGTCTTCCCGTTCCCAAGTGAATTCCGGACCACGCCGCGAATTCCACCTGACTTTGACGATGGGAATACGACTTTGTTTCAGTTGTTTGACCTCACGGTCCATAATTTCGGCGGGTTCCTCAACGAAATGAAGTTTGTCATCGATGCGGATCTCGTCAAGGGGTATGATAAGTGTCTCGTCGGACAGACATTTCTTCAAGTTAGAAATGTGAAACGTAGGGTGCACGCTGCTGAGTTCGGAAGGCAGCTGCAATCGATATGCCACGGGGCCAATCCGTTCGAGGATCTCAAAAGGCCCAATGTACCTAGGATTTAATTTCCCGCGTTTACCAAACCGGATTACGCCTTTCCAAGGCGATACTTTTAAGAGTACTCGGTCCCCAACTTGGAACTCGAGTGGCTTGCGTCTCACGTCAGCATAACTTTTCTGACGATCTCGCGCGGCTTTGAGTCGGTTCATTTTCTCGGTGGTTTCTTGTATGAGTTCAGGACCAGTGAGTTGACTATCTCCCACTTCAGTCCAACATATCGGTGATCGGCACTTACGATCGTACAGTGCCTCAAAAGGTGCAGCCTTAATGCTGGCGTGATAACTGTTATTGTAGGAAAACTCACACAACGGTAGGTGTCTTTCCCAGTTGGTACCGAAATCAACTACGCAGGCTCGTAGCATATCTTCCAGTGTCTGTATAGTTCGTTCGCTCTGGCCATCGGTCTGAGGGTGGTACGCGGTACTCATATCGAGACGGGTACCTAGTGATTTTTGGAGTGATTGCCAGAAGCCAGATGTGAAACGAGCATCCCTGTCAGAGATGATCGAGATAGGGACACCATGTTGACAAACGATTTCTTTGATGTAAATTTGTGTGAGGCGTTCCATTTTGTCGGTTTCTTTGATTGCCAAGAAATGAGCCGATTTGGTGAGACGATCGACGATCACCCAAATGGTATCGCAACCGCTTGACGACTTAGGAAGTTTGGTTATGAAATCCATGGCAATCTGTTCCCATTTCCATTCAGGAATGTCAGGTTATTGGAGTAAGCCGGAAGGTTTCTGGTATTCGGCTTTGACCTTGGAACAAGTTAAGCATTTGCTGACGTACAAGGCAATGTCAGCTTTCATGTTCGGCCACCAGTAAAACTCCTTGATGCCGTGATACATTTTGTCAGATCCCGGGTGGATATAATACTTGGACTTGTGAGCTTCATCCATTACCAAGTCCCGAAGGTTCCCGAAACTAGGCAACCAGATTCGGTTAGAGAAGTACCTAACTCCGTTGGGTCTGATTTCGAACCGTTTATCCATGCCTCGTAAGGCCTCGTTTTTGACATTATCGGGTTTGAGAGCTTCGAGTTGAGCGGTGAGAATCTGGATATTCAAATCGTTGTGAATGGTCATACTGAGGGCCCGAACTCGAAGCGGTTTTGTTCGTTCCTTACGACTGAGAGCATCGGCAACCATGTTTGCCTTACCTGGATGATATTTGATCTCACAGTCGTAATCAGTGAGCAACTCGATCCATCGACGTTTCCTCATGTTAAGATCTTTTTGGTCGAAGATGTGTTGGAGACTTTTGTGGTCGGTAAATACAGTACTTCGGGTACCATAAAGGTAGTGTCTCCAGATTTTGAGAGCGAATACCACGGCCCCTAACTCGAGGTCGTGAGTTGTGTAGTTCTTCTCGTGAACTTTAAGTTGTCGGGAGGCGTAAGCAATGACCTTGTCTCGTTGCATCAACACGCAACCGAGACCTTGGTGAGAAGCATCGCAGTATACCACGAAGTCATCGGTGCCTTCGGGTAAGGATAGAATGGGTGCACTACAAAGCTTTAGTTTCAACAGCTGAAATGCTGACTCTTGTTTATCAGTCCAATCGAACTTTTTGTCTTTCTGAGTCAGTGTCGTGAGTGGTATGGCTATTTTTGAGAAGTTTTCAATGAATCGGCGATAATACCCCGCCAATCCCAAGAATTGGCGTACTTCGGTAGGAGTGGTTGGCGCCTGCCAGTTCTTGATGGCCTCGATTTTTGATGGGTCTACATGAATTCCCTGACTATCAATCACATGCCTAAGGAATTGAACGGTTTTTATCCAGAACTCACACTTAGAGAATTTGGCGTAAAGCTCCTCGTGTCTAAGTAGTTCTAGGATGGTTCTGAGTTGTTGTGCGTGTTCTTGTTCGTTTCGTGAGTATATGAGGATGTCATCGATGAACACAATGACAAACTTGTCGAGATAAGGTTTACACACCCGATTCATAAGGTCCATGAATACAGCCGGTGCGTTGGTTAGACCAAAGGGCATCACTTGGAACTCGTAGTGCCCGTAACGAGTTCTGAATGCGGTTTTTGGGATGTCGGCATCACGAACACGCAATTGGTGATAACCCGATCGAAGGTCCATCTTTGAATAACAGCTTGATCCTTGAAGTTGATCGAACAGATCGTCGATTCGAGGAAGTGGGTATCGGTTCTTGACGGTTAGTTTGTTCAACTCTCGGTAGTCAATACACATTCGAAATAAACCGTCTTTCCTTTTGACAAACAAGACCGGAGCTCCCCAAGGTGAAGAACTCGGTCTGATGAATCCTCTATCCAGAAGTTCCTGTAACTGAGTGGACAGCTCCTGAAGTTCGGATGGGGCTAGGCGGTACGGTGCTCGGGCCACCGGTGCGGCACCCGGCACGAGATCAATCGAGAACTCGACCTGTCTAGGTGGAGGTAAACCAGGTAGTTCTTCTGGAAAGACTCCGGGAAAGTCTCTAGCGATTGGCACATCTTCAAGTCGCTTCTCCTCCGACTTTTTCTCAGTGATGTGCGCGAGAATTGCTGGGTAACCCTTTCTCAGAAATTTTCGGGTTTTTAAACAGGTGATTAAGTTTAGTCTCGACCCACCGGTCTCCCCCTGTATGATCAAGGTACTACCGGCGGCGAGAGGAATTCGGACGATCTTATCATGGCAAACAATTTCGGCCCGATGCTTGGACAACCAGTCCTTACCCACGATGACATCGAAACTTCCTAGTTCAACAGGCATTAGATCGATTGAGAATGTTTTGTTTGCGAGGTTTAAAGTGCAATTAGGTATCACACTATTGGTTTCTATGAGTTTACCATTTGCGAGTTCTACGGTGTACTTAACATCTAAGGCCGAAGGGGTGATATTAAGTAGTGGGCAAAACTCATCAGATATGAAACTTTTATCAGCACCGGTATCAAATAATACTGAAGCAGTAAGATCGTTGAGAAGAAACGTACCCGTTACAACATTCGGGTCTTCTCTAGCTTCCCCAGCTTTGATGACAAATGCTCTGCTACGAGCAGGGTTGTTGTTCCGTTTGTTGTGGTTGTTGTTGTTGTTGTTTCTCTGCTTAGGGCAATTATTCTGAAAGTGCCCAGGACTTCCGCACCCATAACAAGTCTTTGGGGCACTGGTGTTTCGACAATCTTTGGCCAGATGCCCAAAACGTTTGCAGTTTGTGCAAGGGCAGGAACCGTCATGGTGACGATTGCATTTGGGGCAGTAGGGCTTGCTTCCAAGGTACCCTTTCTTTTCTGAAGAGCCGGATGAATAAGCCCTAAGGGGCTCAGGCTTTCGGTTGGTGATTTGGTTGGATGAGTTGGGGTTTCCTTCCCACTTTCGTTTGTTGTTTGTAGGTGGGGCTGAAGTTGTGTTACGGCGGACAGCGTTTGCCGTAAGTTCATGGGTCATACGGATGGCGTTCTGGATAGTACCTGGTTTGGATGAAGTCACCAGGTCCTGGAGTTTCTCGGGCAGTCCATCAACATATTTCTCGATCCTCTTGTATTCAGGATCGACCATGGATGGGCACAGAAGTGCCAGCTGGTGGAAACGGTTGGTGTACCCGGTGATATCATCACCTTGCATCTTGTGGTTCCAAAATTCCAGCTCCAGTTGTTTCAGTTCATCCCTGGGGCAATACTCACCCCTTAACATCTCCTTCAACTCCTCCCACGGGAGTTTATAAGCATTGGCAACGCCCACAGTTTGGGCATAGGTGTTCCACCACGTGAGTGCGGTGTCAGTAAAAGTACTAACAGAGAACTTAACCTTGTCCCCCTCCGCACAGTTGCAGATAAGGAATACCGATTCAACTTTCTCAATCCAACGTATTAGACCGATTGCTCCCTCAGTACCTGCAAAGTTCAGAGGTTTGCAGTTTTGGAAGTCCTTATATGAGCAGGGCTTGGGTTGTGGTCCATTGTTAGCGGTATCTTCGCTACCAGGAGCTGAAGTCCGGGTAGCTAGGGCTTGGGCCACGCTACGGGCAATCAGACCCGCAACTTCGGCTTCAGTGAGGGTGATTTGTCGACGAGGAGGCATGCTGCTGATCAAGGAAAGAACAAGGAAAGTGGAATAAGTTATTTGCATGAAACTATGATATATCACAAGTGTATATAATGAGATACACGATAACAGTACTAGGTGATAATCATATTCCATTTAGGTAAACAAGTTGGATACAAAGTTCGGGTTTTCCAAAAGATTACAGAGTAGTAGTAGTAGTACAAAAGTACCGGGAATGGTTACATCCGGTTGAATTACATAGGTCCTAATTAAGTAGTTAACTGGTTACAAGTTACAGACTGTTCTAATCTTGATGCAGATTAATCTGCTCCATCAGCGCGACAAGGCGGTCCACGGTTTCTGCTAGTCTGTTGGCTTGTCTGGCGTTGTCTTCGACCAAGGCTAGTCGCTGTACTAGTGCTCGAGAGTGGTCCTCAGTCTCCTGTGAATGCTGTTCACACTCCTCTAGTCGGTTTCTTACGAGTTCACCCGCGCCTAATTCAGGGGTCATTGAATCCTGAATTATGCTTACAGAGAGGTTTGTGTCCTCTTGTTCTTGCTGGAGTTGGGATATGTGATCAAGAGCTTGGCGAAGCAGGTAGATCATTCGGTGTTGTTCCCGTTCGAGATTTTCAAGCCTTTGCTCCTGACGGCGGAGTTGGGTAGCCAACACTGGCACCGTGAGATGTGCCGAGTCCTGAGAGTTATGACCAGGATAGGGGTTGCTTCGAGGTGACCTAGTGATCCTCCTGGCTATTCGCGGGTTTCGAGATCCTTGCGGATGAGAGCGTGATGAATTGGGTGATGTGTTTGCCATTCCTGAGGCAGAGTGTAAGTAAGACGAGGCTAATATATATAAGTATATAATATCCAGCCTAGTGTCTAGCACGTATCAAGTAATGGTCTGGTTCTCTCGTGGTCAGAGTCAACTAACGCATTCCTGTTCAACATAACCATTTCAGACCTCACCTCATCTTTCCTTAATTGTACATAGTTGATCAGGCTATGTTAAATTAAAGTCGTATGATGAAATTCCTGAACCAATCATGCCTAGTAAGGAAATACTGCCTAATGGTCATAGTCTAGGCCCACTAAATGCAACCTAGTTCACTATAACCTTAGGCTCTGATACCAATCTGTAACACCCCCAAATTTAGTGAATTGCGGAAGCATACTTGGGTGTTACTAATCAATATACAAAGCACAAGATATACAGCAAACGACCTCTAAATGAGACGTTTTGTAAAATAGTTACATTCCATAAATTAATCGTTTGAAAACATATAGTTTTCTTTACAAAAATATGTAAGCCTAGAGTCCGCGTATGTGGCGGGAGATTCTATTACATAACCATAGCTACAAAAGATAATGCCAAAGAATCTCCGTTAAATACAGTTTGGAAATCATGCGACTCTAGCTAGTGATCCTGGAGTGATCCTACTCCGTAAGTGTACCTGAGAATACATGCTAAAAATGGTCAACCAAAATGTTGGTGAATCTCACAGGTTTATCAGTAAATAATCAGTTTGAACACAAGATTTCATCAGTAGTGCCCGCAGGCGTATATCAAGTATTTGCAAATCCAGCAAAAGTAAAGTAATTAAGTTATACCGTTGCCATGAGGCTCATAATCGAAGCTTAACCCGTAAATAATCAGTTGCTCCCGTGACATGCTCGTAATTGAGCAAGCATAAGTAACGAAATAATAGTCGCCCGTTTATACAGAACGGTTCGTGGTAGCGCTACTACCCCGGGCGGGGAGGGTCATTTCCCTAATGGATCCATTAACTAGTGTTCGCGCTTAAGTCCATAACTAACGATATATGATGGAGAGACTTCTGTAAGTAGTAAACAACTCATGCAATTCCGTTTGGTATAGTAAACAGTTTTAGTACTTGTGTTCAAGAAAAGCAAGCAATGTATCTCACCCCGTATATAAACAGTAAAAGTGGGACTGTAAGACTCACCTGAGCCTAGTAGTAAGCAGTTGAAAACTGTAAGTAGCGTGTAGGTTCTCCGAACCCGTAACCTTTAAATGCCTAAACATGTAAGGTTAAGTAAGTAGATGTCTCGCAAGACCATCTAGGCTAGTTGTCCATACAACCCGTTGTCCAAATGTTGGTTCGTTATCGTTTGTAATAAAGTGTTCGGCCCGTTGGTGATTCGTTATGATTAAAGTTTTATCACTTATAACGCGATTTAGAGTGATTGCACTTGAAAAGTATGTTCTATTATGTTCGATAATTCGTATTGTATAAGTATTTGAAATTGTACAAGTTTGACACTTGGTGAGAAATGTGCTTATGGAATCTAAGTACGGGGGTCCGGGGGCAGCGCCCCTGGTTAGCGGGGTCCAAGGGACGGCAGCCCCTGGCGGGGTCCAAGGGGCAGAGCCCCTGGCTGGGGTCGAGCTGCCAGGTCAGCTTGGAAAATTTTTATTTCTACTATATTGCTTTGGTGAAAAACGCATCTGGGATCTGAATTTGGGTAAAATCGAGTGATAAATTTCGAGTCTCGACACTTAGTAAAAATCTGTGTTTTTGAGGTTCTGGTTTGTGCGACGTTGGGTGCGACGTCGCAGATCCTGACTGCGACGTTGAGCATGACGTCGCTATGTGCGACTTTCGCAATTTAATGCGACGTTGTACGTGGCGTCGCTATATGCGACGCTGTTGATTTCTGCGACGTAAGGGTTTGCGTCGCTAAGTGCGACGTTCGCAAGTCAATGCGACGTTGGGGATGACGTCGCTATATGCGACGTTGTGAGGGTATTGCGACGTTTTTGACTACGTCGCAGAGAGCCCAGCGTCTCTGCGACGTTACGGTCTGATCGGAGGTTGGTGGCCGGAAAATCGGTCGGAAAGCTTCCGTTTGGTCCAAATCTTTTACCCAACCCATTTTTGGACATTTTAAGCATATATAAACTATAAAAACGTAAAAATGATTAAAAACGGAGAGATTCGGGTTTTGTTGGAAACTTACGAAATGGCGAAATGAAAATCCGGAAAGATGAAGTTGTAGATCGTAACGCGGTGGTTCTTTTATTCCAAAGGAGTGGTATGATTCGGCGTCGTTTCGTGATGTTATTTTGTGATTTTGTAAGGTGGTGGTGGTTTTGTTAATTGAGAGAAAAGAAAGAGAAGAAAGAGAAAGAGATGGAGAAAATGAGGAAAAAGAAAGGAGGTGGGAGGTTTAACCTCCCATTTTCAGCCTCCGTCTCCGTGCCCCGTGCGGCGTTCATTTTCTCCGTTGTTTAAGCGTTAAATATTTATTTTTCGCGTAATTATTCATTTAAAAATACTAATCTTTGTTAGATAATTTAATAACATCATTTTTTCAAATCTTTAACAGTTTGTTTATATTTGAATTTAAATTGTGCGTTTAATATTTTAATTGTGTTGACGTTTATTTGTACGATACATTACCTACTTGAAATGTATTCAAAACAATATTTGAAAAATGATCGCGTTATTAAACAAAATGTTTCACCAACGTCCGTAATGTTTGAATCGAATTACATTCGATTTAAATTGCGTACGATTTAATCAAATCGCATAATCGTATATATTCACCAATATATAATTTGTTACATTAATTAGCCTAACACAGAACTAATTACATGTATTTACAGAGGATTAGGCACTAATTACTAGTCCTAATTTGGCGGTTGTTACAGTACGCTCGATTTCTGACAGTGGCGCAGACCCTTGACTTGAGAGACGATTGGTGTATTTTGAATTCCTCGTACAGAAACAACTTCACACGGATGGATGCTAATTAAGAGGCGCTAGTTCTTTTGTTATGTGAAAGGGTAGTTTAGTAAAATCTAACACAATTATCATGCCTAATGACATCATTAATCTATCTAATGGTGGCTAATTAAGAGTTAGCTTTTAATCAAGGGGGGAAACTCTTCTAGGAGTTTTCTTATCTACCTATTTTATATAAGGATGCTCTTTTTTACTGTGGTCAATGTGAAAAAAGACACATCAGCAATGAAATAGTTTGAGACTGTTCATTGGTACTTTTCTTGAATTACATACACCATCTTTGGCATGGGTTCTCATTCTTAACTCCCCCTCTTTTCATCACTGCATCTCTCTTGCTTTCTCTTTAATTCTTTTACTCTCTTTCACGTATCAAAGTCACGATTGTAATATCTAGACACAAAAAATAAAAAAATAGGAAGAAAACACAGACCTTAATTGCTCTTCGAGACTTGATACTGCAGGTATGCCTTTTGATTATGAGTAATTGTATTCATCATTTTGGTTGTGAAATCACATTAAACTGTTATAGTAATGCCAATTATATTTATTTTGCTTATCTTGCTTAGATTCGTTTATAACTTGTTAGTAACTTTGATTTCGGCATCTTCTTTCTTGTTTTTTCCTTCTATTTTCTTATACGCAGAACCTACATTTTGGAGCTTCAGGTAAATATTTTCTTCTCTCAAGGTTAAATCTACAGAAACTTAGTGAAAATGGTTTGGAATATTGATGATTAGAAATTTTATTGTTTTTATTTTTACTAATCTTTGTTTGGTTTCGGTTTAGATGAGTGCGAACTGAGTTGGGAGACTTTCTACCTTTTTATTTAAGAAATCGTTGGAAGTTAAGCTTTTAAGGTTTCGTTTTTCCAATGCTAATAGTATATAGTATATATTTAATTATTGAAGAATCAGTACAAAGAGAGCAGATGAAAAGCTCCAACAAATTCGTGAAGAACATTTTTTTTTTTTTTGGTTCAGTTACTAATTAGTTTGAATTTTATAGATTGTGGTTAGTGTTGCTGAACTGCTGATCTTGAATAAAGATGATAATTCTAATTCAAGTTGTATATTTGGTAACACGAATATCTCATTTAAACAAACAAGTCTGTATTTTTGTAACTTTTAATACTGTGTATTATATCTCATTTAAACAAATATTTGCTTTAAGTTATGTTTTCTCTTCTGTATAATAACTCAATATTATAGTTAATGCGCTTTTACAGTTTTAGCAAAAAAAGAAAAAGGGAAAAAAAAAGTGTTTAGACCTTAGAATATAAAAACAGTGACAGAGGAAATCGAAAAGAAGCGTCAATATTACTTTTGATTATATGGTTATTTAGTTATTATTATTAATCAATTTTGAAATGTATTTGTAAATTGTATGAGATCAAATAGTTTATTTGAGTAATACACGTATATTATTATTATTATTATTATTATAAAAACAATACGGAGTATAATAGGGAAATGGTTGGGTAAGTTTGTGTAGACAAGTATCCATATAGATTTTGAAAGATAAAAAAAGAATTAAATTATTATTAAAGTACAAGTATGACTAAAAGGCATGGAGGCATGGCCGGTTTGTGTGCAGTACAATGGAAGTGCACAGTTTAGGACACTTTAGGTAGCCATCAAACTATTCCACAATAAACTACTCCGTATAAGACCACTCACAACGGTACACATATTGAATGCTTCAGTTTGTGCCACATCAGCGGCACGTTAACAGTTCACAAAACTGACATAAACTGAATATTTCACTGCCAACAGTAACATTACTTCAGTTAATCGGTTTTTTATGGACCTCACATTTACCAATATACATTTATTTCTATACACTAAACAAATAAACAAAACAAAAAAAAATAAAATTAATCATGTGGCCCCACACCTAAACAACCAATGCCCGTCGAAAAACCGATGCCATTTGAACCGACACAAACACTAAACACTTGGTGCCAATGGCAGCAAAAAACTGACGGACCGTTGGGACTATCCTAATTATAGTTATAAACGTTGGCAAAAAAAAAAAAATTCACATTTGCTTTGAAACAACTAAACATCATCTATGTACCCAAAAAAACAGACTATATACATTATTACATTATGTGTTTATCATCTCTAAAACTGACTTTCAAATATTGATTGCGATCAAATAAAAAAAATGTACAGAATAATCTGAATAGGGTGTGTTTGGTTGATGGGTGTGATGATAGGAGTATGGATTTGATTACCAATAAAAGAGTTTGGTTCATGGGTTTGTTTTTGAAGTATGGGTATCAAACTCACAAAATAGGAATACATCAATCGAGAATGTGTGGGTCAAAATACATTAAAACTCACTTGAACTCGTAGTAAACCTGACTAGAAAGGCAAATCAAATTCTTCAATCTGCTAATGATCGGTGCTAATAACATTTTTGAAACAATACAGATCTAAGTCACTAAACAATTTTCTTACTTTTTAATCCAACCGTCGGTTATGGCGAGTTCCAAAAGTTAGTTACATGTGCGCATATATGCCCTCTTGACGTGCCTAAGGAGTTGTGAAAGCACCATATAATCTATCAAAGTATTAGATTAGAAGTTCGTGTTTTACACAAACAATGTGAGTAATTCATTAACAAATGCTTGTCGCCCGTTTAATTCAAACGCTTACAAAAATAAATGGAATATAAGTGTTTTGTAATTCTAAAAGCTAAAACTTTATAGGTTCTAATTATATGTTTGAAATCAAGGTTAAAATCGTGGGTGTTTTGTGATTCTAAAAGTTAAAACTTTATAGGTTCTAATTATGTTTCAAATCAAGGTTAACCATCGTGGGGTGTTACCTATATGTCTATATAAAATGGTGATAATAAAGATATCTTGTGTTACTATAGAGATTATTCAGTTACGTGCATTTATTCTTAGGAGTTGGTTTACATGAAGTTCAACTAGACAATGCGGTACTATATTGTTATTTATGTTTAAGCTTAATGTATTGAATAAGCAATTACTTAACCCCAATTAAACTCATATTTCCAACGTTTCAAACAATAGATCTTAAGTTTTAGCCATGTAAAAGTGGTCGCTATATTGTTTGACAAGTAGTGTGTTAATTTACAATGATGCAAATCATTCTTTATTATAGAAACAACATACGTCTATCTTATAAATAAACGTGATCGTTCATGGGATCGTTCATGGGCCGTGCTATGCACGGCCAAGAATACCACCTAGTATATATATATAGAGATTCCTCGTACAGAAAGAACTTCACACGGATGGATGCTAATTAAGAGGCGCTAGTTCTTTTGTTATGTGAAAGGGTAGTTTAGTAAAATCTAACACAATTATCATGCCTAATGACATCATTAATCTATCTAATGGTGGCTAATTAAGAGTTAGCTTTTAATCAAGGGGGAAACTCTTCTAGGAGTTTTCTTATATATATATATAGAGAATAGAGATTATTTATATGTTATATCATGTAACTAATTACGTGTTCAATTGTAAATACATATGCAAGATAATGTAATAAAATTATTTATTTACATACTATAAAATTGTGTATATTTTGTTGTAGCCCGCGAATTTCGCGGGTTATGATATAGTTCACTAATATAGTAGAGATGCTATTTCATATGTTTTAAGGTTTTAATGATAACCCTGTATCTGCCATTTAAAAATTCCAACTCTGGCAATTGGGTCGGGTTGGGTTAGGTTTCCGTCGGGTCAAAATGAGTTTGGGTCAAAACAGGTTCAGGTTGAAATGGGTTAGGTTTTAAAATGGGTCGAACAGGTCGGGTCAAATTTGGATTGAGTCGGGTCAGGTCAAATCGAGACCCTTTTCCCCTGAAAATATTTAGGGTGCGTTTAGTTACGAATTTTTTTTTTCCATTTTTCATGTTTCATTTTTCTAGGGAGTGGGGAGTGTTAAACTTCTCTGAAAAAACAATGAAAATTTGGAAAATGCGTTCAAATGTGAGAGATTGAGTTTTCCTTTTCCAAGAAAAAATAGATATGGAAATTTTAAAAATCATGAAAAGTAGTTTTCAACTTTGTAGTTATAATATGGACTTAGAAAAGTTTTTTTTTTTTTTTGAACACGTTTTCTAATTTTCTAGTTTTCTTATATAAGTTTTATGAAAAGTGGAGAAGTTTTTTGTAACTAAACGCACCCTTACTCTTTTGTAAGTCTCTCCAATGAACACACATGTATCATGTACGGGACCAAAAAATCTATACTTTCCATGCCTTGATCATTTTATATCCGAAGTTATAAAATGACAACAGATGAAGAACAGGGCAAAACCCTCAAATCTATTCTCCACTAAACCCCTCTTAGATCTTAAACCGCCAATTATTATCCACCGGCAATTCCTCCATCGATAACGATGATTCCAGCAACGTATTCGTCGTCGGCGATATCGAAACTACCGGTGACATAACTCAATTTCACAAAACCCTCAAAAGAACCCTGATTCACTAAAATGTCTAAAATGGGTCGTCGAAATGAGTGTAATCGAACACAATAGCAGCTGAATTTTCGTTTGCGTAAATTTTTAATTAAAAAGCACATATTTATTTGTAAAGTGGAAACAAATAAGGGAATCGGTGAATCTATACGTATATAAAGAAATCGATATAAAGTATGTATATAATTGAGATGTGGAAGAAAGTGTGAGTTGAATGGAAGTTGAAGAAGAAAGAAAGTTGATTTGCATATTATGTAGATTTTCGTTTGACCCGCTCGACCTGTTAGTTCGACCTAATGGACATGTAGTATATGCTAATGGACTTCAACATGTCTGGATGGACCCAATTTTGGATCTCCTTGATAATTTCAATGGACCAAATAGGTTTGAAAAATTTACCTACTAGACCCATTAAAAATGAAGTAGGTCGGTATTGCCAGGCCTAAAACTAGGGCTCCGCCACTCGATGTTGTAATGGTAGTTTGCCATGCACATTGACAAACCCACGATAATTGCCTAAAAAATTAGGGTGTTTTATTATCCACTATCGTCGTATATGTTACTACTGTTATAGGCATGTTACTAAGTAATTTGGTCATTCCATTTACAAGAAATTCGGTTAGTACATGTGGACGCTCCGACCCATAACCAATAAGTCAGTTCCATCTTTAGACCCTTATGTACTAACCATATAAATACAAGTGCTTTTATACAATTCATTCACCTCATAACACTATAAGTATCAACATAGTTCTAAATTGACTCTTATCACTATCAATTGAGTTTTACTCTTGATAACGGGTTTACACCTTTATTATAGTGCAACAACTTGATCGCTAACATAATTTGTACTTAAAATTGGATACACTTGATCATTATCGGTCAATGATAGATATAAAAATCGTGTCTACAAATAATGGCAAAATTGTTAGATGCAATGTCATGCTCAGTTCTACTTCATACCAACATCTTGTATTGTTAGGGATGTTAACGCTACTTCTCCAACTACTTAACAACCAACTAAATTTACCGTTCAATTATTCACTGCTACACATGTTTTGACCAAAAATTAATCAACTTAATTAAGTGATCAAATCCGTTAAGTAAAGTAGTGTGCTTTTAATGATTTTTAAGATAATTAATTTAGAATGCAAGTTGATACTGATTTAAAGCTAGTTTTGTATGAAACAAATATTTGCAAGTGAAATATATGCAAAAACTTATGTAAAAATGAAGATAATGTCAAGATAATGCGCTAGTAATCAAGATAATGAAGCTTTTATGATGAAAACAGTTTGAGCGATGTTATTTAATGAAGAACAATGCAATTAAAATAAAGTCGACACGACCATGTACGAGGAAAACCCTTGATCAATGATAGATCACCGGCACAAAACCTCAGGAAGGATCAAACGATCCTTGTCTTATGTTTATATTATTGAATAAAAAAGAATTACAAACTAAGAGCACAAGTATGATCGAACTAAGTGAAAGTGTGTGATGAATCGGTGAAGAAGATGTGTAAAAAGAGTGCTTTGATTGTAAAGAGTAGTGTAGCAGTGTGTTAGAGTGTGTATGTGTGAGCCAGAAGTGTCCTACTCGATCATATTGCCTCGTATTTATACTAATGCAACATAACAACAATTCCGAAATATCCGGGATCTCCCCGATACATGCTGGACTCCCTCAACGTTCCTTTTGACCAAGAATTCCACACGTGCTCAGTCTTCTCCCGTTTGAATTTGAATAAGTCTCGATCCACATTAATCGGAGTCAATCAGTCACGCTCAACTCTGAATAAAACCTAGTCAAGATAAGCAGAAAAATACGGGTTAGTAGTATATGATCCCGGGGTATTGAATATCCAGGATCCTGAGCTATATTGAATCAGGAATTAATACGGAGTCCTCATCGGAAGATATCCTATGTCTTGAGTACCTGCATTACATAATTATATTCCATTCCAGGATCATGCGTAATAAACGTTAAGACTGATCCCCAAACAATTCAGGATCCTGACTTCAATATTGAACCTCAGGATCCTGCAAGGTAAGTCAAAATTCTACCCACAACAACACACATATGTCTATATATGTCTGGAGGGTAGAAAGAAAATGAAATCTTAACAATGATAATAGGTAGTCTGGATCTAGACTATTCTCTATCCGGATAAATATGACCCTATGAGTGACTACTTCAATCTTTATATGTTTTAGTTATGCGTGTTTCCACTTAAAAAAATTGTGATCTTTAAACCTTGATTAGACGCTATTGAATGTGCTCTCAGCCTACGTGAGGGATGTGACATGTGTTAATTAGGTTCATAAGATGACACAAAACTTCCATTGAATATGGATATTAAATTGGGTTTGGTACAACACAAACAATCATTCAAGTTTATACTAGGCTTTCAACGATCAAGTCTAACATACACACTATAAAAGAGTAAGATATAACTATTTATGCACTAATTCTTTTATCATATTTTACTTTTGATCGCATTGTCATAAAACATTTTTCACCATATTAGAAATATAATCTGAATCTTCTATAGATTAAAACATCTTTGACAATTATATGCGCTAAGCAAACTCTTAGTAGCTTTACCGTTGAGTCACCTATAAGTTGACCACGGAAAGAAAATCATTTTTGAAGATAAACAAAATGAAAATCAATTAAATTAACTGTAAATATTAAATTGAAAAAAAGAAAATTTATGATAAAATACTTTAGAATACCAACCTAAGGTACTCGATGGAAATTTCGATATTTTCGCGTTATTTTGGATATTTAAGTAGAGTGTTTTAGTAGATGGGCTCAGAAAGTCAGAATACAAATTGGTTATCTTAATGTAGCCCAAAAAGACTATAAGAGCCCGATTCATTAATCTCTACCCACACAAAATATTATAAAACGTTGATTCTTGTAAACCTGGACAGAAGATACCAGAGAAAACAAGCATCAATCAATTCAAATCTCAAGATAGAAATTCACGAGATTTAGGTACGTGTCAATTATTCCAAGCAATACATGTGTATTTTCATTCATCCTAAGTTTGATAGAATATCAAATATGAGTAATTTGGGAATATTAGAGTTAGGGTTTTAAATATTATAAGTGGATTTAGGGGAAAATTGAGATTTAAACTAATTACAATGGGGATATATACAAGCTTACGGAATTAAGCTTTGCAAATTTCATATCTAGATTTGTTGATTATTTGTCTGACTTATTTATTTAATGTTTTCATACTTGCTGGATTTAATGTAATATTATTTGATTTTGGGGTAATATAAGTATGTGCACTTGATCAACTTGGCTAATATGTGGCTGGAATTATATGCAATAAACGTAGCTGCTGAAATTTTAGAATTTGTAGTGCTTGATCTCAGAATCATAAGAGTAATTTGATAGGATGGATAAGGAGTTTGGCACCTTTACCCTTAATTCTATACTAAACATGATATTGCAATCGGTTTGCTAAAAGTTAATGTTGTAATTTCCAGTTTTGATCTTAATTTTTGAGCCGAGAGAATATGTGGTTGTTTTTTAAGTTATAGCTGCCGAAAGTTAATACGTATATTATCATCGATGATTTAAGTTCAGTGAGTTGACAATTGTTTGCAGATGTAATGTTTGGTTAGAAGCTGTAAGAAAATATAAAGTACGGATATTTGCCGGGGTATATGAGTATATCCCCTTTACCCAAAAAAATAAAAATTAAGTAATGGAGTGTTTTCTCTATGCAGTTAAGTTTCTTTAGATGTCACTTATATGATGTTGAAATGCATGTACATTAGAAGATGAATTACGAGGGACACAATGTAGGACTTTAGTTGAGTATGTATTAAGAGCATAAGAAGTGGACAAGGATTCAGGCAGATGATAAATGTTGCTTATATAGTTAAAATATGTCAAACTGTTAATTTATGAGAGTACACGATGCAAGTTAATGTGATTGGATATGGGGATGCTTAAAAGTTAGAAGTGCCTATATACATGAAATATAACTAAGTTCAGAACTTTAATATGCCATAAATGCCATAAATTTATATTAAACTCAAGCTCGAAATCCTGAAACCACTTTATAGATATGCTTAGTACTTGTGCTGCAGTTCTATGCCTAGCTTCGTCATTGTAAAGCACGATAGTTTTCGACCCCATTTACATACAATTTAGGATGGGTGTAAAGGTCAAGAACGTGAGTCGTGAGTTCAATAGTAGAATTGATTAGAAATGCTATTAGCTTATCATCCACAAACCAATCTCCTGTAACATTTCCGACACATGTTTTCTTTGGTTTAATAGAAATCCATGCTCATTACTTGAAACTTCAATAGTATTTATTTCTGCCAGTATCTCTTATGCTGAAAGATTGATCTAGAAATGCCTTTATCATGTTGAAATTAATAGGTAAATGGTCAAATGCCACGTATTGGCCTCAAGAGTACAGCTGATTATGTTTATGTTACCTCTATTAGAGCTATTAAATTTTATATATTTGATTTGACCTTTCTTATGTGCTAAGGGCTTAATTTCATCAGAGAGAAATATATCCTTTTTTTCTTTTTCTTTCTTTTTTTCAAATCCATAACCTATCTTCTTATCAACTAACAATCGTCGTATTGATTTCTCTAGATAATTGTAGACTTGATCTTCTCTAGATAATTAATGAATTCTACACACATCTGAAGTTCAAAATATATTTTTTATTGGTAGTATTTGCCAAAAATATTCAATATAATCAAGTATATAAATACACGACCCTTTGAAAGTTAGAAACTTGATTTAATTATTTTCTGGTATCAACCCCTTTATGACTTTAGCTTTTTATTTAGCTCAATAGGTTTCATATCACATCTGCAACATGCCAAAATCCTCAGCTGATGAGAAGATATTGAGTTATAATGATGTCGTGCTCAGACAATCAGATTTAGGCATCCTAAACAATCCATGTTTTCTAAATGATCGTATCATCGAGTTTTATTTTAGTTATCTTTCTACAACATATCCTTCAGAACACATCCTTTTTGTCCCACCTTCAATCGCTTTCTGGACAATGAACTGTCCAGACACCGATAGCCTGAAAGACTTCCTACAACCACTAAACCTACACTCAAAGAAACTTATCATCTTCCCTATCAACGACAACGATGACGTGGAATCCGCGGAAGGTGGCAGTCACTGGAGCTTACTCGCATTTGAGAAAACCAATAAGGTATTCGTGCACCATGACAGTTTTCATGGTGCTAATGAGAACCACGCAGAACATCTTTACAAAACACTTGTTTCATATTTGGGTGATTCTGAAGCAAGTTATATTGAATACGATTGTAGCCCACAACAAGTCAATGGTTATGATTGTGGTTTGTATGTTTTAGCCATTGCAAAGGAAATATGTTGTTGGTTTAACAGCAATGCACATGGGAACAAGGATTTATGGTTTTCTCTTGTTAAGGAGAATGTTACTCCCTCGACAGTTTCGGGTTTGCGTGTTGGGATTTTGGAATTGATAAAGAATTTAAGAGGAACAAAGTGATGTTGTATGTTTGTGAATTGTGATGGTAATTAGTTGTAATTTGCAGATTATGAGTATGTGATATCTACACCTGGCTCTATTTTGTAGCCAATTAGTCATATTGGTTATTCTGGTGTACCTTTTCAAAAGAGTTTATTTGCAATGATGGTTAGATGTAGGCATGAACAAAAAAACCGGGTTGAAACCCGAACCCGATTTTGAACCCGAATACCCGACCCGATCCTACCCGGTTTTACCCTACCCGGTTCGGGTTTTCTTAGTACCCGGCGGGTATGGAACCGGGTACGGTTTTTTGAAATCGAAATCGGGTTGAACCCGGGTTGAAATAGGGTCGGGTTGAAAACCCGGTCAAAAACCCGAAAAAAACCCGAAAACCAGGTCTTAACCCGGTCAAATACCCGGTCAAAAACCCGGTTCCAACCCGGTCAAAACCCGGTTCGGGTTGGTCAAATACCCTGTTTGACCGGGTTTGACCAAAACCCGGTTCGGTTTTAGGGTCGGGTCGGGTTGGGCCAAAACCCGGTTTTGTTCATGCCTAGTTAGATGGTACATGTTGATAAAAGTATTTGATCCATGTAATATTCTCACATTATTACAAATTATCTTATTTTGGTCTGGTTTATTTGTGTTTGCTTATTGTTGGGCCCCTTTCTGCTGCCTTACTATTGGGCCTAAGTCTGTGTCTCATTTTTTTCTACAATTATATTTCATCATTCGCCAGAAAAAGTTGGACCGGTTCACTGAAGGACCAGATCCTTAGAGCACACGGAGTGCTCTTAGTTTTCGCACCGTTTTCACAACGAAAACGCCGGACTCCGGCGTTCGGCGCTCCGGGCCGACGTTCCGAGTCGGCGTTTTCGTCCACCGTCCATTCTAAAACGCTGGTTCCGGCGGCATTTTTTTTTTTTTTTTTTTTTTTTTTTGTTTTCTTTTCTTTTCGTTTGGATATAAGGGATTAAAAAAAAAAGTTTGAAAAAAAAATCTGAAAACTGAAGCTGCAGATTCAACGAAGAAGATGAAGTCTAAATTTGTAATTTTTTATAATTTACATTTTGGTCCCCTGATCTATGTGTAATGTTACAAAATAAATAAATATTAAATAGAAATAAATATAATTTACATTATGTATAATTTACATTTCATAATTAATTTTTTTTTTGTTTTTTTCGAATGGTCCGAAGTTACAAAGGAAACAAAAAATAATAATTAAATAATTACGAGAATACTGACAATAACACTGAAACTCAATGTTAACCAATACCCCACTTTTCTGCTTCAGTGTTTTCGTTCAGTGTTTTCGAGAACACTGAACTAAACATTGAAACAGCATCGAGCGCTCCTTGTGCTCTTATTGGTCACAACTCACAAACACAGGGTCTAAAGTTTGACTGGCTGTTAAAGAATCAGGCCCATTAAGAGTCCAGATTGGCCCTTGTGCAGTTGTGCATCTCTAGGTTAAGCGGGTAATGGTATAACTATTTGTTAGTTTCATAAAATATGTGTGGTCAAAATATTAATCAAAAGTTATAAAGTATAAACAGAAATTAATTGATTAGTAACTTACCATACTATAAGGTATTAGGAAACATTTTGATTATAGGTACTTTATTACCTTTAACCTGTATCTCTAAGTAATTTAATACCGTTACAACATTTTAACATGGGTTAATGAACGCACATCTTATTCCGGTTTGATTCGTTCGAGTTAGCCTATATAACCAAATATTACTTTTGTTTATATACATACAGCCTGAAATATATATTTTTTAGTTTACTATTTAACAATGATAGAATGCATATCATATCATATAACATAATCTATGAATCTATGATATGATTACCTTATCTAATGCCTAATGGTATTAAACAATTTGATATTAGTTACTATGTGTTGAAATAAGATATCTATCCAATTCTTTTGGTGTCTCATTTATAACAATTTTATATTATAATAGCCATATAAAACCTTAAATAAAGTCATTCTAAACATGTATACTTCCAAGAAATCAAGATCATCTCTTAAGATCTGAACCATGTCAGAGATTTCTCAATCTAATTTGGCTTCTTTTTTACATTAATATAAAAATATATAGTAGGTTTGGTGTTTAAAATTATTAAAAAACCAGGAAAATGGGGAGAGAGTGGCTTAGTGGTGATCTAAGAAATAGGGTTACAAACTTTTACATTTCTGATTTTGATGATGATATATCGGAAATTGACATTTGGAAGACAATGCTATCCAAGGGCAAGGTTATTGACGTCTACATAGCAAAGAAGAAAAACAAGTTGGGAAAAAGGTTTGGATTCGTCCGATATTTGGATGTCAAGAACATCGGGAGGTTAAGCAAAGAAATAGGAGAAACTGTAATAAAAGGCTGCAGAGTTCATGTAAAGACTGCAAGATTTGAAAGGGAGGATCATAAGGTTGGGGGGGGTAAAACAAAATCTAAAACCTCGTAGTAGAAACAACATATTCAATCAAGTCAACTATACCAGACCTGATAAAGCTTCGTTTGCTGAGGTTGTGCGTGGGGGTAAGACACCTGAAATCCTGAGAATAGAATCATCGGCAGTGGTTAGGGACTGGTCTCGTAGTTGTTTAATCGGAAAAGCCGCTTCATTCGAAAAACTATGGAACCTGGATGAAATCAAGGAAGCTGATGGTGGGGAAGACATCATCTTCAGATATATTGGAGGGCTATATGTCTTGATGGAAATGGAGAATGAAAATGTAGTGATTGACTTTCTAAACAATTCTAAAGATATCTGGATGAATTGGTTCATCGAGCTAAAACCATGGGTGAAAGATTTTAAAATTGAAAAAAGATTAGTGGCTCTTAATATATCTGGAGTTCCATCTCATGCATGGTGTAAAGAAACATTTGATGCAATTGCAAAACTCTTTGGAGAAATTGTTGTTTCGGATGAATGCTTGCCCGAAGAAAGGAACTGGTATTATGGGAAGGTAGTAATTTTAGCTGAGTCAATGGATAAAATTGACCAATCTATTAAGATTATCGTCGACGATTGTGAATGCCATATTAATATTTTCGAAGATATGATGGAATCGGCTAGATTAATCCCTGGTGATCACAACAATAATCATTCTACTTCTGAATCGGAAAGATATTCGGACTCTGAAATTCCAAGTGATGATATGTCGGAGAATGAGTCTTTCCGGGATGAAGAACTCGGAAACTTCTCGCCGGAATTTGCAAACGGAGGAGTGGTAGGTGAAGAGTCGAATGACATTCACGCTGAAGAAACTGAAGAGTCGGACATGGCATCGAAAACTGGAGGCGAATTAAATGGTCTAGGGAACAAGAACGATACGATGGCAGGATCAGGCTTGTGGGCTAATAAAATATCGGGCAATGGGCCAGAGTCTCCAACCAGGCCAGTTCCCGACGGGCCAACACCAAATGGGCCTGACGAGGTGGATAATCCAGACAATGGATATAACATCAATTTGGAAGCCCAATTGAGGAATGATGAGAACAATAACACGAATGGGTCGGACTCAACGGATTCTGGGATAAGTGATAGCATTGAGGTGGACAAATCAAATCGGACAAAAAGGAAAAAAAAAAAAAAGAAGAGGTTATACTTTTGACCTAAATAAAGTTGCAGGGTCACACTTTTCTCATATGGTGTCTTCTTCCATGTCCCAATCTATATCAATGAAATCAACTTCACAACCTAAAAGAAGGACGTGTGCATCTGAAGTATCTTTGGAAGTGCAGGAAACGATGGAAGTGGGGAATTTGATGGGATTCGAGATGAATGGCAAAGAGGAGGAAGTGAGAAAATTAATCGAATCTGGCGCAGCTGGTAATAATCAATGAAGATTATGTCGATTAACATCAATGGGGTGGGAACAATTGAGAAACAAGAATGGGTGAGGGATCTAAGGAGGAATAACTGTGTAGATGTCCTAGGAATTCAAGAATCGAAATGCAATAATATTGAGGTAAGTATGAGTCGATCTCTGTGGGGGGGGGAATCAATGTGGATTATGATTTCTTAGAGGCTGTAGGATCTTCTGGGGGTATAATCACGTTATGGGATTAATCTATGTTTGAAAAAAAAGAAAGTATTTTGAAGCCAGGGATATTAGTGGTTAGGGGGAAATGGATTAGCAATGGTATTGAATGTGGATTTATAAATACTTATGCGCCTCAGGAGTTGTCAAATAAAAGAGTATTGTGGGAGGAAATATTGTCGATTATTCACCGATTTCAGAATATCAACTGGGTGGTTTTTGGGGACTTCAATGAAGTGAGGAAGCCGGAAGAAAGGAAAGGAACAAAGTTCAGTATATATGGAGCAAGATATTTCAATGATTTTATTTACAGAGGGGGACTAATAGAGATCAAGAATGGAGGCAGAAAGTTTTCCAGGATTAACACCAATGGAGATAAGCTGAGTTTAATCGATAGATTCTTTGTGAACATTGATGCATCTAATACTTGGCCCAATTCCAATGTCACTATTCTTCCAAGGGGTAGATCCGATCACTGCCCATTGCTCTTCAACACTGATGTAAGGAACTTTGGGCCAACGTATTTCAAACTGTACAATGTTTGGTTAGAAAATTACTCTTTCCAGAAATCGGTCAGGCAAGTTTGGAAAAATCATTGTTTTAATCATAATTCTTCTCACATCCGTAAGTTTATGTCCAAACTCAAAGCGGTTAAAGATATGGCTAAAGAATGGAATAAAAAGCAGAAAGAAGAAAACAGCAGCGAAAAATTGAAGTTAAATAAAATGGCCTTTGAACTAGATCATCTGGCCGAAACAGGTACGCTAAGTGATGTGGATAGGAGGTTAAGAGTGGAAGTTGATTTGAAAAGATGGGATATTGATAGAAAAGAAGCTATGATGATGAGGCAAAAGGCGAAGCTAAAGTGGGCAATTCATGGTGACGAAAATACCAAGTATTTCCATAGCTTAATTAACAGCAAGAACAAAAAGAATTGGCTGAATGGTATAACTCGTAATGGTGTTTGGGTATCTGATCCGGGAATTATAAAAGAAGCAGCGCGAGAATTTTTCTCTAAGAAATTTGAGAAACCAACCGGGTCAAGACCAAAGTTTGTTTGTAATAAATTCAACAAATTATCGGCAGAACAAAGGAGTGGTTTGGAAGGTGCAATTATGGAGGATGAAGTCAAAAGAGCAATATGGGAATGTGGTGAGGACAAATCACCGGGTCCAGATGGGTTCACTACTCGTTTTTACAAAATGTTTTGGAACGAAATCAAGGGTGATCTCATGTCGGCAATCAAACAATTTGAGGCATCAGGTACATTAGACTTGGGATGCAATGCATCATTTTTAACATTAATTCCTAAAGTTGGTTCTCCGTTAATATTCAGTGATTACAGGCCGATTAGTTTAATTAATTCCTTTTATAAAATCATCTCGAAAGTGCTGGCAGCTAGATTAAAGAAGGTGATCAATTGCTTGATTGGTAAGGAACAGACATGCTTCTTATCCGATCGAAGTATCCTTGAGGGCCCTCTAATCATTAGTGAACTAATCTCATGGGTCAAGAAGAAAAACAGAAAAACCTTTTTGTTGAAAATAGATTTTGATAAAGCGTTTGATTCGATTTCATGGGAATTTTTAGATGAAGTTATGGAACAGATGCTATTTGGAAATAAATGGAGAAAATGGATTAGGGAGTGTTTGAAATCTGCATCTATTTCGGTGCTTGTTAATGGATCTCCAAGTAACGAATTTTATCTCGAAAGGGGGGTTAGGCAAGGTGATCCTCTTGCCCCGTTTTTGTTTTTGATTGTTGCTGAAGGGTTGAATCAAGTTATGCATAGAGCAAAGGAAGTGGGTGTTTTTCATGGAATAAAACTGTCCGAGAATGGGCCTGTAATATCACATCTTCAGTATGCTGATGATACAGTCTTTATGGGTGAATGGTCTTCTCGAAACATCAATAATCTTGCAAGAATTCTTAGATGCTTACAATTGTCTTCCGGATTAAAGATTAATTTAGCTAAGACTAATCTTTTTGGTTTCGGGGTGGATGAAGATGTGGTGAATAGAATGGCTGACTCACTTCATTGTAATTCGGGGAAAATGCCACTTAAATATCTCGGTTTTCCTATTGGTACATCAATGAATAAAGTTGAATCATGGGATTACTTGATTCAAAGATTTCAACGCAAGCTTTCATCTTGGAAAGCCGACATGATCTCGATTGGAGGAAGATTACAGTTATGTAAATCTGTGCTTGGAAGCCTTGGAACGTATTATCTTTCACTCTTTAAAGCTCCTTCTAAAATCTTGAAAGAATTGGAAAGTATGCGTGCATCTTTCTTTTGGGGGGGGAGGCAAGGATAAAAGAAAAATATCATGGATAGCATGGAATCAAATTGTGGCTGACAAAGATCAAGGGGGTCTGGGCATAGGCAGTTTATGGGCCCAGAATAGATCGCTACTTTGTAAATGGTGGTGGAGAATGTTACATGACAAAGAATCCATATGGAAAGAGGTAATTGTGGGTATTCACGGTATCAACGGTGGCATAAGTGATAGAGGGGTAAAATGGAAATGCTCAGGTCTATGGAGTAATATTTTAAAGATTGGAAAAGATATGGCAAAATATAACTTGGTATTCTCGACTTTGTTTCAATCAAGCAATGATGAATCAACTAACAATGTAGTGGAATGGAGGTGGAGACTTGAAAATTCTGGATCATTTTCAGTCTCTTCTTTAAGAAAAGCTTTAGATGATGTTATTCTTTTGTCAAGATATAGATTTTCAGTTAAATGGTTGTCTATCATCCCGAAGAAAGTTATAATCAATGCTTGGAGAATTGCGTGGAGAAGGCTGCCAACGAGATGTAATCTGATAAAAAGGGGTGTCCAAATAATCAATGATCTGTGTCCTCTATGCGGCTCTTGTCCAGATAATGAGGAACATGTTTTCTTTGGCTGCAAATTTGCCAAGGATCTGATTCTTTTTATAGGTGGTTGGTGGCAAGTAAATCCAAACTTCTTAAACAATCTGGACGATTTACTAAATTGGTCAGACATAATCGACTTCAAAGGAAGAAGAGCAAATCTGTTTACAGGGGTTATATACACATATTGCTGGTTAATTTGGAAGTTTCGGAATGAGGTTATATTTAGAGATAAACGCATCTCTGAATTTAATCATTTTCCAATGCAATTAATCGGGAAAACGTTTTTCTGGATGAAGAATAGAAGTGGTTTCAAAGGCTCGAACATGCAATGGTCGGAATGGTGTACTAAACCGTGGGAGATTTAAAGTTTCATAGAATTTTCTTTTATATGTTATTAGTTGTATTTCCTTTCAGTTTGTATCATTCTCTAGCTCCTTGCTAGTTATTAATAAAATTTTATGGGTTCGAGTTTAGGGGTGATGGCGGTGCCGAAGCTCCTTTCCCGTTTCCATTGTTTGGTTGTTCAAAAAAAATAAAAATATATAAATGTATGTCTGTTTTAAAAATCAGAGGGGGAATGAAGCATGAGAAGGTGTAGGGACAAAAATGTCAGAAAAATAAAGTATGAAGTCTATATTTGAAAATGAGACAAAGCTGAAGAAGTTTCCATGTGAAGATGTTCTGTTTACTTCTTCACAGAATTTCTTGGATTCATAGACTGAAATTTGACAGACCCTTTAATTCTACTTATCTTATATATTTACAGTTTCCACTTGTAAAAATTTACAATAAATAAATTAGTTATGTGTATCTTTTAAAACTAAACATGTACGGTACATACATATGTTACAACATTTCACTTGCTTTTCACTTTAGTGACATTTGGTTTCTCTGACTAATAATATGGGGTTTGACCAGTCAATAAACTTGACTGCTCATCCCAACACATTGCCGATTTGTATCATGGATCATGTCCCCACCTGACAACCCCACAACATCCTTCCAATCAAAAGTGTGGGTTTTGTGCCTTTCTTTTTCAGAAAATATGCAACCTTTGAAATTTGTTACTACTACTAGTACTACTCTTTAAATGAGTATAATCACCATTTTAAATAACTATAGTCCTTATAATAATAAAAAATATAATCCCTCTGTCCAAGTTAAAATGCTCACTTTGACTATGCACATAGTTTTATAATTCTCCACCAACTATACTTTTCACCAATTAAATAACATATCTGCTCGCTAAAGTCTCTTTCATTGGTTGAAACATGAGAGTGACCACTTAATATGAGACAATCCAAAATAATAATGTGGACACTTTGGTTGGGGATATATATATATATATATATATATATATATATATATATATATATATATATATATATATATATATATCTATGTATATTAAAATAAGTTAGTATCACTTATATAATTAATTAATGAAAGTATGAAGCACTTACCTTCTGTTTGTAGTTTGTTGATTTTATTGATAAGTTGTTGTAATTCTTCCATAATACGATCGAGTAGTCACTACAATAAAAATGTCCATTCTTCACACATTTGTCTTCACATTTTTTTTATTGTGTTCTTCACTCTTATATATGTGTAGAAAATATCTACATTATTAAGTGTGAAGAAATTGAATAAATTATAATATTGTTCACACTTATAATAGTGGAAAAAATATATTCACACTTATAAAGTTATAAGTGTGAACAAAGGTAAAAAAAATTCACACTTAAAATAGTAGAAATTATCTTGTGACACTTAATTTCTTTACGCTTCCTCTTGTGTGAAGAAAATTAGGTGTAACAAATGATTTTCACATTTATAAGTGTGAATAAGTTTGAATTTGCTCACACTTGTAAGTGTAAACATTTTTCCACACAATTATAAATGTCAACATTGTATATTTCTTCACGCTTATTATTGTGAATACTTTATACACATTAATAAGTGTGAAAAACTTGATTATATATTTCACATTTTTTAAAAGCATGAAGAAAATGATGTGAACAATCAACATATTTGTTGTAGTGAGTGCATGACGATAGCAAGTTAGCAATGTATAGTTATACGACTTCAAATAAAGAGTATAAATAAAGTTTTACATGAACATGTAGATGTTTGTCGATTAGGGTTTGTGTTTTTCGATTTTTGATGTTCGATAACGGTTAACTACATATAGTAATTTATACTTAACATTGATTGATATGATCAAATATTTTTTAAAATTGTATGACGATTTCATTTATTCGATAAACTTATGGTCCTAGCTAGTTTTGTTACAAGTCAAGCAAATTTGAAGCTATTAGCAACATATGATCAAGTTATTGCATAAAAATAAAGGATAAAACTGTACCGAGCACTAAAATATTTATAAATTTTGAAACTTATTTTGATGGGCTAAATTAAAATAGTTACGTGGACACGTGAAATCAGACAAATGAAGATATTATATGCCATATATTTTTGTTTTTACTTCTAATGGTATCATATGTTACTTGTGATCAATTGATAGTAGTCCATTATCAACTTTGTCATCTATAAAAAACAATAGTTTCACTGTCGCTAAACACCATATATATTCATTTTTTAACAAGGACAAATCAAAACATATTAATCATTAAGGAAAATCAATTAAACAAATGTTTAACCAGTATAATATGTACAGAAAAGAAAGAGCCAAAATTGATAGGATCCAAGGAAGATTTGAGTGGAATGAATGATTGTTTGTTTATTTGGGTCTGACAGATAATGACAAGTTAGAATATTTGTTGGCAAGATATTCCCACCACCACCACCCCACACCACTCCTAAATCCAAATCCTAATATATATATTTATTTATATTTGTACGAATCTATAATCTTAATTCATTCCCATTGTACAATCTTGATTTTGACACGCTTTTTTATATGAAATCTGGATTCAATCTTCCTTATGACATGTTCTTGTGAAAGAAACAAGTTTATTTTCCCAACAAAAAGCAAATATTGTTACATTCATATAAAAAAATATTTTGAATGATATATCTTAGTGGATTAGTAGAATATCTATTATTTATGGGGAATTTTTCGTACACGGTACACCATTCACAAAAAATTCGTATACCACTAGTTAGTAATTTATAATGTTGTACAGTACAATAATGTAAAACACAATTAGCTGACGTACGTTGAATTATTGATGATATTATTAGTATAAAATAGGGATTAGGGTCTGGAAATGTAACAAACTTTGACCAAATCTCTATTGTGTGTACCCAACTTACATTTGCTAATTTTAATGCAACCAACTTTCCAAAATGGTATTTTTGATGTAACTTGATGACGTGTCACTCATATAGCGTGCCACGTGGCGTATGGAGAGAGCGACACGTCATCAAGTTACATCAAAAACACCCTTTTCGAAAGTTGGTTGCATTAAAATTAGCAAATGTAAGTTGGGTACACACAATAGAGATTTGGTCAAAGTTTGTTACATTTCCAGATACTAATCCCTATAAAATACTAATATAACAAATTGAAAAATTAAAGATTAGAAGGTAATTAGATGATTTTCTTTCAGTTAATACTATGTCTTTTTAAACATATATATTGAAAATGAATGATGACATATTTGCTAAAACTAATAAAACATTAATTCAAAAGGATATACATGAGAATATTTTAATTTAAATATAGTTTATATTATACTCAGTAGTTTGTAATAAAATAAGTTTGGTGTGATTGCGGTTGATAATCTAGTGAGTGGAATGCATGTGTTTTTTTGCCTATTTTGGCATTATCTTAACTACTAAGCAACAAAGCAACTCAATCATCCATTTGATTAATTATGTTCAGTTGTTCACTACTACTTTTGATATGATGTTCATGTTTTTTTGTGTGTTTTGGGCTATAAAATATTACTCCACTATATATATTTGTGCCAGTGATCCTCTTATGATACTATTATTATTTATCTTGTAAAGTTAATATTAAATATTAAATACATCAAATTAAATTTGTGACATTGTCGTAATTTGTCCTTTCGTAGATATCATCATAAAAACATTGTGATCGACATCATGCATGTTCATATCAATGATGAACTACAAAAATTGTGAAATGAGACTTGCGTAGATATGAGTTTCTAATAATATTTAGCCATTACATGAAATATATGGATATATATGCTATGCGCTTTTCTTCTTCCATAATTCATGGAATCGTGTTGGAAAAAACATTTTTCACACTTACAAATGTGTAGAAACATGTGTACTTAATGTGTAAGAATAATAAAATTTTGTCACATTTATAGATGGATAAAAAAATGTTCATAAAATCATGATAGAAAGTCATAGAAAGTGTGTAATGTACAATCATACTAAGGTATACATAGAGTTAAAAAAATAAATCCTCGCGCGGTTATAAAATATATATATCTAGATAATTTATTTGCGTACAGAAGTGTACGTCAACATACAAAAGATATATATTGAAGTGTGTATCATGTAATTGTTGTTTGTAATGTATAATTTTTACTTACCTAATCACATATTATTGATTTGTATTTTAATTGTAAATTAATATACTAAAAATTGATGTATTACCCTATTGGAAGGTCGATGGATGAAACTAATAGGGTTTGGGAGGAGACACACTAAAAAGAACAATGAGACTTGTCTGGGTAGGTGTTGAAATCAAGTTAAAGGTGTCTCTATCAATGAGAATATTATTAGCTCATTAAAATATTACACTAGTTTTTCAAATTCTTATTTCATTCAACGTTACAGATTATTTTTCCTATACCTATTACTTTTATTTTGATTTTTAGCATGAGTTTTGATCAATTTGTTTAAGACTGTATAATCTTGTTTGGTGTTTATTAATTTTAAATAAATACTTATCGATTTTTTTTCTCTTTTAAGGTACACCTAATGAATACGTAATTTTCTTAAATAGTGTAATTAATATATGCATAAAAAAATATTTAGATTAAACTAATGAGTATTAAATGTAAATGTTAATATTTAAAAAAAAAATTGACTTTATTAAATATACTTTAACGTGTGTCACGGGCACACGTTAACAAAACCCTAATTAAAGACACAAATACTCACACACCCTCACAACGAATACACATATGCACATTAATCCACAAATATTTACATTTGTCACATCCTCGGACTAAATTCCTCAACCTCATATTGGAAGGTTATCTCGATAGTGTTAATATAAGGACTTTTTGGTTAGTAATATGTTTAATTTGTTAATTCCCCTAATTACAATAAATGCCATGTTCTTTTAATATGAATAAATGATAAATGATTAACGTATTTGCAATACATGTGTATAAAAAAGTTTAATAGGGCGTATGATACAAACAAGTTTTCAATTATACACGCTTCGTGCCGAGATGAATTCGAAATTTAGTAAGATATTTATTTATAGTACCTTCATTCCAAATTAATTGCTCACGTTTTCTCTTCGAGATGTCCCAACATAGTTGTTCACTTTCAGTTTAATCAATCAAAGAATTTTTAAGTGGAGAATAATGAAATCTTATTGATCAGCTGTAATTATTGTATTTTTTAAAAACTGTTTGCATATTTGTAGTGAACAATTAAGTTGAAAGACAAGAAGTTTGTTTACTGATGGTATGATTCTCAATTTATTCTATTTTTTCTGTTCATGATAAGGTTAATATATATGTTCTAGTTCATATTTGTGTACTTTTAGTTTTAAGGTTCAAAGAAAGGGTTTAATTTATTGTAAATGTTTGTATTTAGATTTTTCAGCTTCTTATCAAGAAAAAAAATTATTCAATCAATGAAAAATATGAGAGAATGTTAATTTGGTTGTAAATACATGTATTTGGGTTGTCTTACATTATTGCCATTACATCCTGAAATGGTAAAAAAGAGTTAAAATGATTACAAATCACCTGATCATGTTATTTACTCATAATCCAAACTAACCCGGTGTTTTATCAATAAATAAATCAAATAAACATCTCTAATCCATGATTTGCTTGAATCGTAAACCAAGTAATTATTAGAACTAATGATAGTTATGGAGTGGCAATGATCGAGTTCATGTATTAGGTGCATATTCTTTACTTGTTGTGCAAACATAACACCACCCAAATTTGGGGGCTCACGACAAGAAATAACGTGTCAATAAAATAGAGAAAGCTTACCATCGAAAACTTATTTGTGTCATCCAACACAATGATCATGACACATCACATCCAATATTGCCATTTCATGTGATTTTTACTTCCATTCAAATTTACCTACCTGCCTTCCAAAGGTGCCTAGAGGACGGATATGAGTTTTTTAACTGACTATAGTACTATCTAAAATTATTTAAAAGACCCCTGTGATTTAAAAAATATTTTCAAAAACATATTAATTTCCTTTTAATATAGTCCGATCCGTAGTACATAATTTATTCAATCGTCATGCCGACAACCCCGTCGATTGATCTCTCAACCTTCTTCCCTACCATCAACTTTTGCCCATTTAATTTCCCCTCAAAGCCACCATCATTAATCTTCCATTTGCAAAAAGGTGTAATTTGGCGGGAACAATCATTAATCTTCCATGTATCCACCATTTTTAAAAACCTCCTTTTTTTTCATTGTAGGTTTATTGAAACTTGAACTAGCAAGAATAGATACTCCGTATATAATTGCAGATTACTTTCATTAATCTTTGTATCATATGCAGTGGCGGTACCAGAAAAAAATTAACGAGGGGGCGAATTCAAAATAATAAAAATATCTTATAAAATTAACCTTAAATTTTAAAATTACGTGTGGGCATACATTTTTTTTTTACAAAATTAACCTATAAAATTTTAAAAAAATATTTTTTCCCGAAAATCGGGTGGGGGCGGCCGCCCCCACTGCCCCCACCCTAGTACCGCCCCTGATCATATGTATGTAAGTTATTAAGCTCCATATATGTAGAGATCCTTTTTCTGGTGCACGGGGTCCAAACGAGGAAAGGCGTTAGCAGCTTATTCTGAATACATTGATCATTATAATTAATGTTGCAATCATGTTTCAAAAATTATACTTATTAGGAGGTACCCAGATATAGATAAATGTGAACGAATGAGAACATCATCTCTATTTTGCAAGTTGGGGAAAACACACATACCAAAAGTCAAATTTTTTAGACATGACTGATGACTTCCTATATTATTGAACCTTTTTTTTTTTTAGAACGGTAAACCAACAATCTGACACACGATTATGTACAACCACCATGAATATTTATAACTCACCGCGTCAAGTGAAGCTTGAACCCCAACCTTTAGGTTGAAGGGTTTCTCTCATACCGCTAAATTAAGAGCCCTTTGGTTCCTATATTATTGAACCTTAGATCTGCACGTACTGGCCACTTCCGATTATGAGATTTACAGAGTGATTTTCAATAAAAAATGGAAATGTGTCGAAGATGACGGGTGTATTGGTTGATAGAGGTGCAGACAGATCGATAATCGGAAGTAGGGGTGTCAAAAAAACCCGAACCCGAATAGATAACCCGAACCCGACCCGACCCAACCCGAATTCGAAGCTTATTTGGTCACCCGAACCCGAATAACCCGCTTCTTATTTGAGTCGGGTTTCGGATAATTTTTTTTCAATTCGGATAACCCGAATAACCCGAATAAGCTAATAAATTATTTGATTTAAAAAATATAACTATATATATAAGTTATTTATGGTTTATCCATATATAATATACATATATAAGTTACTCATGATGATTTATATAAGCTATTAGTGTCATTTTGTAAAGTTCAAGTTTTATTTTAATTACGAAAATTTGGAATATCATCTTATTCGAGTTTAAATGAATAACCCGAACTCAACCCGAACCCGAATAACCCGAACCCGAATAACCCGATCTTATTAATAACCCGATCTTATTTGAATTGAGTTTCGGGTTAGATTATAAACTTGAAAAACCGAATAACCCGACCCGAATAACCCGAAACCCGAGTAACCCGACCCGTTGACACCCCTAATCGGAAGTGGTAAGGACTGGTAGGAGGGGGGGCGGTTAGCCTGGCCTTCATCTTCTTTGAGTGAATAAATTATACTTGAAATAAAATTATTGAAATTACTATGTTTATAAAAATATTTTTAAAAGTACAAGATCTTTTAAATAATTTTTAAAAGTACTATAGCCTGTTAAATAACTCTGTTTTATATTCTTCTAAAATATCATTTTAATGCTTTTTTATTACAAACATTTTTGAAAAATATATTCATTCTAACCCAATTGAATCACATTTTGGTGAGTAGGATCGATCGAAAGTAACCGATTATGATCTCAACAACACCGATAACATGTGTTTAAAATATAGATCTGAAAATGTAGTTTTAACTTTTAATGTTTGACACATGAATTTAATTTGTATAATTTTTCTTCATTCAAATTACTTGATTTAAACCTTATTTCCATGATTTTCTTTTTGATCGTTAATTGAATGTAAAACGAGTTTGTGTATTCGAAGTTAGGTTACATAGAAAGACAATTTGTTGGTTACGTACATTATCTAAAATTTACTTTTTTTATACATTCTAAAATAAATGTCGAAGAGATCATCAAAATCTATTTGCAAGATCTAAATAAACTTGTATATATCTCTTCTAAAAAAAATTCCGTAAATTACGTTTTCTTAAAATCTTTGAAGTAGAAGATTACTAGTTTACTTTGGAGGACCTCTTGAGAATACATAACTTTTCTATAAATATACATTTCAATAAAAGAAATGAATAGCAACCGTGGTTTTTGGAATTTCTAATCAAATCGTTGCCCATCAACAAAAATAGTAACTATGGCCACGTCATTATCAATGAGTATCCACGTCAGAATTTTCCAAGGAATATGATTCTATCAACCTTCATTACTTTTAGACCTATGCCATATATCAGATTTGGGCGGCTGGGAACCGACGACCCCGGCGAACCGATGTCGTTGGCACGGTCTCGTCGGTGGCCTCGTCGGTTGGCATTCTTCGGCTGGGCGACGAAAGGAGACAGCATGTTGTGGGGCCCATTTGTTTTTTTTTTCTTCTATCCATTAAACTTAAAAAAAAAACCCAAAGGCTATATATCCGTTTTTTCAATTAAAAATTTTAAACATTAATCATACCCCAATTTACACTATACATATACACACAACTCTCACTATTTTTGACACACAACAGCTACAATATTTCACACAATTAACACACAAAATGTCACAACATCCCAACAATTCTTCCCAAAATCATTTCCAAACACCAACATCCGTGCCATGGACTTGATCGAAGAGTGGGAGAACGCTTCTCAAAATAATCCAATAGGAACTTCACGAACGCAACAAAGTTTTTGGGAAACCATACGACAAAACTACAACTCCAGAATTGAGGTGAAACGTACTACAAATTCACTAATCGTCAAGTGGAACAAAATAAAAAAATAGTTTATCTAATGTTCGTTTTCGCAAGCGTAATGTGTTATTTTTATTATCGTAATGTTTTTTTTTTTTTAATTATTGTAATGTTTTTTATTTCGTTAGTGTAATGTTTTATTTATTAATGTAATGGTTTTTAATTTTTAATGAAATGGTTTTTATTTAGTTTGTGTTTAATTAATTAAATTAAAAGTTAGTGGGTCCCATAAATGTAAAGAGAAAAATGATTGTTGGTAGTGCTTTGTCAGTCTTTCATCACTTTTGGATGTTCTGACGTGACGCTGAACTGACACTATTGTTGGAAGTGGTCTTATAATTCCTTAACAATAAAAGTTAGAATACTATGGATTTTAATTTTTTTTTTTACAACAACATCAAATATCGAATTTGAGAATATAACAAAGGGAAAACACCGTTTCAAATTCAAAGATAAAGTACAACATTTTTATGACTCACATATGTAAATACTCTCGTGAAATTTGATAAATGATGTCATTAAATCATTATTCATAAGTGGGGCGGATCCATGTTGAATTTAAGGGTAACGGTTATTACAGGTTCATTCACCATGTGATCGAAGTATAATTTTTCATTTTTTATTTCATCATTTTTGTGCTACGGGTCATAAATATTGGATATCAATGCTACGTGTTACTCTAAATCTTGGATCTGAAATTGATTATAGGGAAATTAAATATACACAACAATTGTGATAATTTAATTGAAAACTCTCTTCTTTCTTTTTAAATTACTTTAATATAAATTTAACTCTCTTAATGAAATTAAATATACACAACAATTGTGATACTTTATTTCAAAACTCTCTTCTTCCCTTTTAAATTATTACTTTAATATAAATTTACAGGGGTGTCATTGGGTCGGGTTAATCAGGTTTCGGGTTATTCGAGTCGGATTATTCTGTTTTTCAAGTTTATAATCTAACCCGTAATTCGATTCAAATAAGGTCGGGTTATTCGGGTTCGGGTTATTTAGATTCGGGTTGGGTTTGGGTTATCCATTTATACCCGAATAAAATGATATTCTAAATTTTCACATTTTGAATAAAACTTAAATATTATAAAAGGACACTAATAGTTTATATAGACCATCATAAGTAACTTATATGTATATAATATATGGATGTATTCATATAAATCATAAAAAACTTATACATATAAAGTTATATTTGTATATTATATAATCAATGTGCTTATTCGGGTTACCCAAATTGTAAAATATTTATCCGAAACCCAATTCAAATAAGACTCGGGTTATTCGAATTCGGATGGCCAAATAAGCTTTGAATTCGGATTAATTATTCGGGTTTGGTTATTTGTGACACCCCTATAAATTTAATTCTCTTAATGGAGTAGTAATTTAGGTTAATTAACATATAGAAATAGTGTTGAGTGGGAGTGTTTCCATTATGATACAAGGTCTACATCAATGGGAAATCAATTAAGCAAAGAAGGTCCCTTCTAGACTTCTAGTCTAGTCTTGAATTGTTCTTTTATTTTAAAAATGGGGTCCACTGTCTACATATTTGTAAGATATTGAGATGTGAAAGAATATTTTGTTGAAGTAACATGAAAGAAAGGTATAGTCAATGTCTCAAACCTTCCATCCATTCACATTACTCCCTTACTCTATTTTATACATTATCTTATTAATTATTATTGCTAAAATTATAATAATCTATCATCAAAGTTTTGTTAGTTAAGTTACTACACTTTTTTTCTAGTTTTTAAGGGGCATCTTTGTTAACTAACTCGCTATGAGTACACGAGTAGATGTTATCACAAAATGACCCATTTAATTTTGTTAGTTTTCTAAAAGATGTTAAATTTTCCTTGTTAGTTAAATTTGCTCGCAAGTAATTTAAATTCAGCATATCTGATACGCATTAAAAATATCATGCTAGTAGAAGTCCAAATATAGAAAAAACAGATAGTCAGCAAATGAAAGATGACAAATGAATAACTTAACCATTGGGATGTTGGATGATGGGTGCTAGAAATGGAGGCAGGAGGTATGGATGACAAACATGCAATTGTACCTCAAGTTGTGTTAGTTTAGTTGATATTATATTTACTCATAATTGTAACGGAAAAATGTACATGAAGATATATTTGTAGAAGATTGTCAATTATCTATAATTGGATGTATAATGGTACTTAACACGCTTGGTTTATACATATGAACAATCGATCGATTGGCGTTATCAGTTATCAATGATTTTGCAAAGTGAACGTAAAATTGATATTGGGACGTCGACCTACTTACGTGTTCGCACACATAGATGATTGGCTGAGAAGGTACGACACCTATCCATATATATGGTTATCTATGAACGGAATGAAAACAAGTACGAAACAAAAAGGACGTCAATGAACACAGAGTTTGCGTATATGTGGAGAAATCTAAGGACCACAATATCGTTTCATCCCTATGTCATATAGGCCCACCATATTCAGCTCGAAAACTAACAATAGTGATATTCGTTATCTTCATTGTTCTATGTCGAACGTTGTGAACGATTTTTTTTTCTAGTTATAAATGTATACATTTTTTGAAAATACTTCAAACAAAGTTTAGAGCGCGTTTAATTACAGAAAAATTTCTCCATTTTTCTTTTTTCATTTCTCTATGAGATTTGTTTTACTTCTCTAGAAAAGCATAGAAAATCTAGAAAACGTGTTTAGTTGTAAGGGATGAAGTTTTCCTTTTCCAAGGAAGAGTAGAGATGAAAAACTTTGAAAACTATCAAAAGTAGTTTTCAATTTTGTAGTTACAAAAAGGAAAACAAGAATTTTCCTTTTCTTAGAAAAGTTTTTTAAGAAAACTTGAATTTGAACACGTTTTCTAATTTTCTTGTTTTTTTAGAAGTTTTTTTTTATAGAAAAGTAAGGAGTTTTCTGTAACTAAACGCAGCTTTAGGTTGTCTTCATTTCTACACGTATTTCATAATAATCATGGTTTACTCTTTTTCATCATCAACAAACTAGCTGATATATATTAATAAATCTAAATATAATATAATATTAACACATTAAATTATTTCGATCACATCTTATAATTATCTCCGTACACTATTTGCATACTATACAGTATACACACAACAAGACACAACTAGTACTAATAATAAAATAAGACTAAAATATATAGATACAGGGTGTGTACGTATATGTTTGTGTATATATATACACGCAGGTGATACTCTAACCATATTTACCTTGCATGAACCAACACAACAACATTCTCTTTCTTTCTGTCTCTCTCTCTCTCTCTCTCATATTTTTGAACTTCCAAAATTTCTCAATCTTTAATTTGGTCTTTCCTTAATTCTCTCTTTTTTCACACCAACAGTCCAACACCAACAAAAACACACAAAGTACAGTAATATTCCATGGAAGTAGAAATGGATGTTTCAGGGGTACACCACCACCACCATCATCAACATCATCAGCAGGTAAACACTTTTTATTATTTCTTCAAAATAAGTGTATATAGTGTTTGAATTTTCTATATAATTGATGGCTAATTAAGTTAATTTCAGATGAAGTAATCAGGTTTTAAACATAGAAGATCGACTTTTATGTATGCACTATGTGAAATGTAGAGATTATTACATAGTTTTATGGTTCAATTACTTGATTTGTTTGCAAAAAATCTTTAAATCATTGGTTTGATTGAAATTAATTACTGTTTCTGAAAGGAACTTAAACCAAGATTTCATTTTTTTACAATATCAAACCACCAATAATTAAAAGAGTGAAACTTAATTACTGTTTCTTCAGATTAGTTTTGAAGAGTGAAACTTTGTTAATTCGCGTAGCGAACTGCATCTAAGTTTAGGTGCAACAAGTGTATTAAGAAGCAATTATTTGTTTATTTTTTTTAAACTTTCCTTTCTCTTCAAGCTCAATTCTAAGAAATCATTTTATAATCCTATAATAGTTCATCTACTTAGATAGCTACCAAATTGGATCTATCATATGTTTTAGTTCAAGCTTTGAGTAATTTTGTAGTGATTAATATTTCTAATTATAATTTTTTATTTAATTATATAGGATATGTCTTCACAAACACTAGAAAGCATGTTGGTATGCACAAAAGCACAACAAGACAAAAAACCAAGACCACCAGAGGAAGCATTGAAATGTCCAAGATGTGATTCAAGCAACACCAAGTTTTGCTACTACAACAACTACAGCCTCACTCAACCTAGATACTTTTGCAAGTCATGTAGAAGGTATTGGACTAAAGGTGGAACTTTAAGAAATGTTCCTGTTGGTGGAGGGTGCAGGAAGAACAAAAGATCCTCATCTTCATCATCTGCCACGTCATCTGCCACATCATCATCATCTTCACTTATCAGAAGGCCACAAGACCACCATCACCTCATTCAGCAACACCATCCACTTAATCTCATCACATCATCTAATTCTAACAACAGTCACTTGCTTTCTGGTTTAACTCACTTGCCTTATGACTCAGCTTGTACTGATTTGTCACTTGCTTTTGCTAGGCTACAAAGCCAAGCAAATGGTCACATGGGTGGTGGTGGTGGTCATGGTTATGACCAGTTTGATCATAGTGATCAACATGGTCAAGACCAATTAGGCTTTCTTGATGCAATTAGAGGTGGTTTTCTGGAAAACACAAACAACTTTCACAATGTGCTGTATAATGGGAGTACTAATATAGGAAATGGTGATATGGGTAGTATTGGAAACTTGATGGGGTTAAACAATGATACTAATAATGTTCAAGATCATCAAGAATCGATGATGAACAACTCGATGTTTCATGATCATCATCAAGAATCTATGATGAACAACAACAACAATAGTGGTGGTAATAGTACTACTTGTGGTGTGGCAACAAGTGCAGTTACAATGACAACTGTGAAACAAGAAACATGTAACATGCTGAGAGGTGAGATTGGAGAAAATGGAAGATCAGCTGGAGGAGGGGTATTATGGGGATTTCCATGGCAAATGGGAGCTGGTGGTGGTGATCATCAAGGGATGAATATGGTTCATGAAGTTGAATCAGGGAGGTCAACACAAATTGGAGGATGGAATGGAATTGGATCAACAAATTGGCATGGACTCATAAACAGTCCACTTATGTAGTAGAATTGATGCTAGCTAGCTAGTAGTTTACTATATATCATCATCGTTAGCATGATCATGTTTGTTGTTTTTTTTTTTTTTTAAGTTAAGGTTAGTTTTTTAGGAGAATATTTACTTTTAAAATATTTGGTTTGGATGGGGGGAATGGAATTAAGGATAGAGTTATGTGCTTTGGTTTAACCAAATTTGTTTGTTTGTGTTTGACAGTCAAGAACCAGTTTTTGTTTCCTAATTAAGAACATTAATTTATACTTCATTGTTTGTGTTTGTTTTGACTTTATAGTAACATATACACTCATTTGATGTATCCTAAAATTGGTATTGTGCTTAATTATCAAGTTGTTACACTACAAGGACTCAATTAAACTTGAAAGAACTAAGTTATCAACAAGACAATGTAATTATAGTTGTTGAGTGTTATTCGAACTAACTATCGATTATCGATTGCGTTGTTAAATGATTGCACTTGATTTTGATCCTCTGGATTCATGCAAATATGCATATTCTCAAGTAGCTGTTGTTGAGTTGTTTAAGATGGATGATAACAAATATATTTCTTAAATGTTCCCAATCAAAAAAAAAAATTATTATAATCAATAAATTAAATATCTTAATAAAAGATTGGAAATGGAATATAAAAATGTACATAAAACAAAAGCACCAAGATTAAAAAATAAGAGAAATCAAAGTGGAAGTGTGTGAAGACAAAATGAGAGATTTGAGCGTGAGTAGGTTGGTGTCAGTGAGTGATAGTACCAAATCCCCATTTCAATTTGTACGTAAATAAACACCCCAACAATCTCTTCTTTTATTGGTATACACACTCTCCTGTCCATTGATTTTGTCTCATTGATTTTTATTATTTTATTCATATTAATTTATTCAAATAATCATGTACGTATATAACGTATGCTTAAAAATTATACCATGCTAGATTTTTCTCGATATATGTGTGAGTTAAATACTCAATTAATAATTTTTTTGCTGTTTAGAGGGTCTTATTAATATTAACATATAATATATTAATATATAATAGACATATACAATAAACAGACCACTAATAGTCATTAAAAGCATTCAATAATCTTTATTGTGCAATAGATCTACAATGTTAACTTTTAATGGGTTAGTAAATACGTAATTCTGTGAGGGTTGATTTCATCTTACTAGCACGGTACCTTTGCGTTGCATCGGTACCCTTTAAGTATAAGTGGTGGTGATAGAGAAATTTATATGTATCTGATTGGTGATAATCCTATGGCGAGATTTGAATATTTTGATCGCCTAGTTAAATGGGAGAGAAACATGTAGTATGTAGCAATTAAGCAATTTTAATTGGTACAAATTGGATAACTTAACTAAGATCGTATGTTACATTTTATTAGTCATTTAATTTAATTGATCTTGTATGTTATAACTTATTAGTCATCTATTGATGTTGTATGTTACATGTCATTAGTATTGAGTGAGGGTAATATGGAGTAGTAAATTGTATTGCTTCTTTTTTACGGGTTAAGCCTTTTGGTTCAATAACTTTATAAAGTAGTATAGATAAAAATCATGAAATGTATAATGGGTAGAAAATCAAGAATAGTGAATGTATACAAGTTAATGTGTAATTAAAATGGTAGTAAGGTGATTGTTTCAATTGAACTTTGAATCTTATCATTCTTGGGCTAGTGGGCCTTGTGAGTTATGGGCTAATAAATCAACCAAATTTACCCGCTTTATTTTCACCTGTAAGTTGGTTCTATACAAACATAGAATAGAAAGATGTAGATCAACGGTCATTTATGTTTCAAACTTGAGTTTTTATTTTGCTATAAATATTAAGATATAGGGAAATGTACAATAAAAGGTACTATACTTATCACCTATTCCTATTTAAGGTACACAACTTTAATTCTTTTAATTTAAGGTATCGAACTTTCAATTTGTAATCAAGTTAGGGACGCGAATTTCACAAATGACGAGTTGTCACCGAATTTCTTTTTTATAAGTAACATATCTATTTAATTGATTAATATTCCTCGATCAATTTTAAAAAATATTGAGTATAATGGGAGATATTATAGTTGAAAGTGGTAATGGGTTTTTGTTAATTTCCTTCTCCCCACTCAATTTTTTTTAAAATTGATCGAGGAATATTAATCGATTAAATAGATATGTAACTTATAAAAAAGAAATTCGGTGATAACTCGTCATTTGTGAAATTTGCGTCCCTAAATTGATTACAAATTGAAAGTTTGATACCTTAAATTAAAAAATTTAAAGTTGTGTACCTTAAATAGGAATAGGTGATAAGTATAATACCTTTTATTGTACTTTTCCCTAAGATATATATAGATGATAGATAGATGAAATACTCATTTGATTACATATTTTTCAATAATGTTATGTTTAACAAATTTAACTGATTTATAAAGGTCAAAAAGACATGTACAAAAAAGTGTCAATGGGCAACCCTAACTCGATTTGTTCAACAATGAAGTTTCACATTGTCCAACCGTCCAACCTAACTCGATTTGTTAAAAAACGTGTCGATGTCACGTCTACTTAGAAGGATGAAAGCAAAGCTGTAGTTACCAAACTAAATCTATGATCAAACCATATGCTTTCAAGTGAAGAATTCATTGTAAGTCTTTAATCAGATCGATCAAGTGTCTATGTACAAATGGACCGGTTCAGTCTAGCAAACCAACAATGTTCTATCCTCTATAACCCATTAGAGTTATCTAAAGTGGATGAATACTTATTATTGCACTCTTGCAATGTATGTATTGCAATCTTATACACTTGGGTTATATCTGTTGGAAATTGATTGAAAAAAGTGAGTTTTTCACTAACTTTGGACATGTATAATCAATAATTATGAACAATATATTGTACGTTTATGTAGTCTTAAGAAAGAAAGAGAGGTTCATGGAACAAAATGGGTTGACCAAGATAAGTCTGACCCGACCATTTCTTACCCATTTACATATGTATAACCCTTGAAAAGTTGTAGCCTGAACAGATCATATGGAACTTCGTTTTAATATGAAATATATACTACAAAAGCATATTAGTGTAACATTAATCATCAACTATGTAATTAACTTGTATTTGTTCAATTATTCATTCATTTAGTTGTTGCAAGTTGACTATTAATGTCAGTTACTTCAAACATTATGTAACATGAATCTGCGTGTCACACCCCGTCTAAAGCGGAAACAACGGGATATAACGGTAATAGGATCATAACACATCATTATAAAGAATACTATATGAATTACAATATCCAATGTGTCATGATGCCATTAACATGAATAACGGTTCATGTCGTGCATACATTTCAATAATGAATTCAAAATCTTACAAACAAACGTACACTACAATGTTACGGCAAAACAAGCCTTCACAAACAACCTTAATGATGTACCACAAGTTTTGAACAACTCTTAATGCAACCCTAAAGGTCCACTAAGTTCTCTTGTCCACTGCTTTAAGTCCACTAGTATAACCTGAAAAGATATGCTCAAAAACGTCAACACGAATGTTGGTGAGTTTCGTAGGTTTGAAACCAGACACCAGAAAAATAAACATTTTTGCTGTGATAATCATTTGTTAGGACAATGCATATCAAAAGGTACACAAGTGATAAAACATAACCAAACATCTCACAACTCCAATGGCAGTAGCTACTCCAACAGTGGCTTTAATGCATACAAAAAGTACACATCAGGTAATCACTCCTAAGGGAGCAATGCCTTGCAAACAAACGTGGCTTTAATGCATACAAAAAGTACACATCAGGTAATCACTCCTAAGGGAGCAATGCCTTGTAGAATAAATCCAACACCAAAGCACATAGTCACATAGTGTTACACATTTCAAGCATATGTCCAAAATAGAAATAAACACGTTCACAGCATGACAACCATTTATAAGATACGAGCATACTTTTCCCACAATTTAAAAATAAGTAAATGAAAACGGGGCCACGAAAACTCACCTTAAGAATCAAAGTAAGTATTGCCCTCAAAAGAATCCACCAAACACAAACGCAAATCTACAAATGAACATATACATATAGGTTACAACCTAGACAATACTATGTTCTTCCATTGTATCCCAAGTCCAAATCACCTCTACTAAGTTTCCTCACAACCAAACCTCATGTGTCTTTACAAAAATCAACCCCATTATGAAATTCAGATTCTGTCCAGAATTTTGTACCACTTCACGAATTTTTAAACATGACTTAATGAAATCATTTGACTCTAAAATGTTTACCAATGACACTTCAATGTGTTAAGAACAACTTGTAATTTTTCCAGAACTTATTTCAATAGTTTACTATTTTTAAAAATTCATCAAAGTAATCTGCTCAGTAACAATAACGATTTCTAAGTACACAAAAGTTACAATTTATTTAAAATACTTAAAGACTTACAAAGATTATAATATTTTACAGAAAATAAGTAACACTTTAAAAATACCTCAGTAAAAATTTTAAGACTCAATTATTAGTTTAACCTACGTTTCAAAAATCGACAAGTCAATCAAAATCAGGAACCGAAAAACTCAGAAATGACACTCGATCTTGTAAAATAGTTTTGACCGACTTATACTCATCATTTAGCTATGAAACTAATGCCATTTGAAAGTAGACTCAAAATACTTAAGTTTATACTCCTGTTTCATCAAAAATTACCATGAAATGACCAAGTTACGAGCTTCCCAAACTGAAGACACAATCTGATCAGATTAGGGTTTATGAACAAACCACCCTAATCACATATATAATTAATCCAAATCATCATCACAATCATATTTCTCGATTCTAGCAACTTATATACTGATTTTAATAACATCCTAACAATATCATAACCCGGAATACAATGGAATTGAACCGAAAATAAAACCGACAATATGAAACAATCGAAATACGTTTAAATGAAATAATCGGATAGAGATTATACCAACTAACGATCGAGAACGCGAGAGACCTTCTTAGAATCTGTGAATACATGTTTATAAGTCCCTTGATCACGTTTTAAAAGAAAAAAAATCAGTAGATATAGGTGTTTGATATCGAAAACTTACTCACGAATACGAATAACGAAGGATTTCGGTTGCTAGATTGAATGAGGAGATCAAAACTTGAGTTCTTGGGGTTTGATATTTGTAAATAGGGTTTAGGGAGGCTGAAATTCGTTTATTAGGGTTTCCAGTCGTTTTTGGGGTTAAAACATGTTTATATACGAACTTAAATTAACCAAAAGTTTTAGAAAATTCGTAATACCCTGCAGCAGTTTACAAAACAATTTTTATAAAATAATTAATGCGTTTCAGAGGCCGAAACCTCGTGAATTTATGTAAAACATCGAGATCTACAACTTTTTAGTTTTGGCCGAAGCCTGAAAATGAACGTAAATGGGTCAAAACGGCCTCTGAAGTTGACTGCGAAATTAAATCGGCATAAACTAAGTTTTTCGGTTTAGTTTTTTATTTATAGTTCTAGGGTTACTTGAATTTGAATGGGTTTGGGTTTGGGACAAGGGTTGGGCTGGCCAGATCCTCCAAATCGCGTCGCTAAGTTTCAGCCCACATTTCGTTTACGTTTTGCTTCGTATCTTCTTCGTTACACGACGAATTGCGATGATTATTTTTGCGTTAGTTTCAGTTTTCAAAAACGAAGACTTTAATGTAAGTAAATCTATGTATTGAGTCTTAGCACAAAAAAATAATCTTTTATGGTTTGATTTACGATTACGGTTTGGTAACGGTTGTCACACTGCGGCTACAAATTTTTTCAGATACTCAAATCGAATGAATTAGTTTATCAAGCGTTGTAAACGTAACTCCCGACCATTTTTTTTACATATGCGAAAGAAAACAGAACCACTAAAGCAACAAGCTTGTTGACTGATACATCAAGACATTATAAGTTTTTTGGTACCTTAAAGAATTACATTGATTGATACATTCAAAAGTAACAAATATATTACAGCATTAATTGTTTTGTGGCTTCTTCCACAACACTCCAATCCTTTTAAGCACATTACCATTTTTTCTCTTCAAGTACTCGTCATCACCGTTATCAATCTCCGCACTACACGGCGTTTTCATGGGGCTAAAATGTCCCATTGACCATGTTCTATCCGACAACTGACCGTTATTATTTTCAGTGTTTTCGTCACAAAGCATTGCAGTAGCCGCTTCTGCTGCTTTTCTCCATTGGCCCATTTGCACTTTCAGTTTCCTCAACTCTTCTTCTGTTTCAGAGTTACTTATCTTCACCGTCTCTAATTGCATAGTCACTTGCGCAACTTCATCGTTACTCTTCTTGATTTCCTGTTTAAGCTTCTCATTTTCATCTGACTTTTCGCATAAGTTTGACTCCAAATTTGTTAACTTTGACTTCAAACTGTGGAAGTCTTGTTTTGATGCTTCAATGACAACGTTCATTTTCTTGATTTCTTGTTTGAGTATCTCGTTTTCATTTGACTTTTCGCATAATTCTGACTCCAGATTTGTTGACTTTGACTTTAAAATGTCAAAATCTTGTTTTAATGCCTCCATGAAACCATTCAATTTCTTGATTTCCAGTTTGAGGTTCTCATTTTCATCTGACTTTTTGCATAATTCTTGTTGTGACTCATCTTTTGTTTGAGCCGAGATCATATTTGCCAATTTTGTGTTCAGATTCTCATTCTCCTCAAGAACACATTGCAATTCAGTCTCTTTATCCATCAGATTAGCCTTCAACTCTTCAATATCTTCTTTTGACCTTTTCAACTCAGCCATCATCTTCAATGTTTGACTAGATTCTTCTTCAACGGGTTGACTTTCTTGATGCGTTGTTTTCATTTTGTTGATAATCCCTTCTAACGAACTTACTCGTGCCCTTGATTGATCTAACTCCAAAACTACAGCATTGTATCCATCACCGTTTAACTTGAGGGACTCCATAGTCTTTTTAGCTGTTTCGAGTTGTTGTAACGTTTCACTTGCTAAGGCTTGGGCCTGAGATTCTGAACTTCTACAATCTTCAAGTTGGTTCTTCATGGCCTCCATGAGTGAAAGCGTTTCGGACATGTTCTGTTTCAAGATACGTATCTCCGCGTATGCTGATTCCGCTTTCTTGATTTGTGTAGCTTCAGATTTGGTTATTGTGTTGAGTTTGACTTTTAGTTGGTCAATTTCAAGTAATGCAGCGGCCAATGCAGCTGAATCGGCTGAATTTGGTGTCTGGTTACTCTCTAGCTTAAGTTTATGAGCTTCATCATCATGTTCATCCTGTTGATTGATAAATTATGTAAAGTAGCATCATCAACTAGTAGTTGAAAAATAGGACGGTCCCGGTGGGCCGATTTAGGATAAATATATACTTTCTTGTGCGGCTCAAAACAGACTGGGCCAGGTTGAGTCAAAACTTCGTATTCATTTCTTTTGAATTTCTTAGAAATTCAATGTGTTAAATATCATTAGAAAAACTATATTACTCCAATATTCATCTTAATTAACTTCTTTCTACGAAATCAACTTAGAAAGTTTATAAGTTCGAATACAATTCAGACCCATGTCCATTTACTTGAATCTTTTAGCACAACTCATTTAACTCATTTAGTTGAATCTTTCCACCTCAATCATCAACTATATTTCTCGCGTATGAGTATACTTTTAAATTCAAGCATTTCATGTGGACTATAATGAACATGAGACTACTCATGTAAGGATCATTATCAGGGGTATAGCTGATTTGAATATAAGTTTCCCAAAAACTAATTTGTTATATAATTTATATGAAGAGTAACACACTAGCACATGAACATAGAGAGACAATTTAAGGAATCTATTTTTGAAAAAGGTTCTTACATGCGTTTTACTGGAACAAGACAGAGCTAAGATCTTTTGAGACTCTTCCATCCTTAAAGTCATGGTTAAAAGCTCCCTTCTCGACTCTTCTGCATCTATTTTGGCTTGTTTTTTCCATGATTCAGACACAATTAGTTGATCCTTAACTGTTCTCAAAGCATCCTCAAGTTGAGTAACTTGAGCTTCAAGTTCAGCGACTCTTCCCAGACGCTTCTTCTGCAGCTTATAACATACACGTGTTAGCAAATCTACGATTACCACTTAACAGTAATGTCAATATTACATCAAACTCACCACATCTCATAAGTATATAAAGGTGGCCACATGAGCCACTTGGATGGGTTGAATAATGGGTCAAAATAGGTAAGGCTGGGATGGGATGTAGATATTTTCGGACCACTTCTTCTTAATTCTTATTCAATATATAACTAATCAATGTATATAACAATATACTAGTTAAATTTAGAAATGGAGTACTACTAATACAATAATAATGATAATTCTGAATTTTCAATAAAACTAGTTAGAAGGTTGTATGAATCAGAAAATACTTTTGTTGATTTTCAACCCATTTGACCATACAACCTGTTCCCTCTAACTTTTTAGTTATTTTTTGTTTTATATTTTATTTTCTCATCTGATAAGCAATCAAAATTAAAATTGAGTTCACAAGCAAACAGGTCAAAATTGCCACCCTTAAACATAAAATAATATACCATCTTTTCATAAGAAAGAACAAAATGGTAAATACAATTAGAATAATAGATATACTCATAAATTTAAACCGTAATAACATACAACTATACATAATTATAGTTAAAAAAAATTACATCAAATGTACCTCAGGAGCAGGGCCTCTTGGTGATGCACGATCAGAAATTCTAGGACTTGAAGTTTTCGGTGTTCTGATACTTGTACTAGAATTCACTTCAAGACTTGTTGTCTTGAGTTGGCGAACAACACGGCCCGAACTCCTTTCAGTCGTATTCGAATTAACCGATCGAGAACTGATCCTCCTAGCACCTTCTGATCCAGAAGAGTTCTTTATGCTGCCACTATAACTCGAAAAATATTCGCACTAAATCAAGAACACATATATGATATATACTTCACATAATCACATTCTAATACTATCAAAGTGTTGGTAATAAATAAGGCCACCAATAATGTAACATTTTTTAAACAAAAGTATCATAAAAGTTTGACATGTGTAGAGATCACAACAAATATATACCTATAAAAGGTAAGAAAATAGAGACAAAACAATTGATAAAGAACATTGAAGGTGGTGAATGTACCTTGTTTTTGGAGTCTGCATTTGATATGTTTTTAATTGTATCTAAATAAAAACCAAACAAAAATGGAAGGTTTACTCCCAAACTTGAATGCTATATGACCCACAAAACCTGCAACTATTTCAAGAAAATCAGAATGGAGAAAGTTATGGGTGGCTTAATGCAACAGCAGGGCTCCTTAAATTCCCTTTGGGGATAAAGTATAATATATAGTTGGGAAGTGATGGTGAAAAAGAAAAAGTACAATTAGACGATTATTTACTATGAAATAGGCAAGAGGGTATATATGATAATTAATGATATAAGAAACAAGATAGATTTAAGTATTGTACTAGTGTTGGTATGAGACAAGTGACAACAAACAACAATAATACACTCTAGTCAACCCATACAAAGATTGGACTTGGTATCTGATAAAACATCATTTCCTTGTTCTTATTAGATGCTATCAATTTCTTGGATTCATATCTGTAAATCAGAATGACTAAAAGTCATTTCACCATATCACGTAAATTTTTCTATGCTGTACGTTTTTAAGTTCATGATAGTTTAGTCGATGCGGTTGAAATTCATTTGACATTGTTAAGGGAGCGTTTTTACGGGCTTATAAACTATTTAAGCTAAAAATTGTAGGTACTAGTAACAGAGAAAATGACCCATATAGCAAACTGATAATTTATTATTACTGCTTTACTTTTTACAACATATTTAGATGTTGTCAACTGCAAATGATATTCATAATATATATAATATTGATATGGAATTAGTATTTTAATACAGAATTAGCATAAATACACCTCTGCAAACAGCAATTATTAGAGTAGGAACCAGTGTTGATGAAATTAAGTGAAAAATAATAGAGTATCTGAGTAGCAGTTGAAGCATGGTTGGTGCCCTTCATTATTGTTTTCACGAGTGTCAGGCCAGAAAAATGTTACATTACAAAATACCCAAATTACCACTCATGTCAAATCAAATAGTACCAATATCCCAAGGGCATTTGAGTCATTTCAAATTACCAGTCTTTTTCTTCCGTAATCAAAGGTAGTATAAGACATATATATATCTAGTAGACCATTTGTAACTTTTGACAACGTGAACAAGAAAAAAGAAATAATAAATGTTGAAACATGTCACATGTTTCATAAATTTAATGGGTTTACATGTGAAATGATGGACTGCTATATATTTTCTAGATCTAAATCTTATAAATTCGGGAAAAATCAAATGGTCTTTTTACTAAGAACAAGACATTTGAACTAAGAAAAAGGGTATGTATGAAAGTGAGATGGGGATGGGTACCTGCCAATTATAATGAGCCATGAAACTTATATAAATTATAACAGTGACTTAACATTGCATATCAACGTGGATATGTATGTAACGTTTGTATCGTACCGGTTTAATTTACTCTTACATGTATTGAAGTCTTGTCTACGTTAAGAAGACGTTTTAGCAAGGGTTAATTACATCGGAATGTATCAAACTTTGTTTCGCGTTTATATGTATACTAGGTAAATACCTGTCCGTTGGACAGACTCGTTAAACATATTAGCTTAGATTAGAGGTAAAAATTGAACCACTTTTGTTTAATGACGATACATTAAAATGTGTTTGTTGATAGTTTTTTAGAAACGTGGAAGAGTATACAGAAGACGAAGTTGAAAAGCAAATCATTGTTAATGAGATAAAATTACTCTAAAAATATCACAAAAATATTAATATTAAGATCATGAATAATTAAAGGTTTATATATATTATAAGCCTTCTATGAAACAATAGAAAGATAATTGATAATAATTATAATATGCTATGGAAAGAAGTGTCATGGACTATGCATGTAACAGATTACTGTATGATGAGTCCTCATAGAAGATCTGTAAGTTGTGACCAGTGTCTTCGTATTCCTTTGTTGATTAAAAATGTTAAACGACTTTACAAGTATGAATCTCATTAATTTGATTTGATCATTCTTGTTTACGCTTACTTTGGAATTGGAGTTAATCCATATGATGGTCGACTGATGGCCCAACAAAGCTTACTTTAATTTGGAATTGGAGTTAGTTCATTTGACTTGATCAGTCTTGTGCAGAGTTTGACATGGATCCCACAAAGCTTCAAGAAGGCGGGGATGGTCGACTGATGGCCCCACAAGAAGCATTCAACCGAATTGCAGATGTGGTACAGGAAGCAATTAAAAAGATGGAAATGGTGGAAGAGGTGTCACAAAGAAAGCACGCTTAGCTCTTGAGGCATGCGATCAAGAACTCAAAGACAAAGCTCGAGAAGTAGCAGCACTAAAATGGAAAGACGAGAAAAACAGCAAGTAGATGAACTCGAAGGCATCGTGAGGATTAAACAAGCTAAAGCCAATATATTTGACCTGAAGGCCAGTGAGGCTAGACGTGAAGCCGAAAGGCTTGCATAGAATTGCACTTGCTAAAGCTGAGAAATCAGAGAAAGATTATGCAAGTAGGTATTTAAAACAACGATTACAAAATTGTATGTTACTATTAAACCCTCAAATAATAAGATTTTCCGAAACACTTGATCATCTTATAATCTTACTATAAAACCTTAAAGCAACGAATGCACATCCAAACACCATCTTTTGCAGTCCGTGTTGTTACAACTTACAACTGATGTTTTGAGTCTAAATATTCATTATCACATACTCTCTATGACAATGAACATCAAAAGACTAACATATTGTTTCGTATATGGCCTAATCTTTAACATTATACTGTATAAGATAATTAAAAACAAAAGACATGAAGTACTAATGGACATAACCTGCACACCTATCCTTTTAAGATGCAGAAAGTTATAGTAACCACCCCGATTAGGGGTGCTCTCTTCATATCGCCGGCAAGTAGCTTCTTAATAATTGGTCACCATCACCAGTGAGGAGTCAACAATGATGGGGCTACCTGCACATGACATTCTGAAATTTTGTAAACATAAGTTTGAAATAAAAAATATATCACAAATCAATGAAACAAAAGGATCTAACCCTGTTGGTGCATAAAAGTTAGAGGTGATCCAGAATACCCACTGTAAAATGTTCCGCCACAACATGGTGAATAGAAAAGAAACTAAATGAGATGCCATTGCCCGGCATATGGAGACCGCAAAGCCTATGAAAGGATTTCCCGTTTTTCTACAGATGTAGAGACGCGCTTGATGGAGAATTTGATCAATTGTGTGCCCGAAGAGTTATTTAATATGATGTTTGTGCGGTTATGCAGCACGTGTTTTCAACAAAAGTTACGTAGGCAGTTTTAGGTGATGGGGGAGGAAGTTACAGATAATATTTAGACCTAATGAAGATTTAAGGAGATTAATTATGTGACACATTAGCAAACATGACTTAATAACCAATTATATGTTAACACGTCAGATGTAAGGTAAACCTTGTTTAATATATATTGGAGATAAGAAAAAAATTAACATTGGCATTGGGTACACTCAAGGTGTTTTCAGAACCCCTGGAACATTATAAAGCTATATAGAAATAAACGAACCATTTAACTTTCTCCATCTTAATCTAAACTTGATATATAAGCTTACCAAACTTTACCAAAATAGGGTGACATAATATACAGGTTCTTCGTGACCTTCAACTAAACACACTATGCTTTGAATATGCGACACAATTCTTATTTTCATATATAAGTTTTAACCATCAACCACCAAATAGGGTTCCATCAGAGCTTCAATTTACACTATTGGTGCATTATAGTCATTTGTCAAAGAGGCCTAGTAAAGTCAATGGCAAAGTGGAACCATGATATCATCAATTTTTTAATTAGGGATAGAATGCAAACCAGCACATGCAATCAGCAAGCAGCATTATCCCAACCCTAGAAATTTGTATGACTAAGATTCTCTACTACCGAGTTGCCAGATCATAATATCTCGTGTACCTGCTCCAACCAAAACTAAAAAAAAAACATCAACAATTGTAAATACTAATAAAATAATGAACGCCAATAATTCAATTAGAGCAAATGAGAACGAACCGAGGATAACTTGTTGTAATCCATGCTTTTAACTACCATAACTTTATTTAGCGTCATCACCACAAGTTTAGTTCAAAGCTCATCAGACAGGGACAGGGATGAGCTTTGACCAAGACTCTGAGCGCTAAAACCAACCGGTAAGGGATTTATTGGCAGATAGTTGACTTGCTAACAACACACGGACGTGTTAGAATCATGTTGTAACACCCCCAAATTCGTTGAGCGGAAGCATTTAGTTTAAGTACTGGGGTGTCACAATAATAAAGCATGCATACGTATCAGAGCTTATGATTACAACAGAACATAATATATTAAGATGCCAAAATGTTAATTACAAGATTTACAATTCATCGAATCGTACAAGTTAAAAGTAATGAGTATACAAAAGTGGATTTCTAGAATATGACAAAATAGTTTCAGTTATACTGGAGAAATCCATATGTTTTCCAAAAATGTTGGCATCCTAAGGCTTCACGGGTCGCCTAATTCTCCATGTGTTGGCGATTCTTACATGCGCAGCTAATTCCCTGAAAAACATAGTAAAAGTCAACAACTAGGTTGAGTGAATCCACAGGTTTTATGTTATATATTGTTATTTCAAGTTTTGTAGTCACATTTGTTGGACCAAATACGTTCATAAATAGTAATTGCCATAATAGTCTAGTAATGTTTGGTGGAACGTCATCCAAAGTATAAATTTAGTGGGTTGTTCGCCCAAAAGTTTCAGTTTATGTGGGATGTTGCCCATAAATAGTTGTGTTGGGACGTTACCCAAAATACGGTTCATGTGGGATGTTGCCCAAAAATAGTTGTGTTGGGACGTTACCCAAATCATATGTTTGAAAGTGTATTGCTGGTCGTTCTCCAGTAGTTTTAAAGTTTGAGTCGGTCGTTCTCCGACTAGTTACCAAATGTACCGGTCGTTCTCCGGTAAGATGCCAAGTTAGCACCGGTCGTTCTCCGGTGAGATACATTGTTAGTACCGGTCGTTCTCCGGTAAGATATACTATTAGTACCGGTCGTTCTCCGGTAAGATACCATGTTAGTGTCGGTCGTTCTCCGACAAGTTACCAATATGTACCGGTCGTTCTCCGGTAAGATACAAAATTTGTTTCACATAGTAATAATAGTTTTTGTTTGGAATACCATGTCGTATGGGCAGTTGTAGTAGTTGACCGCAGTGATAGGCAATTTGTATAATTGTACCAAAAGGCAGTTATGTGATAGTTTGTATAACAGTTTAACAGTTCAAGTACTCTAATTGTTCGAGTAAACAGTATGATAAATAATCATATAGTAAAAGCAGTTATGGCAATCAGTAAATCAGTAAAGCAGTTGACTATGTTTTCCACCCCAAAAGTAGTTAAGAACAGTAAAAGTAGGGGCTGTGAACTCACCTGTTGAGTTAAGTAGTTGTGCGAGTGCTAGCAAACCTAAGCCCAATTACAGTCCAGAATCTCCTAACGTCCTAAACGTACGAGATTTAATAAGTATGTGGATGTCTAAGTTAATCATCCATGCTAGTGTTTGAACAACTAAGTTATGTCCAAATTGTTTGTTAAACGTTTACCTTTGTATTTCGTTGTTTGTGAAAATGTATACGACTCGTTGGTGATAGTTTGAAATCATAACTTCATTAAAATAGCGTGTTTGTACTGTTTGTAAAGTTCACATATAGCATTGTATGTAGGTATTCGTTATCGGTTAAGCTCGACACTTAGTGTAAAAATAGTTTGTGAAGTTTCTGTTTTCTGCGACACAGTATGCGACACAAGGGTTGTGTCACATGATACGACACAATTCTGCGACACAATGGTTGTGTCGCAGAGATTCGAAGTGCTGAGTCAACAGCGACACTAGCGTTGTGTCGTATGAAGTTTACGACACAAGGATGCGACACAAGATACGACATAAGCTACGACATAATACGGTTTATACGACACAACATGCGACGCAAGGGTTGTGTCGCATGGATGGTTTATGCGACACAATATGCGACACAGTCGTTGTGTCGCAAAGATGAACACCCAGACAGAACCCAGCGGCTGTCGCGATTTTCCGACCAAAAATCCGATTTTAACCCGTTTTCCGGCCATAAAACCTTGATTTCTTCCATTATATAGTTAAAACAAAGTTGTAGGTTCAATATTACACCCATATAACACATAAAAACGAGTAAATCTAAGTTTTTAGAAATTTCTTACAATTGCGAATCGGGACCAAATGAGGAAGAAGATGATGATGCGGCTTTTGTTAATGTTGTTCCTTAGCTCGAGAGGATTCCGAAAATGTAACTTTTGTTGATTGATTTGCGAATCCGAATTTTTTTTTGGTGTGGATTTGGTTGAGAGAATAAGTGTGTGTTTTTGGTGAGGTTGAAATGAAAATGAAAGGAAAGATGGAGATGGGAGGTGGTTTTGTTCCACTTTTCATCTCCTGTGTTTTTGTCCCGTGTTTGTTTACCCGATCGTTAAATGTTACATTATTTTAACTAACATATATTACAATGTTTCATTATATTTTTAATTTGGATCTCTTTATGAAATTTAATCAATTAAGTTTTAAGAATTTTTAGTTTTGTTTTATTTTTAAATTATTCGTTTTAACGTTTTGCGTTATAAAATGATATGTAAATATTATCGACATAATATTTAATTGTAAACGACGTTATTTAATAACTTGTTTTATTAAATAATTTTGTTCACCAACAGCCGAATATTTTTGTTGCGTTTGTTACAAATTGTTCAGTACGTAATTACAACTAATTACGAATACGTAATACTGCGCGTATTATCTAGTTGGGCTATGCTAGACTTACCTCTAAAATGTGTTGTGAATTCACTCAAGTAGGGAATTAGCCTAATAATGCAAGTGATTAATATTAATAATCGTGTTCAAATTTGCGGGGTGTTACATTCTCCCCTCGTTAGAGAAATCTCGTCCCGAGATTTAAATCAAGTCGGATCGCCCGCGGAGTATGTTCTCCGATAAGTCATGTTGTGAACAATTGTAATAGTTTGCATGGCGTTAAATTGTTGCCATTAAAGTTCAATCAGTTTAAGTATGCTCGCGGCATAGTTCAATATGTTGTGTGTTTTGTTTCGTGGTCAGAGTTTATCGAGTGTCGTGTTCGAATCGACATTCGAATAAAACGTATGTTAAATCGTAGCAATAGTCGTTAAGACGTACCGTGCTAGTTGAGATCTGCAACCGTTTCTGGTGCACGGAGGATGTATGCGCGGCTTGGGGTGTAGCCTTTGTTAGCAGTGCGGTTGTTGTCGTTTTGATTGTTGCGGGTGTTGTTCGGTTGTTGGCATTGGTTTCGGTGATGTCCAGGATCACCACACCTAAAGCAGCCGGTGTTTTGTACCTCGGGGGCAGCTTGAGGGGGTAGGTTTGTCCTACAGTTATGTGCTAAGTGACCGGGACGTCTGCAGTTTTGACAAAATGTACAATCACCATCGTGGTGTCTACCGCACTTGTCACACCTCGGTTTGTTGCCAAGGTAGGTTTTGGGTCCAGGGTTGGTGATTGCAGCAAAGGCTCGGGTATTTCCCGGGTTTTTGTTTTGTTGACCCTGACAGTCGTTAACATCGTTGTTCCATTTGCGTTTGTGGGTTCCAGAGTCGCCCGCATCAGTACGGGTAGGTTCAGTTTTCCCTGTGATAGCTTTCAGGGTTCCAATCTCGACCGCGTCGTCGGTTAAGCTTTGAGCCAGGTCAACTGCGCTCCTAAAAGTGGCGGGTTTGGAGGACATAACCATGCCTCGGATTTGTGGTGCCAAACCCCTGTTGTAACGCTCAATGCGTTTGCTCTCGGGGGTTACCATGTGAGGCACCAGACGCGCAAGCTCCTGGAATCTAGTTGTGTAACCGGAAATGTCAGCGCCGATCATTTGTATGTTCCAGAATTCTGTTTCAAGTTTCTGCATCTCGTTGGGAGGGCAAAATTCCTCCATCAGCATTCGTTTCAGTGTCTCCCATGAGATGAAGTAAGCAGCTGGGCGTCCCATGATTTGCACCTGAGCGTTCCACCATGTTAGCGCTTTGTCGGCTAGAGTGCAGGTGGCGTATTTCACAATTTTGTCGGTGGCGCAGTCGCTGATGTCGATGACTGATTCCGTTTTCTCAATCCAGTGAACCAGGCCGATGGCCCCTTCGGTCCCGGTGAAGGTGCTGGGTTTACATGACTGGAAGGTTTTGTAGGAACACCCCTGCTGGTTATTGGTTGGGGTTTCGCTGTTAACCGGAGTGGCTCCGCTATTGTTGGTCAGGTTTTCACGATTTCGGCTAGCCTCGTATTGTGCGATGGCTTCAGCCACGCGGCGTTCGATAATCTGTTCGGTTGTTTCTGGAGGCGGATGTGGAGGAGGAACATTTCGTCGACTGTTTCGAGTATTTCTTTGTTTAGGCGGCATGCTGACGTTCTGCGATGAAAAGATGCAGAAGTCAATGCCGATGAAAAATATGTGAGGAGTAAAGTTTCACATATTTCAAGTTTTCGAATATCAAGAAAAATTGTTGAATCCCCATCACGTATCTTACGACTATGAAACACCCATATGTACTTAGTATAATATAATCACGTTGGCCATGCGTCATTATATGATGCTAAATACATACTTCTTTTCATCAACCGTCTAACACAATCAGGTTCATATGAGATCTGAGTACAATGAACGAGTCGAATGTGGTGAATAGTTCACGCGTATCGAGTTATCGTAACGATAGTTTAGATGTATGCAAATGTATGTATGCATGTACGTTCTAGCCAAGGCTATAGTCTAGGTCTCTAGGTCGCTAAGTCACCTAAAGTTTCCTAGTTCGCTATAACCAATGGCTCTGATACCAATCTGTAACACCCCCAAATTCGTTGAGCGGAAGCATTTAGTTTAAGTACTGGGGTGTCACAATAATAAAGCATGCATACGTATCAGAGCTTATGATTACAACAGAACATAATATATTAAGATGCCAAAATGTTAATTACAAGATTTACGATTCATCGAATCGTACAAGTTAAAAGTAATGAGTATACAAAAGTGGATTTCTAGAATATGACAAAATAGTTTCAGTTATACTGGAGAAATCCATATGTTTTCCAAAAATGTTGGCATCCTAAGGCTTCACGGGTCGCCTAATTCTCCATGTGTTGGCGATTCTTACATGCGCAGCTAATTCCCTGAAAAACATAGTAAAAGTCAACAACTAGGTTGAGTGAATCCACAGGTTTTATGTTATATATTGTTATTTCAAGTTTTGTAGTCACATTTGTTGGACCAAATACGTTCATAAATAGTAATTGCCATAATAGTCTAGTAATGTTTGGTGGAACGTCATCCAAAGTATAAATTTAGTGGGTTGTTCGCCCAAAAGTTTCAGTTTATGTGGGATGTTGCCCATAAATAGTTGTGTTGGGACGTTACCCAAAATACGGTTCATGTGGGATGTTGCCCAAAAATAGTTGTGTTGGGACGTTACCCAAATCATATGTTTGAAAGCGTATTGCTGGTCGTTCTCCAGTAGTTTTAAAGTTTGAGTCGGTCGTTCTCCGACTAGTTACCAAATGTACCGGTCGTTCTCCGGTAAGATGCCAAGTTAGCACCGGTCGTTCTCCGGTGAGATACATTGTTAGTACCGGTCGTTCTCCGGTAAGATATACTATTAGTACCGGTCGTTCTCCGGTAAGATACCATGTTAGTGTCGGTCGTTCTCCGACAAGTTACCAATATGTACCGGTCGTTCTCCGGTAAGATACAAAATTTGTTTCACATAGTAATAATAGTTTTTGTTTGGAATACCATGTCGTATGGGCAGTTGTAGTAGTTGACCGCAGTGATAGGCAATTTGTATAATTGTACCAAAAGGCAGTTATGTGATAGTTTGTATAACAGTTTAACAGTTCAAGTACTCTAATTGTTCGAGTAAACAGTATGATAAATAATCATATAGTAAAAGCAGTTATGGCAATCAGTAAATCAGTAAAGCAGTTGACTATGTTTTCCACCCCAAAAGTAGTTAAGAACAGTAAAAGTAGGGGCTGTGAACTCACCTGTTGAGTTAAGTAGTTGTGCGAGTGCTAGCAAACCTAAGCCCAATTACAGTCCAGAATCTCCTAACGTCCTAAACGTACGAGATTTAATAAGTATGTGGATGTCTAAGTTAATCATCCATGCTAGTGTTTGAACAACTAAGTTATGTCCAAATTGTTTGTTAAACGTTTACCTTTGTATTTCGTTGTTTGTGAAAATGTATACGACTCGTTGGTGATAGTTTGAAATCATAACTTCATTAAAATAGCGTGTTTGTACTGTTTGTAAAGTTCACATATAGCATTGTATGTAGGTATTCGTTATCGGTTAAGCTCGACACTTAGTGTAAAAATAGTTTGTGAAGTTTCTGTTTTCTGCGACACAGTATGCGACACAAGGGTTGTGTCACATGATACGACACAATTCTGCGACACAATGGTTGTGTCGCAGAGATTCGAAGTGCTGAGTCAACAGCGACACTAGCGTTGTGTCGTATGAAGTTTACGACACAAGGATGCGACACAAGATACGACATAAGCTACGACATAATACGGTTTATACGACACAACATGCGACGCAAGGGTTGTGTCGCATGGATGGTTTATGCGACACAATATGCGACACAGTCGTTGTGTCGCAAAGATGAACACCCAGACAGAACCCAGCGGCTGTCGCGATTTTCCGACCAAAAATCCGATTTTAACCCGTTTTCCGGCCATAAAACCTTGATTTCTTCCATTATATAGTTAAAACAAAGTTGTAGGTTCAATATTACACCCATATAACACATAAAAACGAGTAAATCTAAGTTTTTAGAAATTTCTTACAATTGCGAATCGGGACCAAATGAGGAAGAAGATGATGATGCGGCTTTTGTTAATGTTGTTCCTTAGCTCGAGAGGATTCCGAAAATGTAACTTTTGTTGATTGATTTGCGAATCCGAATTTTTTTTTGGTGTGGATTTGGTTGAGAGAATAAGTGTGTGTTTTTGGTGAGGTTGAAATGAAAATGAAAGGAAAGATGGAGATGGGAGGTGGTTTTGTTCCACTTTTCATCTCCTGTGTTTTTGTCCCGTGTTTGTTTACCCGATCGTTAAATGTTACATTATTTTAACTAACATATATTACAATGTTTCATTATATTTTTAATTTGGATCTCTTTATGAAATTTAATCAATTAAGTTTTAAGAATTTTTAGTTTTGTTTTATTTTTAAATTATTCGTTTTAACGTTTTGCGTTATAAAATGATATGTAAATATTATCGACATAATATTTAATTGTAAACGACGTTATTTAATAACTTGTTTTATTAAATAATTTTGTTCACCAACAGCCGAATATTTTTGTTGCGTTTGTTACAAATTGTTCAGTACGTAATTACAACTAATTACGAATACGTAATACTGCGCGTATTATCTAGTTGGGCTATGCTAGACTTACCTCTAAAATGTGTTGTGAATTCACTCAAGTAGGGAATTAGCCTAATAATGCAAGTGATTAATATTAATAATCGCGTTCAAATTTGCGGGGTGTTACACATGTCTTCACAGATGTATACTTACAAATTTCTTGGGAAAACTAAACCAAGATGTCCCAGATTATGGCATGAGCCCTAATCTCTGCTTCTTTTTCCCTTTCTTGAGTCCGGGTCTCTGCCAGCTTTTCTTTTTCTCCAGCCTGGGTATGTGCTTAACGAAATTAAAAGTATGAGTATTACATATAAAACTCAGTATATAAAAATAACTAAATAAACTTTCGTGCAAGATAATAAAACTTCTAACACATACAATAGTTAGACTCTAAAGAGTGGTATGAAGATTGGAACATAAAGAGCAGTAGTTTTTTATAAGATACTATTATGGTACAGTCAAAACCACTGTTGTTTTAGCACTAAATAAGAATGACCCGTTTAAACCTAAATCCATTCCAAAACATTCGAATTATAGAAATTGTATTACAAGAGATGGGTCAAATGGGTGGGCATCTAAAGACGCGTAAACTGAACTTGTATGGATGCATGAAATATCATGATTCAATTCAATTGGATTATTACTGGAATTAGCATAGACACATAAAATATGAATCCAATTTGACAGCCAACTTATTTATAACAAAAAAAAAAGTTAAACATAAACTGGGTCAGCCCAACCCAACCCGATCCACCAAAAACTACCCCAGAGCCAATTATCCAAACTACCATGCACACCCATATTGCCACTTATACCGTCTTTGGAATAAACTTACTTATGGACTAAGCATGAGACCTTTATTAAGAAGCACTTAAGTATCAACTTAGAAAGGGTAATTGCATTTTACAAGGGAGATGATCAAAATGGTAAACCGAAAGAAAAACTACTAAACTGTGGATTACTATCCACGAGTATACTTTTCGTAACAGATCATCCATATATTACACTATAAGGAAAAAATGAACCTTGACATTGGGTGCACACATGGTCTTTTCAGAACCCCTGGAACACTATAAAGCTATATAGAAATAAACCAGCCATTTAACTTTCTCCATCTTAATATATTTTGATATATAAGTTTACCAAACAAACCATTTAACACATACATATGGTCAACCACTACACAAAAATTCAAGGTCCATCAATAAATTCATATTATTTGAAGCGTATTAACTTCAAAAAAAGAACTCAAAGATTAATGCTTTACATTTTTTTGTATACATTATACACCAGTCGGACACTTTGTCATCCAAAAATCATTTTATTGGTCCATGGGAAGTAGGCAACCTACAATTAGCACTCACGTAACAGTGAGCAAAAATCATGTGATCTCGACATCTCGTAGACCATAAAGCCTGATTACAAACATGAAGTACATGTAAAACGTGCCATTTACAAGCAAGTAGTTACTTAAAAATGCTACGAAATTCATAACTTAAACATGTACCATGACATAATGCTTGTAGTTTACCCATATGCTTGTTGCAGGGGAAAAAAATGAAATGAGATAATTGATAATTTTCAAGTACCTCGGTATCTTCTTTTATGCACTCATTAAACTGGCTTGTCTTCAAGTAACATGACATCAATTATAAGAGCAGGCCAAAAGAGTTCTCCCTTAATAGCCGGTATAACTTTTTGATTGTCTTTTGCCTGGTTAACATATATATGAAACTTTTAAAGTTGAAAAATCGTATATAATAGTATATACAAAAGAAAGTACTCAAGAATGTCATCAAACAGTTGGCGTGCATTAACCGATTACATTCAACTAAATACAGTTCAAAATAACATACTGATTTTAGGTTAAGAAATAACAATTAAATCATTACCTTTTCTGATTTCAAGTCTTCAATTTTTCCAATATAATATCTTCTCTTGTGTTAAATCCTGACCTTCAAAAACTTCATAGTCACTAATTCGATGAATAAAAAAATTCAGTATAAAAATTCACTCGCAAAATTTAAAAATTCGCATAAAGATACAAATTCGGAACTTACTTGATCAATCTGATTGTCGATTGGGGGCTGGAACAATTTGTAAATTTTCTCCTAGGGTTGTCAATTTCAGAGTAGAAATGGAATGGGAATGGATTGAGAAACTCTATTAATCAGCAAATCGTTTGAATGCGGTGACGTGTGAGCGGTTATTAGAGCTTTACGTCTACTGATGAATTTCATGTTTCGAGCATTAAGCTGCACGCTTTAGATCATCATCCTCACACCCAAAAAAAATTTTATACCCAATTTTTCTGATGTTGAACCAGATTTTGAGATAAAACTACCGTAGCCTTTTAGGAGAGGGAACATGAGAGGGATTCGGTTACTGGAGGGGATGCGGTTTTAGGAGGGGGATGCGGTTACAGAACTTAATGAAGATTTAGGGTTACTAATTATCTGACACATCAGCAAACAAGATTAATAAGCACCTAGTAATTGACACATCATCAAGGTAAACCTTGATTTATATATATGATGATTGAACTAAAAGAAGTTTTACTATAAGTATTGTACTAAGAAAAATTACTATCTGGTGCATATTTGCTTCTACAACATCTAACCGATAACGTGATCACCAAAAAATTAATTCGTAATTCTAATGTATAATATAACTTCAACCATCAATTTTGTAGGTATATTTAAGTTGTTAGTATTGTTGATATCACCTAACGACTTTTATGAATTAGTTCAGTCATCATAATCAGATCCGCAAACATGTATATATATGTATATATACAAACAAAAGATAGTTGAGTTTGTATCAAATAATTGTACTTTCGACATTTTATTTAGGTGTAGTCTAGTTGGTTCTGAAAATGGGGCATTTGTAAAGAATTCATGTTAAATTCTCACAACGGCAAGGAATAACCTAATTTATTGAATAAATTGGTTGGTGTTGTCGGATAAGTTGGTTGTGCTACCATATAAGCAGATCACTAGGTGATGTGATGGGCCTAATACAGTTTGGCATGGGCCGGTTGGGGTTGTATGAACTTCAAAATTTTATTTAAATAATGAGTATAGTTACACAAAAGCCAAAACATATCAAAATCATTTATTTCATGTTACCTAATAACCAAAACGGAATACTAAACATACCTTAATTTTGACTATATCGGAACTTAACAAAGAATTACCTTTATGAAACGCTAATTTTCTATTTTGTTATTTTGATGGAATACGAACGTATTATTATTATTATTATTATTATTATTATTATTATTATTATTATTATTATTATTATTATTATTATTATTATTATTATTTTAATGTTGTTTATGACTTCTTCTTTTTCCGATAAGTTTGTTTTTGATATTGTATGGGACATTGGGATTTGGGTCTACACTATCGAGCCAAGGCTTAAGAACTTAAGCTACTAGTCAAGTAGGCAGCAATAAGCCAAACTGGCTAAGCAATTGGCAAATGGCAATTATATGCCTCAGCCTAGTGGCCTTAAAAGATATTTAATTTTAAAAACTCAATAAAGATGGTTAATCATATGGGTCGTAAAATTTAGTTGTAACTATGAAGATGTAGGAGGTGACTTGTACAAAAAAATTTTTATATGCACATCACAAATATGTACGTAATTAGGTTTTGTGCTATGTAATGAATTTGACTCCCTTAATAACGAGCAATGATATATATGCTAACTAAATAGGCTTAAAAATATAACTAATTTACTTGTTGGTTAAAGAGGGAATATGATAACGACATCCTTAATAAGGTTTTCATAAGTACATCAATATTTGTACCTATAAAAATAAATTGATTTTGTTCTTGAATATTAATTAGTTTGACCTCCTAGATATTAATCGAGTTACAAGTAACATATACGTACATGTTGAAAATTTCTAGAAGTTGTAAGAAGTGTATTAGTAAAACCCTAAAGAGAAATATATAAAAGCTCATAATTTATATTCCAAGGGTGTGTTTGACCAACGAGATTCTAGAGGATCATAAGAAATTGAGATTCTAATTATAATAATCTCTCTCCCTTATAATATAGAAGCTCCATTTTAACACAAGAAAAAGATGACGATTGTTAAAAAAAAATCCCTTAGAATCCGCCGAAATATAGGTATCTTTTCAAACACAAAAAAAAAAAAAAAAAAAAAAAAGTCATCCACTAGAATACCCACTTACAATCTCCAATTCCAGATATAAGCTCCACATTTAGTCAATTTGTTACCGAACACACCCCAAGAGCAGGGGCGGAGTTAGAATGGGGGAAGATACCCCTCAATAATTTTAAAATTACGTAAAAACAAAAAAAAAAAAAGGTATTGATGACAATATCGAAAATTTACTCCCTAAAAACTATAAAGAAAGAACAAAATAAATGTTTTTCCCTCTCTATTCGGAATTCCTAGATCTGCCCTTTCCAAGAGGAAAAGGAAAAAATATCGGAGCATGTTTGACCATGTTTTTTAATTTAAAATGATATAAATGAATAGCACTCAACATAAAACTTGCATGGGTGTCGTGATGGGTGGGAGTAAATTCCGGATCGAAAGTATAATAACTTCCCACCGCCCACGATACGTAATTTTTGTTGACGTGTGCCACTGTTCTTTTGGTTACTCGCTTTCCATTTTCCATATATTAAACGGAAAATATTTGGACGGCCTTAAGGATATTTTAGCTCATACATTGATTTAGGTTTTCTATTGTTATTTTGGTTGTGTAAATTTGCATTTATATGGGTTTTCGATATTTCAACTAAATTTAGGATAAGGAATGTACCGTACTGTATATACTAAGACGTGTATATTTCATATCATCTTACATAATATCCAAATCCGAAACACAAAGGGAGAAAAAGGGGTAAAATTCGATTTTGCGGCAAGGTTGTGTTGATATTGAGGGTAATTTTTTGGATTATAGTGTTATTTAAGTGAGTAATTGAATGGAATTATGAATTTGATTACCGAGTAATAAGTTGTTTCGTTGAGATTGGTTTAATGATGATATGGTAGAGTAACCCACTAATTCTAAGCGTATTTTCACAATGATTAGTTCATTTAGGAGATTCTGGTGGGTCTCGGGTTTTGTCCCATTTGTGGAGGTCAAGGGGCGTAGTCAATTGTTCACCGGTTTTCATGCTTTCTATTGGATGATGTCCTTCTATGTTTTATTGAGAATGGTTTGCTGAGATTTTCCCCTAGAGTCGTAATTTGTATGGTCATTAGATGTTTTACATTGTTTTAGATTAGAGCGATGTTTTAACTAGGGTGTTGGTTTTTGGATCGTTTTGTTGGATGATTGTTTAGGGTCGTTTGTTGGCATGGTTTGTTTATGGTCGTTTTGTCGTTGTGATGGTTGTTTAATTAGGCATCTTTCTAGTTTTTATTTATTGGAGTAATATATATATTATTATTGTCCTTTTCCAAAAAAAAAAATTTGTTTAACATGTGAATTAAATTGAAAGCTTTCTATAGAAATGAAGATAAGTCAAACTGGTCGGATGGAATTAAAGTACTCGCCAAGTATTGTAATGTTCTAACAAAATCCGTAGTTTATTTAATTTCACGGAACGTTATAACCGGTTTGATAATATAAAAGAAAAACGTACTGTATAATTATAACGTACCCAATCTAATCTAATCTGATCTGATATACAAATAATAAAATATACATATACTCCGTATTTTAATTCCTTCGTAGTAAGTTTTGTCTCGCAGCTTCGCACCAACCTCAAACGTAATTGGTCAATAATCAATATCAGCCCTTCAAACTCCCACAAGTAAAACCCATTTCTAACTTGTGGTTTTCTATATAATTAGTCAGCATCATCATAATTTATATGTCTAAACTATTATCATAAAGTTTGTTTTAGATATGTAGAGCATACTATCCTGAATTTGAAACACCATTAATTAAATTTTCTTAACTCAAATTATAGGGTATCTCCAATCTCATCAAAAGGTCTGTTTATTGCGTGAATTGGTTGTCGTTTCGTTTGAAATAACATTAGTAACTCCATGTGCCCCCAAATTCACATTTTATGACATGAGATGACTTATTATTCCAACTGGGAGTACGATTAATATTATACGTGTTGTTTTCACATAAGAGGTGGTATATTTGGAAAGTTTGTACATGCTACAGATTGACCTCTCTTTTTACTCCTCGCTATACCTAATATTGATGAAACATCTTTCGTAGATGTCCATGTTTTGAGATCAGGCAGGATGTGGAACCAACCGGCCTCTTAGTAGTTTGGTGATTCAGCTAGTCTGTATTGGCTTAAGTGTACACGTTATTTATTATGTTTGTGACAAAATTCATTCTCAAAATAATACTCCTATCCACCATTTACCCATGTAGTAAGTGTCCAGTAGTACTACTGGACACTTACTACATACAGGAAAGATAGAGTTAATACTAATGGTATGTTTTTAGACAATCCTCTCGAATCCCATATGAATGATATTTCATCCGTTCCATATATTTTGATGTACACGTTACTATTTATGATAAAATTCATTCTCAAAATAATACTCCTATCCACCATTTACCCATGTACTGGACAGTTACTATATACAGGAAAGATAGAGTGAATACTGATGGTATTTTTTTTAAAGGAAATTACGTAAATCAACCTTATGGTTTGCTCCAAATTTTACTCGCAGTCTTTTAATTAATTTAATTACACCGATCATCTATTATTTTAAAACTTCTTACGTTGATAGTCCTTTACACTAACGATTGTTAACTCTTCGTTAAAAATGACCGTGTGTGTCAAAGTTCTTATTCTTCTAAATTTGAGTAAATTATAAATTATAAAATCTAACATATGTATATATACATTATTAGGTGCACGTAACATTATTTCCATTTCCTCATTTTATTCATCATCAAATTTGCTCATATACTCATCTAAAACATCAAATTATATATTCAACTACCCAAATTAGCCATAATCTTTCTCCACCTATATATACATTTGTGGCTTAATTAGTTTTCACTTTTCAACGCGTTTTACTTTGAAGCTAGGGTCATTAGAGTGGATGCAAAAGAGAAGAGATGGTGGCAAAATGAATGGGTCGGGTCTAGATGGGTTTGGGTCTAAATGTGTCCGGATCTAAATGGGTCATTTAAGAGGATGGGTCTAAACGGGTCCGGGTCAAATGGGTCTCGAGTCGATTCATCGGGTTTCCACCAAACTTTGTTTTTATTCGATTGAAAAATGAAAAAATTGAAATGAGGTGAAATTTTTTTTTACCCGCTAGACCCTTTGGTTAATTATTATACAATTGAAGGTTATATTAAATACTCATTTAGACCCATTCAAAAAAAATGAGGGGAGACCCAACCAACTCTTCCCCTCATAAATATTAACCAAGTTGACCCATAAATAACCAATGGGTCTAAAATTGCAACCTCTAGTGGCCACCAAAGTCATGACGAGATAAGATGAATGGTGACGGAGGGTCCTTGAGTGGTGAAATACGGTTGTGGACTATAAAATTTAACGTTTCAATGCAGAAGAGGAAAAATTTGATGATGAATTTGCTAAGTGAAATATGAAAGATGAAAATGTTGTTTGTCCTAATAATGTACCTATATTAGATTTTATAATTTATATTTACTCAAAAAATGTAAAAGAATAATAAAAACTACACACATGGTCCTTTTTAACGGAAAGTTAACAATCGTTAGTGTAAAGGACTATTGACGTAACAAGTTTCAAAAAAAATGATGATCTATGTAATTAAATTAATTAAAGGACTAAGAGTGAAATTTGGGCAAAAACCATAAGGACGGTTTATGTAATTTTCTCAATTTTTTTTTTCTTTTCATCTTTTACACCAATAATACTACCACCTCTGGCCGCTACCATTGTGACGTTACATATGTACAAAGTTTGTTTTTAAAAAAATATATGTTTCGCGGTTATATGTGATTTAAACAACAAAAGTATAATTAACTTTGACCATAATCCGATGCAAACTCGAAAAGCAAATAAACAAAGTGATTCAATCCACATGACAGCGCGAAGCACATCGTGCATGATATGGTCACATTGACGTGGTTCTTCCATCACTTTGTTATACCCAATGGTTTACTTGACTTATTTCCAACATCTTACAAGCCCAGAGTTTAAGAGCATACACGGAGTGAAAGACAACTATTAGCGTGAAACTCTCTTTTACATCAGGATCCTTAATCTTACACAAAGTGAAAGCAATGTGGTTGGACTCTCTTTTTTCTTCTTATTGTTTCATTTTTTTTAACAAAATGTTGTTGGACAAGTGTTGAGAGTCAACATCGGATTGAAGGGTCTATGTGAGTTCCATCGATTTTGTTTTCCTTTTGAATTTTGTCAGTAAAAATGTATTATGGTTCTCCTCTCACACTCTGTTAGCAACTATGAAACTTAACTATTTCACTTAGATTTGATTTACAATGTTACGATTTTCATAGCAAGCCTCACACTTGACCATCTGAACCTTTTATCTAATGATATATAAAACAATTTGTGTACGTATATTAAAATACTATATCCGTCTCAATTTAATTGTACAATATAAAAATATACACAGTTTTAGAAAAGTATATTGATTACTGTGTCAACCAGTAAGATTTCATACATACCACTAAAACATTATTATAAATACCACTAAAACATTATTATAATTGACTGAAATTAATAGTGAACAATTATTTTTAAACATTTCAATCAAAACGAAAACCTGGAACAATTAAATTGAGAGAGTGAGTTTTTTTTCTTTTCTTGACTACTATGCAAATCCATATTTTTTCATAAGATTAAATTAACACATTTGCCCCTCATCTCTATCTATTTACACATTCCCACCTTTCCCATCTATACTATATATTAAAGGACACTAACGATGACGTCATGAAGCTGACGTGTCATCTTCTAAGATAGGTTTTGATGCTTACGTGTCAACCACAGATTAATTCGCTGACATATTCATGACATCATGCTAAATCATAATTGCACCATTTATATTCCATTAGTATTATGAGCCTTTTAAATTCCAAAGCTCATTAATATTACCAAAAAAACGAATTATTGTTTTCGAGTTCCAAAGCTAAATCATACTTGCACCATATTTTTTTTCATTAATATTATGAGCCTTTTAAATTTCAAAGCTCATTAATATTACAAAAAATTCGAATTACTTTTTGCGAGTTTCAAAGCCTTGCATGCTCAAAAGAAATCATTGTTTTACCCATGCCTATTGCTATCCATTGGTTATCCTTCTCAACCTCTTCAACTTCTGTGCTAAGCTTGGAATGTGAGAGGTCTCCTAGAACAATTTAAAAGGCTAAGACGATTCAATACATCACATACACATTGTTCACACCCAAAAACCCTCGCAAGTTAAACCTTTTGTACTGCAAAGTCATGGATAGCGAGTCATTTAACTACATTCAAGAGCTAGATACCGTCAAAGACTCCTGGAAATTGAAAATTAAAATTCTCAGTTTGTGGAAGACTACCTATCAGCTTGAGATGATTGTAATGGATGAAAGGGTACTATTTTTTTTTTCCAGAAAGTATCATATAAGTCGTTTTTCACTTTATATCCTATGTCTACAAATTATTATTGTTATAATAACTAATTTTCATTTCTTTTAGGGTGACAAAATTCATGCATCCGTCAAGCATGCCTTGGTACCTGTTTTTGAGGTTGTTTTGGAGGAAGGTATCGTTGTCATAGTTAGCAAATTTGGTGTTGGTGCAAACTCTGAAAAGTACCCGATGGTGAAACATAAGTTTAAGCTGAACTTTTACCGTGGCACTAATGTCAAGCGATCAAGTGGTTTTGATGGTCCAAGTCATGTTTTTGTTTTTTTTCCATTTGCTCAGATTGTAGAACATAAGGATGATCCGGATCTACCTATATAATTAGTATATTTTAGGTATGTAGTTTTAATGGAAAAAAATAGAAAATTTTATATGCATAAATGTACCTATAGTAAAGTTCTACATGCATTTTTTATTATAGTAAATGTAACCATTTTAATTCATATTGTATAGGCTTTCTCCTTATGTACATTCTCTTTAATCAAGCTACTAAATAAAAAATGTAACATGATTACAGCTTTTAATATAATAATTTCAAAATTACTCAAGGAAGCAACATCACAATTTTCACTTTTGTACCTATTAGCATAACACTAAAATATATTTACATTTACATATATTATTGACTTCGATAACTTGATACTATCAATAAATCATGTCTAACAACATTCAAAAAATAATTTAGATACAAAATCATATTAAAAAGTATAATTAAATTTTATTCTTTGTTCAAACCCGTGTTTTCACGGGTCAAAGAACTAGTAATTCCATAATCTCCATCAGACCATCACCCCTACTTTACTTCACATCAAATCAAATATACTACTCCGTAGTACGTAGTATAATATTCACATTTCACAACACCTACAAGCTATAAACTACATCTTCAGATTCAAACACCAAAGACCAAACCCCACAAACACAACCTTCTCAAACCAAAAAATACAAACATGAGATCAACTAACCATCTAATTGGCTCACTAAACTTCCTCACTTTCCTCCTTTCCATCCCCATTCTCGGAGGTGGCATTTGGCTCTCCACGCGCGCTAACAACACTGATTGCATGAGCTTCTTACAATGGCCCATTATTGTTATTGGTGTTTCCATCATGGTTGTTTCACTCGCGGGCATCGCTGGCGCGTGTTATAGAAACACTTTCCTCATGTACCTTTACCTATGGGCTATGTTCGTTATTATTGCTGTTTTAATCGGGTTTATTATCTTTGCTTATGCGGTTACGGATAAAGGATCCGGTAGACATATGTTGAACCGGGTTTTCCCGGATTATTATTTGGAGGATTATTCCGGTTGGCTTAAGGATCGGGTTGTTAGTGATAGTTATTGGGGTAAGATTAGATCTTGTATTCATGATTCGAAAACGTGTGCTAAAACGGGTCGGGTTATTGGTGGGTATCCGGAAACTGCTGATATGTATTATCTACGCAAGTTGAATCCTATTCAGGTTAGTCTCATATTAATTTTTAATTTTATAATTTTGAAATAAATTATATACTTTGATTTTTAGATACATTTAATTGTTTATTTTATGTTATTATTATCTGTTTTAATTTAATTTATTTGTGATTAATTACTATTTCTAGAACTGGAATTCTGGAAAGGTTATGTATAGTAAAGTTAGGAAACTTTTTAGCGGTAAATGTCACAATAGTGCAATTTTGAAAACTTGTAATGGTTATTGCAAAATTATATTCAGAAAAGTAGATTAATGTGAATTTTTTTAAAATAAATATGGCGCAATAATTAAATTTAAACCAAAATAACCAATTGGGTTTTGGATTAATTATTGCTGAAATTACCACTACTTTTAAAATTATAAAAAAGTGTTGAAATGAATATCGTGGAAACTTGGTTTTGTGGAGTACTAGATACACTACATCGACAGCCTCTGTAGGTGCACATTTAAAATTCAAAAGGTCGGTGTCATATTTAATACTCGTACATAATTATCAATCAAACATATAATAAATAAATTAAAAGATTCTTTTTAAGTGTTGATTTTATAAATTCTAAGTATTAACAGATTTTATACATTTTAAAGCACTATTTAGAATTTAGAATTGATCACTTTATAGTGGAAGCGAGCAAATTTGGGGTGGCAAATGGGAAACAAACAAAAACGCCACTTAGATGACCGTCAAATATCATTTTCTCTTTTTTTAGTTTTATTGTTAGAATGCAATTAATTAATATTCTTATAACCAAGTATAAAACATTTTCTTCAGTAAGTACACATTTATCAGAACACTCATTTATCCATTCGGGTATATGGACCAGGGGTTTTTCTATTAAGGTTATTTGAATAGGACGAGTCAAATTGACTCGGGTATGTCTAGTCGGGGTGTTCGCGTATATCACCATTTCCAACCATTTTCCTGATGAACGTTCAAATATGAAACCCTTTTTTATAAAGATATATAGGGATAGGGATGGAATGCCTTATCGATCACTTTGAGCACCGGTTAGAGAATAAGGAGTTTGTGTTCGGTATTCAGCTCGGTGTTCAATTGAATACTGAAATTTAATACGGGAATGATTTTTAGAGGAGTGGTTCAATGTTCAACACAGTGTTCAAATGGGTCCACAAAAATTGTGTTTAACCAATCAAATAAAAGGGAAAGGGATAAGGAAAAAAATAGCTTGAACACTAATGCAATAAACGTTCCAAGTTGAACATTGACCTGACTTGAATGTCGATCCGGTGTCGTGAACGCCGAAATCAGACGTTTAACTTGTTGAACGTTGGTGTATTGCCCATTCCACTCCGCTCTTACACTCATTTATCTATCTAGTCTTTTAGTAAACAGAGAAGGACGAAATTGGCACACCCAAAAAAACATTGTCCGGCATGCCTATGCGACAATTCACATGCATAGAACAGAGTGTCTCACTTTAAATATAAAAGGGTTTTTTTTTCTAGAAATATGAGAAAAAGGGGCTAACCAAATGTTCATGTCTTCATGAATCCTTCAAAAAACTAGTCCACCAAATTGGTTCAAATAAGGGACCACTGTTAACTGTTTACAGTTTTTTTTATTTTCTTTCTTATTCATTTCTCAATTTCTCAATATATTGTTTTGTTTCTTTACAACATGGTCAAATTGGTTTTAATTATTGGGGCAATTATGTACCACAGTACCAGTATATTAGAAGTTAAATAGTTGAAATTGTGAATTATGTTAAAATCGCGTTAGTATAAGACTAATCTTGTTCATGGTTATTTAACAGTCCGGATGTTGCAAGCCACCAACGGAGTGCGGGTACATCTACGTGAACGAGACCGTATGGAACCCAGTGAATGCAGCCACTCTACCTGCCAACCTTGACTGCAATAGATGGACCAATGATCAAGAGCATTTGTGCTACAATTGCGACTCATGTAAGGCTGGCGTGTTGGGGAGCCTAAAAAAGAGTTGGAGGAAGGTGTCGGTTATCAACATTGTTGTTCTAATCTTACTCGTCATTGCTTATGTCGTCGCATGTGGTGCGTTTAGGAACAACAAGAGGATGGACAACAATGAACAGTATGGTGCCACTAGGATGGAGAAGGCACGCCCCACTTGGATACATTTCTAGTCGATTTGATTGTTGTTTTGGATTTCAGATGATTCATGTTCATTTGGTAGGAAATTTCTCGTTCTTTTTTGTTTGTTTTTGTTTTAGAAGGTTTGTTTGTTTTGTATCTTATGTTTTTAGCTGGAAGGTTGAACATGTGTATATATCAAGGTTATCAAACTTGTGATCTTGCTACACAAATACGTGTTGCATCGTCGTAAGATCGTAATTTTTATATGATCGTAAGTAAGGTCGTGAGATCGTATATAATGATCGTAAGATCTTTAATAAGATCGTAGAATTGCTATAATATTGTAAGTTTGTAACTAAGATCTTACGATAGTTCATATATTTAATATAAATGATAATAATATTGTAAATTAATTTGATTCAAACTATTTGTGAAAATATATATTCTTTACATTATTATATACTCCGTATACAAAGTTCGTCAACATAAAACATCTTACCCAAAATCATTTTCACATATGGTAAATAAATGTGTTTTTGCAACGATATAAATAATTGTTATTGTAATATCTTTGTAAAGTTTTGCCGTGAACCATTTATACCAAAAAGAAAAATAAGATTTTGACCGATTTAAGACTTTTACTTACCTCCACAGCGAATTAGCGATGTACGTAGCAAATTGTTGGCTTATAATTTGAAAAATTATGTGCTTAATATTAACATAATTAAGTGTCAAATCCAGTTTCACATGAACATCGCAGGGTCACACCGATGAGCACAACCGAACAAGTAGTGTGATACTATAATTAGATATTTGATATCGTTCATTTATGTGAAATGAATAAGTTGGTCAAACACGATTAGAACATTTATTAGTATAAATAATTAAGTGTAATTATTTATTTAATAAAAAGATTTATTTATAATTAGTTTTATAAATAAATTAGTTAATTTAATTATTATTAAACTGCAAGGTTCTAATTGTAAATTGATAGGTTTGGGAATATATAGTTTAATAAGTTATAAACTAGAGGGATTGAAAGAGTTATTAGTTTTAACTTGTTGGACAAGTTGAACTACAACTATAAATAAAGCCCTAAGGGTTTCATTTGTTAGTTGCAAAACCCTAACTCTCTCCCTTCCCCTCTCTCCCAATCGATTTCTCCCTCTCTCTCTTTGCCGAAATCGGCCAAACCACAAAGGGGTTTCGAGTTCGTGATTTGATCGCAACTAGCTTGATTTTGCGAGAGGTTTTAGTATACACACTTAGGTTTCTACCAACCGTTCAACTGTGAATCCAAGGTGGTACCTAACGTATCCTTTTAGCTTGTCGATTTCAAGAAGAACAAAAGAAGATCAAGATAAGTTGACTCGTACGGCAACGAGTAGAAGACTAGAGTTCTTGCCGAGCACTCAATGTGAAACGCCCTAAAACTCGAAAAAAAAATTTTTTTTTTACTCACTTATTTTCTTCACTAAAAACACACTCAATAGGTCCCATAACTTTATTTTATACATATAAACTCGACACATAAGTTAGAACATCATTTTTGAGACATGGTGAAGGGACATGGCCATGGCGATTACAGGACATGGCCATGGCATAGTGCTGGTAAGAATGTTAACCTACTGTTAAGGGACATGGCCATGGCGTTTATATGACATGGTCATGGCATATCTGCTCAGCAACACTTGTAATTTTATGAAATTGAAACACGCATAACTTTTTACTCGTAAACACTTAGACCCTGAAAATTTGCAGGCACCTCCATAATGCCAAAATAAAACTTTCTATTTTTGTACTTTTCCAAAATACACGTTTTACGAGAAAACAGACATATAACCACTTTTTGATCATTTTAACCACTTTTTGACTACAACCCAAATCACAAACCACAAATACTTGGACTCTAACTTTTTGCACACATGATCAACCCATCAAAACAAGTCTAACACACTTGTCCAAACCCACATAACTACATTCTAACCCGATTTAACCCTTTTGACCCGTTTTGGTGTCCATTTGGACACTTTTACCAAATCTACCATATCAACCACAACTCTACCCAATACCACATACGTTTGACTATTATAACTCTGTTGACTATATGTCAACTTCACATTTGACCAACCAATCACATTCGACACTAAATTACTTTTCACCACTTTGACCCAAACCAAACCAATCATATGACTTCATACTCTTGACAACCACATACACTAGACGTCATAACTCGGTTTGACTTTCAAAGTCAACTACTACACATTGACCAACATATTTAATTCAAAAACTCTTTGTTTGGGCGATTTACACAATTGAGCATCAAAACAACAATTCAAAAGAAAGAAGCATATTCTAACCACAAGCATGCTCCATATCCATGTCACTAGCTTCTCATAACCCTTCTATCCACATGTCTCTATCTATAACACCCCATATTTTCAAGCCAAAAAATTTTTTTTTTTTTTTTTTTTACCTGGAAGCGTTATCCCATTCAACAAACTTTACATAATACTAATATCAAAGTTTAGTTATTACACATACTATCATTAAATTATTTTGTTACAAACTCATAATCTAGTGGTGTTATTTATACAAACGTTTACGCCAAAACAAAGTAATCAAGAGTGCCCAGCTTGTCAAACATTTCACCCAAAACCTCTCAACCGAGCATAAGCAAACTTAACCTGCAAAAGTGAGGTGGGGGATTAGCACGAAGCTAAGTGAATAACGATTCCAACAATCTAACTTAGCATAAACAATCAACTCACAACAATCAACTAATAGTAACAATCCAATTAGAGGATCGGTGGTTCTTGTGGTACCCTCAGCCCGCGGATGGCCCACCAAGAACACTTATAATCCACTGCAGGCCAATACAGAGATTTTACCGATAGTTCAATGCTATCTTTAATCAATATGGACGAATTCACAACGAATGTTCATCAATACCATAAAGATTAACCTATAGCAACTAAACCCAACCGAAATTGACCTCTATCATTCCAACCTATCATGGAATGAGTCACTAGCAATCAATCATTTAATCGCAATCAACTTATCAATAACTCACAATATCAATCTACTTAAAATTGATGTAACTAAATTGTTAACACCAATTTAAACTGTGAGAACCAGTCACTCACCTGTCTCGTTTCAAGCTTCACTCAAAGATCTAATTTTATTGAGTCGTGGTCGGATCTGAAATACAAAAGAATTCCAAGTCAATCCTCACATCACATTGTATATAACTTAATATCAACAATCAAACAAGTATAAAGTTATATAAACATATTAAACAAACAAATATCACATTCTAAGGTTTAAATTAAAATCTCTGCCAGACCAAGGGAATCCGGCCGTATTCCTTGGAATCCGGCCGTATTCAGGTGAATCCGGCCGTATTCCAGTGAATACGCCCGTATTCCCCAGTCATTTTTGCTTCAATTTCAACCAGAACTCAATCTTAGGAATCCGGTTGGGAATACACCCCGGGAATACGCCGTATTCCCTTGAATCCGTCCGGATTCAGGGGAATCCGACCGTATTCCCACGTCTTCTAGACCTGCACATTTACCATTTCCTGCACAACTCAACTACGAACCAAAAATTGCAATTTCACCAGACTCAGTTCTAAACTCATGTTTTTACTAAATTTCGGTCATAACAACATATACTAACATCATATATCGAAGATTCAAACTTCAAATCATCACCAATTCAATCACTCACCTATAACCTAAAAATTCCACTTTCAAACCTAAAACTCAAGAAATTTAACTATTTATTCATATAATCATCACTCAAATCAGTTCATGAAGTTTGAACAATCACAATAGATCATCAATCAATCATATAAACACTAGAACACATCATTTCAACTTAAAACCTTAATTATAAACTAAATAGCTATCAACAATTACTTACAATTGAAGAACACAAAGAGATGAGGTTGAAGATGATATAACTAAAGATTCAAGCTCCAATTCTTGTTTATTCTTGCAATTGATCACTAGAAATCATGTAAGCGATTTGAGAATGAGTTTGAGAGAGTTTTGAAGAACACCAAAGAAGTTTGGGGAACAAACTTAAGTCGGCCCCTTTGTTTTAAATTAAACCGCCTCACTTACACACAGTGTAATATTATACCCCTTTTTGACCTATTGTCTGGAACCTCATTTTCAAACGCGAGAAATTTATTTTATTTTACCGTCACCTAATATTATTTAAAACAATTAACATTTCACTAGTCACAATATTTCCTGAAGCTTATTTACCTATAAATTTCACAATCAAACACAAAATACAATTAAATATAAGGAATTACCTGTTTCTCCTAGGCCCAATTTGGGGATGTTACAAATCTTCCCTCCTTAGGAAGATTTCGTCCCCGAAATCTCACTAGACATAAATAAGCTAGGATATCTAGTTCTTATACTCTCTTCGGTTTCCCATGTTAAATTGGCACCCAAGCTATGCTTCCATTTAACTAACACCATCGGGATTTCCTTTCTACGAAGCTTGGTCACTTTTCTATCTAAAAGCTCAACAGGTTCTTCTACCAATTTCTTACTTGGATCAACTCTAAGATCTTGCAAAGGAAGGATTTGGGATTGATCCTTCACATTACACTTTCTTAAATAACAGACATTAAACGTATCATGAATACCAGCTAATTCAGGAGGAAGTTCCAAAGAAACCGATTGGTCATTAATTACTTGCCGAACTTTAAATGGACCAATATAACGAGGAGCTAACTTTCCACGCTTACCAAATCTAATAACACCCTTTCACGGAGAAACTTTCAAATATACAAGTTCACCTTCAACAAAAACAACGGATCGTATACGTGGATCAGCATATTGTTTCTGCCTATCACGTGCTGCTTTTAATTTCTCACGAGCAGTCTTAACTTTATCAGCTGTAATTTGAACTATGTCGGGACCCGCAAATTGCTTTTCTCCCGCTTCTAACCAACAGGTAGGAGTTCGACAACGACGACCATACAACATTTCGTACGGTGGCATACCAATACTAGAATGATAAGAGTTGTTATACGCAAACTCTATCAAAGGTAAGTGTGAATCCCAAGAACCGCCATACTCAAGTACACAAGCTCTTAACATATCCTCTAGAGTCTGAATAGTACGTTCTGACTGCCCATCCGTCTGAGGATGATAAGCTGTACTGAGATTAATTCTGGTACCTAACTCACGTTGCAAACTCTGCCAAAAACCAGAAATAAATCGGGAATCTCTATCGGACACAATAGACAAAGGAATACCATGTCTTACCACAATCTCATTAATATACAAAAGAGATAACCGCGTCAAAGAAGCAGTCTCGTTGGTGGCAAGAAAATGAGCACTTTTAGTTAAACGGTCAACAATGACCCAAATCATATCATTCCCTTTCTGTGTACGAGGCAACTTAGTAACAAAATCCATAGTGATATGCTCCCATTTCCACTCCGGAATATCCAACTGTTTTAACGAACCATAAGGTTTTTGATGTTCTGCTTTTACTTGGGAACATATGTGGCAAGTTTCAACCATTCTAGCAACATCGGTTTTCATCGTTGGCCACCAATATAACGGTTTCAAATCATTATACATTTTCGTACTCCCTGGATGTACTGACAACCTCGATTTGTGTGCCTCAGACAAAATCAAATTCCGAAGTCCCCCAATCAATGGAACCCAAACTCGAGACTGAAAAGTTTTCAACCCCCGAGAATCATCAACCAATAAATCTTTTCTTTTCAACAAAATCTCAGATTTTAAATTCTGATCTAACAACGCTTCTAACTGTGCCGCTCTCAGCTGAGAAATTAAATCAGAAGATATTTTCAAGCGCATAAAGTAGACTCGATTAGAAGATACCTTTCGACTTAAAGCATCGGCTACTACATTAGCTTTACCTGGATGATATCGGATTTCACAATCATAATCCTTAATCAATTCTAACCAACGGCGCTGTCTCATATTAAGCTCTTTCTGAGAAAACATGTACTGGAGGCTTTTATGATCTGTACATACAATGCATTTGGTACCGTATAAATAATGTCTCCAGATTTTTAGCGCAAATACCACAGCTGCAAGTTCTAAATCGTGCGTAGGATAATTTCTTTCATGAGTTTTGAGCTGACGAGAAGCATACGCAATAACACGATCACGTTGCATTAAAACTGCACCCAACCCAGCATGCGAAGCATCACAATAAACCACAAAACCATCGGAACCATCAGGAAGTGCTAACACTGGAGCTTGACACAACAACTGCTTAAGAGTCTGAAAAGAAGATTCTTGGTTATCACCCCACTGAAACTTAACATCATTCCTAGTCAATCGAGTCAACGGACCAGCAATTTTAGAAAAATCTTGGATAAATTTCCGATAGTACCCAGCTAAACCAAGGAAACTTTTAATCTCAGAAGGGGATTTAGGAGCATTCCAATTCATAACAGCTTCTACTTTAGAAGGATCTACTTTAACCCCATCATTACAAATGATATGACCAAGAAATTGTACCTCTCTAAGCCAGAATTCGCATTTAGAAAATTTAGCATAAAGGTGTTCTCTTTTCAGAATTTCCAGAATCAACCTCAAATGATGTTCATGCTCGGACTCAGACTTAGAATAAATCAATATATCGTCGATAAACACAATTACAAACTTATCTAGAAAAGGTCGACATATTCGATTCATTAAATCCATGAAAATAGCAGGGGCATTAGTCAATCCAAAAGGCATGACTAAAAACTCATAATGTCCGTACCTGGTGCGAAAAGCAGTTTTAGGAATATCTTCCTCACGTACTCGCACCTGGTGATAACCGGATCTCAAATCAATCTTAGAAAAATAAGATGATCCTTGCAATTGGTCAAAGAGTTCATCAATTCTGGGCAAAGGGTATTTATTCTTCACTGTTCTCTTATTAAGTTCCCAATAATCGATACACATACGTAAAGTACCATCTTTCTTTTTCACAAATAATACCGGAGCACCCCACGGGGAAGAACTCGGCCTTATAAACCCTTTATCTAACAATTCCTGAATCTGACCCATCATTTCCCGAATTTCAGCTGGAGCTAATCTATAAGGAGACTTAGCTACTGGAGTAGAACCAGGAATCAAATCAATCTGATATTCTACTTTTCTTACAGGGGGCAAACCAGGCAATTCATCAGGGAACACCTCCGGGTATTCAGAAACCACCCGGATATCAGAAATGGATTTCTTTTCTAATTTATTATCAACCACATAACACAAATAAGAATCACAACCCTTGACTAAAGATTTTCTAGCCTTCATCACAGAAATCAACGGAATGTTACCCCTTTCCCGTTCCCCTCGAGCCACAATGTGAGACTTATCAGAGACGGGAATTTTTATAATCTTTCTATGACAATCAATATTAGCTTTATTTAAGCTCAACCAATCCATACCGATAACCGCATCGAAACTCGGAATTGGCATTAACAGAAATGAAATCAGAAAATCATGACCCTCTATCAGTATACTAGCTCCAGTTACCGATGTGGTAACAGGAACTACCTTACCATCAGCAATTTCAACTTCTAACGGTTTCACAATCAAAGATGGAATCAATTTCAGTCTATCACAAAATTTCACAGATATAAACGAGCAATTGGCACCAGAATCAAATAATACACGAGCTGGTACAGAATTTATGAGAAATGTACCCGTTATAACGTCTTCAGTAGTGACAGCTTCATCCACTGTCATTTGAAAAGCTCGACTAGCAGCTACTGGTGGTACTTTCCTCTTTTGGCCGGAGGATGAGAAACCCTTAGCCATACCCATACTCTGTCTCTTAGCCTCTGTACAATCTCCAGCTCGATGCCCCTCTTTTTGACAATTCCAACACACGCTATTAGGAAATGTACAATCCTTGGCAGCGTGTCCAAAAGTTCCACATTTAACACATCTTGAGGTTTGGGGAGTACAAGGACCATTATGTCTAGCTCGACATTTGTTACAATAGTTACTATCCATTGGATTAAACCTTCTGTTCTGCTGACCACCTTGCCCCTTTTGTTTACTAGATGAATCTCCTCTTTGTTTCTGTGAATACCTTTCCTTATTCATTAACCTTTTAGCTTGAATATCACCATCTACCGAACGAGCATAATCGTATGCTTGTGAAAGAGAACTAGCTAATCTCACTGAAGTACGGTAATCTGGAGGCAAAGTCTTCACAAAATGCTCAATCTGAGTTCTATCTGTCGGAACCCACTGTCTCACAAATCGTAATTTGTCAGAAAATTGCTTGATAAGCTCTTCAATCGACATTTGATCCGTCTTCTGTAAATCAAGAAACTCTTGTCTAATACGTGATAAGTTGTACTCTGAACAGAATTGCTTACAAACTTCGGCATGAAAATCTGACCATCTAATCATTTTGATTTGTTCCGATGTCAATGGAGCAGTTATAGCATCCCACCATGACATTGCTTGACCCTTTAAAAGCTGAACTGCATATGGTACTTTATCTTTCTCTTCACAATGACAAACTTCCAATTTTCGCTCCACATCACGTAACCAATCCAAAGTGTCAGTAGGATTAGTACTTCCAGAGAATGAAGAAGGATTGGTGGACATAAAAGTCTTAAGTGAACAACCCACTTTTAACTGCTGAAATGGAGGAATCGCATGTATCTGATAACTAGGAAATCCGGAAGAAGGAAAAGGTACAGTAGCTTGATAACTATAACCTTGTTGCTGCTGCTGAGAAACAAAAGGTATAGATACTGGAATCCGCTCAGAAGATACAACAGGAGGAGCAGTAGTTATAACAGGCGGCTGAGTATGAATAGGCTGTCGAGAAGGCCCAGCCCGTTCATTCTGTAATTCCAATACCCGATTCTCTAATCTCATAATGTACTCTTGGTCAGTTTCTGTTTCTACCCCTCTTGGATTAGACATTCCATTGTGCTCCTGACTTTCTGGTGGTGCATTGATCTGAGAGGCTTCATTAAGAGTATGGACAGGTTGCTCATTATCCGCCATATCTGAAATCACATCATATCTCAAAATTCGTTAATCATTAGTACTAGCAAACTAATCAAATTTCCTTTCCTAACTAATCCCCATAACATGAGATGTTTGACCAACGGGACTAAGTTTAGGTATAAACATCTAGCATGTTCATTCCCCTAAACTTACGCTCTGATACCAACTTATAACACCCCATATTTTCAAGCCAAAATTTTTTTTATTTTTTATTTTTTTACCTGGAAGCGTTATCCCATTCAACAAACTTTACATAATACTAATATCAAAGTTTAGTTATTACACATACTATCATTAAATTATTTTGTTACAAACTCATAATCTAGTGGTGTTATTTATACAAACGTTTACGCCAAAACAAAGTAATCAAGAGTGCCCAGCTTGTCAAACATTTCACCCAAAACCTCTCAACCGAGCATAAGCAAACTTAACCTGCAAAAGTGAGGTGGGGGATTAGCACGAAGCTAAGTGAATAACGATTCCAACAATCTAACTTAGCATAAACAATCAACTCACAACAATCAACTAATAGTAACAATCCAATTAGAGGATCGGTGGTTCTTGTAGTACCCTCAGCCCGCGGATGGCCCACCAAGAACACTTATAATCCACTGCAGGCCAATACAGAGATTTTACCGATAGTTCAATGCTATCTTTAATCAATATGGACGAATTCACAACGAATGTTCATCAATACCATAAAGATTAACCTATAGCAACTAAACCCAACCGAAATTGACCTCTATCATTCCAACCTATCATGGAATGAGTCACTAGCAATCAATCATTTAATCGCAATCAACTTATCAATAACTCACAATATCAATCTACTTAAAATTGATGTAACTAAATTGTTAACACCAATTTAAACTGTGAGAACCAGTCACTCACCTGTCTCGTTTCAAGCTTCACTCAAAGATCTAATTTTATTGAGTCGTGGTCGGATCTGAAATACAAAAGAATTCCAAGTCAATCCTCACATCACATTGTATATAACTTAATATCAACAATCAAACAAGTATAAAGTTATATAAACATATTAAACAAACAAATATCACATTCTAAGGTTTAAATTAAAATCTCTGCCAGACCAAGGGAATCCGGCCGTATTCCTTGGAATCCGGCCGTATTCAGGTGAATCCGGCCGTATTCCAGTGAATACGCCCGTATTCCCCAGTCATTTTTGCTTCAATTTCAACCAGAACTCAATCTTAGGAATCCGGTTGGGAATACACCCCGGGAATACTCCGTATTCCCTTGAATCCGTCCGGATTCAGGGGAATCCGACCGTATTCCCACGTCTTCCAGACCTGCACATTTACCATTTCCTGCACAACTCAACTACGAACCAAAAATTGCAATTTCACCAGACTCAGTTCTAAACTCATGTTTTTACTAAATTTCGGTCATAACAACATATACTAACATCATATATCGAAGATTCAAACTTCAAATCATCACCAATTCAATCACTCACCTATAACCTAAAAATTCCACTTTCAAACCTAAAACTCAAGAAATTTAACTATTTATTCATATAATCATCACTCAAATCAGTTCATGAAGTTTGAACAATCACAATAGATCATCAATCAATCATATAAACACTAGAACACATCATTTCAACTTAAAACCTTAATTATAAACTAAATAGCTATCAACAATTACTTACAATTGAAGAACACAAAGAGATGAGGTTGAAGATGATATAACTAAAGATTCAAGCTCCAATTCTTGTTTATTCTTGCAATTGATCACTAGAAATCATGTAAGTGATTTGAGAATGAGTTTGAGAGAGTTTTGAAGAACACCAAAGAAGTTTGGGGAACAAACTTAAGTCGGCCCCTTTGTTTTAAATTAAACCGTCTCACTTACACACAGTGTAATATTATACCCCTTTTTGACCTATTGTCTGGAACCTCGTTTTCAAACGCGAGAAATTTATTTTATTTTACCGTCACCTAATATTATTTAAAACAATTAACATTTCACTAGTCACAATATTTTCTGAAGCTTATTTACCTATAAATTTCACAATCAAACACAAAATACAATTAAATATAAGGAATTACCTGTTTCTCCTAGGCCCAATTTGGGGATGTTACACTATCAAACATCAACCTACAACATAAACACTGAAACGGGTAAGCACAACTGCTTAGTGAGTACACAGACAATCAAACAAGCAATACACATAACAATTAGCATATAACAACACAAATACATGAACACATAATCACTGAGCTCTGAACACTGAACACTGAACACTGTACACTGTGTTAACCGCAGTTAACTCTCTGATCACCACTAATCCTTTACACATAATCATTAACCAACAACAATCAATTCACTAATTAACATAGTCTTAAACACACACATAAGAAACAAAACATATAACAAACACCCTTCACGTGATTGTATGATCCTCTAGCTCGGAAGCTATCCGGAAACACATACAACCAATTCATACACTGTTCACTACATCATCTGAAACACCCCGCAAATTTAGAATCATATTTTTTTTTTTTTTTTCATAATACTAATGCATTTAATTGTATCACAGTCACAATGGTCCCAATTCATACAACTCCAAAACATTTCCTGAAAATAGGAAGTACCCGCCGGGTACCACCTTTACCCGCCGGGTAAACAGGTTGACCCGCCGGGTGACCCATTGAGAACGCCGGGTGAATTAACCATTTCGACAACAGAGACTTTCTTTCGTTTAAAGGTTTTAGAAGCCGCCGGGTCAGGGATTTCGCCCGCCGGTTTGTTCTTGATTCCGGTTTACCCGCCGGGTACAGGACTTACCCGCCGGGTAGTCCTGTATTCCAGCAGACCCTGGCTTAGTTTCTTAATTACCAAATCCTTAACTTCAAACGATCATAACTCGATAATGACAAAGTATTAGAACATGAAATTTTACAGACACTTATAATATGACATTCCATACACTTCCTAATTATCACTTTTCAAAATTTAGCATTTATTCGGGATTTGGACTAATGACACAAAAACGACCATTTTAACCAAATTTTCTTAACATATAAATTTCCATATCACTTCAAACCAGGTTCTCAGACTTTGACACATAATTTAACTATATAAATGAAACTTAAAACAATGACTACCATTTACTTACTTGCACCATGACTCATTGTAATTCTTTAACTCAACCGGTGCCCATTTAGACACTTTCTTGACCCGTTTAAACCTTTACCCATATAACCACTTATCTAACAATTGAACTTCATCACATTGACTATTCCAAGTCAAACCAAAGTACCATTATCACTAAACTTCAACCTTCAACATTTACATACTTAACTATACATGATATACACTAGTTTTAAGTGACAAAACCTTATTTTACAACAAAAGGGGTGACTTGTATCACGAGCATGATATTAAGAGATAGCTTGTTACCGACTAGATCACAAGCTTCACCATTAACCTTTAAGCCGGTCCCTTGCCCAAACCTTCACGCTTACCACTTGATTCACCTAAAAATGATAAACTTAAAACAATAAGCACAACGCTTAGTAAGTAAGGGATACTTCAATAATAACTTAAACACTTAAACAATTAAGGATCCTTAACCACTTCCACAAAGTTAATCACAAGGATTAACTACTTCCACAAGTGACCCTAATGTCATTCTTTGATTAACATCAAACAAATGACATAGAAATCACTACTTCAACAAAATCCCATTACTTACCTTGCTTTTGAATTAAAGAACTACTTGAACCCACTTGTACACCTTGATCACCTAATCACATAAACAAATAATACACATAAATCACTTAAACACATAACTTCATTCTTAACTTTCATTACTTCGACATCATAAGTGATTACATATCACTAACTTCATCATTTTCACATCAATTCTCTTTATAGTTCACTAATTAACCATACCTATGAACATATGTTTAATTAGACATAAACTTTTAACAATACAACTTCAATAATCACTTTAACATCACATCTCTTTTCATTACTTTACTCAATTCATCAATAATTTAGAACTTCTCTTAAAACCCATAACTAGGGTTTATGATAAATACATTAAACTATGAAATTAAACAAGGAATTAGAAGACTCATACCTTAGTAGAGATCAATTAGTTAATAGAACCTTAAACACATAAACCCTAGCTTCAATTTGATACTTCTTCTTCTTCCTTCTCAAAACTCAGCACACACAAAAGCTCTGTACGTATTTTAAGTTTCTGAAATTGGAAGGAGATAGAAACTGCAGGAATTCTTATCCTATACTGTGATTTACAACTTAAACCCTTATACTTATAACACTTAACAACTTCAGTCCCTCTAACTCCTTCCTCTTTATTTCTAAAGTCCTATTCTCACAAATTACTTAACATTTTTAGTCCTTTCTAACTAACTTTTAACTTATAACAAAATTTAAACACATAATACACTTGATACACATATTTATAACTTAAACAAATAAACACATATTATAGTATTTAAAACTTACAAATTTAGGGGCGTTACAACTCTCCCCCACTTATTTAGGATTGTGTCCTCACAATCCATTCTTGAAGTAGAGCCGGATAGTACTTAATTAATTCCTCCTCCGACTCCCAAGTAAACTCGGATCCTTTTCTATGCTTCCATTGCACCTTGAACAATTTAATTTCTTTGTTTCTTAACTTTTTAATCTTTTCGTCAAGGATTGCAATCGGTTGTTCTATATAGTTCAGTTGGTCATTGACTTCAATCTCTTCTAAAGGCACATAAGCCGCTTCATCAACTAAACACTTTCTGAGATAGGACACGTGGAAAGTATTATGTATTCCCGCCAATTCATTTGGCAATTCAAGACGATATGCCAACTTTCCAACTCTTGCAACGATTTTAAATGGACCAATAAATCGAGGACTCAACTTTCCACGTTTTCTGAAACGGATTATACCCTTCCAAGGAGATACCTTCAACATAACTAAATCTCCTTCTTGAAACTCTATCAAACGCCTTCTTTTATCAGCATAAGATTTTTGTCTATCTTGCGCCGTTTTCAATCGTTCTCTAATCTGATTTATCTTTTCCGTTGTCCTTTGAACAATGTCTGTGCTTCCCAACTCCCTTTGTCCAATCTCGCCCCAACATAACGGAGTTCTACACTTTCTGCCATACAACATTTCATAAGGCGCCATCTTAATACTCGAGTGGTAACTGTTATTATAAGAAAATTCAGCAAGAGGCAAATGAGTATCCCAGCTACCACCAAAGTCAATAGCACATGCTCTTAGCATATCTTCTAAAGTTTGAATAGTTCTTTCACTTTGACCATCCGTTTGTGGATGATAAGCTGTACTTAGGTTGACACGTGTACCTATATCTTCTTGGAACTTGTTCCAAAAACGAGAAGTGAATCTACTATCTCTGTCTGAGACAATAGATAACGGCATACCATGTCGAGCAACAACCTCTTTTACGTACAAATCAGCAAGAGCTTCAGTGGACATAGTTTCTTTGATTGGTAGAAATAGAGCACTCTTTGTCAGACGATCTACTATTACCCAAATTGCATCATATTGGCGTTGAGTTTTAGGCAATTTAGTAATAAGATCCATCGTAATGTGTTCCCACTTCTAAACAGGTATATCTAAAGGCTGCATTTTGCCATACGGTTTTTGATGTTCGGCCTTAACCTGTAAACAGGTTAAACATTGTTCTACATACTTAACAACTTCACGCTTCATACCTGGCCACCAGTAGTCAGATTTCAAATCATGGTACATTTTGGTTGCACCAGGATGGATTGAATATCGAGATTTATGAGCTTCATCAAGTATTAACCTTTTCAGCTCAGGAGAGTTTGGAATCCAAATTCTTCCATATCGAGTCTTAATTTCTCGGGAATCTTCAACAAAATCATTGACTTGACCTTTTATACGTTCTGCTCTAATATCATTTTCTTGCCAAGCTTTCATTTGAGCTTCCTTAATTTGATCCAACAAATTTGGAAGAATAGTAATTCGAAGGGATTTGACAACTAGAGAATGATGCATAGCTTTTCTGCTCAAGGCGTCAGCTACTACGTTAGCTTTTCCAGGATGATATAAAATTTCACAATCATAATCCTTCACCAAATCAAGCCAACGCCTTTGCCTCATATTAAGATCACGTTGATCGAAGAAATACTTGAGACTCTTATGGTCAGTGTAAATGGTACACTTAACACCATAAAGATAATGCCTCCAAATTTTTAAGGCAAAAACCACCGCTGCTAACTCCAAATCATGAGTGGGGTAACCTTTTTCATTCTCCTTTAATTGTCTAGAAGCATAAGAAATCACCTTGCCACGTTGCATTAGTACACAGCCTAGCCCATTGTGAGAAGCATCACAATACACCACCATATCTTCAGTACCATCTGGAAGTACCAAGACAGGGGCTTGGCTAAGTTGTTGTTTTAGGGTTCGGAAAGCTTGTTCAGCTTGATCATTCCATTCAAACTTTATGTTCTTTCGAGTAAGCTTTGTAAGAGGAGTAGCAATTTTAGAGAAATCTTGGATGAACCGTCGATAATAACCGGCTAATCCTAGAAAACTCCGAACTTCTGTGGGGTTTGTTGGAGGTTCCCATTTCAAAACAGCTTCAACTTTAACTGGGTCGACTTTAATTCCTTGATTATTAACAACATGCCCTAGAAATTGAACTTCACGAAGCCAGAATTCACATTTTGAGAATTTAGCATAAAGCTTTTCATCTCTCAATGTTTGTAATACTTGCCTCAAATGAACTTCGTGATCACTAACAGACTTAGAATAAATAAGAATATCATCTATAAACACGATCACGAACTTATCGAGCATAGGGCGACATACTCGATTCATAAGATCCATGAAAGCTGCAGGTGCATTAGTCAGACCAAAAGGCATAACCACAAATTCATAATGGCCATACCTTGTTCTGAAAGCGGTTTTAGAAACATCTTCTTCTCGAACTTTCAATTGATGATATCCAGAACGCAGATCAATTTTAGAAAAGAAACTTGCACCTTGAAGTTGATCAAAGAGATCATCAATTCTAGGCAATGGGTACCTATTCTTGATGGTCACTTTATTTAATTCCCTATAATCAATGCACATTCTCATTGTACCATCTTTCTTCTTAACAAAAAGTACCGGAGCTCCCCATGGTGAACTACTCGGGCGTATAAATCCCTTATCAAGTAATTCCTGCAATTGCTTCATCATTTCTTGCATTTCCGATGGGGCAAGCCTATATGGAGTTTTGGCTATAGGTATAGCTCCAGGTATCAATTCAATACGGAATTCAACTTGTCTATCAGGTGGAACACCCGGTAATTCATCAGGAAATACATCAGGGAACTCTTTAACTACTGAAAGTTCTTCAATCTTAGGAACAGATTTTTGAATATCCACTACATGTGCCAGGAAAGATTGGCAACCATGCAGTAAATATCGTTTAGCACGAGCAAAAGTACAGACAGACAATGGAACTTTTCGCTTTTCCCCATAAATATCAATAACTCCCCCACTTGGCGAAATGACCCGAATTATTTTCATTTCACACTGAATAAGAGCATTATGTTTGCCTAACCAATCCATGCCCACCACGGCATCAAATTCACCCATTTTCATCGGGATTAGATTTATAAGAAAGATTTCATTATCTATCTCTAATTGACACCCACGATATACATTGGTTACAAAAACAATCCTATCATCGGCAACTTCAACATCTAAGGGAGTATCTAAAGCAGACAAGGGAATTGAAAAATCATAACAAAACTTTTCAGATACGAAGGATCTCGAGGCACCCGAATCGAATAACACGTAAGCAGGTTTTTGATTTATAAGGAAGGTACCTGTCATAACATCCGGGGCCCTCTTAGCTTCTTCAGCAGTAATTTGAAAAGATCGACTTTTAGTCTTAGCAGGTTCTTCAGGCTTTCTTTCAGATTGACGACGAGGTGGAAGGGGAGCAGATTGAGATCTTAAATCAGGGCATTCAGATTTGATGTGGCCCGGTTTATAACAATTATAACATACCCTAATGGGGTTAGGGCAGTCACGAGCTATATGGCCCACTCTCCCACATTGATTACAAGCGTTAGTTCCTACTCGGCATTCACCGTAATGTCTTTTATGACATATCTTGCACTCAGGAACTTCCTTTCTATCCCCTTTCTTCTCATCTCCCTTAGAACTCTCAGCAGGCCTAGCCTTCTTAGCTGCATAAGAAGATTGTTCAGCCTTTCTTTTCGCTACTCGACGACTCCACTCAAGCTCTTGGTACCGAGCTTCATCTATCATTTCTTCAAGAGTGTGACAACGCTTGGGATTAACAAATTGACGGATTTCTGGCTTCAAAATATGATGGAAATGCTCCATGAGTCGTTTAGGATTCTCCATATATTCTGGACAGAAATGAGCTCTGTCTAGAAAAACTCCAACGATTTCATTTATTGATTCAGTGGTTTGCTCCATAGCTATAAACTTGCGACGAATTTCCATCAAATCAGCTTCTTGCGAATAAGCTTGGTGAAACATTTCTTTAAATTCGTTCCAAGTTAGATTTTTAATTGCTTCAGCGCCCTTGGTACGACATTGGACTTCCCACCATCCTTTAGCTCGAGCTTTAAGAAGATTAGCTGCGTATCTTACCTGTAATCTATCAGGACATTCGGTAGTAGAGAACGCTCCTTCAACTTCAGAAACCCATCTTTGTGCCTTAATAGGATCCATGTCCCCATCGTACGAGGGTGGATTACAAGCAGAAAAATCCCGATAACTAAACTTCTTCTCTTCTGGAGCTTGTACTACAGGAGGTTCAATACGGGGTACATTACCAAAAATATTTGCTTCCTCTTCTCGTCTATAGAATTCATCTGTGATAGTTTCTGAAATCCGACTAAGTAATAGAGGTAGTGACGCCTCTTGAGCGTGAGCCACCTCTTGAGAAATCAGGGTTCTTAATTCAGGAAGGGATAACCTAGCTTCATTAACAGGAGATCTCGGTCTTTCACCTCCACCTCCTACTTCCCTATACTGGGCTCCACCTTGAGGGTTTAGCCCAAGATTTAAATCAATGTCCCTTTCGTCCATCTTTTACTGAAATAGACACAAAATACTTAATACACATTTAATTCACAATTAATAAACTTATTTAATCTTAACTTATTACCACACATAAACAAACACCACTAAGATTTCATTCTCTCAACATCTCGTGCTTTTCATGACACCGTACCGAGTCATATGATAATTACTGTGTTGGCCAGGCACATTAATTATCACATTATCATATATGTCATCATGGTCCGCACGTGATATCTCAATGCAGAAATATTAGTGCTTCAATCATAATTAAAACAATATCATGCTCAACAATTAACAATGGTTTAAGATCAAGTACCCACTAATGGTGAATACCCAAATCCCTTAAACCGTGCTCTGATACCAACTTGAAACACCCCGCAAATTTAGAATCATATATTTTTTTTTTTTCATAATACTAATGCATTTAATTGTATCACAGTCACAATGGTCCCAATTCATACAACTCCAAAACATTTCCTGAAAATAGGAAGTACCCGCCGGGTACCACCTTTACCCGCCGGGTAAACAGGTTGACCCGCCGGGTGACCCATTGAGAACGCCGGGTGAATTAACCATTTCGACAACAGAGACTTTCTTTCGTTTAAAGGTTTTAGAAGCCGCCGGGTCAGGGATTTCGCCCGCCGGTTTGTTCTTGATTCCGGTTTACCCGCCGGGTACAGGACTTACCCGCCGGGTAGTCCTGTATTCCAGCAGACCCTGGCTTAGTTTCTTAATTACCAAATCCTTAACTTCAAACGATCATAACTCGATAATGACAAAGTATTAGAACATGAAATTTTACAGACACTTATAATATGACATTCCATACACTTCCTAATTATCACTTTTCAAAATTTAGCATTTATTCGGGATTTGGACTAATGACACAAAAACGACCATTTTAACCAAATTTTCTTAACATATAAATTTCCATATCACTTCAAACCAGGTTCTCAGACTTTGACACATAATTTAACTATATAAATGAAACTTAAAACAATGACTACCATTTACTTACTTGCACCATGACTCATTGTAATTCTTTAACTCAACCGGTGCCCATTTAGACACTTTCTTGACCCGTTTAAACCTTTACCCATATAACCACTTATCTAACAATTGAACTTCATCACATTGACTATTCCAAGTCAAACCAAAGTACCATTATCACTAAACTTCAACCTTCAACATTTACATACTTAACTATACATGATATACACTAGTTTTAAGTGACAAAACCTTATTTTACAACAAAAGGGGTGACTTGTATCACGAGCATGATATTAAGAGATAGCTTGTTACCGACTAGATCACAAGCTTCACCATTAACCTTTAAGCCGGTCCCTTGCCCAAACCTTCACGCTTACCACTTGATTCACCTAAAAATGATAAACTTAAAACAATAAGCACAACGCTTAGTAAGTAAGGGATACTTCAATAATAACTTAAACACTTAAACAATTAAGGATCCTTAACCACTTCCACAAAGTTAATCACAAGGATTAACTACTTCCACAAGTGACCCTAATGTCATTCTTTGATTAACATCAAACAAATGACATAGAAATCACTACTTCAACAAAATCCCATTACTTACCTTGCTTTTGAATTAAAGAACTACTTGAACCCACTTGTACACCTTGATCACCTAATCACATAAACAAATAATACACATAAATCACTTAAACACATAACTTCATTCTTAACTTTCATTACTTCGACATCATAAGTGATTACATATCACTAACTTCATCATTTTCACATCAATTCTCTTTATAGTTCACTAATTAACCATACCTATGAACATATGTTTAATTAGACATAAACTTTTAACAATACAACTTCAATAATCACTTTAACATCACATCTCTTTCATTACTTTACTCAATTCATCAATAATTTAGAACTTCTCTTAAAACCCATAACTAGGGTTTATGATAAATACATTAAACTATGAAATTAAACAAGGAATTAGAAGACTCATACCTTAGTAGAGATCAATTAGTTAATAGAACCTTAAACACATAAACCCTAGCTTCAATTTGATACTTCTTCTTCTTCCTTCTCAAAACTCAGCACACACAAAAGCTCTGTACGTATTTTAAGTTTCTGAAATTGGAAGGAGATAGAAACTGCAGGAATTCTTATCCTATACTGTGATTTACAACTTAAACCCTTATACTTATAACACTTAACAACTTCAGTCCCTCTAACTCCTTCCTCTTTATTTCTAAAGTCCTATTCTCACAAATTACTTAACATTTTTAGTCCTTTCTAACTAACTTTTAACTTATAACAAAATTTAAACACATAATACACTTGATACACATATTTATAACTTAAACAAATAAACACATATTATAGTATTTAAAACTTACAAATTTAGGGGCGTTACATCATCACTATTTAATTCACATATGTCAACAATATATCTTCCACCCGATTGTGTAGCCTCTTGCTCGGAAGCAATCCGGATCCAACACAATCGAATCATATACTATTCTTCACCAATTCTTTCCTTTACCTTTAAGCTAGTAACTTACTCATTACTTGGCTAACATCAAGCTAATGAGAAATCACTACTTTTCTTACCAAGTAACAATTAAACACGTAACAATTAAGCACAATTAAGAAGTTTAACACAACAACTAACTTAAGCAATAAACACAATTAAATAAACATAACAAATATGTTCTTTGATTGTGTAAACCTCTAGCCCGCAAGCTATCCGGTACTACACAATCACATCACCTGTTTAACCCCCGTATCACTCACCACAATCTCTTAGACGATTTCACCATATTGATCATCATAAGCCTCCACGTCTCTTAACACCTACATAATCATACATATCATCATAACAACAATTAGACATTAGCAATCATCACTTTTCTACTAATTTCATGTTCTATTATCATAATCATACTTCATTATCACTAGTTCATAATTTAACTCTATTTCTACAAATATTTAACATAACTCTTATGAACATATCACTAATTTTTTAATCTTTTACTCACTTTAACACTAATTCATTCACTATTAAGCTTTACTAACTTCAATTAAACATATTAAACACAATTTCATATCATAATCACTAGTTCCATGAAACCCCACCAAAACTCCACTTTGATTTTTAGCTATATACTTCAAATTACTCACTTTTCACTTGAATTCTTGTTAATCATGAACACATATATGCTTATACATCACTAATCAATCATAAAAACACTAATTAACACTAGTTTCATCAAATTAAAACCCTAATTTCGTATTTAAACCATTAACCCTTTGAAACCCATATAAAAATCAAACCCTAGGTTAAATCATAGAGAAAACTCACTTACATGGTGTTCTTGAGGATTAGAAAGAAAGAATCAAACAAATCGAATCAAGAATTGAAGATTGAAAGTTTGGATTTGGAAGTAGAAATCATCCCTGTGGTTTCTCTAGCTCTCCCTCGCTCTCTTTCTCAATATCTCTGGAATGTTTTAAAAAATGATACGTAATAACAAATTAAAACATATAGGTCGGCTATTTAATTTATCCCTTTTAAACTCTATTGTCTGGAACTGGGAAACCATTTGCGTATTCTATTATATCGTATTATTTAAAACACTCCACTTTAAAATAAATATACCCTCGTGTTCTAAAATAAAACCTTTATATTTTTGGGGTGTTACACAATGTAAGAATGCTTGTTCTTATTCTATTAATTATATGTAATTAATTTTGTACATGTTTTATTATGAAAATTATAGATCTTGGCTAAATGGTTTATTTAATGTGATTAAATGTTTTATAAGTTTCCGCATATTAATTGTATTTATTGTAAATAAAGATTAAATTTTTATAACGTACAATTCGCATTAAAACCCTTCATAATTAACAAACTAGTTTATGGGTGTGCTGACATATATATTGATCCACGACTATGTCTACGTAGGGGAAAAGTCGATAAAATGAATGAATCTATCAACGTAAGCAAAATTGAGCATCAATTGATCTTAGCCATCAGATAAGTCTGAAAGAAATTTAATTATTGTTCAAATTTCTACGTGAGATTTTGATTTTGATTTATATTTAAAAAAATTTTAAAAAATAAAAACAAACGGAGAAAACATATTTTTGGCTTATAAAATTACACAAATAAAAATAAAAATAATACTTCTAGAACTTCGGTTGAAGTCGTTCGTCACGAACACCGTACTCGTTACCAACGATCGGAGATACGTAACGATGGTTAGTGACTAAACAAAGCAAAACCTTTCCATATAATTTCACCTACACACGAACCGATATAACTGAATCACCAAACCCTAACGAATTCGCATTTTATTAAAATTATACAAATACACAAATCGTTTAATTCACTCCGATTACGGAGATGAACGACGACTTAGACGAACTAAGTCTAGTCGCTGCCGAACAACACCGTGAGTTCATGGCGGCAAGCGCCGTTGAGTCCGATTTAGACCTAGCTTTCCGTTTACAACTCGAAGAAGCCATGGCTGCATCTCTCGCTTTCCAACCTTCATCTTCCAATTCACCACCGGTTCCGATCACTGTTAACGATAACGTTAACCTAATCGACCGTCAAACCCTAGAATTCGAGAAATTTGAAAAATCCGAAACGAAGAAACTGAAAGTAGATCGAATTCACGAGAATGAAATTTTGCGTATGCCTGAGGATCGTCGTGGAATTAGGCAAGTGGTGTCTAGTAATTCGGATCGGTCGTACGGTGAGAGTTCGTCATCTTCGTCGAAAACGAAAACTAGTTTAGAGGTGTTTAGGGTTTATTTTAAGGGTTTGATTAGTGAGGAGAGAGTTGGTGGTAGTGGTTCTAAACAGAAATTGCAGAAAACAGTTGCTATGGCGGGAATTGGTGTGGCGATATGTGATTCGAGAGATGAGTTGATATATGAGATGAAGAAGCCTTTGGATACAGTGAAGGATGGTTTGGTGAGCAAGAGATGTGTGGAGGAAAAGGCGTTGATTGAGGCGTTGAACGCCGCGGCTACATTGGAACTCAAGAGGATTGTATTTTATTGTGATTATCATACGCTGTATCAATATGTGAGTTGATTTCGTTATGTTTAGATGCTATATTATAAATGCCGTAAATGATCGTTTATTTCGTACACCAAATGAATATCCAAAAAATGAATAGCAAGACAAATTGAAGTTGCACCATTGGTTCAACAAGGTTGATGATACTTATTATGAAACTGACTGTGCGTAGTTTGTATTGAATTGTATAATTTTCTTGTTTATATGTTAATTATAAGAAGTTATTAACTGCCCATTAGATTGTATATTTGACTGTCTTGATGAATGCAGGTAAGTGGGAGGTGGCAGCCAAAACAAGAAAAGATCAAAAGGTTTGTGGATCAGGTGAATCTTCTTCGGAAAAAATTTAGCCACTGTGAGCCTGCTCTTGTTGCTCGGAAGGATGTCAAGTTTGCAATTAAACTTGCAAGAGAAGTGATAAAATCACAGATAGACACGGCAGTAGAATTAAGTCATGAAATTGAAAATTGTGTAATATGTTTGGAGGATAAGTCTAAGGACCATTTCATTAAAGTTGAAGGTTGTAGTCACCGATACTGTGATTCTTGCTTGAAGCAGCATGCTGAGGTCAAGTTGCTTCATGGAATGGTGCCCAACTGCCCTCATGAAGGTTGTGACTCTGATCTGAGAATCGAAACCTGTGAGATGTTCTTGACACCTAAGCTGATTGAAATGATGCGCAAACAGTTAAAGGAAGCATCAATTCCTGTGACAGAGAAAGTTTATTGCCCTTACCCTAAATGCTCAACATTGATGTCAAAAACTGAACTTCTTCAGCTTCCTAGATATATACACGAAAGTGGAGCTAGAACGTGCTATAAATGTCATGGTAACTTCTGCATCAATTGCAGAGTTCCATGGCATAAAGATATGACTTGTGCGGAGTACAAGAGAAGAAACCCCATGCCACTTGTAGAAGAATCGAAGCTTAAAAATCTGGCAGCAAGGAATCTGTGGCGTCAGTGCGTAAAATGCAAACATATGATTGAATTAGCAACTGGTTGCTACCATATGACATGCAGGTACAATTTTCGCATCAATTTCACAATACCCATCATGTTTAGTCTGATCACTCAAATGATATTGACCAAGTTTTAATTAAATATCTGAATGATGATAAATTACGTAGTATTAAAGTTTTAACCATTTTCAGTAGTTTTAGTGCCTTCTTTGCCTGCTACATATTCAGTGTATGAGAGATTTTGTATGTGCCAAACTAGTAATCAAGTTTCCTTTCAACACGACTTTTTCTATTCAATGAGAAGTTTTTGCATATAGTGTTTGTTGATCTAGAGAAGACAAGATAAATGTTATAACAAGTGATTGTAGTGGGCTTTTGAGAGGAATGGCAATACCATGAACTTTGAGTCTGCACTGTTTTGTTTTACATATAAACAGAATGCCTTACACTGATGACCGTGATTGACATGTTGGAAGTGTAGTGTGACACATTTATATGCCTAGGTTTTCTTAGCTTAGACTATAATAAAGCAAAGAAAGTGTACCCTTAGAGCTATTGATATGGAAATGAGTTATATCTAAGCATAGTTTTGCTTAGAGTTGGTTATAAATTATGTCTATCATTTATCAAAATTGCTGATTAGTACTATAGAAGGTTAAAGAGATCAATGAGGATGTTAGTCATGATGTATCTACGGGATTGATGAAATGGAAAACCAATGATAAGAAATCCCCCTTGAGTTGAACATATAAGCTATACTAGCAATTTACCCGCGCTATGCAGCGGCTTAATTTTTTTTTTTACTTGGGGTATATTATATTCAATTATACGTTGTCATTTAGTGAAAACTGGAAAAACATAGTGATATATTATTTTCTTACTTTATTATATACATTCTTATAAGTTAGAGTTGGATTTTCAGCCGATCAGTCCACAAAAGTAAAACCCGTCAACCATTTTTGTTTTTGGCTCGGATTTGAGTTACGTTAAGGTTTGCGTCAACGGGTAGATCGATCAACCAGTAAAATAGTCTTATTTTTTTTAAAGAAAATGACCCAACCCATTAACCTGTTTGCCCCGTTTACCTAAATGGGTTATACAAATCGTTTCGAGTTGAATATTTTTTATTTGCCAACCCCTTTATTGTATCAGTTTGAGTTTAAGACTACCAAATGACCAAACTATTTTATAGTAGTAATAGATGCCTTTTATGATGACTTTAAGGGAAAATTATCTAAAATAGAAACGAAGTATCGACTAATTTTAGATTATAGTATCAATAGTAGAAAGCAACTATCATTCTATCAATATGGTGGTATATTCGCCATCATTTTTCTGAATTTCGAGGTATCATATTGCTAAAAATATGATGAAAATGATAGTTGGTCTATTATTGATAATATTGATAGTTGATTTCTAGAATTTTAAATATTTCATTTCTTTTTTTGATAATTTGCCCTTACTTGAATGTAAGTGACAAAAAGTGTTCTAATATTAAATAGAATACTTACAAGGGTAGTTAAAAAAAATTATAATATTTATTTATTAAAATTTAATACATAAGTTTTCTACTTTATATATATCAGCATAAAGTTTGCTATTATATATAAGAAAATACTCGTATTAACTTTTTATAGACATATATCTATCATAACAATTGTAACCGACATCTTAATATACATTCATATGTTATGTTAGTTACATAAGTTATAATTTTAAGTTACAATTAATTACAACATATTATAGTTTATAATGAATTGCGTGGATTTAAGTATTTAATGTATATTGATTGTAGACATATTAATGAAGTGGAGGGTAAAATAGTAAATTACTATTTCTCCTTTAAGACTTTGTCTCAAATGTTTTATATAGTAGTATAGATAACGCAACAATACGATGATATATATGGCGAATGTTACCAAAAAGTCAACATGTACAAAAGATGAATGTAGCAATAATGCAAGATTGTGTCAACACATCTAGGAATAGGAGTAGAAATAGTGATATATCTGAAAAGGTCAGGGTGCTGTCACTTAAATAGAGATCGAGGTCACTCCACCTAAAATGCTATTGTTGTATTTTAAGGCATAGACGAGACTTGTACTAGATGTTGTTGCAAGAATAGGTGCCACTTACTTTAGACTATCAGTGGGAAGATTGTGAATAGAGATGGAGAAATGAGTGGGTCAGGAGGGTTGGGTAATAGGTTAAAACCGGTAATTGTCTGTTTATTGGCCATGTTGAGCTGACGAAAAAAACTTGTCCAAAATTGTTATTTCAATGCATAAATATATAGTGTATCAATTTCGATAACAAAAAAGCGATAACATTTGTCTATTTTTACATTAAATGAAACGATTTATGAGGTATTAATGTATTGTGTATCGAATCTGTATTTTTTTGTCATGATGACCCATTTCTTTTAAGCTATATCTTTGAAGTGGTAGACTCGTTAAAATGTCATCAGAATGGATCCGTTTACAAGTAGATGGATTGAAATTGCCAATGCTAGTTGTGAATTCAATGTATGGGGACCTTAACTTTCTGTAACGATGTTTGACTTTAGATTGGGATCCTCACACTTCCTAGCACAGTAGCACCAAGCTAACTCTGGTTGGAATTTGGGTTTAGTTGGTGCTGTGAATTCAAAGGAGTTGGTCTTAACAGGATCATTTCGAAAACACTGTTCATGTATGGGGACCTTAAGTTTTAGTTGAGGGTTTTTGTGTGATCAAATAGAAGTTTCTTGGCTTTGCTGTGAATTCAATGGCAAGTTGAAAGATGCTGTTCATGTTGAATGTTTATATTTCTTTGAGCTTTTCATGTGCCTATTTTGATGTTGTCTTGAGCTTTACATTCTGTAATAAAGAATAGTTACTTAGCCTTTCCTTAAAAAATAAATAATTGGTAACTCCTTTACTTTCCAAAGACCAGCGTATAGAACTTAGCCAACTACATTCTTAGGTGTTGAACTTTCAGTGCGTTCTAATGTTCTATCAGATGTCAACTCATTTATCTTAATATATTCTGGGCATAAATAGTTGCTTATATGTTCAACCATCGTCAAATACTCAACAACACTTCTTATAAGGTCGTAGTCACCCTGTATTATTTTTTGCCTTTGCAGATTGAGCAGTATTTGTGTGTGTATCAGTGAATATGTGTATATGTATCGTCATACATGGATATGTAAACGTATAAATTATAGGCTGATGTTTACCATGTATACAAGTTTGTAACATGAATTCTATATATTGTTGTGTGTTTCTAGAAACATAACTACTGCAACCTCACTTTGTGTGCCTAGATGATAATTACATGTTATGCAGAGCGTGGGTAGCCCCTTAACGGCTAACGGTATGGATAAAACATAGATGAATTAGCATGTACTCATGGTAGCTGTGGTTAAGTTTTGCCAAGCTATGCCTAAGGTGAAATGAGCTGAAAGTTGCTATGGTATTGGTATGGTTGTGCAAATCTCTTAAGAAATGAACTAGGTGACTGAACTCCCAGGTTCACATTGACAACTCTTACCAAGTGATACTAGATTCGGTCTGTTTGTACATGCCTGTTTATTTGGCTGATGGTTCCAAACCCAAATCAAGCCAGATGTCATACATTTTGATATTTGGAAATTTTTGTATATACATTTGCATGTGTAATTTAGGCTGTGTCTAGTTAGTTGAAATACTAAGATATTAAAATAATAATAAAAATTTTCCTAATTTTTTCAGAAATTTGAAAGTCGTATACTACACTTGACATCGTCTCTCTCGTAGTACATCATAGAGATGCCTAAAAAACCATGGTTTTTGCTACGCCTGGTTTGCTGGTCTTAGGTCCATTGACCTGAAGGCTGAATATCAGTCTTTATATTGAATCAAAATGTCCAGTTAGGCCCTAATATGATTTTCGAAAGTCCTGGTTCTTTGGTCTAGTACCTTAAGTTCTTTTTGTGTAGTAATATATATGTGATATCCAAATTCTTTATGACATTTTTTATGAGTTACGTCATTTCCTTATCTTATGCTTTCTTCATTAAATTTAACTTGGTCTTCAAAATTATATTTCTTTTATTTTTTAAAAATTATGTTGCCCACTTTTATCTATATAATAAAGATATATATTTGTAATAATAGTTTAAAACATTATCTTCCATAACAATAACTAATTTAATACTACGTATATAAACTCAAATTTGGAAAGAAAGTACGAAAAGGACTGGGCCCAAATCCGTCAATTTTTCTGAAAGTGGAGTATGTCCAGGACTCCAGGTCATCATGCAGAAATTTCCACCTCTGTTCCGTTCTTATTCAGAATAATTGGGGACTTTTAGGTTGTAGATCTTGTTTGGCGTTCTTGCTTTAACGCACGCTAATATGATATATATGTCAATTAATCTCAAGTTTTACAATTATCAGCTGGTGCTGTTTATTCTTACAGCTTCATTTTGCAGATGTGGATATGAATTCTGCTACACTTGTGGTGCTGAGTGGAAGAACAAGAAAGCAACATGTGGTTGTACTCTTTGGGATGAAGAAAACATCGTAGACATCGAGGACGAAGATGATGATGATGATGATGATGATTTTGAGGATCACTTTGATGATGATTATTATGATGATGATGGTGAGGAGGAGGCATATCTTCTCTAAAATGTTCATTTAGTTTTTGATGACTAGGTTGATTTCGGTGCTGGTTTCACATTTTTTATTTATCCAATGTAAATTCAACATTTCACTGGATGACTTGGATAAAATAAGATGGTCATCTGCTGGAAATTTTTGGGTTTTAATGGATCATCGATTCTCAGAATTTATCATATGCGTATCTAATAGGTAGTAATTTTAGACGTGATATTTGAGTTCTAACAAGAATGCCAATGTTAAGGTGTTATCTGCTTAAGGGTCAGATTCTATTCGTTCGACAAGATTGAAGATGTGACTCAATGAGTGACTTATTTATCAATCATCAAAGTTAACCCCTATGGGCGGCGCATTCAGCCAACAATCTTATTCTATAATGCCTTTCTTTATACATGCTTAACCTTTGGGGAGTCTTCACCCTAATGTACCTCCATTGCTGCTTATAAATTTGATATACGTTGAGCTAGATTATGTGTTATGTACTTGTACTTAATATATCAAAAATGAGATTGTGCTAGGGGGTATCAGATAAACAGAGAATCTGAACACCGGGAACCAGTTTAAACTAGCCAAGGTCAAGTAATTAAATAAAGGTACATTGAAAACTAAGTTTTATGGGATATTGATAACAGCTTGAATCAATGGATCAATAGCTACAAATAATATTAGAGTTGTGAACAGCTCAATGTATATATGCCATATTCTAGTGAATCCTTCATATGTTTTACAGACCCTTGCGTAACCGACCCAACTTGCAAACTAACAATGACGTGTCTGGACCAATTTTGAACATAAAACGTGTACCAGGTACTAACTCACTTATTTAAACTAACTAGTATTATTTTAACTACACAAAACGCCTCATATCATATATGAATCGTGTCATAAAAGCTACGGAATTTTTATAGCAAATCGAGGGATGGCCAAACATGAGGTTTGTTTGAAAAGAAAAAAAAAAGATTGATGTGTCAAAAATATGTTATGATAGGTTTGTTTGAAAAACTTACTAAAAATGTCACTTGACAAAATTAGCTTGGTGCTACTGTGCTAGGAAGTGTGAGGATCCCAATCTAAAGTCAAACATCGTTACAGAAAGTTTTAAGTAACAAATCATCAAGGAAAAAAATGGTTATCGGTTTAATCTTTTTAAAACCACAAAAATGACAAGACGTTTTCCCAACAAAGCGGTCTAACCCATGATGCTACAGTGACATACATATATGCAACTTGTGCAGCAAAATTTAAAGTTACTGATGATCGACCATAGACAACAGTTAAAACATTTCCCTACCACCAAGCAAAGTTGAGCAAAGTTGAGTTAAGTTATATAATCTACAGCATGATCAATTTATACGCCTACGCTTGTCTATAATGTTACGCTCATCCCAGATTGGACACTTGCACGTCGGTTTCTTGTTGATCCACTCAGCTCCACAGGTGTAGCAAAACTCATACCCACATCTGCAAAGCCATTTCCAAATTAGAAGCATCATAAAAGCAGCAAATGGGACTGTAATTCTTCATCAGCAACAACAATACAACATATCAGCATCTACCAAGATGCAGAAGTGTTGATATTTCATTGGTGTGCCTCAACATTTTAAATTTATACTAATAATCCAGTGTCTTCATTTTTACAGTTCTTTCCGATAAATGTATAATCATAGATAATGACATACATATATAACATATGATGATACTTACCAACATGCCAATAGTTGGTACCGTTGACAAAGCATATGAATCAGGAATAAACTATCAGCTCATGAATCATGATAACAGCATGAATATAAATTAAGGAACAATTATCTACTTTGATCTCTTTTATCGTGTACTAGGAGTCTTAAGTTTCACAATGGTTTCTACGTTCGATGCATATGTTCAACTTTAAGCAGAGTACAGTAAAGTGGTAAAGTGGGCGGGTTGGGTAATAGGTCAAAACGGGGTTTGGTCAAAAGAGGTAATCATAATACTGGTGCAAACTGGTGTGCAGACACGTAACACTTATTTTATAAACAACTATCTTATATTTAATTATGTTAAAATTCGATTGTAAAAACTTACACTAGAACAATTAAAATGGAACTTTTTTTATCTCATCATAACGAGTTTGAAGGTTTTAGGCATTTGGGTACTTTCAATTACTTTTTACCTAATCAACCCATTTAATCCCTAATTTTATTCACTATAGCTTAACCCGTGTCACGTTAGAAACAACTACAACCCAAATTCCAAACAGAGTATTTACGATAAACCAGACAAATCAAGGAGATGAGATGACAATACCTGCAATAAATATGGTAGCACCCTTTTGCAAGTTCGACAATATTCTTGCACTTGATACATTGACGCCAACGTTTTTCTGTTGCAAGAGACTTGAGTTTTGCATCGTTAGAAGACTTACATCGGGACGACTTCATGTAGTCAGAGCAGGTAAAATTATCATGCCAAGGTACGTTGCAATCAATACAAAAAAAGCGATTGCATTTAACACATTTTCGCATTCCAGGTTTTCGAGCAGAAGTGGATGATGAAGTAGCAATATATTCTTGTACCTCAGTCTTTGACATCAAAGCGGAACAATTAGGATGTGGACAGTAAATTCTCTCTTCTGGAGGAATAGAAGCTTCTTTTACACGTAAGCTAATCATATCATATAATTTTCGATTTAAAAACTTCTTGCAGCTCTCAGTTTCGAGTTTAGATTTGCAATTTTCATGTGGGCATTCAGCCAGCTTTCCTTGAAGCAACTTTGCTTCTACATGCTTTCTCATACAAGAAAAGCAATATCTATGCAGACACTTGTTAACGGAAAACATTTGACTGCTGTTCATATATTCAAAACAAATTGTGCATTGCTCCACAAATGTCTCGCTGTAAGTACTTTCTGCCCATTTGGTAGCCTCGGAACCTATTGCATCACTTGCTAATTTATAAGCGAACTTGATATTGTTTTTGCTCTCAAGACATGGTTCACAATAAGCAAAGTTTTTCTGAACAAGGTTAAACTGGCCAAGCAATTTCATAATCTTGTTGTTTGTTGGTTTAACTTTACCAGTGAGCTGCATTGCAAAATATTAACATAAATTGAAGGGTGAATATGTGCATACTCATTACTCACTATATAATCAAAAAGTTGACGATAGATTGGTAATAAAAAATTATCACAACAGATATGTGACAAGTTACTGTAATCATTAGGAGTGGCACTAATCAAGAGTAGTTTTACTTGAAAAATTTAAATACAATGTAGAACAAGAAGACAAGGGGATCGGTTACACAGAACCCATTACTTGTGCACCCTACATTTCTCGATCTAAGATCATGCGGTGTGGGGTGATGTGGACGATGTAGTGGCCCTACCACTGTGGCATGGTGGTACCAGCATGGTGGCCGGCATGGTCTGGGACTAGGGTGAAAAAAGCAGTTTATTTCCCAGTGTAATTGTAACAAGTAAAAATGGTTGCGGTGCGGTGCTGACGTGACGGACTTTTTCAGTGTGGTGCAAGTGATGATACCCAATGCTATAATGCATAAAGCATATAATAATTTTCTAGTAATCATACACATTACCACACGCCACCTTAATTAATCAAGGGATGATTGTGTATTTAGAGGTCATCAAGTATTAAACATTTATACCACCATTTGCACAAAACAAATAAATAAACGTCGGATGTTTAAATTTTTCACATTTATGTTAGGGTTTATTGTAGATGAGTTCGACTAATTGTATAGATATTGTTTAGGGTTAGGGTTTCTAGGGTTTATAATTTTATATCAATTTAATAAACATTTATACAATACCCTATGGGGATTTCATTATTCTACAGCCAAATTCACCAAAAAATCATTCCACATACGTATTAAATTAATATTTAATCAAAGTAATTAACTTACATATTGATAAACCGAATCTTTATCGCAGAAAACACGCACTCGTTTTACACCAATATTAACAGCAGCATTCATAGCTTCAATCAAAGCTTTAAATTCAGCAACATCAACTTCTGCTTTATTTCCACCACCAGTTGCAGCATCAACCAAAAACGAATACCCCAATTCATAAATACAAATATCATTAACATCAGATATGGCTACACCAATACCAGCAAACTTCATTTTAATATTTGTAACTGTTTCATTACTCACTAAACCCTTGAAAAAAACCTTGAATACTTCTTCTTTTTCGTTCGATGATGATGATGATGATGATGATGATGAACAAGGTTCGGTTGATGAGAGTCTTATTACTTCTTGCAATTGAAGTTCGAAAGCGAGGTCGAAGTCGGCGGCCGCCGGAGGTTGATCGGAGTTCATGAGAAACGGACGTGAGAGGAAGGATAACCACCGTGAATTCATACCGTAAAAAGTTGTCAAAGTAAATTGTGATTTGTTACCAAGCAATAAGGACTTAAAAATTGAGGCTATGATATTTCCACCCTATTTGATAAAATCCACTCCAAAAGTGCATTGACAGGTTATACTAGATTATACTGTACAATCTTACCCTTAGAATTAAAAAAAATTACACAAATCATCATTATGATTTGTTACAAGTTTCATTTACGGTTCTTTAATTAATTTAACCACATCAACCATCACTTCTTTTATAATTACTTACGTCAATAGTCCTTTAAACTAACGATTGTTAATTCTTCGTTAAAAAGGACCGTGTATGTAAATTTTTTAATTCTTTTAAATTTTTTCGAGTAAAATATAAAATCGAAGATATGTATTGATATATTATTAGGTGCACATAATCTTTTTTTTTTTATACTTCTCTCATTTTATTCATCATCAAATTTGATCATATTCACCTCTAAACATCAAATTTTATATTCCACCACTTAAATTCACCACCATCTTTCTCCACCTATATATACATTTTGGCTTAACTAGTTCCCACTCATCAATGCCTTTTTACTTTGAAGTTAGGGTTATCGGAATAGATGCAAAAGAGAAAAGATAGTGGCCACCAAAGTTATGACGAGATAAGATGTGAAAGATGCAAATGATGATTGTGCACCTAATAATGTATCTATACATATTTTAGATTTTATAATCTATATGTAATCAACAAATTTAAAAAAACAAAACAAAACAACGACACACAAGGTCCTTTTTAACGGAGAGTTAACAATCGTTAGTTTAAAGGACTATTGACGTAACAAGTTTTAAAAGAAATAATGATAGTTTATGTAATTTTCTCTAAAAATAAGTAAGAGGTCACCTACTTATTTTTTAAGCATATAAGTGCTTATAAATAAGCAAATCCAAACACCCCTAATCTTTTAAAACTAAAATATTGGTTAATAGAGTAATGAATACCGGGGTTTTTTATTCTTAACTTTTTTATAAATTTACATGCTCCCGAAATTTTGATAAAAAAAATGAGAGGGAAAATCTATAATGTTAGAATTGGAAAAGAAAGAAAAATGAAATAAAAGTTTCGTGTTTTCGAGCATTTTCTAACTTGTTTAACTTTTATCCTTTCGCCTTTTCTCACTTTTAGGGTTTATTTATTAACATCTTTTTAATCCTCCTTACATTTCTTTCATTTTGCCTTCTCTTTCCATTTCATTCTTCGTCGTATCAGAAAGAGTAAAAAAATCACACACACTCTTGAAGAAAAAAAAAAGAAAAAAAAAAAAGTAAAAAGAAAAGAAAATACACCGTGGGGCCTGCTTCCTCTCTGTTCTCACAATCACAGACCCGATGACGAACTCTGACGACTTTTCAGTCACAATTGTAATGTACCGTCGTCGATCCACCAAAGTTTAACCCTGCCGTTGCAAGTGGTCTAAATGATGAATCAACTTCAATAGTTTAACACTTTATCATTTATATCTTTACTATTTAATTAGTAAGCTAAATCTAAATCTCTATTTATATTATCATGTTTACGTGAAGGACCATTACAATAATTTGTCACAAATTTCATATTTGATATGTATTACAATATACATGTAAGAGGGCTATGATACTTAAGTTGGATTTTAGAATACTCATCCGATTTTACAATCTCGATCTTGCAAAAGACAAAATAATGATTCTAATAGAGATCTCGAATTTAACAACGAATTAGTTAACAAGCATCATTTAGCCACAAAATAAGTAGTCTGATATCTGATTTTTGAACCTGTTTAGCCACACGCGTACCATTCATCACCAATTAGATCTACATTGTACAAGCTACAATATGTTCAGAAATCTTCATAAAAGAATAAGGCTACATCTAACGAGATCATGTTTTTGCCAAAAAGTGAGAACCCAAAAGGCCAAAAGTTATTGTAGAAAACACTGAAAGAGTACAAGTTATGGTTATCAACTCAATTCATCCAAAAGGACCAAAACCACACAAAATGGCAAAAGTAACATTCTTTTTCCCCAATGAAGTGGTCAAATCCAAAAAAACACAGTGACATGCAACACACATAGCAAAAGTAGTAAGTGGAGTGCTCAATTTGACCATTGAGTAAGTAGAGACATTGACCATCACTATTAATCGATTCAGAAACACTATAAGAAGTTAAAGTCAGGTTGTAGGTTTCATCATGAAGGAATCAACGCCTATTTCGCTCGGCATACATAATGTTGCGTTCATCCCATATTGGACACTTGCACGTTGGTTTCTTGTTGATCCACATAGCTCCACAGGTGTAGCAAAACTCATATCCACATCTGCAATGGCATTTCCAAATTAGAAGCATCATTTACTAGCAGCAAATGCTAATTTATGATAATGTCATTAAATCAACATTGTAGTTTTGTAATTTTTTTCCGTGTGTCTTTTATCATATCATAGAAGTGGGTAGCTTCTGGAACAGTTGTTTTCCACACACACACATATACATATATACTAGTTTCCAGCACATGTACACATAAAGTTGAATTACATACAATACTGATACTTACCAACCTCATTAAATATGAAGAAAACATAAGCCTTAATGTATGCCTTTAATTCATGGTCAGACGAGTAACATATAAAACTTGATTCATACGTTTATGTCCTTTCCTGCGATTCTACATTCTGCCATGGGTTTGTAGTGATTGATTCAGATTAGGGTTTCTGTATCTATGGGTTCTCTTATTAAACAACTATGCAATCAAAAATGAAAAATATTACTGTAGATAATATAATGAATTGACTGAAGAAAATTACAACAAACCAAATATGAACATAAAAGAGGTCACATGATTATGATGATTCAGCCTAGACATAAAGAGATAAACAAAAGAAACAATATTTGATTCTTAATTTTATTAACACCCCTGACAATCAATATAGATCATGAAGAACTATAAACCCATGACAATAGCTACTTACTAAGCCAAAGAAAAATTACAGTATCATTTTCCACACTTGTATAGTTGCATCATGTATGAGGGATCCCAGGTTTCAGTGGTCCCTATGTCTTATATAGGTTGCAAAAACCTATAAATATAATTATAATAATGATAACCTAAATTTTGTGTAAAGCAATTATAAAGGTTTATGCAATTAAATGAACTTCAGATGATGTTCAACCTATTTGACACATATCCTTTTTCGTATAATTACTTAGCTTAACTACTCAACTAGTATGACCCTTTGGATATAACCCAAATCAACCCATCATATTTTAAATAAGTGGGTCGAAAGTGCCACCTCCAGTATTTCCAGAAGACAAGTAAGATGAAGTCAATGAGATGAGAAATACCTGCAGGTAATATGGTAGCACCCTTCAGCAAGTTCAACCATATTCTTGCACTTGATACACTGACGCCAACGATTCCTTGTTGCAAGAGACTTGAGTTTTGCCTCATTTGAGGATTGATTTGAGAAATACTTCAAGTAAGCATCACAGTTTACGTTATCATGCCATGGTACTTTGCAATTGATACAAAAAAGGCGACGGCATTTGACACATTTCCTCATTCCAGTTTCTCGGGACGAAGTTGCACCATGTACATGGAGATCAGTTTTTGACATTAAAGCTGAGCAATTGGAATACGGGCAATAAACTTTATCTGTTGGAGGAATAGAAGCTTCTTTTACCCTCGAGCTCATAATGTCATATAATTCAGGATTCAAAAACTTCTTGCAGCTCTCGGTTTCAAGTTTAGACTTGCATTTTACATCTGGACATTCGGGCAGCTGTCCTTGAAGCAACTTTGCTTCTACGTGCTTTCTCATACAAGAAAAGCAATATCTATGCATACACCTGTTAACCGAAAACATTTGACCAGTGTAAACAGATTCAAAACAAATTGTACATTGCTCGAGTAACGTCTTGCCAGAAGCGTTTTCTGCATATTTGGTGGCCTGAGAACTGATTGCATCTCTTGCAAATTGAAGAGCAAACTTGATATTGTTTTGCCTCACAAGAAATGGGCCACAATATGCAAATTTTCTCTGAATAAGGTTCAACTGATCAACCAATGTTGCAATTTTGTTGTTTGTTGGTTGCCATTTACCAGTGAACTGCATTAACAAAGATAACATCAATCAAATGGAAAAAAACGCACAACTACAAAATAAAATGAAAAGAACAGACATAAAACATGTAAACAGGAAGAAGAAGAAACTATATTAAGTTGAAAACTCTTCTTAAAAAAGTAGAACAATGACATGTTGCAGAATAGAAAAGTAAGGAAAGGGATAGCAGTTAATTTTTTAGAATAACTCCAATTGTTTAGTCATCAATATTCCCACAAATGGTACCAAAATCATGTTGTGGGCCAAAGCAATAACTTCAATCTAGACCACATATCTACAGCATCAACATACGGAGTATTATTTTATTTAAACACTGACTAGTAGTCAAGATGTTCAACATTGGCATTGCATAATTCAACATTTTCTAAAAGCCGAAATGCACCTTAAAGCGTTAGATTCCTACCACGTTTTAGCTTACTTTAAACAAATATCGCACGTTTATAAGCAGCTGATGCGGCATCTATCTAAAACACACCTTACAAGCCATAAGCACTCCCCTGAAAACATGCAAACTTAATTTTACATCATACACAAACCTCAAATGTCTACAATCTATAGAGGTATGAAAGTAAGGGTGTGTAACGATTTGATGCTCCTACCAAAACATAATTTAATAAACATATAACATAATTCAACAGCATTCTTAATGGCTAATTTAGATACACTCAGCCACTCAGGTATCATGCATTACAAGCCCTAAATATATGAAATTTAACAAACTTACGTATCGATAAACCGAATCGTTATCACAATACACATGAACTCGATTAATTCCGATACAAACAGCAGCATTCAATCCTTCAATCAAAGCTTTCATCTCAACAACAACAACCGCATCACCACCATCAATTACACGATCATCACTTACAATAAACGGTTTCCGTAACTCAAACACACAACAATCACGTGTATCACAAATCGCAACACCAATACCACCAAACAGCATTTTATTTTGACCCTCATTTACTAAACCCTTGCAATAAACCCTAAAAACCTCATCACGTGCTGCCGGCGTGCCACTGTACGGTTTTTCGAAGTAAGCACCTGTGTTTCTCCACTCAGGTTCCGGAACGTCGAGAATTTGACGAGCGAAAACCTGATCGTGAATCAAACGGTTGAGATTTTCTTGTAATTGTTTAGTTTCTGCTTTAACTAAATTACGGTCATTGCGTTGACGGTCAAAGTTATCGATTTCTTCGGCGAGGAAATGTGCGATGCCGGACGGTGAATCGTCGGTTAAGGGAAACGGTTGTTGTGAAGAAGAAGATGAAGATGATGATGATGAAGGTTGAGAGATTCTGATGGCTTCTTGTAACTGAAGATGGAAGGCGAAATCGAGGTCGGAATCGGTGGCGATGGCGGTGGTGAGTTCACGGCGTTGTTCGGAGAGGAGGGTGAGGAGTTCGGGGTCGTCGTCGATGTCCATAATCAGTAGTTATCAGTTATCACGAGGTACGGGATATCGTGTGGGTTTTTCCGAAATTGTCAATCTTTTTCATTTGGGTTGATGACCAGATCGTCAACGTACTTTGCTTTTTGTTCCAAAATTATCAATGAACCAGTTTTATTACTAAGGTCGATACCAGACTTTTTACTTTTGTCTCAATGTCACCAACGAACTAATTTTATTACCAATGTCGACAACGAACTTGTTAAATATGTTTTGAGGTCACCAAAATACCTTTGTTTTAACGAGCTACGTTTTGAATTTGTTGATGTGGTGTTGCCATGCATTTCATTTATGTGACCAGACTTCCATGTTAGCTAAACATGTACACGTATGGTTAACTTCATCTTCTCCGACCGACTAATACGTAATTTTGGGTTACGTTTTTTATATTAAAAAAAAAAGTAGTAATTGCGTTTAGATTCACTAGAAAAGTGGTGATTATCGTAAAGCAATAAAAAATTACATGTTATTCGATAGGAGAAGAAGAATTAACCATACATGTACAAGTTTAGCTTACGTGGAAGTCTGGTCACATAAATGAAATGCATGGCAACACCACATCAACAAATTCAAAACGTAGCTCGTCAAAAAAAGGTATTTTGGTGACCTCAAAACATATTTAATGTAACATCCTGTTTCTGGGCCTGGAAATAAATTGTATTTTATTAAGTTTAAGTGGTTTATTTGGAAAATAAACAAGTAAAAGAGCCTCAGTTTTTATTGTGATTAATAAAATATTGTTTGTTTTAAATAAACGAAGTTGACGGTAAAATAAAAGTATTTTGACTTTCGGGTATTTTCAGGTTCCAGACAATAGGTTAAGAACGGGTATAATTCATACTAATAATAAGGTGGGGCGGTGGAAATCTCTGGATCATTTCTCACCCACCATTTCTTCTTCTTTTTCTAAACTCTCTCAAACCCTCATCTCTTCAAATTGTGTAAATTAACCAAGAACAAATCATTGTGACAAAATTGTGCTAAAGGAATCTGAGTTTCATCATCATCTATATCATCTTCTCCATTTGATTGTAAGTAATTTAGTGTTTTTGGTGTTCTTGAGTATATTTCATAAAAAATTAGGTGAATGATGAAGATTTAAGCTTTTGTATGAAATTGATGTTAGAGATTAGTTACAATATGATTAGATAACGATTTTACATGATTATATGATGATTGAATGGTAGAAATTGTTAGTGTTCTTCATTTGAGTTCATAGGTTAGGGTTTGATGATTTTGAGAATTAAATGATGATGCATGCTTTTAGATGATGTTAGAGTTGTGGTTTGTTGTTATATTATGTTTATGGTTAAAGTTGTGGTCATTTTATGGTAAAATTCGTAGTTGCAAACTGATTTTGGTAAAAATGGAGATTTGGTTCGTAGTTGGTTGTGCAGGAAACTGACCTGCAAGTGCAGGTCTGGGGTTGGAAGCCGGCGGCTTCCTGTTGAAGCCGGCGGCTTGGCATGGAAGCCGGACGGCTTCATCAAACGGCTTCTATATTTGGGTGCGGGTCAAAAGTTGGGTACTGAAATGGGGTTGAAGCCGGCGGCTTAAGGGGGAAGCCGGCGGCTTGAAGGTGAATCCGGCGGCTTTAAGGGGAAGCCGGCGGCTTCCCTTGGTTTTCAGGTTTTGGGTTTAAATGTTACATGTTTTATGATATATGTTAGATGATATATATGTATATATCCTAAGAAATAGTAAATGTTATTTATTATATAACATGAATAGTTAAGTGATATGATTAATATGAGATTATGATTTGGATTAAGTTATGGAACGAGACACTAACTTGTTATCTTTGTGTTCTCAGATAAGCGGGCGGCAACTCAGTGATATAAGACAACTGAGTTGAAGATCTTGGATTATCGGTGAGTGGGATTGTATTCCTCGGTTCAATTCCGTTGTAACAAGTTTGGTTGCAACGGATGAACTTTCGGTTATTGGTTATTTCGTTTTGGATTTCTTGGTCATGGTAGTTGGATTATTTGGTTATTATCATTATTGGTTGGCATGATTATTATGCGGTATGATTAGGTACGCTACATTTTGGCATGACGATTATGCTATATGTGATGCTTGGGCCTTCGGGCATATGTGATTTCAGAGGTCAACGCTGGTTGGGTTTGGGGCTATTGTTTGGCTGGCAGGGTTTCCCGATACATGTAGTTGAGGGATGAATCCTCGTCAGTGAAGATAGCTTCCAAACTATCGGTAAGCCACTGTTGGAGCCGGCAGTGGTTGTAGGCTTTCGCTGGTTGGCTAACCAGGGGCCGCCGGTCCTCTTTGACGATACGTGCTTATGATTGTGATGCTTTAGGCGGTAATCATAATTTGTGTGATTGTTGTTTACGATGCTTTAGGCGGTAAACATTACTTGTTGGTTTGGTTTGTTCGTTGTAGGCTTGTTATTTCTGAATTGAACCGTCGGTTACGGTTCCATTCACTTAGCATTGGCTAATCCCTCGTTGTTAATCTTTTTGCAGGCTTTTATTAGGTGTGGACCAGGTTGTAGATACTTAATGGGATGGCTGACTGTCACAGCGCTTACTCTGACATTTTTGGGAATCTAACTTTTGGTTTTGAATAGTTTTCTTAACGCCCGGTTGTTTAGTAAATGTTTGTAACTAAACTAATATATGTGTGTAATGGTTTTGAAAACTCGGTACTTTTGGAATTATGTAATCCGGTAGATATGTTTTGGGGACCACGCTTTTAATGTATAATATAAAGTAATATGGTATGTTTTGGTCAGTAAGGAGAGGGCCTTACAAGTTGGTATCAGAGCATAGGTTTGGGTGAATTGGGCATTGGCTAATGTTCAATCCCAAATCTATTAGGTGACAGTCAAACATTTCGGTAAGTGGGATTAGCTTATGAATGGGGGGTTGATTGGTTAGTATAGATGATACTAACGATTAACAAGTTGTGAGTTATTGTGTATGAGTACAGGAATGGCAGATACTGAGAACCCGACTCCCAATGATGTTTTGAGAACTGAGCTTCCACCTCCAGAAAATAATGAGGGTAATCAGGGTGGTACAACTAATGTTAATCAAGAGGGAGTTAGTGATGAGGAATATAAATTGCAGTTAGAGGATGAGGTGCTAAGGTTGAGAAAGTTTGAGCAATTGTATAAGGAACAACAAGCAAGGTTAGCACAACAAGGAGATGTTGGATATCAGTTTCCACCACCTCAGCAGCAGAAGAGGTTATGTTCTTTTAAGACTTTCAAGTCTTGTGGAACGAAAGAATTCGAGGGGGGTAATGATCCAGCGGTAACTTTAAATTGGTTAAGGGATATTGAGCGTAAGTTTGAAGTATGCCAGTGTGAGAAGGAGTTAAGGGTTGGATATGCAGTGCAGTTACTGAAAGGTCAGGCAATGAATTGGTGGGATTCAATGACAGCACATTTGACACCTGTGCAACGATCTTCTATCACTTGGATGGAATTCCATAATGAAGTTTGCAGACAGTTTTGCTCGGAGTTTGATATGGTTAGAATTAAGCAGGAGTTCATGGATTTGAAATTGACTGAGACTATGACCATGGATGATCTTATAACTCAATTCACAGAGAAGCTACGCTTTGTGCAGCAATGGGTCCCAAACTATAACACCCCTCGTTTAAATATAAACAATAATATAATATTTGCTACTCGGAAGCGTATATTTCAAAACATACTATCAATGTTTTACATTACTTAAAATGTCACTAAACTTTTTCAAACTTATTACACATGATATTTCAACAAAGTCGGTGTTATATAATTCAAAACATTTCTTTGATTATCAAAATCAAATCAGAGTAACAGCCTGTCAAACATTCCATCCAGTCCCACAACCTCCTGCCCAATATGTCCCATCTATTTAACCTGCAGGAAGAACTGTGGTGGGGTTAGCATAAAGCTAAGTGAATGAAACTATAAGTAACAGTATAACCTAGCATAACAATCTGTTTACATCAAATAACAATAAACAGAAAATCAATCATTCACTCGACATCCAATCAATGTCAAGCTACACCTATCAATCATTATCAATCATCATGAGGACCGGTGGCTCCTGAGATACCCTAATACCGGTTTGGTACTCAGGGAACCCTTATCAATCATCTGTATTGGCCTATACAGAATTACCGGTAACCAGTTGTTAATCACACACGACCTAGATCTCCAAACCAACATTTCAAGTTTCAAGATCTCCTGTCGTCTACAATAACAACCAAGTCCAACTGTCAAGTCAAGTTGACCTCAGAATCTTACATACTAGCTCAAACAGCCAAGTAAGCAACTAGTCAAACTATCATGGCAAGATATCTCAACAATTACATTCTATCACAGTAATACTATAATTACTTGTTGTAAATCAAATCATTACAACTAAATCATACTGAGGTTACAGATCCACTCACCGACTACCTCAGGCCTCTACTCAGTAGTCTAATATCACTGAGCCTTCTCCACATCTGAGAATTTACAATCAAATATAAGTTAGTAATCCATATCAATACATAACTTATATTAATCCATACTATTAGGAACTTAACATAATAATATGAATATTACTAGTTCCTAATCATATATTAGTTATTACAACATAACTATTATCATATATGAATCTGAACATATATCAAATAACAATCACATTACTTATCAAAATCAAACAAGAAATGTGACACCAGCCTATCAAGCCGCCGGATTCCCTCAGAAGCCGCCGGCTTCCCACAAATCAGCCTGAATCCGCCGGATTCCCTGAATCCGACCGGATTCCCTAAATTTTGCCGGAATCCGCCGGATTCCCGTGAATCCGCCGGATTCTCTCGTCGTCCCAGCCCAGTTTCGAGCTGTAAAACCCTAACCCACGGTTTTATAATCCAAAACCTCAAAAACAAGGTTTCCAACCGTTTAAAACCACAATTATTATCACATAATCAATATGTAACACTTATAACATGATTTCTAACATCCAAATCTCTCAAATCATCAATTTACCCAAATTCAATCAAAATCAAATTCTTAAATACTCAAGAATACTTACTGATTGAAGAATCTAACGATGGTAATCTGATGATTATTAAGTTTCATGAGAATCACAACTTCCTGATTTGATTTCTGTATTGATTTGGAGGTTTTCAAAGAGTTTCTGTGAGTTTCTAAAATGAAAATGAATAACTTTCCTAAATAGGAAAGGATATATATAGAAACTTAGGTCGGTCCAACCTAAACCGCCTTCAATATATGGGTATAATTTAATACCCCATCTCAATCTATTGCCTGGAACCCGAAAACCATTTGCGAGTCCAAACATTTTATCACACCGTCAGCTATATTAATTTACAACAATTAATATTTCACTTATCACATTGGAATATTCGGATCCTATTCCAATTATTTCACTATTTCAAACAATATTATTTCCAAACACATTTAAATACTTATTTAAATCAAGAAATAATATAAAACAACTAGGTCCATTTCGAGGATGTTACAACTCTTCCCCCCTTAAAGAGATTTCGTCCCCGAAATCTAACCTCAATCAATCTGACTAATGTGATATAGTCACATACCTCTTAGCATACATTAATCCTCAATAGCAACTTACAACTATTCTTAGACTGTTTGAATTCTTTCCACATGCACATATCCAAATGTACATGCTTCTATCTTTTCCTATGCACACTTACAGTGCATCCATCCAACATCTCATAGGAACCAATCATCTATCTAATTCCTTTATCACCAATCAAATAAAAGTTTAAAGCACCCAATCACTTTAACCAACAACAATAAGTGAAACCTAACATCACTTATTAGGTCTACGCAACCAGAAATTAGCAACATGCTAAAATCTTTAACCTATTTTCACTGTTCATCTATGTTATCAATAAAACAGCAATCACACTATTACAATAGTAGTTATTAAACTACTTAGCAACACTGAAAGTTAATTTCAGTTCATGACTAACAACCAGTCTAATATTCAGATAACAATCTCAAATATCTACTATCAAAGATTTAAAATTCAACTCTAGGTCAACTTTTCACCCAACAGTTCCATACTTACTTTCATGAATAACCTATAATATTCACATATCATTATCACTATCATATGAAATCCTTTACTTAGAAGTAATCCAGATTCATATCACCTTAATAAGCACAGCAGAGGTCACACTCAGTAGGTAAAACTACAATCAACAAGTACTTTGCTCAATCAGCAATAGTACCACAATCAAATATTACCTACATTAAACCAACCTCTACATTGACTTATTTCTGTTTGTAACTCCTTTCATTACAATCTATCAATTGTCAACAACAACAATTTACACAACCAATAATCACAACACTAATGATTATACACTACAGTGTACCCATCAATACTTATTATGTATCTCCAAAGTCTAACTAACCATCAAGTTAAAACTTATTTATTATTTAAACTGGTAAGACATCAATAATATTCTCTTAGCAACCAGTTATTTCAATTCAATTTTACAATTTTAAACTACTAATCACAAGCAATTAGAATTTATACAACTTTAATCACCCAATCATTCAACACTAGATCCCGTCAATCTAGCAACTAAGTCAGTCTTAATCCACATATTATGATACTACAGGTCAAGCATCACAATATCACACTATCAAAATGTGCTACTTTCCAACACATTTCCAACAAAATCTACATCAAGTTAATCACAATTAACTAACCTCCACATATCTTATGGCACATTTTAATTCAATCTATTAAAACTTATCATGCCATTTATTATCATGTATACTACACATATATACTTACACAATTTCAGATATTCTCTAAAATGGACACATACACAACAATTTCATTTCATTCTATATACTAGGCCATTCAGACTGTTAAAGTCTTTATCAAGCCTTCTCAATACTACTAATCATCACATATCCATACCACAGGACATGGAATAATCAATAACTCTATGTTTCACTTATATACTTATCAACTAGCATATAACTTAAACATTTCATTCTAAACTTTCAAGAAAAGTTTGGTGAATACAATCATCACCTATCAATCTCAAGGTTTCTCTTACTTTCTAACACTTACAATTATACACATCAGGTTTTCAGCCCCAAATGTCAAGCAATCATTATTCTTAAACTATCAAAATAATGATCATTACACTTAATTTCATACCTGATTTCTTAAAATATCACCAACTATTCAATTCATATTTCCTCAATTATTAACCAAGGTTAAGCTAAACCTTTAATATAATTCATTTCCAGATATACCTTCATATCTTTTCTTACTTGGATCTAATCCCAATTTATCACTTTATCACTTATTTCATTTGTATACTATCAACAATTAACAAAAGAATCCATTCAATTCTTTCCATACCTAAGTAATTCACCATGAGGTACCAGTCAATCTAGGCAACCATTAATAATAACTTTCAATTATTTCTTATCTCACATTCTTACCAAATCAAAGCTATCATCACAAGCCTCATACACTGGTAAGACTTTCTTATCACAATCCTAACCAATGTAACTTAATTTGCACCTTTCAACAAATTATAACTGTCATATCATAACATGACTTCACATCTGTATAATTCCTTAACACATATTCAGTTCAATTATACTTAACACTATTTCAATTACTTAATACTAGCTTTAAGTAATTAATCAAGTCTCACAAACTTAGACAATTTATCTATCTCCTTTGGATCTCACATGACCCGTTTCAACATGATTTTAATCAATCTAGGAATTCAATCACATTCCACACAATCATAACATTTCAATCTATGTTAGACTATTTCAACACAAACAGTTGACTATGTGTCAACCTTGATCTCAATCAACCAATCAATAAAATTCTCTAATTGCTTTCCTCAAGTTTGACCCAAACTCAAACCAATCACAAGCAATTAATTTTATACACACTCTCTATTCATGGTTTGACTTTCAAAGTTAACATACTATCAATATTAACTCACAACAAACCATTTCATCTTATATGTTCACCTTCAAACATATATTTTAAATTATTACTTTCAATAATCTTATCAATCCTTCACAAGGACAAGGTCAACCTACATCAGTATTGGCTCCATACAAGCCATTCCATATTATATGTTTACTTTCAAACATATATTTCACATTATTACTCTAAATAATACTAAGAATCCTTAAACCAAACAATATCAACCTATCTCAACTTTGGCTTCATACAAGCCAGCTACAACATAGTGATTCATTTAAACACTATACAAATCCACCTACAGGTAATCTATCATTATCAATCACAATTACCTATTTAACAGAATCCAATTTGTCATTTATGTTCATCAACAAAACAACTATCAATGACAAACATTATTTACACTCTCACATTTACATTCTAGATGTTACAGTTCTATCAACCAATTGTTTTCTTATCAAAACAACTATTAAACCACTTAGCATACTTTCATGCTCAGTTTTCTAAATCACATTACATTTCTTTTATACCAAGTAGCCTCAACAAATTCATGTGACACAACATAATATAACAACGGTGATCAGGCGTTGCAAGATTATGTTCTTCACAATCCATTCTCAGACTACTCTACATTATAATTATCAATATAACCTACTCTTATCTCATGTATGTATTAAATACTTCATGATTTCAAATTAATCATAATCTATTTAATAGTTCCTATCAGCTGATACATACTCAAAATCAGTTTACTACTTACATATTCAACCTTACATATGTAAGCCATCTCACATACACACAATGTTCTAATTTTCAACAACTGAATTACTCAGTATATCACTTATCTGAAACCTCAAACACATGATAACTCGTCAGCATAGTTTCATTACTTACACTAATCAATGTCCCTATTTACATTCAAAATTCAGGACACTTCTTACTTAATTATCATCACTTTGACATATGCTATCATATCAAGCATCACTGTCACAACAATTCTACTCAATCATGTTACTATAAACATTTCATTTACTAATTTACAATTGACCAGAAAGATCTACCACAACCTTAATCAATTTAGCTTTATCATAAGCCATATTTCTTATAAACCTATCAGTCTTGGTTTAGCTCAAAGGTTTAGCTATAGTCAAAACATATCATATAGCCACATAACCACATATTTTCTCAATTAGCAGTCATTTTCAAATCAAATGACACAACAATCCTTACACAGAATTCAAATCACACCCTGTAACCAATCTACTAATATAATACTATCAATTATTTTGTCTCACCAATAAAGACACTCCTTAGGTTCCAACATCAATCATGTTAAACCTTAATCAACTCTTTATCTACTCATTTAATAACATTTCTGCATTTTCAATTCAATCAGAAATAACCACTACAATGAGTATCCCATTCAATACCTCTATCCTCATGTCAACCTATAACAATCATTAGTTGACTCAAAACTGGGGAATCATATCAGTCTGACTCAATTAACTTCACAACAATGCTTACTTAACATAACAAAGTAAACAGTTCAAGTTAATTTAAATTTAACACAGGCTTATCGAAGATTACCTGACAATCTTAAGCCAACGAGTATTGAGGAAAAATGAAATATACCAATCAGATACTCATGTTCCTCCGTCTCTGCAATCAAACAACAACTTCACAACTTGTTAAGGGTTAGTACATATTCAACTAATCACTTTCTCACACATTCACTAATCAACTAAACCCGCACCCACTGGAATGTTTGACTCAACTCAATCAAAGTTTAGGATTGAACATTCTATCAAGTCCAATTCACCCAAACTATTGCTCTGATACCAACTTATAACACCCCTCGTTTAAATATAAACAATAATATAATATTTGCTACTCGGAAGCGTATATTTCAAAACATACTATCAATGTTTTACATTACTTAAAATGTCACTAAACTTTTTCAAACTTATTACACATGATATTTCAACAAAGTCGGTGTTATATAATTCAAAACATTTCTTTGATTATCAAAATCAAATCAGAGTAACAGCCTGTCAAACATTCCATCCAGTCCCACAACCTCCTGCCCAATATGTCCCATCTATTTAACCTGCAGGAAGAACTGTGGTGGGGTTAGCATAAAGCTAAGTGAATGAAACTATAAGTAACAGTATAACCTAGCATAACAATCTGTTTACATCAAATAACAATAAACAGAAAATCAATCATTCACTCGACATCCAATCAATGTCAAGCTACACCTATCAATCATTATCAATCATCATGAGGACCGGTGGCTCCTGAGATACCCTAATACCGGTTTGGTACTCAGGGAACCCTTATCAATCATCTGTATTGGCCTATACAGAATTAGCGGTAACCAGTTGTTAATCACACACGACCTAGATCTCCAAACCAACATTTCAAGTTTCAAGATCTCCTGTCGTCTACAATAACAACCAAGTCCAACTGTCAAGTCAAGTTGACCTCAGAATCTTACATACTAGCTCAAACAGCCAAGTAAGCAACTAGTCAAACTATCATGGCAAGATATCTCAACAATTACATTCTATCACAGTAATACTATAATTACTTGTTGTAAATCAAATCATTACAACTAAATCATACTGAGGTTACAGATCCACTCACCGACTACCTCAGGCCTCTACTCAGTAGTCTAATATCACTGAGCCTTCTCCACATCTGAGAATTTACAATCAAATATAAGTTAGTAATCCATATCAATACATAACTTATATTAATCCATACTATTAGGAACTTAACATAATAATATGAATATTACTAGTTCCTAATCATATATTAGTTATTACAACATAACTATTATCATATATGAATCTGAACATATATCAAATAACAATCACATTACTTATCAAAATCAAACAAGAAATGTGACACCAGCCTATCAAGCCGCCGGATTCCCTCAGAAGCCGCCGGCTTCCCACAAATCAGCCTGAATCCGCCGGATTCCCTGAATCCGACCGGATTCCCTAAATTTTGCCGGAATCCGCCGGATTCCCGTGAATCCGCCGGATTCTCTCGTCGTCCCAGCCCAGTTTCGAGCTGTAAAACCCTAACCCACGGTTTTATAATCCAAAACCTCAAAAACAAGGTTTCTAACCGTTTAAAACCACAATTATTATCACATAATCAATATGTAACACTTATAACATGATTTCTAACATCCAAATCTCTCAAATCATCAATTTACCCAAATTCAATCAAAATCAAATTCTTAAATACTCAAGAATACTTACTGATTGAAGAATCTAACGATGGTAATCTGATGATTATTAAGTTTCATGAGAATCACAACTTCCTGATTTGATTTCTGGATTGATTTGGAGGTTTTCAAAGAGTTTCTGTGAGTTTCTAAAATGAAAATGAATAACTTTCCTAAATAGGAAAGGATATATATAGAAACTTAGGTCGGTCCAACCTAAACCGCCTTCAATATATGGGTATAATTTAATACCCCATCTCAATCTATTGCCTGGAACCCGAAAACCATTTGCGAGTCCAAACATTTTATCACACCGTCAGCTATATTAATTTACAACAATTAATATTTCACTTATCACATTGGAATATTCGGATCCTATTCCAATTATTTCACTATTTCAAACAATATTATTTCCAAACACATTTAAATACTTATTTAAATCAAGAAATAATATAAAACAACTAGGTCCATTTCGAGGATGTTACACAAACGAAAGAGATAGGATAAATTATTTTGTGGGAACTTTGCCACCAAATTACAGGACGTCGGTAAGATTGGCTTGTAATCTTAATCAAGCCTTTAATTTAGCAAGGTCGGTGGATGGTGACACCAGAGCATCGGAGAAGTTGAGTAGGAATAAAACTGTGCCTCAGTCTGCTGGTGGTTCTTCTGGAAGTAAGAGCAAAGCTAGTCAACAAAATAGGAAGGTAACTTTTTCTGAGGATTCCAGAGATAGAATTGCTTGGTGTGTAGATTGTAAATCGAGGCATCCGGGGCCTTGTACGTCAGAGACAGCTAGGTGTATTAGGTGTGGGGGATTTGAGCATAATATTAAGGATTGTATTTTTCCTCGAAATGTGTGTTGGAATTGTCAGAAGGAGGGCCATAGGGCGGGTCAGTGTCTGGAAAAGGCAAGGCAAGGAACGGGATTGGCCGGGAGTTCAGAATTTGCTGGGAGTTCAGGCTCGGGTTCTTCAGTGTCTGTTGGGCAAAAGAGAAAGACTGCGCCTCCTAGAGCGTTTCAGATGACTGTTGGAGATCTTCTTGGGCTTAATGATGATACGACAGGTATATTCGGAGATAACTTTATTCTTAATATATATGTTTATATGTAAATGAAGTATAGAATTGTTGTTAAATAAGTTTGGTTGGATTTCGGGGACGAAATCCTTTAAGGGGGGAAGATTTGTAACATCCTGTTTCTGGGCCTGGAAATAAATTGTATTTTATTAAGTTTAAGTGGTTTATTTGGAAAATAAACAAGTAAAAGAGCCTCAGTTTTTATTGTGATTAATAAAATATTGTTTGTTTTAAATAAACGAAGTTGACGGTAAAATAAAAGTATTTTGACTTTCGGGTATTTTCAGGTTCCAAACAATAGGTTAAGAACGGGTATAATTTATACTAATAATAAAGGTGGGGCGGTGGAAATCTCTGGATCATTTCTCACCCACCATTTCTTCTTCTTTTTCTAAACTCTCTCAAACCCTCATCTCTTCAAATTGTGTAAATTAACCAAGAACAAATCATTGTGACAAAATTGTGCTAAAGGAATCTGAGTTTCATCATCATCTATATCATCTTCTCCATTTGATTGTAAGTAATTTAGTGTTCTTGGTGTTCTTGAGTATATTTCATAAAAAATTAGGTGAATGATGAAGATTTAAGCTTTGTATGAAATTGATGTTAGAGATTAGTTACAATATGATTAGATAACGATTTTACATGATTATATGATGATTGAATGGTAGAAATTGTTAGTGTTCTTCATTTGAGTTCATAGGTTAGGGTTTGATGATTTTGAGAATTAAATGATGATGCATGCTTTTAGATGATGTTAGAGTTGTGGTTTGTTGTTATATTATGTTTATGGTTAAAGTTGTGGTCATTTTATGGTAAAATTCGTAGTTGCAAATTGATTTTGGTAAAAATGGAGATTTGGTTCGTAGTTGGTTGTGCAGGAAACTGACCTGCAAGTGCAGGTCTGGGGTTGGAAGCCGGCTGCTTCCTGTTGAAGCCGGCGGCTTGGCATGGAAGCCGGGCGGCTTCATCAAACGGCTTCTATATTTGGGTGCGGGTCAAAATTTGGGTACTGAAATGGGGTTGAAGCCGGCGGCTTAAGGGGGAAGCCGGCGGCTTGAAGGTGAATCCGGCGGCTTTAAGGGGAAGCCGGCGGCTTCCCTTGGTTTTCAGGTTTTGGGTTTAAATGTTACATGTTTTATGATATATGTTAGATGATATATATATGTATATATCCTAAGAAATAGTAAATGTTATTTATTATATAACATGAATGGTTAAGTGATATGATTAACATGAGATTATGATTTGGATTAAGTTATGGAACGAGACACTAACTTGTTATCTTTGTGTTCTCAGATAAGCGGGCGGCAACTCAGTGATATAAGACAACTGAGTTGAAGATCTTGGATTATCGGTGAGTGGGATTGTATTCCTCGGTTCAATTCCGTTGTAACAAGTTTGGTTGCAACGGATGAACTTTCGGTTATTGGTTATTTCGTTTTGGATTTCTTGGTCATGGTAGTTGGATTATTTGGTTATTATCATTATTGGTTGGCATGATTATTATGCGGTATGATTAGGTACGCTACATTTTGGCATGACGATTATGCTATATGTGATGCTTGGGCCTTCGGGCATATGTGATTTCAGAGGTCAACGCTGGTTGGGTTTGGGGCTATTGTTTGGCTGGCAGGGTTTCCCGATACATGTAGTTGAGGGATGAATCCTCGTCAGTGAAGATAGCTTCCAAACTATCGGTAAGCCACTGTTGGGGCCGGCAGTGGTTGTAGGCTTTCGCTGGTTGGCTAACCAGGGGCCGCCGGTCCTCTTTGACGATACGTGCTTATGATTGCGATGCTTTAGGCGGTAATCATAATTTGTGTGATTGTTGTTTACGATGCTTTAGGCGGTAAACATTACTTGTTGGTTTGGTTTGTTCGTTGTAGGCTTGTTATTTCTGAATTGAACCGTCGGTTACGGTTCCATTCACTTAGCATTGGCTAATCCCTCGTTGTTAATCTTTTTGCAGGCTTTTATTAGGTGTGGACCGGGTTGTAGATACTTAATGGGATGGCTGACTGTCACAGCGCTTACTCTGACATTTTTGGGAATCTAACTTCTGGTTTTGAATAGTTTTCTTAACGCCCGGTTGTTTAGTAAATGTTTGTAACTAAACTAATATATGTGTGTAATGGTTTTGAAAACTCGGTACTTTTGGAATTATGTAATCCGGTAGATATGTTTTGGGGACCACGCTTTTAATGTATAATATAAAGTAATATGGTATGTTTTGGTCAGTAAGGAGAGGGCCTTACATTTAACAAGTTCGTTGTCGACATTGGTAATAAAATTAGTTCGTTTGTGACATTGAGACAAAAGTAAAAAGTTTGGTGTCGACCTTGGTAATAAAACCGGTTTATTGGTGACATTGGGACAAAAAGTAAAGTACGTTGGCGATCTGGTCCATAAACCCTTTTCATTTTAAGTAAGTTTAAAAAAATATTTTTTTTAATCTTTGAATAAGAATTTTTAAAAGCAATTTGTTATTTGTAGCCCTAACGGCTATGTTTAAAAGTTAAATTTATGCTTAAACATGTTGTATATAAGTTGGTTGAGAGAAGCTATATTCAGGGAGTGTGTGGTTATTATTATTATGATACAAACGTTCAATGCGTGTCTGAATTTCTTATTCATAACCCTAAAAGCTACGTATAACATTTTTCTTTTTAAAATGGAGGGATTTATTTAGGGTAAAGGTTTGACCGGGGAGAAATAGGAGAAGACATATTTTACTTACATTTTATGATAAAATTGTAAGTTTTAAAATGTAGTAAAATTTATATGTATAAAATGAATTGTTACAAAATGGAGTGTTTTTATACTCCTTGAGGAATTCTCCTCGGACCTCAATGTTTTCGTTACCATCATGGATATCGTACGTGTCACTTGTGAACTTTTGCCTATCTAATGTGCTAATTACTAACTTTATTGATTCCTATCAGATATAACCAATTCATTATATTAAACTTATGTTAATCTTTATTTAATTTTGTCAACATCATTTGTTTATCTTAGTAGTACTAGGTTAACATTTTTATTTATTTACTGACAACCGACTAAGTAATGGTATCAAATTATTTATGTTGCATTTGGTTAGTGAAATTCAACGGAATTTGATGCAATTGAAATCCCAATTTCATTTTACAAACATGTTTGGTTCACAAATGAATTGAATGTTAAGCTATCAAATTCCCCCATTCAAATAATTCACATTTCATGAAATTACAATTCCTTTGATGAATTACAATTTTATCAAAAATATTCCACGAACCAAACGCAACGTTAGTATTATATTCGATTGAAAATTCAACTCCTTTTATTAATCGCATTCCTTAGAAGAACATTTTGCGAATCAAACGTCCTTAACATATCAACTAAAAATTTTTTGTAGGCTCGAGTTTTTTAATTGATACAAAATATGATAATTTATTGTATAGCAAAATGCATGTATATAAATACACTATCACATAGCTGAAAAAAAAAGAAGAAAACATCGTAATACAACAAAAATGTCTTAGATCAAATGTTTTGAAAACCGGTTGGATCGCATCCGAATATAAAACCGGTTCGATTCATATAGCACAAAATGGGCGGTTCAACTGGACACCAAACAGGTTAAACCGGATTGAACCGGATCCGGACAGAAATCCGGTCCACTTAAAAAAATCGGTTTTTAAAACATTGCTTAGATCCATCAATTGCATAATGCATGTTTAAATACACTATCAATTGGCCTTTATTTCTTTCCCGTTGGTAAAATATAATTTATTTATTATTATTTCTTAAATGAAAATTAAACATGACTTTTACACATTTTGTAATTAAATCAAATGGGCCAACCATAACTAGAGGCCATTAAGGATGTTTATTACTCCATTATTAGTAATCAAACACCATCCCTACCCTTTATTATTACATTAAACATCTTGGTTCTACAAATACATATACACGCTTTCTCCTTGATGACATAAAGTAATACTCGTACTATATGAGATCTGTTTGCATGTCAAATTGTCATGTTGCAAATTTTCCAATCAAACCAAACCACCAAAAACTCTAGAGATCGACTGCCTGAATCCAGCGTCGATTTCATGAATACAATCATGCTAACAGCTGACTCTAACATGCACGGCCACGGTCGCCAGTTGTACCTAAAGAGTTACACTTTCTCGAGAAAGGAGAGTGTGACCCAAAGAACCAAAAAGTGTATGGATCGCATGTGCAACAAAGTGGTGGCACTTCGGAAGAAGAAGAAGAAAGGTGTGGAAGTGAAGCGACGGTGCGTGGTGGTGATAAGAAGAGTCACGGCTGTGTCGAGGACAACTATGTCAGCAGTTTTTCGAAGTTTGTTATGCAGGGGCAGAAGTACTCAATTTACACAAATAGTGTGAAATTTTATGGATAAATTTTGGTACAATGTTGGTGTAACTAGTTCTATATTCAGCCCGCAACTGGTTATATATGAATGAGCTAAAATCGTACTTGTTAGTTTGTTTCTCTTGTTGCTGAAATCTTTTTTAATTATACCGCAATCATATTTTTTTGTTAAAATCATACCCTTTTTTTTAAAAATGTAATCATGTTCCTTTATTGAAATCTTACAAATGAAAATCTTTTATTCTCATAAATATCTTGTTGTTGCTATTAGTGACCTTTCGTACTGGTTTGTCTCGTGTTATCAGAAGCAGACACCTACTTAGGGACGCTCCGAGTTTGATTTGTGCAATGTAATAACGTTTTTCAGTAAGTACGTTATTTGTAAGTGTTACTAGTTCAAAGAGATTGCGATTTTGATGATCATCATCAATCTTGGATCTAAGATTGCGTGTTAATTATATATGGTTGATCACCTTGTAGGTGTGATACCATATATAGACTAAATCGTGTGTGATACCATATATAGACTAATAGTGACTAATTACGTTTTTATCTGAGTAAAGCTTTGTTTTTATTAAAAAGCCTTTCAAATATTTCTTGAAAGATATAAAAGTGCCGTTCAAATATCTTTAAATTAATTAATACTCTATATGTAAAATATACACGAGAGTAAATGTAATACAGTCTAGTTTGAACCGATTTGTTCGTTTTCTTAGTCAATCAAAACTTTAATGATCATGTGTAAAAGAATATGTCGTACCCTAATACGGAGTAGTTACTCTTTAAAACGTAACGTAAGTGGCACACATGGGATCTTGTAACCTTAACAAATTGGGGACCCCCTTTTAAACTATATAAAAATTTAATTTGAAGTTACCCCTATACCATATTTCAATGGTATACGTTCGTTTCATCCGCAAAAAGTATTAATATCGATCAAATCAAATCACTCACATGTGCTGAGACACATATTCAAACCCATATGAAGTCTGAGCATCTAGGTGGCGATACCATTTAGGCGGTGTCCACTTAACCCCCTTAAACTATAGTTCAATGATTTAATGAATGCTTAGAATACGTGACATTTTGATAGCTTATGAGGGAGAGATTCTAATGGAATTGTCCAAAATAAATAAATAAGTCATTTTAACACCTAGGTCATTTCGACTTAATATTAAATTTTTAATCGCATATCAAACTACAAAATCCAATATCATTATCTAAACAGCTTTCTACTATAATCAAATTATTTTCCAATAAAAATAAGGATACACATATAAGCACCATGAAATATGCCATCCCTAAAACCCGGTCTTATATACCATGTCATCCACACATACACATCATGCATCCTAAAAACAACATTATATAAGCAATCCCATCTTCTTTACATCAAATCAAATCTGCTTAATTAGTTCCCTTTTCGGTTGGAATGGCAGAAGCTGTAGTGTTCCCTGATGATGTCCTTGAGCAGATTCTATAAGATTGGAGATCGAGGATCTGATCCGATGCAAAAGCGTTTGTAAGTCGTAGAAAACTTTTATCTCCAGCTCTAGTTTCATTAAAACCCATCTCAAATATAGTTACAGCAACGATCGTAACAATAATGAAATTGATCATAGAAGGATTACTATGTGTGACTTACCATGTGGCTTTACCAGATATATAGATTATGACGAACCTATATCTTATTTTATTGGTTCTTCAAATGGTTTAGTATGCATTTGTACTTATTATGCTGCACTCGTAGTAGCGAATCCATGTACTAGAGAGGTTAGAAGACTGGGCGTAAGTACTCCTAACTTTAAGTCATTATGTTGGACAATGTGTTCTGGTTCTGGTTATGATTCATTGAAAGATGATTACAAAATTGTACTAGGCATCCCGAAAAGTGAGTATAAGACATGTTTTCGAGTGTTAAATTTGAAGTCAAATGTTTGGAAGGTTATTGGAGAAGTGAACTATAAGTTCAATACTATAGTTGGTACGTTATGCAATGGGGCACTTCACTGAGTTGTGTACCCTCAAAATCAAAAGACAAAGAAAGCGACGATTCTTTCTTTTGATTTATCTCGTGAAGATTTCAAAGAAATCCCACCACCCGATGATGCGTTGTATAATTCTCTTGGAATGGGTACCCCTAACCCCCAAAAGATGTTGGTTCAAGATTTAGATCAAGATTTAACTGATATGAATTTGGGGGTTGTCGAAGAATGTCTTAGTGTAATTCCTATTTTAAAGCCTATTTATAATATGTGGATAATGAAGAAGTACAATATAAAGGAGTCATGGGAAATGGTGGGACATGATTGCAAGTTAGTTAAGCCTGAAGCTGTACATCAATATAGACAGTTGGAGAAAGGCGTGACATATGATTTGTTCTTTCATGATCCTTATCAATGGTTGTTAACACTTCGGGTTCATATTGTTGCCCCTATATTTGTTCAGAGCCTTGTATCTCCATTCGTGAACAATGAATAGCAAGATGCAGGAGTTGTAAGGTATGGTAAGGTAAGGTAGGTTTTATTTATTTAAATATTTACGTATTTTGTGTTTCATAAACACCTTCAGCTCATTCTATAAGTTTCTCACAAAAAATTACGGTGTTCTCTCGTTCGTTTCCAAATCTAACTCACTGTCGAAATTCCGATGAAGTTTCAGGCAAGCTCGTTAACTTCGACGATACAACTGGTTTAACCATTATACCATCAATGAACGGGAAATCTGCTTTATGGAACCGTATCCAACACACGTACAAGTCAGTTTTTTTGTTTTACTTATTACATACTGATCCTCTACTCTTTCTGTTATATTTCTTTTACCGTTTCTCATATTTGGTTTGGTTGTAATCGGTTTAAAATTATCAATAAAAATATAATTTTTACTACACTTTTGTCTTGTATAAGATGATTGCTCTAATCCATGGTTTATTCTATGTTTGTCTCCAAGTGTTTATTGCCTGCAAGAATCAAGATTGCAAGTATAAAAAATGGGCCTTGTCAAAGAAACCGGGCCTGATTGATTTCAATCGGTACTAATTGGGCCGGCCCAGTAGTTTTCTCAAATATCCGTATATAGAATAATAGAAATGATCTCCAACCATCAATCAATATAAGTTTTAACTTGACACCGAAATATCATTATTATTATTTATTAAAAAAAAAAAAAAACAAACCCTAAATAATTTCGCCTAAAAACCGTATCCCAGAATGTAACTCGATGACACCGATCATGTTCTTCGACGACAACACACTGCCTGACTGCCGCCATCATTGACACCTTTACATTAACGTTGACTTCGCCTAGTAGAGTACTGCAAATGCAAGAAACAGTAAAACATTTTTCAACATCTCAACAACCTTATGATACTTTTTCGGTATATGCCAAAGGTTTACTTAGTGATGAAACAGTTACAAATGTTAAAATGTCATTTGGTGGTATTGGCATAGCGATTTTCGATACAAATGATCATTGTGTACGTGAGTTGCGTAAATCGTTTCTGCTTGATGCCGTTACTCGTGCAACTGTGCGTGATGTGGTAGAACTTAATGCGTTGATTGAAGCGTTGAATGCTGTTGTTGATCTTGGGATAAAACGCGTACATGGTTTCTTTGATAACGTTTCGGTTCATGGATATGTAAGTTTTCTACGAGTATATATTTGTTTTGAATCACATTTCATATGTTGAATATTAGAGTTATTAGTCATTTTCTCTTTGTTAGTACTAAAAGAAGCATATTTTATTGTTTTATCGTGGAAATTAAGTGCAATAAACTGTATCAAATTAAAGTCTAACATTCAAGATGGGTATCGAACTTTCAAAACTTCCTTTTTATTACTCCCTCCGTCCCACTCCAAGTGTCTCCTTACTATTTTGGGTTGTCCCAAATAAGTGTCTAATTTCATATTTCAACCAATTGAAAAAGACTTATTGAAAAAGACTTTAGTGGGTAGATATGTTATTTGATTAGTGAAAAGTAGAGCTAGTGGAGAATCTTAAAACTGTGTGTAAAGTCAAAGTGGACACTTTGACTGGGGCGGAAAAAGTATGAATTAAACTTTTGATTATTTATGCTTGTATGTAACTTGGTGGATGAGTCATCCATATAAGTTACAACGTGACATCCATATAATTTGTAATGTCAATAAGGTACTTAGGTAAAAAAAAAACAAGAAGTTTATTAAATAAAATGTATGCCCGATTAATTTGATACACATTATGAATGTCAGACTATTGATACATTTTGGTTCACTTGACCCTTTCTACTTTTAACCAATGGAAGAACTAAATATGTGCATACTATATATATTTATGTTATTAAATATGTTGACCCGAGTATTCTTATTCTACATCTTTCTTAAGGTTTCAATAACAACTTATATCTAGACTCTTGACTTATGTCAAGCATATTGATGATTGTAACTTGTCATACATGTATCATACCAGTGTTTACTAATTACCAATCAATTACTAACTGTATATTATTTTGTGAGTAATAAGTATGCACCTATTGCAATTTGATTTATGTTAATATTTGGCAATGCAGGTTACTGGTAAAGAGAAACCAACAAACAACAAGATTGTGAAATTGGTTGACCAGTTTAAACTTATTCGGGATAAAATTGATTATTTTGAACCACATCTCGTGACTCAAAACGATATCAAGTTCGTTTATAGACTGGCAAAAGATGCAATCTGTTCTGAGTCAACCAAATGGGCAAAAAGTACTTCTAGCGAGCAATGCACAATTTGTTATGAATATAAGAAAAGTGGTAAAATATTTTCCATTAACAAGTGCCTACATAGATATTGCTTTTCTTGTATGCGAAAACATGTAAAAGCAAAGTTGCTTCAGGGACAGCTGCCCAAATGTCCACGTGAAAAATGTGGTTCCAACCTTGAAGTTGAAAGCTGCAAGGTGTTTCTAAAACCTGAATTATATGATATCATGAGCTCACGGATAAAAGAAGCTTCTATACCTCCTTCAGAGAAAGTGTATTGTACATTTCCTAATTGTTCAGCTTTAATGTCGAAAACTGAGGTCGAAGAATATAATTGTTCAGCTTTAAAAAGTGGAAGGCGAAAATGTGTCAAATGTTATCGCCTTTTTTGTATCAATTGCAAAGTACCTTGGCATGATAACATTACTTGCTCTGAGTACATGAACTCGTTCCTATTTCGGTCTTCCAACGAGGCGAAACTTATGTCTCTTGCAACTGAAAATCGTTGGCGTCAATGTATCAAGTGCAGTAATATGGTTGAACTTAAAGAAGGGTGCTTCCATATTTATTGCAGGTATTTTCTTGTCTGACCTACCATCTAGAAGTACTTATGGTTTGATCTTGGGAAAAAAAAAGTCTGTTCAGTAATATAGATTTTTGCACTATCATATTACCGTACTAAAAATACTTGACATATAAAAAATGGAAAATAACTGTTGCGGGCTGTGGCTACTGACCCATCCCTATTTTACCAGCTCTCTGATAGCATGTTTTAATAGTTCAACCCTTTGCTGTTACCCTACCCACCCATTTTGCTACCTTTATGAAAGACTACAACTAAGTAAATTTTTGTGCTCTGTTAGAATTTTAACTTATGCTTTGAACTTTGGAACCATCATGAAAGTTAGGAATCAGTTGGTGTCTAATATTGATTTCATCATCTTCATTTGCACTTTCGGTTTGCTGGTCTTTTTGTCAATTTAAGCTCTTGGAAAGTGCATGTGCCGCCTTAAAGTTTTTGTCTGGATGGAGTTTATCTCATCTTTAAATTCAAACGAGAATGCCTCAGGCTGTAAACAACCTTGAAAAGTTCTTGTTCTTCCTATTGACTTCTTTGTCCTATATATCTTCATGGTTCTCAACCCATTTGCATCCTGCATTTCTTAAATCGGCAATTCGTTTGTCTTAGTGACGCCTAAATTTTTTTTCCAACTCACATACACAATAATGGGATTTTGTTAAGAAACAAGTTGTTTTAACATTTGCAGTTAGTTAGTATTGTAAAAGGTTCAAATAAAGGTACTTCTGTTGGATCTGATTGGATTACCAGTCTTTGACTCTTTGTTGTTCTATGGTTTCATGAAGTTTATGAGTTAAACCATCCTTCAAGAAGTATATGAATATATTATACAGAAGTTTTTGAGACAATTTACTTTTTCTTATCTAAGGAAGTATGTTTAACTTGATGTAGTGCTTGCAAATCATGGTACTAACTTGGAAATGTGATTTGCAGATGTGGATATGAGTTTTGCTACACATGTGGTGCAGAGTATCGCAACAAGAAAGCGACGTGCACATGTCCACTCTGGGAAGAGCGCTACATTCTGCACGCCTAGTGGACCTGGCATTGAAATTGACGTATCATACTAATATAGACTTCTTTTGGTGATTCTGAAAGGTTTATTTGTACAGTACTACCTACTAGACGCAGGTATGTGTGCTCGCCCTTAATGGGTACTAGACTATGGGCACATTGAGACTTGAGAGTCAGAGTAGCGTATTTGCTGGACAAGTTGAATGGCGTCGTGACATTTTAGGATTTTGCCATTTCTCTGGTAAAACGTTTTTGCCATTTGTGTGGTTTTGGAAAGATGGAGCTGATAACATTTGGAATCATACTTTGTGTTAACTACTTATAAAATGGGGACAAGAAGCGTTTCTGGGTTAACCTAACCTGACCTGATTGGTTATAAGAACAAATATTTCTCAACCACAACTCGATTTGATTCGTTTTCGCAATCTCTACTTGTCATCCGTCTGTTCTAATTTACCCATTGTGAAAATATTCATTTGATGCGACTGTTTTCTTGTTACAAAAAAAACTTAGCACCATGACAGCCGATGAATACTTTGTGGAACACCCAGATTTAAAGAAGCAATGACTAAGAAATCAGAAACGACTATTGGGGCTACTGATTCTTGATTGTTTCAGGAGAGGCTGTTTGAGTCCATTCCCTTTTCTTTGAAATAAAACCGGATAAACAAACATATGATTGTTTTTTTTGTTGGCGTCCCTTATAATTAAGGTAATGTAAATCTGCTTGAATGAGAGGGCATAAAATGATTCAATGCATCAACAATTTTTCGTCACCTTTAGTGAGACGACTTATTGACATGTACTAGCGGACAATGTTGTATTCCATCTGTACGGATTCAAAAGCGCAGTACAATTTATGACAAGGTGGTGCCGTACACACATTCTGACGGTGATGTATAGTATAACTTGGTATTGAAACTATAAAAAGATATCATTGGCCAAGTTAAACGAGTAATTGACTATCTAAGAGAAAAAGTGTTTAGCAGCTTTCATTTGGAAATGAAGTTATGGTTTTCAGTTGGATCTGGAATCAAATATGCTGATGTGAAGCTTTTGAATGTGGCTGCAAGCCTGCATTTCTACATATTTGGAAATTAAGTTATGATCAAAGCCAGCTGATGCACTATTCCAGTTAAGAGTTCCTAAAGCATACACAAGTAAATACTCCACCTTTTAAAACAAACACTATTAAATTAGATTTCTTTTGTTAGATGATTAGGTTTGGCCCAAACTCACTAATGGGTTTAGGGTCCATTAGGTTTAGGGTTTGTGTTTCTTATTCACCAAGCATGTATTATATTATAAATAGACATACAATCCAACTTATGTAACAACAACGATAATCAATATAATAAACTATTTCATTGTTTTACATGCTTGATTGGGAGTTTTCAAAACAAGTAAAATGAGCAACATTATGAAACTCGCGATTTAAAAAATTAATGCCGTTTTTATTTACCTCTATAATAACATTCTTACAATTATCGGTTGGTAAATATTTTGTCACATTTTGTATCATCAATTTGAATTAGAGCGCCTACAATGAAACTTTTTTGTAAAGCTTTTTTTTATAGAAAATCAAGATGGCATTTGAAAGCTTTTAACGTTGTGAATGCTCTTGCAATTGAGATAAGAAACTATATAAGTTATATCTATTTTTTTAAAAAAGAAATTGATTCGCATACTACTCGTATCATTTATAAAGTCGTACATTACTTAATTTTTTTTATTACAACTAAAGTTTAACATATTAATTTTACAAAAATAAAATAAAATAATAATAGTAAAATTTTTGTTAAACTTTATGTGATTGTTAATTTCTAGATTAATTACAGTTATTTTTGGGTGTTGATATATACAACAAATTTTTTGATGCATACATCAAATTTTATGCATTATGATGTGTATAGTACAATACTGTGATGCATAATTTTGGTGTAAGTAACAAAAGATTTGTTGTAAGTAACAAAAGATTTGTTGTATCTATCATTGCCATTGTATAATTAAGTATTTAAATTGACTTTCTTTAATAAAATCACTTTTTCGATAAAAACAAAAAAAAAAGAATAGCAGCAGCAGCCATCAAAACCTCCATCGTCTCCGGCCACCGTCGTCTCCTCGCCACATCCACCACCGCCACCTCCGGAAATTCTGGCCTCCAGCTTTTTGTAGGTATATATGCTGTTTTAACTTCAATTTCTGGATTCTTATATCATCAAGTTACTATATCTATCTATCTATCATCATGCCATATTTAATTTCTCATTTCAACAAAATTATAAACCCCTCTTCACTTAAAACCCTAAGCAATTTCAAAAACCCTATAATATATTTCCACTCATATTCACCCCTTTTTTCATCAAATCAAAATCAACAACTTTCATCACTTCCATCACCATCACAAATCCAAAAACTCATCTCTTCACAATCAGATCCACTTATAGCTAAAGAAATATTCGATTTAGCCCCCAAATCATACCCCGGTTTTCGCCACTCCTACGCAACTTACCAAAGCCTAATTCATAAACTCGCTCGTGCTCGTCAGTTTTCCCTGATGAATTCTGTGTTATCCGACCTCAAATGCAACTGCCATTACGCCGTCCAACCGTCCCTTTTTACCCACATTATTCGAGTATACGGTGAAGCTAATTTGCCCGATAAAGCCTTAAAAACGTTTTACACGATACTTGAGTTTAACATTAAGCCGCGTGCGAAACAATTGAATGTAATTCTTGAGATTTTGGTAGCAGAAATGAATTATCTTCGTCCTGCGTTTGATTTGTTTAAGTCCGCTCATCGGTATGATGTTTCGCCAAATGTGGAATCGTATAATATATTGATGCGTGCGTTTTGTAGTAATGGTGATCTTAGTATTGTGTACCACCTATTCAATGAAATGTTTAAGAGAGATGTTGTTCCCAATGTGGAGTCTTATCGAATAGTAATGCAGGGTTTGTGTAGAAAAAGTCAGGTCAATCGGGCTGTTGACTTGTTGGATGATATGTTGAATAAAGGGTTTGTACCTGATTCTTTAACTTACACGACTGTTTTAAATAGTTTGTGTAGGAAGAAGAAACTTAGGGAAGCATATAAGCTTTTATGTAGGATGAAAGTGAAAGGGTGTAACCCTGATATTGTACATTATAATACGATTATTTTAGGGTTTTGTAGAGAGAATCGTGCCCATGATGCTTGTAAGGTTCTTGAAGACATGCCTTCGAATGGTTGTTTGCCGAATTTGGTGTCTTACCGTACTTTAGTTGGTGGTTTATGTAGTCAGGGTTTATATGATGAGGCTAAAACTTATTTGGATTTGATGGTTTCAAAAGGGTTTTCTCCTCATGTGTCGGTTTGGCATATATTGATTAATGGGTTGTGTAATGTTGGGAAGGTTAAGGATGCGTGTCTGGTTTTGGAGGGAATGTTGAAGTGCGGTGAAGCTCCGCATTTTGATACCTGGATGGACGTTATAAATAGGATTTGTGAGGTGGAGATTGATAGATTAGAGGAAGTGTTGAAGGTTGAAATAGAGCCGCACACGAGAATAGTGGATGCAGGTGTTGGTTTACAGGAGTATTTGGTTAGAATGGGTCGTTTAAACGATAAGTTTAAATCGAGAAGGGGAAATGTTTGAGGGGTGTGCGTTTCAAAGAGCCAAAATTGTGGAATTATGGTTGAGTGAAGGTTTAGAAAAGTCACTCCCGTGTCAGAAAGTTTGATTTGAAGATTTTATGATTGTGATAATGTGGAGAGGGTAATGACCTTACAAGGCTTAAATCCGTTCGAAGAATTGGATATTGAGTGTTGCAAGGAACCCGTGAGTTCAACCGATTCTAAGGAAATATGAAATTTTTGGTTGGATGGAAGTGAATGGAAACGAATGGCCAAGGTGATGGAATAAGCCAGAAATTTTTACCTGGTTTTGTTCAAGGGATGGTAACTTGATCTTTTAAGATGTGAAATGTTGACTGAGTAGGAAATGAACCATGCATTTGTTGAAGAATTTTTTAACCTTGTTGTGCTGCCCAGCCTGGTCCATTTGCTGTAAGTTGAAAACTGTAAAAGATAAACAAGAATATGGAGTGGCTGTTTGAACTGAGTTAAATCGAATAAGTTATTTAGTTACGTCGAAACTTGGGTCTATTTTTTCAGTACAATATATAGGTTACGGCATTCTAATCAAAACACGCATGGAATTTACTCGTTTTGACACATCATCCAATCTGTATAAATTGTCATTTTACAACATATACACGACGTATTAGCAAATACTGTAAAATCTCTGTTACGAAAGGGATTGGTGATGTAATTAGCAAAAACACGTTGAAGATTGCAGTACGCCAGTGCATATGAACTATACACAACTTTAAAGTGTAACTCACTATATTGAACATTGCAAATTGAATTTATAAATTGTTTTGAGAGTTTTCTTAAATGGTTTTGAATTTATTATTTATTTTGTCATTTTTTGGGATCGAATTAATCAACTTAGATAATAATGTGACCCTCCTTAAATTGTCATTATTAGCGAGTCCTAATTATTCAACTTCTGAATGAATTGTGGCTCCCATGCATCTATCAATCATGAAACTGAATGAACATAAGGGTCTTTGGAGATGCCAATAGCATTTCTGCACCAAGAGGCTGAACCTTTTGATCAGATTTTCACTAATTTAACAAATCATTCTAGTATATTACATTATTACTAGCTATACAAACCACGTGATATGAGCTTTAAACACGACTAGAGTTGATGTCGCTACGTTCACGTTAGTTGAGCATGATGTATACTGTAGGCTCGGACCTCTGTGTACTTGAATCCAAAGAGTTTATGAAGTTACAAACAAGCTGAGAGCTTTGAGCTTGACCAGAGATCGTGCAACTTTCATAATGAAATCTTTCTCTGACGATAAGTTTTTTTTCACGAATGAATGTATCTTTTAATCAATAATTAATAAAACCTGACTGAATTTTATCGATGACGGTTTTTAAAATGTGACTGCTTTTTATGATAGACAAATTTTTTAAGAAGTGAATACATCTTAACATGCCACTACCTTTTATGGCATATGTTTTAAGAAATGACCAGCACACTTGGATTAGATGAAATTTTCATGATCATATAATCGTACAATTTCCGTATATGACTAACCATCTAAGTACACTGATCAAGTGCTACGCTTACATAATAAAACAATTTAGATCTGATTACTAATTCGATAACCATATAATGAGCTAACTAGTTTATGGATATATATAAAATGGAAAAGTCGACTGGTTATCCTGTATGTTACTAACGGTTTATCTTTCATCTTTCTACTCTAACTCAATATCCTACTCATCTACAATCATAAGTTGTTTAGACTCAATATGGTACAACCAGATAGCAATACTACGTTCCATAGAACCAAACACCGACACTTCGGACCCAAATCAACAAGTGGCTTGCAAAATGATAACATGTTACTCAAGATATAAATGAACATATACGTTTGTAAACATTTCTGTCAAAGCTACATGAGTCTGAAAATGATCTGCAACATATTCAGGTCCAAAAAAAGATCAAAACTTGTATGTTACCTCTCTGTCTTCAATTCCTCTTATATGCATCAAACTCCAATCAAGGCTCAGGTTCAGGCCATTTTACAACTTCTCTAAGTTTTATTGTTCTACCATAAAATTGCTGCAAGAGATACAGAAATATACTACAGCGATTATGCTTAAAGAAGTGGACTAGTAGGATATATGGAGTATAGCCGTAGAGGTAACAGCATCGAAACATTTACTTATTAATGTGTTCATTTGGGTTGTGTACTTATCGTTTATCTCAAAAATGTCAAATGGGTAATAACAAAAACTTAGCTATAAGGCATTCCAAGAAAAAGAGAAAAAACTAACTAAAAGGAACATGTTGAAAGTGCCAAAGTCTATTTTTAATGCATACAAGCTCCTAGATTGTCTCATCAAAAAGTTTATACTATTATCATAACAATATTCCTTTCGTGATCATATAAAATATAATAATGATATAACAAAAATGGACTTAAAATTTGCTTGATCTCAATCCAAGAGCAGTATGTTTTAACACTAACCCATTTTGACCCATTACCCAATCCAAACCGCCAATCTTGTTACCTCTAGTAAATGGTAAAAAAAAGGAAATAAAAGGAATGTAGACTGAACTGTGCCATCCAAAGACATTGCAGCTTCAAGTTCTCTAGATGATGAGAAAGAAAGAAACCCGTATACACGGTTCTTTCCACCTTTACGATCATGTAGCACCGTTGTGCTAATCACAGTACCAAATTGGCTGAAATGATTTCGCAAGTCCTCGGGTTTGACACTCCATGCAAGATTTCCGGCATAAATCTTATAAGGTGACTCAAATACTAAATTCTTCTGAGGTCGTGAACTCGTTACTGTGTTTCCCCATTTACTGTTCATGTCAGCTGAGAATCTTACTCGCATGTCACGTCCATCAACATCCTTTTACAAATAGCACAATATTTTAAGTCTGAAAGTCCTATGAAGAATCGACATAGGCAAAGACCGCTACAACTATGCATTTCTATGGTGCAAGTTGTTCATTCTAAAACTGACAACAAAAGGTAGCATATAATAAGTAAATATTTAAAGAACTTACAGATCCATCTAAAGCTGCAATAGCAGCTTTGGCTTCATCGAGTGAGCTCATGGTCACGTACCCACATCCCCGGCTCATCCCAGTCTCTGCAATTCTTGGGACCTAATAAAACCCCAAAAAGAACCAACAAGTTAAATCCAAATTACGATCAAATAGTAATTACTATGCTGTAAATCGTAAGGAATCATCATAAAACCCTTGAAAAATCCCAAAAAGATCCCTCCAAAAATAGAAACACAGCCTTTCAGAAGTCAAACCTGCTGACTTCCTATTCAAAGTTGATTTTATTACCAGGGTGAAAAGCAATAGATATATAGCCAAGTAGCCCAACACTCACTCCATCATAACATTCGAGTTATTGCTATCATGACATTTTGAACTTAAGAGATAAATGTAATATGATACTCAAAGAGGGAAGTTCTACGGCTTATGGGCTTATTGAAGTTTGAAAGATAACCTCAATTTTAATGACTTAAGGTTCTGGATAAGTTCAACCAAACACCAGCAAAGAAAGTATCATTAATTTTTTTTTTAAAAAAAAGAAAACTAACAAACTACTATGATATTTGGTTGGGGCATTTCATCAAACACGTAGTGCACAACAATCTTAAAACAAGTCGAAAAAACTACCTCAACAGATTGAACTGTACCATAAGTTTCAAACTTATTAAGCAGCTCAGTGATACCACAGCTTCTAGGAAGATTACATACATATAATTCAAATGATTTAAAAGAATTCCTGAAATCTGTATCTTCCTGTAAACTATACCCATTTCCAGTAACAGCAGACCCAGATGAATTCAATTGTTGTTCTTCATCTTCAACAAGAGCTGAAACTGTGAAAAGATTTCTACTTTTTGCAGTGTTTTTAGGATAGAGAGTGAAAATTGAAGATGGTGGTGATATAGATAATTGGGTGAATATTGAATATTTTTGATTTTTATGAGGAAAGTGAATTGGAGAATTTGTGGGGTGACTGAGTTTTGAATTAGAGAGAGTAGACAGATATAAAGAAGATGAATGTAAGGGTGTTGAAGTAAAGCAATTAGTGGCCATGGATGAAACTGGAAACTTGAAAATTGGAGAAGACAACCATGAGTTTATGGTATTTTGTTAGATGGGTTATATTACTTATATAGTTATATATATGAAGCCATGAAGGTGATGAAGATTGGGCTTTTACTGGGCTCATTTTTAAGATGTATAAGTAAGGCCCAATAAGCCCAAACTGGTTGGCATGCTCTCTTTTGCTTTCTATTGGTTGCCTGGTTGGTATACAATAATACGAGTATACGACTATAAATAGACGTTTTTAATTTTAATTATTATATCCCATGTACTAAACAAACAGTTGATTCGACTGGCCATTCTAATTCGTAATCATTTAGATGAGATGCGATTTTTTTCTAAAAAAACCACACCTGAAGCGATATTAATTTATTTCATATTTCAGGTAGGGAATGATATCGTTGGGCTAACTCCACAACAGTAGTCGATCTATCCCTTTACTTGAATGTGTAAAATAACGGGAAAATCACAAAAATATCCAATCACCACACCCCTTTTAACAAAATAATCCTTTGACCAACCATTTTAACAAAGTAATCCTTTGACTGACGCCGGGTCGGTGCCCCTGGCGCCCCACCCTCAAAAGACGTGCCACGTGGAAAAAGCTTGCATCATTTTGCATCATTATCGCCAGGGGCGCCACCATGTGGGACCGGCGCCCCAGGCACCCCACCATTATCGCCGGCGCCCCAATATTAAATATTAATAAATCTTTCCACGTGGCACGTCTTTTGAGGGTGGGGCGCCAGGGGCGCCGACCCGGCGCCAGTCAAAGGATTAGTTTGTTAAAATGGTTGGTCAAATGATTATTTTGTTAAAAGGGGTGTGATGATTGGATCATTTTTGTGATTTTCCCTAAAATAACTACATATAATAAATAAATTAATAAATAAATAAGAGAATTAAAAACTAACATATAATGACACTTGTAAATGTCTTACTAATACCATTATCACTAGATATCGTTTTTATTTATAGGACGACGAACTTGTATTGGTGGAACTCGAACATGTTAGCTCGAAAATCTAATGAAAGAATCAACTGAATATGAGTCTATCCATCAACGTTCGAAATAAAGGACAAACTAAGTTACTTACTAGATTATACGGAGTATAATTGATCGTTTTTACTATATGAGATTATTTGTATAAATTATGGATTTTTCTAAACATAGCCCTTAGAGCTATCATTAACGTGCATAAAAATGTTGTATAATAAAATAACTGTCACTCTAAAATAAACAAATAACCGCCATGTACAACATTTTTATACGTGTTAACGATAACCCTAAGTGCTATGTTTAGAAAAATCCATAAATTATTTACTTGTCACACATAAGCTTGATAAAGTTAAGCTTGAAGATTTAGCAAAGGTTGGTACTCTAAAAGAAGTTAAGCTTTAATATTTAGCAAAGGTGTAATATTTAGCAAAGGTGTAAATTTGATACATGTGGACATATTGTAAATGGTCAAATAAAAAGGTCAACATTGATTGGTGGTTCTTGAAGAGGTTGAGTGCATTTTTCATTTTTTGTGCTACGTTTCTTTTGGGAACTGAAATAATTAAAAGTTGAAGTATTCCTTAATTGATGAAAAGTTTCTAAAAGTTGGAAAGTGCTTTGATATTGATATTTCCCAAAACAGAAAGTTTATTTTCTAAAAAGTAAAGGGCGTATGCTTTTGTATAGGAAACGTCCATTATCAATAAACCTAATTTTCATGCTTTAGACTGAGTGATTGGATTCAATATACCCGTTTCTCTTTTTCCTTTTCAAATGATATGTATCGTAAGCTTTAAAAGAGAGTTTGGATGTGATCTATGAAAACTAGCAATAAACCCGTGCAATGTAGCGTAAAATGAATTGTAATAGTGTGATGTTGTATTTATATTTTTCCGATTAGTCATCAAAATAAAGCAATGATCGTATTATGCAATGCGTAGAAGAAATGAGGTTTAATGATGGAAAAACTTGATTAGTTGCTTGATGTAATAAAAATATTGGTGATTACACAATTTATACAAGTAGATGTTGAGTCTTTATGATAAAATTTAAAACTTTCTCAAAAGAGAAATATTAGTATAGATATATAGTTATATACTGATAGTATTATTTTTTGTTTTTACTGAAACAGTAAAACTAGATATCATCATCATCAACTGTTTTTACCTATTTTTAATTCTCAATTAAATAACATGGAGTTGGAGGCATCATAAAAAAAGGTAAAAATGATAAACAAACACCACGCCCTTGAGCACAATACGGGCATGCGGAAGGTTCTGAAGGCTGAAGCACATGGACACGATCGCTAATTCTGATGCAGGGGACCATTTTTTTATAGGATCAACAAATCTCATTTTATTGTATATTTTTATTTTTATTTCTATATTTTATGCTAGTAGTATATTTCTAGCACTTATTTTAAACAAGATTTTTGTAAGATAAAGTTGTTTTTCCATAATATATTATTATTATCTATTTATCTATACTAATATATAAAGCATCCTATTTTATTTTAGGAAATCTTAAAATTAAGATTCAACACTTTCATATTTAGTTATCTAATTCTATTTTACAATATAACCCTATCAGTTTCACATATTTTTCACTTTTCGTCAATTGTGTCTCGAATTTTGAATTTCACGTACAAACAAACTATTGTTAACAACTCACAATAATGGTAATCCACCATTGAATAATAATAAAAGTTTTTGATTATCTATTCTTTTTTGATGATGCAAAACTTATAAAATATCATAAAATAACTTAAAAAAAAAATATTCCTTTTTACTTGAGTTTGAAACTATTTAAGAGGTAGCTACACTTCTTTACATCCGCCCCTAACTCTTTTCTTTGGATTTCCTAGTTTGACTCTTAAATTTTTGGTATTTAAAACTTAAAAAATTCCTCTACCTTCTAATCCTGATTAGAAAACATTATCTTTATCTTTTATACTTAAAAGAAGATTCATCGCTGTTAAAACTAATAATTCAATTGTTTTGGTTTTGCACTAATTAATCATTATCTTAAATCTTCTTTATTTAATTGTTTACACTAATAAATCCTTCTCCGGTCATTAAACCGGCAAAATCAGGTAACAACCGTTACCTTTTCCGCATAACCACCGGGCCCCAATCTAAAAAGTAAAAACCAACCACCGCTGTCATCAGCTACCGTCCCCCTAATCTCATTTTGCTAACGTGGCTGAATATCCACCGTGGATATTCATATTCCCCTGCATCCTAATCATTCGCTATCCACAATATTTACAAAATTACCCCCTATACTTCTCCCTACTTCACACTTTTACCCACCTATCACTCTCTCTCTCTCTCCTTCAAGCAAACCAGCCGCTCATGCAACCACCGCAAAAATCCACATCTATTAATTCGCACACTATTAAACACAATTATGAGCATAATTGAAGTAACTGTGAATCGGTATTGATCAAATGGATGCGGTCAACGCACCGTACGTCGGCGGATACGGCGGCAATGTTCCGAGAGTATCGAAGGAGGACTGGCGGTTTCACGCGACGGAGTTTGCGAAAGGAGTAGCGGAGTTGAGCGTTGAATTCGGTAAAGGATGTAGAGATGTAGTGAGACAGAGTATATTGAGAGATGATTCGTTTGTTGTACGGAATTTTGGCGGTCCCTGTAAATCAGCTTGTATGAAATTGAAGTTTTTGAATCAGTATTTACCTGAAGATCGTGATCCGATGCATTCGTGGAGCGTGATTTCCGTCGTTTTTGCCGTAGTTATTGCAGGTAATTCCGGTTTCTCTGCGTATCAGTACGTGTTTATCTAGAAATTAGAAGCAAAAGCGATTGTGAAATTAAGTTGTTGTTTATCGTGTATGGATTTGTGATATATTGACCTGATATATATAATTGTAAATGAAATCGATCTGGAATTCAGGATATTCGAACTTTTTGTTGAGATGATGAAATAATTGACTTTTATGTATTTTTTATATTAATTAACAATATATGTAATATTATACTCCGTATTTTTTATTCAGGAAAAAGAGGCAGTTCAAAAGAAACATGTGATTTTGATAGATTATATTGAGTTGCAAACATGATGAACTGTATATCACTTGTTCTTGTTATGAAATGGTGAATTTAATGGTGCATCTTAATATTTAGCTTTACCAATTTAACGGCTGACTTACTAGATCAGCTCATTTGACCTAAATTTTCTATATAAGAATAGTGATGATGAGATTGATTTTTGTTATATTTTCGAAATTAATCTACTTTTATGGTAACTGAGTTTTGAAAGATTAGAATGCAATGACTTTAAATTTGAAAATCTTGAACAACTGCTAGAGTGGTGACAAAGCATGCTATTTCTAAACTTATATTGAAGGCATAAGGGAACATTGTAGATTCTGATTTGACTGTTTTCAACTATATTAACTTCCCCATAGAGTTCTAGCTGTTGGAAATTTGATAATATATCACGTGTGTTGAATGTGTGTGTGTGTGTGTGGGGTATGAAACGTCTGATTGGAAATGGTCAACCTACTGCAGTTCTAATTGTAACTTCCGAAAGTGATGCAACCGCTCCTATAATACGAAAATTGCACATACATCCTCCAAATGCTACTCGTATATTGTTACCGGATGGCAGACACTTGGCTTATCAGGAGCAAGGTGTTCCATCTGAGAGAGCTCGATTTACCCTGGTCACATCACATTCTTTCCTTTCATCACGACTTGCAGGTAGAAATATGATATCAGAATCCCTTCATTCAAAGTTTCAAACTAATAGGAAAAATAGCATTGAAGAGAAGAGATAATTTTGTGAAATATTGTTTTTATCCAAATAGGAATACCTGGGATTAAGGCTTCACTACTACAAGAATTTGGTGTTCGTTTGGTTTCATATGATCTTCCTGGGTTTGGGGAAAGCGATCCTCACCCTGGCAGGACCCTTGAGTCATCAACAATGGACATGTTATACTTATCATATGCTGTTCATATAACTGACAAGTTCTGGGTTGTTGGATACTCGGGTGGAAGCTTACACACATGGGCTGCACTCAAGTACATTCCTGATAGAGTTGCAGGTATGTAATCCTTTTTTGTGATGCATTTACATTAGCAATGCTGCATCTATACAGAAAATGGAAGACTCCCTTAACAGCATTTTATTGTTTTGTTCTGTTTTAACTATTAATGTTACTTCTGAATGAATGGTATTGGTACCCTGCAACATCATTACACCTACTGAAATCGATATATAAAGGTGGAAATTATAGTCCATTTATATGAAATAGGTCAACTCGGGCTGTATTTATTAGATAACAAGTCAAATGGCTAAAATATACGAAGTTACTGAAATAAAACTTGCGGGACGAATGAGCTAAACGAGTCATAAGTCGTCTAACACATTGGCTATGTCAAAATTTGTGTTATATACAATATATATTATATAAAAATTTATTACTTTGATAAGATGTTTTTTTTTTTCAATTATATGTAATTTATTACTTATTTACCAGAAAGTTTTGAGCATGGACAGGAAAATGTTGGGGGGTCAGTCCAACCTCTTTTGATCCACACTTAGAATACATGTGACCGAACCTTCCCTGTCCATATTACCAGCTCTAGCTGAATGTGTCAGAAGTATGACATGATTATGTTATCACCAAAAATCGAATGCGTTCTTTTTTGTTCTGACCATACTGACCCGAATTACAGGCGCTTTCATGGTAGCCCCTTTGCTGAATCCATATGAACCAAACATGAATAAGGTTGAAAAACGTAGAACCTGGGACAAGTGGACATTGAAAAGGAAAATTATGTACTATATAGCACGGAAGTTTCCAGGATTTCTTCCGTACTTCTACCGCCGCAGCTTCTTGTCAGGAAATCTTGATCAAATAGATAAGTGGCTATCAATGTCACTTGGAAAAAGGGTAAGTAATCTGTTCTGAAGATCACTTTATAGGTAAAACTATAGGTGGCATTTTTGACCCATTTACTTATGAATGGGTAATTTGGCTTTTCTTTTGTCTTAAACTAGTCAAATGGGTCAAATTAAAAGATCTTGGTAAACTGGGAAAGGTTTAATTGGTCAATGTGGTTGAAGTTGCCACAAAGTCAATGTTTGATGCATACAGCCACCTGAAACGTTTAATTCAAAAGATCAGAATATTGTTATAATAATATTGCTCCTGTTTTTGGGTCGCCAGTGAAATTTAAGTCAACCCAGCTTTGCGGCTTAACCAAACTCATCATGGCCCTCTTTGACCTGTGGTAAACAAAACATGTTTTGACCCATTATCTAACCTGCCCATATAGCCACAATGCCACATCTATGAAGAAGTGTGGATTTGAGAATTTTACAAACTGTAGCTTTCTACAGGTTCCTTTACTTCTTGTACCAAAAAAATAGCATCAAAAGAAGAATGGCTTTGTCTTTGCTCATACTAAAGCTCTGAATAATATGAAGTTTTGAGAATTAATATAAACTCAATTGGAAGTTTGATAGATAATTATGTTTACTTTCGGGGTTTTACTTATATCTTTCGTTTATGTAGATGTTTGATTGAAGAAAACCTTGACTTGGCAGGACAAAGTTTTCATAGAGGAAGTCAAATATCAAGAATTCTGGCAGAAGGATTTGGCGGAATCAGTTCGACAGCTGAATGTAAAACCATTTGTAGAGGAAGCAGTCTTGCAGGTGTCAAATTGGGGTTTTAGCATCAGTGATCTCAATGTCCAGAAGAAACACCAAGGGAAAGGCATCATCATTTGGCTCAAGTCTATATATAGACGACCAAAAGAAGAGTTGACTGGCTTTCTTGGCCCAATACATATATGGCAGGTCAGTGCACTTTCTTCTCATTTTGTTGGATGGTAGTCTGGTACAGGTGGCCAGGTGGGTCAAGCTAACCCGAAACACTTCTCGTTTATCTTTTTATCTAATTAACTAATGTGTTAAGTATGAAGTTTTATTATTATAAAATGATTTACATTTTTATATTCATTCAAAATGGACTTTCAACACATTAGGTCTATTCCCATTTTAGCTAATCATTATATGTTATTTGTTTGGCCCAACAAAACCCAAATCAACCCAATCATTAAAAAATGGGTTGAAATTACCACCTCTTTCAAATGCCATTTCCATATAATTCAACAGTTGAATGGGTCTTCCTGGATCGTGTTTGATCTCAAATAGGTCAAACGAAATGGTTAGCTATAAGGGAAACTTAAAGTCTGTTCTTAATGCGTGCAACCTTCTAAATAATTTATTTGACCCCATATAGATAATTATTGTGATCATCTTTTCATTCCAATCACAATAAATGCATTACTCGTGTATAAAAAAATGTAAAAAGAAGCTTAAACCCTTACCCGACCCCGACTCGACCTGCCCTGCCCATCTTGCCACCTCTAGTAATTAATTATTTGGATGAATACATATACAGACTTTGTGGCTGGTAATGTTTTGGGAAAGTTTTAATGGATTGCTCATGTAAGCTTATAACCATTTCCGTATGCTGATTTTAATGTTAACAGGGGATGGAAGATAGAGTGGTACCACCGTCAATGAGTGACTATGTGCATCGAGTTCTACCGGGAGCAATGGTGCAAAAGCTTCTCTACGAGGGTCATTTCACGTACTTTTACTTTTGTGATGAATGCCATAGACAGATGTTCACCACAGTATTCGGCAATCCACAAGGTCCATTACACATCAAAGTTGATACGATAATTCCCATTATGAACGATCCCAATGAAGAAAATGAAGAAACAGAGGAAGAAGAGGTACAAGTTAGTTACTCAGACAACAATTCAGATATTACTTTTCTTTAGTTCAGCTCAAGATGCGAATTTTAGATGCATATACACAACAGTTTGTTAGAGCCGATGACTGCACGCACTGTAGTCATGCTAATAACACTTTGTAGGCTGGAAAAAGATTAGCTAAACCCACGAGCCAAGATACTTGAATGATTATACATAATGAAAGAATAGATTTGTAATTCCACGTGTGACTCGATCCATATTTTATAGCTTTACATGCAGTATTAATCAGACAAACACGGTGTTGTAAATGGATATGATATGTGCATTTATGTCGGTAATAATGTTATGTTAGATGCAATACTTTGGATATGAAAGTCACTTTTCTGGCCGTGGCCTGTGGGCTGTAACCTTAAATATGAAATATGTGAATTTCTGTTGAGGATAATCTAAATCTGTAAACATAATATACACTATACTCCCAGGGATAATCATAATTTGGATATGAAAGTCGCTTTCCTGGCCATGGCTACCGGTACTGAAGTAACTCAACGACTAAAAAGTTTGTAAATTCAAGTCTCACTTGAGACAACTATGTAAGTAATGTCTAGTTTGTGTTTAGATGCGTGTCTCGCCTTTTTAAAAATAAGGTATCGAGCTTTGGTTAAGTATGAGTCAATTTGCTCCATCCATGTACCACAACTTTCATCAATATACTTTACATATTAATGTTGTTTTCACGAGCTATTTGTGTTTTTAGATTAAGAAGTAGTTGAAGAAAAATAAAGAGAGCATCATTGTATGAGTGTCTTTGATGATAATGAAAAGAGGATACTTTCTAGTTATTTTGATAGGCATTAACTTAATCACTAACTTAAAGGGCTGCCACACTTAATTACATTATCATGTTCTATTAGACCACTTCCAACAGTTCTTTCTCCCCTTGTGCCAGCTCAGCGCCACATCAGCACAATCAAAACTGACAAAAGACTGACAAATCACCGCCAACAATCCTTTCCTCTTTACATTTCTGGGACCCACTAACTATTAATTTAATTAATTCAACACAAACTAAATTAAAATTATTACATTTATAAATTAAAACGTTACATTTATTATTAAAAACATTACAATCCTAAAAATAAAATTACAATAATAGTTTAAAAAACAATACGATAATAAAAATAAAACGTTACATTTATTAAAAACAATAATATAAACTAAGAACGGTGCAAGCGACGAAAGCCACGTAGGAGATTCCAAATGTGTTCGATAAGAGCATTGCGAAGTTGATGATGAACCCTATGGTCGCGTAGTTCCTTATCCATGCGCAATTGTATTGCAACCCTCTCGTCCCACGAACGTGTTGGTAGGTTTCTCGGGTCCGACGGATAATCTTCCTCAAGTTCACATATATTACGTCCGTTGTCCTCGGTGATCATGTTGTGTAAGACAACACAAGCGTACATAATTCTTTTAATTTTGTTGATGTTATACGGCCTCACGGGGTTTTTGAGTATTGCCCAACGTCCTTGAAGGACTCCAAATGCGCGTTCTACATCTTTTCGTGCCGCTTCTTGGTAGGTCTTGAACTTCATATTCCTTTCCTCGATCGGACATTTAAACGACTTAACAAGAGTCACCCATTCAGGATAAAATCTCGTCAGCTAGGTAATATCCTTTCGTAAAGGTTTGGCCCGCAATAGTAAACGATTCTGCGGGCTCTCTATCTTGTAGTAGATCATTAAACAAATCCGATTCATTAAGAACATTGAAGTCGTTGTTTGAACCGGCGGGACCAAAATAAGCATGCAAAATCCACATATCATATGAGGCAACCGCTTCAAGCATTATGGTTGGATGCCCATGATCACTTCGTGTGTATTGTCCTTTCCATGCTACGGGACAATTTTTCCACGGCTAATGCATACAATCTATGCTTCCGAGCATACCCGGAAAACCATGCAACTCTTGATGTTTGGCTTGTAAACGTTGAACATCTTGGAGTGTTGGTTTTCCAAGGTATTCGGCCGAGTAAAGATGAAGTATACACTTGCAAAAGTTATCCAAACACTCGTATGATGTTTTTTGACCCATGTGTAAATATTCATCAAAAGCATCGGCCGCGATACCGTAAGCCATTTGGCGTACGGCCGACGTTACCTTTTGGTAAACGTTGAAACCAAATAATCCGGTACAATCGTAGCCTTTATGGAAATAAGAAAAATAAGGAGGTAAGGGTTGTTGAGCGTAAGATGTTATACCTCCACATATACAAAGAAACAATTCACGACTCATCCGAAATCGTCTTCGAAAGTAATCCGCCGGGAATGTGGGGTTTGGGGCAAAGTAATTGTAACATCCTCTTCAGTGGTCTGGTAATTTCCTAATTTAAATTGATTATTTAATTGTGTTAGGAATTATTTGATGTTAAATGTTTAATTGCGAAACTTAGATAAATAAGTTTAATAACTTATTGTGAATAGTAAATTATTGTCTCTTTTAATTTACAATAGTTGATGGTAAAATGAAATAAGTTTCTCGCAATTGGTAATTAGGTTCCAGACAATAGATTTGGAACAGGTATAAAATACCCCAATTAATTGAAGTCGGTTATAGAGGAGTCGATCTCCTTATTTCTTGTTAATTTCTCTATTGCTTGAAATCACTTGTACACTTCATATTATCACATAAGAACACAAAATCATAAACTCCCTCAAGTAATTGAAATTGAAGCTGAGATCATTTCATTAACATCAACATCATCTTCTTACAGCCATCATCTTCATCATCAAGTGTAGGCATAGTTATTTTCATGAACTCAAGTTTTAGTTAAGTCAATAATGAAAGCGTTGAATTGAATTATGTTTGAGTAAGATTGATGATGTAGTGATGTTGTGTACTCATTGTAAACTGATTATATAGCTCGAAATAGTGAATTCAAGTTCTACAATTGTGATTTGGAATCAAGTAAATGACCTAAATAGGTTCTTTAGGTTTTAATATGAAAATGGCATTGTTTGATGTTTACAAGTTGTGGTGCAAAGTTACTAATTGCTATTGAGGTTAGAATTTTGCTGGAACTCGTTTTAGTACCTGAATTGTAGTGTAAATCGAAATTGGTTTGAGCTGTGTAGTGGTAGCAGTGGTAGCAGGTAACTGGGTTTTAGAGCATAGCCGATCGGCTATAAAGATTGAGCCGATCGATTATAAAAGGCCAGCCGATCGGGTAAATAGAGCGGAACGGCTAAATTAGAACAAAACCCTTACAGCACGTTGCCTCGAAACAAAAACATTGAAAATCTTCATTTTAGCTGATCGGTTCAAGGGAGAGCCGATCGGGTAATAAATCTCAGCCGATCGGCTAAGGGGTTTAAGCGGATCGGTTATGGACCAGAACAGGAACAATTCAATTTACGATTTTATGTATTATACTTTCAATGTATTTATAAGTGTTAAGTTAAATTGATACAGTAATATTATGAATGAATTACTAACTCATTATATTGCTGTGTTCTTAGATACCCCAAAGACTCAGTGACTTAGAAGCTGGGTGTGGTGACTGCTGAGGTATCGGTGAGTGGATTTGAAACTCACCTTTTGATTTAGTTGTAACTATTTGGTTGCAACAAGTAAACGTAGATGTGTTTATTAGACTGTTTAGTCTTAATTACTGAATTAATCTACGTGATATGTGAACCTTTGTGTATCAGTGTTATTGAGGTCAACGCGTTAGTTGGGCTAATTGGTTATTGTGTGAATTACACAGGGTCTTGATTCATTCGTTGTGTGTAGAACCTGTGTTTGATTATAATAACCACTAGCTATCGGTCTCGTCCGTTATGGCCATACGGATATGTATGATAAGTGTTCTTGGGGAATCCCCGGGTATTATGATATCCCAAGAGCCACCGATCCTCATTGAAATATATGTGTTTACGGTTATTTGATGTAAACTTATAGTCATGCTAAGTTGAATTGTGTGTGACAAGTTCATTCACTTAGCTTCGTGCTAATCCCTCATTTATACCTCCTGCAGATTATATGTTGATATGTGGGTAACCAGGAAGTGGATGTTTTGACAGGGAGTGTTTGACAGCTCTGTGAACTCTGATATGTTTTGTATAAACTAAAGATGTCAGTAATATATAACACCTCGTCTATGGTTTGTGGTTGTAATATATTATGAACTATGACGTGACAGGTTTTAGAACCGTTTTGTAATTAAGCAGTGGTGTAAACCGTTTGAAAAACTTTATGTATAATTTTAGAATGTGTATTAGTATAGAGCAGGTTTGTCATTAAACTATATACGCTTCCGAAGTAAAAATTTATAATATTTATATATAGAATGAGGGGTGTTATAAGTTGGTATCAGAGCATAGATTTGGGTGAATTGAGCATTGTAAAGTGTTCAATCCCAAATATGGATTGTGTTATGTCAAACATTCCTGGGTATGGGATTTAGCATTGGTTGTGAATCGGTTAGTAGATAGGTACTAACGATTAACAAGTTTCAAGTGTTGTGTTGATTTCAGATATGACAGATAACGAACAACCGGCCACCAACCCTAACAATGCCTCAAGGATCGATGTTCATCCTTCAAATACTCAAAATGAGAGACATGACCATGAGGGTACTTCCATTCCTGTTCATGAAGAATCGAATAGAGATGAATATATACATAAACTGGAGGATGAAGTAATTACACTCAGAGAATTTAAACGTCAAACTGAAGCAGAATCATCTCAACAATATTTTCAACAACAAACCCCGGTTTTTGGTACTTTTCCACCACCTCTGCCAAGTAAATTATGTTCTTTCAAAACATTTATGGCAAGTAAACCACCGGAGTTTCATGGTAGTACAAATCCTTCTGTGACTTTAAACTGGTTGAGAGATATGGAAAGGAAATTTGATGTTACACATTGTGAAGAAGAATCTAAAGTTTCCTATGTAGTTCAATATTTTAAAGATGATGCTATGGTTTGGTGGGATTCGATTACTGGTCATTTGACTCAACAGCAGAAATAAGCTATTCGATGGCCTGACTTTCATTAGGCAGTTTGTAATCAATATTGCTCAGATTTTGACCTGGCTCGGATCAGACGAGAGTTTGTGAATTTGCAATTAACTGATAAGATGATGATTGACGAGTTGATAGCCCAGTTTTCTGAGAAGTTGCGGTTTGTTCAACAGTGGGTTCCTAATGAGAAAACTAGAATTGAACAATTTGTTGATGCTATACCTCCGAGTTATCGCACCACAGTGAGGTTAGCGGGTACTTTATCTCAGGCTTTTAACCTGGCACGTTCTGTTGATAGTGATATGAGAGCTTAAGGTTATCAAGCTAAGGATACTTCTTCTCAGAAATCTAGAAGTGATTCCTCGGGAAAAGGAAAACAGAGATGGCAAAGTAATAGACAGAATCAGAGGTCTGGTGATAAAAGTGGTTCGTCTAATAAATCCACTTGGTGTAGTACTTGTAGATCTAAACATACTGGGCCATGTACTGTTCAGACGAATAAGTGTGTTCAATGTGGTGAACTTGGTCATGAATTTAAGAACTGCAAGTATCCGAACTTTGTGTGTTGGAATTGTAAGAAAGAAGGTCATCAAGTTGGGGAGTGTCGTGAGGCAAGGAGATAGGGTTCGAGTTCGGTCGGGAGTTCGTCATCTTCCGGATAAAAGAGGAAAAATCCGCCGTCAGCTGCAAGTAGGGCATTTCAGATGACAGTCGATGAGGCTGTTCACACAGAGGATGTTATCACTGGTACTTTTCTTATAAACTCTGTACCAGCGCGTGTTTTGTTTGATTCTGGAGCAAACTGTTCTTTTATCTCTGTGTGTTTCTGTGATAAGTTGAAATTGATCCCTACTGTGATTACTAAGCCTGTAGAAGTAGAAATTGTTAGTGGCAAGTTAGTTCCTGTTACCACCTCGGTGATTGGAGCTAGAATTGTGATAGATAGCCAGACTTTCCCAATTTCATTTCTGTTGATGCAAATTCCTAGTTTTGATGTGATTATTGGCATGGATTGGTTAAGTCAGTATAGAGCAAGTATTGATTGCCACAATAAGTTGATTAGAATCCCAATTTCTGAAGAGTCATGCGTTGTGGCTCGAGGAGAACGGGATAGTGGGTGTATACCTTTGATTTCTATGATGAAAGCTAGGAAGTCGTTGTCTAAAGGTTGTGAGTCTTACCTAGCATATGTGATTGACGCCAAATTAGAAAAGAAATCTATTTCCGATGTCCGGATAGTTCTGAATATCCGGAAGTATTTCCCGATGAATTACATGGTTTGCCACCGGTTAGGGAAGTTGAATATCAGATTGATCTTGTTCCTGGCTCGTCGCCTGTAGCCAAAGCTCCCTATAGACTAGCTCCTTCTGAAATACGTAAAATGATGAATCAGATTTAGGAGTTGTTGGACAAAGGATTCATCAGACCTAGTTCTTCTCCTTGGGGTGCACCGGTTTTGTTTGTGAAAAAGAAGGATGGGTCTTTTAGAATGTGTATTGATTATCAGGAATTGAATAAACGAACAATAAAGAATAAATATCCTCTGCCTCGAATAAATGATTTGTTTGATCAGTTGCAGGGATCTTCGTTTTATTCTAAAATTGATTTAAGATCTGGTTATCACCAAGTCCGCGTGCGTGAACAAGATATTCCTAAAACTGCTTTTCGTACCAGGTATGGTCATTTTGAATTCCTGGTTATGCCATTCGGTTTGACAAATTCTCCAGCAGTTTTTATGGATTTGATGAATCGGGTTTGTCGACCTTTTCTTGACAAATTTGTGATTGTGTTTATTGATGATATTCTGGTGTATTCTAAATCCGAATCAGAACATGCAATGCATTTGAGATTAGTGTTGGAAACGTTGAAGAGAGAACACTTATATGCAAAATTTTCTAAATGTGAATTCTGGATTCGGGAGGTGCAATTTCTGGGTCATATTATCGGTAATGATGGTGTCAAAGTTGATCCTTCTAAAATTGAAGCTGTGATGAATTGGAAAGCTCCAAAGACTGCTTCAGAGATAACGAGTTTTCAGGGTTTAACGGGTTATTACCGGAAGTTCATTAAAGACTTTTCTAAAATTGTCGGTTGTGTCAAATTAGGACTAGAATTTAGTGCCTAATCAATTTTTAATACATGTAATTAGTTCTGTGTTAGGCTAATTAATGTATCAATTATTATATATATTGTTAAATATATATCTACAATTATGCGATTTGTTTAAATCGTACGAGTTTCAAATCGAATGAATTTCGATACAATAAATACGGACGTTGGTGAAAAATTGATTTAAGTAATACAAGGATTTTAATAACGTTATTGTACTTAAAAATATTATGTCAATAATATTTAGTATCCAAGTTTATCATACAATTAATATAAACGCGAATAAACTGTAATTGCGCAAACAAAATAAGACAAATCACCATTTATAATGTAATTATTAAATGTTTAGTCAAATGCTTTAACAAAATACTGAGTAATTATTCGTATTTTAAAATGTATATTAAAACATAGAAAATAAATATTTAACGTTTAAACGTCGGAGCAAACGAACACCGCACGGGGCACTTCGCGGAGACTGAAAAAGGTGGGGATTCCACCTTAATCACCTCCTTTTCTTCCTTTTTCTTTCATTTCTCATTACTTTTCTCTCTCTCATCTCTTATTTTCTCTCAACTAAAACACAAACCAAATCAACAAAAATCGCAAAATAAACACACAAAACGCACTCGGATCACCAAGCCCTTTTGGAATAAAACGTTCACCACTTCGCGATCTACAATCCTATCTTTCCGGAATTTCATTTCGGCGATTTGTAAGTTTCCGACACAACTCCGAAAACTCTCGTTTTTAAGTTTTATAACTTGCTAGTTGTTTGTATAACCTTGTAATGTCCTAAAATGGGTTGGGTAAAAATATTATGCCGATCGATGGCCGGAAAACGCGTTTTTGAGGATGAAACTCCGATCAGACTCCGTACGTCGCATTTGGCCTGGAGCAAATGCGACGTAGCGACTTACGTCGCACTATATTCCCAACGTCGCACATAGCGACGCAACCCATTACGTCGCATTGACTTGTGAACGTCGCACTTAGCGACGCAGACCCTTACGTCGCAGAAATCAACTACGTCGCCTATAGCGACGCCACGTACAACGTCGCATTAAATTGCGAAAGTCGCACATAGCGACGCCGTGCCCAACGTCGCAGTCCGGATCTGCGACGTCGCACCCAACGTCGCACAAAACAGAATCTTCAAACCTCAAAATTTTCGAAGTCAAATTTTACTGTAGCAATTCACTGTAGCAACAATATAATAACATTTTAGAACTATCGTTACAACCGTCACCAACGGGCCGTACACAATTTCAAATACACAATTAAATCAACTAAGTCATAGTAACTTAGACAATTCAATCAAACAAGTCGTTGTAACTTGTATCAACTTATTCAAACAAGTCGTAGTAACTTGTAATAAAACAATCAACCAAATCGGGGTAATTTGGACATTAAGTTAGACAAACAATTCAAATGGTAGTCTTTCGGGATACCAATACAATTAATGACAATTTAAGTGTCGTGGACACATTCAGGTTTCAAGCCTTTGGACACCAACTCACAGCTAATTACTTCAAGTTTATTAAGTTAAACACTTCAAGAACCAGGTGAGTTTCATAGCCCCATTTTCACTGCTTTACAACTAGGGGTGTGATATTACTACTCGATTTTGTTTTTACAAGTAGAACGCAAGTGCCAAACTTCAAATACTACATGAGTTTCAAGCTAATCAATTTAAAGTCCTCCATAAGCATAGTCTCTAATATTTTAGCGTGAATGTTAGTATATGATATCATATGGGATTGACAATCCTCATCCGGGTTAGCACGCACTAATCGGTCAAACGGATGTATTAGCATTTGGGAAGACGAGTGTTGATTAGGCACTCGTAGGAGGCATTTCAAGTTAGGTTTCCTTAATTGGGCCTGACAAATCAAGTTAAGCTCAGACTATGTGCTCATGGACAGTATAACTTTTATTTTGCTTAATTGCATTTTAAATTCAATATAAATCTTGCGGTTCTTACAACTATACATTGACATACAAACCTGTGAGCTCACCAGCGTTTTCGCTGACCCATTTTAGTATTTATCACAGGTACCCAGCAGTAGTTTGGCTGCACAAGCAGGAATTATTAGCTCGAGTCAGCATACATACAACTAGAGATTGGACTGCATTATTATATTTTGTAAAAGTAATTATGCTATGTAATCTCTCGATTTCAGGAACCGAGCTAATGTAACTATATTTTGATGTAAACATTTACTTTATTTATACAAGTTTAAAACGACGCATATAGTGGTCGTTCATTATATCTTATGTGCTTTGTATATTGATTAGTGACACCCAAATCAAGCTTCCGCAAATCATTAAATTTGGGGGTGTCACATCGGTCCATTGACAAAACTAACTCGTAAAGATGAAAAGTTTCAATGGGATGACCAACAAGAAACTGCTTTTCAGACTCTGAAACAATTATTGTGTCAGGCACCAGTTTTGGCATTACCTGATGCGTCTGTGGATTTTGTTGTTTACTGTGATGCTTCTTATTCTAGTTTGGGTGGTGTTCTTATGCAAAGAGATAGAGTTATTGCTTATGCATTTCGACAGTTGAAAACTAATGGAAAGAAATTATCCCACTCATGATTTAGAGTTGGCAGCTGTTATATTTACTTTAAAAATCTGGAGACATTATATCTATGGTACAAAGTGTATTATCTGTACAGATCACAAGAGTCTTCAGTACATGTTTTCTCAGAAAAAGTTGAATATGCGTCAGAGACGATGGTTAGAATTAATCAAAGATTATGATTGTGAAATTCGTTACCATCCAGGAAAGGCAAATGTGGTTGCTGATGCTTTGAGTTTAAGAGGTACCTCTGACCGAATTTATTATTTGAAAGTCGATGTTTCTTTCGACTTAGTGGATAACATTAAAGATGCACAGTTGGAAGCTTTATTAGATTATAATCTTAAGTCAAAAATCATGTTGAAAAGGAAAGATTTGTTGGTTGATGATTCTAGAGGATTAAAGACTTTTCAGTCTCGTGTGTGGATTCCTCTTATTGGTGGTATTCGGGATATGATTTTGACTGAAGCCCATAAGTCTCGATTATCTGTTCATCCCGGGAGTACCAGAATGTATAATGACTTGAAGCCGTTGTATTGGTGGCCTACGATGAAGACGGATATTGCACAGTTTGTTGGTGCTTGTCATATTTGTGCTCAGGTTAAAGCTAAACACCAGAAGCCGTATGGGTCACTGAAACAGTTGGAAATTCCAGAATGGAAGTGGGAACACTTGACTATGGATTTTGTGACTAAACTTCCACGTACATTTCGAGGAAATGATATGATATGGGTTATCGTTGACAGGTTGACCAAAAGTGCACATTTTCTCGCTACAAGTGAAACGACATCTTTGAGTAAGCTTGCACAGTTGTATGTTAATGAGATTGTTTCCCGATATGGTATTCCGTTGTCTATTGTATCGGATAGGGATTCTCGGTTTATTTCTCATTTTTGGCAAAGCTTACAGCAAGAGTTGGGTACACGTGTGAATCTCAGTACAACGTATCATCCTCAAACTGATGGCCAATCTGAGAGGACGATTCAGACACTTGAGGATATGCTTTGAGCCTGTGTTATTGAGTATGGTGGTTCTTGGGATTCTCACCTGCCATTAGTGGAATTTGCTTATAATAATTCGTATCACTCCAGTATTGGTATGCCTCCATATGAGATGTTATATGGTCGTCGTTTCCGAACGTCGACATGTTGGTTGGAAGCTGGAGAAAAGCAATTTGCTGGTCCAGACATTGTACAGATCACTGCTGACAAAGTGGCTATCGCCCGAGAAAAGTTGAAAGCTGCACGCGACAGACAAAAGCAATATGCAGATCCACGTAGACGACCAGTATCATTTTCTGAAGGTGAACTTGTTTATCTTAAAGTTTCTCCGTGGAAGGGAGTTATCCGGTTTGGAAAATGGGGGAAACTATGATATCGCGTAAAAAGTCATGTTTTTACTACCGATATCTCTCTCATTCTAGAACGATCCATGGCATTTTCACTCAAATATAGCACAAATCAGTAACACTATGCCAAGGTGGTCAAAACAAGGTTGCACGATAAAAATCAAGCAAAACGGATGAAGAACGAAGATTCCACACACGTTTGAAGATTCAAGGCATCAAAACGAGATTTCAAGACTAAAATGCCCTCCACCAACATCCATTCTGTCCAAGATGTTCGTTTTCAAAATACGAATCCAACAGAAGAAGAATCAACTAAAACGGATAAAGAATGAAGATTCTACGCCCGCCGGAAGATCCAAATGATTCGTATGCAATATCTGGATCTAGGGACCTCATCTCAGGGCCTATCTTATGTCAAAATCTTCGTTTTTGAATTACGAATCCAATAAAAAAAGAATCGACGCAAACGGATGCATAACGAAGAAAACACGCACGAATCGAGAAACGAAGCAAAAGACGGCGAAACGGGGCGGGGGTGGGCCAGCCGCCGCCGGCCACCTACCAGCCGCCGCCGGCCACCCCGTTCCTGCCTCGGTTTCCATTTTTGGTAACTTTTGGTACCTGGTGCGCCTACTTTTCGTGTTGTACAGTACCCGGTGCGCCTACTTTTCGTGTTGTACGGTACCTGGTGCACCCTTTTGGCTACCTTTTACTAACATGCACCTCTTGATGCTAATGTGATCCAAAGCTCACCTATAAATAGAAGGCTTAAGGCTCCATTTCAAAATGTCCCATATGCACTAGTCATATCACTTTCTTACTTTCTCATTCTACTTTCTTACTTTAAATTTAGCATTAGATTAGTTTAGCACTTTGTTTAGAGTAGAAAGAAAGCTAGGAACATTTTGTAATCTTTGGTGTACGCTTGGAGTTACGCTCATTAATTCAAGTCTATTCCTTCTCGCATATTAATCTCGGTTATTTCTATCCTTATCTATCTTAATTAAATATGTTTGCTTTAATTATGTTAGAGATCGTTTATGCCATGATTAGCGAGTAGATTACTATTGTATTTGTTGTGATGTAGTTAGTATATATAATTGTGGGATGACTTTAAATACGTCGTGAAATAATATGATGGCCCCGATTCGACTGATTACTCGGTATAGTATTGGAAATGCTTTTGAGCATAGTACAAATATATGGAAGCCGGTAACGACCGAAGGTAGTTGTATTATGGATCGACGTTATAAAATTGGAAACTTTGTGAACGGAATTATCTTGTGATTTTAAACCTAAAACTGACATTCGCCTTTCGATTAACAAACGTGATTGTAACCCTGTAAAGAGGAGTCGCGAACCACAATACTCGGTCAATAGTTATCTGTGTAAAAACTATGTTTTTAAATGTAACGTCATGCAAGCATTATAAAATGCAATGTGATTACGTGGACTTGCCATGAGTATTGTACACTTCTGATCACAATGTACTTATCATGTGAACATCGCGAAGCAATTAAACTCACAACAGAAACATCGGTAAACGATTAAATACGTTGTGAGCTACCATAGTATTTTCCGACATGGTCTGGGTTTAACTTTATGTAAAAAGCCGTCAGCATTTTAATTAGTTGTTTTAGTTTAGATTAGATTAGATTAGGTAGGCTACAGGCTAAATGACCATTTACGAAAACCTAGGGATTTGTTAATTGTATTAAGAAAGGCAAGTTTGAAATCCAACTTAAACTGATACTTTTTCCTAAAAACCATGAAACCTAAAGTACGGTATGCAAGAAACCTAAATGTTTTCCCTCGTTTATCACGCTTAAGTTTCATGGATAGAAATTGATTAAATTAGTTCGGACACAAGTTCTAAGTTAGTTGGTTGACGGATTCATAATCATTGTGGTATTAAGAACGGCTAGACATCTTATGTACTTGCTACTCTATTCCTTCGCCCACGAGCGAATACGTTCAATAATATGGGCCACTGACTCCCTCACATGAGAGTGTGGAGAGTTGAGCATTGTATGTCTGGTCAGAATCACGATACCTTAGTTCCTCGTGACATATTAGTTGATAACCGACTAATAAGGAATCTATTGGTTATACCATAAGTTAATGAATCTCATAAGCAACCCAATTTAGTTGATCGTTTTCCCGTAAGAATCATCATCCCATGATCATTAACTAACGAACTCACAACAAATACTACTTTGCATTATCTGACATCTTATTACATTTTATTCGCTTTATTTAGTTTACTTAATTAACTGAACCAAAACCCCCAACGCACTCTTTTAAAACATTTACTAGAAAAGAAAGATTGATTGGATCACCTCCGTTTCAATTCAGTTTCTCTTTAAGAACGACTCTAGGTCCAACTTACCACCTACTAACCTTTTGGTTCAGTACTAGTAAGTCACACTTAGACCCCAGCAATTATAAATTTTTAAACATCCGTTGACAAAGTCAACAAACTAGCTCCTAGATATATTGGTCCATTTAAAATTCGCAAAGTTGTTAATGATCAGTCCGTTACATTGGATCTTCCTTCAGAGCTTGCTGGTATTCATGACACGTTTAATGTTTGTTACTTGAGAAAGTGTAATGTGGAGGATCAGTCTCAGATACTTCCGTTACAAGATTTAAAGGTTGATCAGAATCAAAAGTTAATTGAAGAACCGGTGGAGCTTCTTGACCAAAAAGTTACTAAACTTATAAAGAAATAAATACCTATGGTCTTAGTAAAGTGGAGACACAGTTTAGGTTCCAATTTGACCTGGGAGACCGAGGATTCTATGAAATCCAGATATCCTGGATTATTTGGTTGTGATGAGATTTCGGGGACGAAATCTTCTTAAGGAGGGGAGATTTGTAACATCCTCTTCAGTGGTCTGGTAAATTTCTAAATTTAAATTGATTATTTAATTGTGTTAGGAATTATTTGATGTTAAATGTATAATTGCGAAACTTAGATAAATAAGTTTAATAACTTATTATGAATAGTAAATTATTGCCTATTTTAATTTACTATAGTTGATGGTAAAATGAAATAAGTTTCTCGCAATTGGTAATTAGGTTCCAGACAATAGATTTAGAACGGGTATAAAATACCCCAATTAATTGAAGTCGGTTTTAGAGGAGTCGATCTCCTTATTTCTTGTTAATTTCTCTATTGCTTGAAATCACTTGTACACTTCATATTATCACATAAGAACACAAAATCATAAACACCCTCAAGTAATTGAAATTGAAGCTGAGATCATTTCATTAACATCAACATCATCTTCTTACAGCCATCATCTTCATCATCAAGTGTAGGCATAGTTATTTTCATGAACTCAAGTTTTAGTTAAGTCAATAATGAAAGCGTTGAATTGAATTATGTTTGAGTAAGATTGATGATGTAGTGATGTTGTGTACTCATTGTAAACTGATTATATAGCTCGAAATAGTGAATTCAAGTTCTACAATTGTGATTTGGAATCAAGTAAATGACCTAAATAGGTTCTTTAGGTTTTAATATGAAAATGGCATTGTTTGATGTTTACAAGTTGTGGTGCAAAGTTACTAATTGCTATTGAGGTTAGAATTTTGCTGGAACTCGTTTTAGTACCTGAATTGTAGTGTAAATCGAAATTGGTTTGAGCTGTGTAGTGGTAGCAGTGGTAGCAGGTAACTGGGTTTTCTGGGTTTTAGAGCATAGCCGATCGGCTATAAAGATTGAGCCGATCGATTATAAAAGGCCAGCCGATCGGGTAAATATAGCGGAACGGCTAAATTAGAACAAAACCCTTACAGCACGTTGCCTCGAAACAAAAACATTGAAAATCTTCATTTTAGCTGATCGGTTCAAGGGAGAGCCGATCGGGTAATAAAGCTCAGCCGATCGGCTAAGGGGTTTAAGCGGATCGGTTATGGACCAGAACAGGAACAATTCAATTTACGATTTTATGTATTATACTTTCAATGTATTTATAAGTGTTAAGTTAAATTGATACAGTAATATTATGAATGAATTACTAACTCATCATATTGTTGTGTTCTCAGATACCCCAAAGACTCAGTGACTTAGAAGCTGGGTGTGGTGACTGCTGAGGTATCGGTGAGTGGATTTGAAACTCACCTTTTGATTTAGTTGTAACTATTTGGTTGCAACAAGTAAACGTAGATGTGTTTATTAGACTGTTTAGTCTTAATTACTGAATTAATCTACGTGATATGTGAACCTTTATGTATCAGTGTTATTGAGGTCAACGCGTTAGTTGGGCTAATTGGTTATTGTGTGAATTACACAGGGTCTTGATTCATTCGTTGTGTATAGAACCTGTGTTTGATTATAATAACCACTAGCTATCGGTCTCGTCCGTTATGGCCATACGGATATGTATGATAAGTGTTCTTGGGGAATCCTCGGGTATTATGATATCCCAAGAGCCACCAATCCTCATTGAAATATGTGTGTTTACGGTTATTTGATGTAAACTTATAGTCATGCTAAGTTGAATTGTGTGTGACAACTTCATTCACTTAGCTTCGTGCTAATCCCTCATATTTATCTCCTGCAGATTATATGTTGATATGTGGGTAACCAGGAAGTGGATGTTTTGACAGGGAGTGTTTGACAGCTCTGTGAACTCTGATATGTTTTGTATAAACTAAAGATGTCAGTAATATATAACACCTCGTCTATGGTTTGTGGTTGTAATATATTATGAACTATGACGTGACAGGTTTTAGAACCGTTTTGTAATTAAGCAGTGGTGTAAACCGTTTGAAAAACTTTATGTATAATTTTAGAATGTGTATTAGTATAGAGCAGGTTTGTCATTAAACTATATACGCTTCCGAACTAAAAATATATAATATTCATATATAGAATGAGGGGTGTTATAGTAATCTTGATACAACCGTTCGCCGCTAGCCACACGATTTCGTGGTAAGAATCTTCTTGGAGCTCTTGGCGACCGACTAGAAGTTTCGGCTTGGTTTTCATCATTTTCTTGCTCCAATGTATCAGCAATATCGAGCATCGTGACTGGATTGAAACATTGTGTCACCGCTAAATATTGTTGCATAAGATCGTCTTCGGAGGAACTAGACGAGGATGTTGAATCCATTTTTAGAATTGTATAGAAATATTGTATAGAAAGGTTTTGTGTTGAATTGTATAGAATTATTGTGTAGAATGGAAGAGAAAAGTGTGTGAATTGTGTTTTAATTGTGAGTTTATTTACAGTGTGTTTAGGGTTGGAAAAAAAAGTAAAAAAAATAATAATAAATAACGGATATATAACCGTTATTTACTTTTTTTACCTCAACGGGTTGATTTGCAAAAAAAAAAAAATAATTAAGCGCGTGGACCCCACTCCTTCCCTTCCCTTTCTTCGGCTCGGCGACGAGATCCAACCGATGAAAGTTCCGACGAATCTGTGTCATCGGCGGTCAGTTCGCCGGCCTTTCGTCGCCCCCCAACCGACGAAACCACTGGCAGCAGTCTTACTCAATGTGATTATCAAATTATTTTTTGAGAATGCTAACCATAATTCTTAGTGCTATTATTAAGATGTCTATATTTAAAATTTAAAATTCGGTTGAATTAATTACAATGTATGAACATTAATTTTTAATATCAACTTTTCTTATTTAAATTTGGTAAGAGTATTTATTCATGGTAACCATATATTATGATTGTAGAATTAAGTTAAACATGATAGACTTAATCGTAATCTCAAGGGCATTTTCCTTTATCTACCAATATTATAAAAAGACATCTCTAATTACTGTGACCTTCTCCAAAAAATGCCACACCAACTTCAAATAGTTTACGACTGTTCATGCTTGTACTCTCAACAAGACCATCCCTTTTACATTTCCATCATTTGATATATGGAGTAGCTTCTACCTTCACACTCTCTTCATCTACCTACTTAAGTTTTTTATTCTTATATATTTCTTTCCCTCTGTTTTCAGCAACGTACAAGAAGAAGAAGGTGTTCTTTCTTTGTTTCCTTGGTAAGTTTCATGGTCACTTTTTCTCTTTCTTTTTTTTCTTTCACATAACCATTTTTGTTTTTAATTTTTATATTGACATGTTTTCTATATACATCATCACTAACAAATTTTTCTTTCTGAAGTTGTTTAAGCATTTGTTGTTTATCAGTTTTCATCTTTTTACCGGCCTTGACCTTTTAGGTATCATATTGTATTCATTATGTTATTAGTGCATTTTATTATACTATGTCCGTGTGAGTATGAGGTTATAATGTAAATGTTACCTTTTTATAGTATTTTTGAAGTGACTATGGACCAACCAAATGAAAGAAGGGATGGTCACATCTACAACACATAACACTTCAATGACCATAACTTTAAATGTTATTTTCCTTCTTTTTGGTTCTTACTCAATTACCTTACTAAACTATTATTCTAAATCTTATAGATGCATGCTCACTTTATTGAAATGATTGAGGATAGAGATCTTAGAGGAAGCAGGTAATGGGGATGAATCTCATGGTCAATATGCTTGAATAGCAGGCCAACAAGGCACATGGAGTTGAGAAAAAAAGTTGGTGTGTAAAATTTTTATGATCTTTTTTGGGTAATAATGTATAGTAATGGCATAAAATGCATCCATATTTGCGAAATAAACTTCGGAATACAATTTTGCTTTTATTTATATGTATCATTCTTATTATAAACTGGAGTACTTCTCTGTTTTAATGTTTAAGGTTTTAGAGAGATGTCTTGTGATTTTTGAATGCACAAGAACGCTTAAGACAGTATAAGTTTCTTACCATTTGTTTTACCTAATGATCTCCATATGCTCTTGAAGTTTCAAGATATACTTCTCGAATTCAATTTATTTACTATTAATTATGTGGTTTTTGATAATTTTTCTTCCTATAACATGTGGTTTGGATTTTTAGTTGTCAAGGTGATGATGTCTCGAAGAAAGAAGAATGGTATTTAAACTATGGGTGTTGCAATTTGCAAACTGGTTTGGATGCTGCAAGCTCTAAAAACTTATTCCTTATATAGTTATATGGATATAATTTATTTATTGTACCGTTTAATTATTTACAAGTTGTTTACTTGTTTATATGTTGATTATACATGATAGAATTGCTTTTACTTATAAATTGTACTAGTAAATACAAAGGTCATGCGATGCACGGCCCACTTCTAAAATTGTTAACTGATTTTCGCAATGTTGCATATATATAACTTTTAAAGTTGTTTCTTTATCAAAACGTAAAGAATGTATTACGTATGTCTTCTAACATAAATAGTATATATATATTATGTCATTAGTTTTTTGGTTAAATATGATGCATATAAAGAAATGTCATTAGTATAAGGCTTACATATAACGCAATTAGTCTTACTATGATGATGTTTGAACTTTAGAGGTTTTAAATGTCACAATCTTTTTATGTTAAATAAATAAATGTAATCAATCTTATAATGATGATGCATAAGAAATAAATAATTTGATATCTTAGTATAAAACCCCTTAAATTTCCAAGCCATTTTTTTTTTAAAAAAAAACACTTATCGGAAGCAAAAGTCCCAACTTTCATTAATAACCAAATATATATTATTTACATATATTTAAACTGTTACTGTAACATCCCCAATTACGACTATTAAAATTCATATACTTTCAATAATAAACTATAATATGTAAAAGTTAGGGATTTATTATTATAAAAAAAAAATTAAAATAAAATATAGATTGTATATAGTGTACGTACGTGAATAATAATAACATAGCATTTTAGATATATGTAAGCCACGACAAATATCCATACGTGTAGTCAAATGTTATCCAATTAGTGACTAGTCAAGTATTATCTAATTAGTGACTGACCTACTTATTTGATATAGTCATCTTTTTTAGCTAAAAAGTATTAATCTACTTTGGACATCTGTTACTACAACTTGCAAAACAATGATGAAGTTGCATGAATAACCTGCTTGCCTCATACTATAAATACGTTGAGGTCTTCTTTGTTAAAATCATTCATTTCTCACTTTTATAAAGTATACACACACTCATACATTATAGATAGAAAGTAAGGATGGAGTTATAATAGTACAAGGAAAGGTAGAGTTATAAGCATCTTGAGCACGCCATGATTCTTAGAGAAGATCGTCATGTGAGTATCCTCGTGTTATTTTTATAAAACTGAGATATGTGCTATTATGTGTTAATTGCTACATGTTTAAATACGAGCTATGTGCATTTAATTACGAGCATTGCATTGCATACGATTTTTATATACTATATACGTATTGTCGTCTTTCGAGCCATGGATTTAGTCTGGTGGTGGTATGAGAATGAGACACACGGGTTGAATACGGTTACCCGGTGTTCATGGGAATTATGGGAATGTGGATTGAAGGCTCGAAACGCGTTAATACGGAGATAGTGTATAATTATTATTTTAATAGTTATCTTAAGCATTTATTGTGCATCCTTGTGTGTGGTATTTTGCACGGAAAATACACGACCCTCACTAAGCCATTAGGCTTACGCATGCTATTGTGCATATCTCAGGTCACCAAGAGAGGACTCTGATTGATAAATCGAGTAAAGTGGGACCGATGATATAATATTCGACGCTATCGAAAGGGATAGTTTGTTATAGTACAGTATGTATCGAGTCGGGTGTTATCTGAAAATATTATTAAATATAATTTGACTTCCGTTGTATCTATGACTACATTATATTATGTGTTTTACTGTACCCGGGGCGCGGGGCGTTACAGTTACAAAACTCCAAAACACATTACAAGTTTAGTGTTATATAAAGGTTCAACACCACATAGTTTATATCAAAATATCAGAGTCGACAGGGGGTCAAACATTCCTTCTAATTATCTTTTTGCTCCCAGCCCAAACTAATCAACAAGACCTGCAAGAAGTTTAATGGTGGGATTAGCACGAAGCTAAGTGAGCAAATCAATAAATAACAGCCTAATATGGCATAATAAATCAGTTTATAACCGCTAAACATATTACACAACAACAACAATGAGGATCGGTGGTTCTGAGGAACCTCAATGCCGCGGAGGCCCTCGAGAACTCGTATCAACAAACTGTATTGGCCTATACAGAATCTACCGATAGCTTGGGTGCTATTACCAAACCCTACACAGATTCTCAGGAACAACACATGTATAAAGTTCCTGTGTAGGTCAACTAATAGCATTCCAAGCCCAGTAAACAACTGACCTCAACAATACATATAGCACGAAGGCAATATAACTCCTAATGCATTATAATCAGGATATATTATTCAACAACACTATATCAGTAGTAAACTATGCTTACTTGTTGTAACCCAACATGTCACAACAAATTAAACTGAGAGTTATAGATCCACTTACCCGTCTATCTCAGTTATCCGCTCAGTATTCTTATATCACTGAGTCTTCGGCTGATCTAAGAATTTAAATAAATAATAAATCAGTAACTCATCCATAATCAATAACTCCTTTGATAATAAAAATCATAATTAGTCTAGTAACATATTTATTCAAATAAATAGCCCCTGAGGTCAAAGTCCAACTCTGAATTGTAATCAAAAAGTCCCGAACGAGGTCTAAAATCTGAAAAATGCCATTTTCAACCCCTAAACGATCCCGAAAGGCCAAAAACTGTCTAGGCTCTTAAGATAGAGCCTTGACCATTGGGCCGTTTTCGAGTAACCATGCGAATTTCAAACCAATCCGAGTTAATGAAATTCGTCACTTATTCGCTACCCTGAAATTATGCATTTTCAAAATTTGCAAAACCTGTCAAAATTATTCATGCAAACGTGATCCGGGTTAAAGTGGTGGGATCGCGTTCTTCTTTAGAAAAACTTTATGTTTACGAATTGCACTTGCGAACGCGATCCGGGTGACTAGCTGGGATCGCGTTTCTAAGGCCAAAACGCGACTAAACTATTTTACAACTAAGGAACGCGATCCAGCTTCAGTTGGTGGGATCGCGTTAATACGCTTTACAGCTATAAAACTCAGACCTGAACTTTCTGAAATTTCATAGCTCCGAAACTATACCAAATTTCACTCAAGCTCAGGTATAAACTTGAATTTATGCAGATATTCAGCACTAATAACAATTACTAGCTTCATATAACAACTTTCAAGTACCAACAAACCCCAAACCTCAATAATTACTTTCATTTACACATCAAATTGCATCTAACATGAACCCTAACTCCATTCAACTTAAAATTTAAAAAATCATCAATTACTTGAACTTATGGGCATCATATAATCATCATTCAAGTTTTCTAATTCACTTATAACTCAATAATTCACAATTCAATCAAAACCCAATTTCCATATAAATTGAAATCAAGAACTCTTACATAAATGAAAAGGCAAGATGATGATAACAAAATTCTGAAATTGATGATGATGACGGCTTGAATCCAACTAGAAATCTAATCTTGCTTTTAATTTTTGATTAAAGTTTGGAGTTCCAAATGAAACAAGAGGATAATTCAACTATTTGGGAAAGTTAAAGAAAAAGGAGGTCGGCTCTCCTTAAAACCGACTCCAGTCCCCAATTTTATTTAATCCCCTATTAAGCCTATTGTCTGGAACCTAAAAACCATTTGCGAGGCAAATGTTTTATTTTATCGTCAACTAGAACAATTTAAAACAAATAATATTTTACTAGCCACAATAAGTCCTAAGACTCTTTTACCCACTTTTTCACAATCAAACATATATAAGTAAATTAAATTTTGCATTTAAAATTATGGAAAATACCTTTTACCACTAGGCCCATTTCGAGGATGTTACACTTACTAATAATAATTTGTATTGGTTTATTAAGTTATCTAAATGGATTATTTTTTTTGGTTATAATTCTTTTTAAAGTACACATGACAATCTCTAAAGTGTCCATGAGTTCACATTTAGCATGTTCTTTTTATATATGAGAATTAACAATTAGTATCATAATTTATGATTGATGTTTAGTTTGAAAAAAGTACAAGTCTTAATTCTATGCAAATGAATTTAAGATTAATATAAAAATATGTGAGGGTTAATTAGGATAAGCATGGATTGGTGACATACTATACTATTAATGGTTGATTAAAAGTAATACAAATCACATATTTACTTAGTTGGCTATGCAAATTAAAATAAGTTTATGAATGTAAAAATTAATTATTAAAAAAGTTAATAGTGATGATGTGTCAAAATAAGGTGAGACTTGGTCTTTCTTATATATAGTAAGATAAGATAAGATACGTTAAAATTTGTATATATGAAATCAAAATTGTTGTGGATTCTGAATGATTTATTAATATTAGTAATTAATTATTAGTACCACGAATTCATTAAATCATAAAATATGATTAATATTTGGTTAATTTTATACTCCGTTTATTAACTTGTTAATTACTTGTGAAATGTAAATCTAGAAAAGCAGCAAGCTTGGGAGAGACTCATTTTTGTAGAAAACATAGACTTTCTTAGAAATTTCAACCAAATCAATGACTTTCTTGAATACTTGAACCGTAGTAGTCAAATTGAAACTTTCTTGAACCATACTATGTAAATAAAAAAGGGGTCAATAGTGGCTAGTCACAAGTCACATGTTACAACTTACAAGGATGAGGCCATGCCCCTCTGAACTAAATTAGGTACGAGGACTTGACTAGATAGTGTTGTATGAAGTGAAATTTGTTAGGGATGGTGATAGGGAGATGGGGTGATATCTACCATGTCTATCAGATTCTAACAATCCATCATATAATATCAAAATGTATATCCACGTTTTTTTATATGAGGATAAAAAAGTTATATTTACAACAAATCACTGAACATCATATATTCGTTTCAAGAAGATATTATAAGGCAGAAGTTGATAATAGATATAAACAATGAATAAAAAACATTGGTGAATTGATGATTGTGATAAGTTCAATGGAAAAGTTGCCAAGACCACTCCCTCCAATCCGTTATTGTGTCACTCCAGTGTAAGTTGTGCCACTTCAGCGCTACCTCAACACTTCTTAAACTGACACACTATCGACACAACCGTGCCAACATTGACTATGTCACTTAAATTTTGGGCTCCACATTTATCAAAATACATTCATTTACATACACTATAAACAAAAAATAAAAAATGGAAAAAAACCAACGTATACAATTTCTCTCGTCGGTATACTGACGCAACCGCAAGTGACAAGCCTAGTGACACGACGGTGCCAATCGTGTCACTTTTGTGATGCACATCGGTTTAAACTGAGTCAAACTGTACCTAATTTGATAGTTCTTTTAGTTGCCCAAAAAGATATAAATATGTCATTAAATTACGGAGTAGTAATTTTGTCCATCAATAATTCACCAGGGTTTCAATATTGTTTTGATAAAATAACATGAAAAATATAATTTGACGAGAATAAAATGGTTATGTAAGAGTAATTTAATTAAATGATTATTTCACGTTGATGTACATCTACATATATATATATATATATATATATATATATATATATATATATATATATATATATATATATATATATATATATATATATAATTCTCATTCTCATTGTATGATTTATTAGTAGTTGTTCTTAAGAATAAACATGAACTATTATGGGTCGTGTTTAGTACCGCCGTAAAAACACCCTAGTTTTTATATATAAAATAAAATATTGTACATGTGAGATTGTGCTACCCCATTATCTAATTTTGGTGACAATTTTATATTTCAATTAGTGTATATTTTAACAGAGTTGTGCACTTTTAGGTCTCCTTCATAACTGCCATTTCAATTGCCGAACGATGACAATTGTAATTAAATTAAATTATTATATACAATAATGTATAAGAGTTCGATAAAATGTGGATGCATATATGTGATTATGTGAGTTTGTTAAAAAGGAATTAAACAAACTAAATTTGTGTACTCGTATAAAACTAAACGAATATTATAGGTGCTCACAATCGCTTATTTTAAGTGTCGTAGGATATATTTGGCAAAATTAGCTGTTAGCTAGAGCTGGAAGCTTATAGCTAGTTATTATATTTTAAGCTTATATTTTTATAATTGTTCGGTAAAATTAGCTGGAGCTTAAAGATGTAAATTGACATAAAATGACAAAAATTATATAATATATAATTATATAAGGAGTATTTATACAATTTCTTATTTCATAAGCTTTGAGCTTATTTTTATAAGCTACTCTAAGTAGCTTATTTTTTCAACAAGCTCCTTAAGTTTTGTCTCCCAAACAAGACTAGAAGCTTTAGCTAATAGAAAAAATAAGTTTAAGCTCCAATAAACTTGTGTGCCATAAACGATTAAAATGTTTGTATCAACTGAATTAGTTATTATATTAACTAAAATGGTAACTTAGTAATAGCGTAAATAGAGAATCAAGCCCCCTTCGATCCATTCATTTCTGCAAGCAGCGAGGAATATGTATAAGAGAGGTTACTTTGATAAAGGTTAATAATGATTGAATTCTCAAAGTTCCAAAAATTTTTCTTGAATTTATCATAAATTGGCTTGATGTTGTATTTCTTGAACTTATGAATTTCTTCATTCGTCCCCATATTTTTATCAATGAAATAACCATAATAAACTTCATGATGGACAAGAAAAGGATACTCCTCTTTCTCCTCACCTTCGTCCCAGACGATAGGTTTAAATTCAGTTTCCTCCGCTTGAAACTCTTCATGAAATCCTTGATAAAATCCGTCAAAAGGATCGACTTCTTCTTCAGCGTCGTCCCAGACGCTCGGTTCATACTCCGTCTCTTTTGTCGGCGAGTCCAATTGGATCTTGAGCTCTTGTATCCGTTGTTGTAGGCGTTCAATCTCCTCACGCGGGTCATGATAGTCAGTTGAATCGTTGCCTCGTCTGGCGAATCTACAATTAACAAAACGATGATCTCTTCCATGTCCACGAGGAATCCGTTCGGCCATTTGTACCTAGAAGCTCTGATACCAAATGATGAATGATCAATATGATCAAATGGTCATCGCACACAAACGTATAACAAAGAACTAAAAAACGAATTCTCGTTCTTCTTTAACTCTTTTATTAATCAAAACATCAACTAAGTAAGGAAACAAATAAACCTAATACTTATAAGGATGTTTTCTTAGAGAGAAAGACATATTATTTCCTAATTTCTAGAATCCTAAGAAACAAATTAATAATTAATTATAATCACCAAAAATAAAAGATCCTATAAATCATAGGAAATCTGGATGAATATTTATTCAATTCCAATACGGTAATAGAGTCCATCACAATTAGGACGCTTCCTTGCATCAAAGCTTTATAATTTTTGTGGTTAAACTAAAAGAGTAAAATCATTATAAAAGATAAACTTTAGTAATTAAACTATTAAATTTTCGAATCGTAAAGAGTTAATATAAACTTGAGGTGTTAAATGACAAAAAAATTTGAAACTTAGAATTATTAAAAACTTGAACGGTTATATACTTTTTGGAAACTTTGATAAATGAAACTTGAGAGTTAAGGAGTATCTTGTGATACTTGAGGGCTACGGAGTATCTTGTAAACAATAAGTGCTGAAAACCCCAATAAATTTACTCCGCGAAGGTGATATATTCTTGTACAGCTGAAGTCGATACATACAGAAATCATCTCTATAAAAATAAACCTGCTGCCATCTGTTTAACACCTAGCTCGCCAGCTTCCGATTCCGGCATCTATACATACATGAATGTCGGTATACTTCACTTCTTCTTCTCGAAAACTCTCCTATTCTTCTTCTTCTCGTTCTTCTAGAACCTTCGCCTTCATTCGCTATATTTTTCCCCAATCTATTCATCACTCTCGCTGCATCATCACTTCCGCCATCGCTGATTCACACTCAATCATGCCACGTAAGCAGGTATTATTCGCTTATGATCGATTCTGTTTAAGTAATTATTATTTCTGTGTAGTGTGACAGTCAATTTTGCTGCGATTATTCTCTTTAATTTTTTGCTTTTGTTATTCAGGCAATGAATGTAACATAGTGTTAGCTTTGAAACTACGCAATTAGGTTTAGTGTTTGTTGATTAAAGAAGTTAATATAGTGATTGCTGCTGTAATTTTTCTGTTTGATTTGAACAATTGTTATTCCGTAAATCTTAAATTTGACCTTATGATTAAACAAGAAATTAGGTTTTAGTGTTTGTTAATTTCTTATCCTTAAGAAGTTTAAATGCTTTTATTTAGGTTTTTAAGTTATTGACTTTATTGTATACTAGAAGGATGACTGCCCGATACGGCAGTGGTAGTGAATTGAAAATAAATGCGTTTTTCAGAAATATGTCTGTCTTTTTAGTTCACTGTGTCCATATACCAGAAGGATGACCGCGCAATATCTAGCGGAAGTGATTCAACAAGCCAGGCCAATACATCATATGTGAAACTTCATTTCGGCTAACACTTGATAGTTGTGACCCGTAGAATGTTAGCTCGCTTCGAATGTCTTTTACATGCTTAAAGATTTTTGTTTGATTCATATTTGAAATGTTTAACTGTTATGTGGTAAATTAAATGTTCATTTGATGGAATTCTGAGTTACCTCGTAAGTAGGGTATAAGAGTAATTTTGATATATTCAAATATTAGATTTTAAGATAATTATCAAAATGCTTTATATGTAGTTATAGATATAGATAAGGATAAAGATTTTTCGTTTGATTTGTATTTGAAATGCTTAATTGTTAATGCAGTAAATAATGTTGATAGCGAAACTTGTTTAATTTAGTGATTTGCCTCTAAAGATATTGATCATTAACTGGCTTTATTTGATATTGTATTAGAAAAAAGGAGATCACACAGATCAAAAGTGGATTCAGAAGTCAATTGGCAGCAAGAAGGATGGGCCGTCTATTGAAGCTATCACTAATGGAATTAGTAAACTTGACATTGTTGAAAACGCTCAGTCCCCGCTGCCGCAGTTTGGGAGTGGTAGAGTGGACGAGATACTGCAGCTGTGTGGTCAAAGTAGTATACAGTCTCCAGTAATAAATGCCAACCTTTTACATGGTATAAAATCGGTCGTTCAACCGAAGTCTTATGGGACAATGCCGGCTGCAACGTCTTATGCTGTAAAAAAAGCTGCTGATTTGAGCAATTTGTTGGAGAATTTCAATGTTGATAACTCTACATATGCCACTGCGAAAATAAGAGCAACATTTTATCCCAAATTTGAGAATGAGAAGTCTGATCAAGAGGTTACTATCATTATTCTTTTTGTTGCAGTTATAATGTTGATAAAAATTTAAAAAGCTGGTGGATATGTGTCGATTCTTCATTTGCTTAGCTTATTAGTGGTTTGGAGTTACTGAAATTTGTGTATATGTTCGATTCTAGGTTAGGATAAGGATGATAGAAAAGATATCGGAGGGCCTTGGCACATTGGAGGTACTGTATCCCTGTAATCTGTTATGGTGATATTTCTTTGCATACTGTTACTGGTCAAATACAGTCAATTATAGTTAGTTAGTTAGGTATCCATGTGTTATGATATTAGTGGTTTAAACAGATGTAATTAGTTAGTCACGTAAGTAGTTAGTTAGGCACGCGTTTGTTACATATACTGGAGTTGTTGTAATCGATAGAGATCCTTCAATTGAGAGTTGCTCTCTTTGTGAACTGATATCATCTTCAATCTGGCTGTGATACCACTTGATAAGGATTCAATTAGAATCCTGTGAATCTTAATTCGATCATACAAGAACAGCTTGTAGATGATCTCAGTTCACAAAAGAGCAACTTTCAATTGCATTCAATTACTCAAATGATCAAGGATCCCTATTGATTACAACAACTCCAGTATATGTTACAAATACGTGCCTAACTACTTACGTGACTAACTATTTACATCTGTTTTAACCACTATCATAACACGTGGATACTAAACTAACTATAATTAACTCTACTTGACCTGTAACACATACGTATATGGCTGGTAATGTCTTTTGTTATTTTAGGTCTCACTCAAACACTCTGGATCACTTTTCATGTATGCTGGTCACGAGGGTGGAGCATATGCAAAGAACAGCTTTGGAAATCTGTATGTTGAGACCCCTTCCTTTCTTTTTGGATTTGTAGAATCCGGATAGTCATTCATTTAGATGACGATATTATCATAAAGCTATGTACCTGCATATAATCATATCACTTTCATTTCTGAACAAATATTATTTTATAGAAGTATAAGTTACCAGTTCCATGCACGAAAGTTGAAATCATAATAAGAATATATATGTAAAAGCAGAAGTTACTTACATTGACAAGATAGGTTAAGGCTTACAAGCGCATTATAATGTTTAGCCAATTTTCTTAATGCTTGCAGTTATACTGCGGTTGGGGTTTTTGTTCTTGGAAGAATATTTCTTCAGGCATGGGGTACTGAAGCAGCCCAAAAGCAAACAGAATTTAATGAATTCCTTGAGGTACTTGTCTTTTTTAAATATTGTGATCTTTGTTTGACGGATAATGTAATCATACTCCGTATTATATAACAGACAATTTTTCTTCTAGCGGTAACAACTTTTAATGATTATGACATATGTTTAGCGAGAGCACATGAACATATCTATGGAATTGGTTACTGCTGTTCTAGGAGACCATGGGCAGCGACCTCGTGAAGATTACGGTAAGAGTAAAAGTAATATTTATTATTGTTTAGTTCATTTCACTTGTTTTTAATTTTTGACAATGATGATCGAAATCTGATTTTCTGTGACAATGTGCTTATGCGACTGCGTTTCTTACATTGAGCAGTTGTTGTGACTGCCGTCACTGAATTGGGCAAAGGGAAGCCTAGGTTCTACTCTACTCCAGAAATTATTGCATTTTGCAGAAAATGGCGATTACCCACAAATCACGTTTGGCTGTTCTCAACAAGGTGATTATCTAGAATGTTTCATATATGAACAGCTAACGTTATTCTCAAACCATTTCAAAGTTGCTGAACATTTTTGTTTTAATTGTTAGAGTGACATTTTTTTGTGGTTGTTCCAATTAATTGTATTAATAAAAGATCATTTATTATGAGTATTTTCTCATAATCATTACATTTAGCCAATCAAGTGAGTGTTTGTTTCCTGAAGGAACTCCGTGACATCATTTTTTGCTGCTTTTGATGCACTATGTGAGGAAGGCACAGCCACATCTGTATGTAAAGCTCTTGATGAGGTGGCAGATATCTCGGTGCCAGGTGCAACTATTTTTTTTCCCACTAAGCATAGTTCTGGAATTCAACTATCGAATTTCCAAGTTTGATTTTGCAATATGATATTATGGTCAATAGGGTGTATGGTAGTTGTTGGGGGCATGAGTTAAAAAAAATAGGTAGGTTACATGGAAACACTAATGTATCAGACAATATGTACAATTAGATGCAATGTAAAATACTAAAATGTATAGTATTTAAAACAAATATGAATGATTACAGGATCGATAGACCATGTAAAGGTGCAGGGGGAGATTTTGGAAGGCCTTGTTGCACGTCTTGTAAGCCATGAGAGCGCTAAAGAGATGGAACTCGTTTTGAAAGATTATCCTTCACCAGTTGTGCAAGGTTTGCTTGCCTTTAACTTTATTTCACAGATATCTTGTTTAGCGTTCTTTCTTATCATACTATTTAGTTAATTTTTTACAATAATTGTTTTATTTATGCTGACATGGTAGTCCATCAAGATTTGGGACCGGGCCTCCGGGAAATATGTGCAGCAAATAGATCTGATGAGAAACAGGTAATGCTATATGCCCTTGTAATACTACATTAAACAATACAGTTTTAGAGACTATTAATATTAATCTATATAACAAATGCAGCAAATAAAGGCACTTCTTCAGAATACTGGTACCTCTTTCTGTCCTGATTATGTGGATTGGTTTGGAATTGAAGCTGATGATGTACTATCAAGAAATGCTGATCGGTCCGTAGTTTCCAAATTTCTTCAAGCAAATCCGTCTGATTATGCTACCACAAAGTTGAAGGTAAAACCTGCTCTTTTCCGGAGTGTCAAACTTTAGGACAGGTAGCAGACAAATGGTTATTCAAATGTCCGCATAACAAAAAAGTAACACGTGACAATGTCAGTTTGTGTTTTCCATATTTGTCTTGGTATTTTGTATTTTGGCCAATCAAAGCTGATTACGGTTTCACCTGCTTATTTGAGGTTGGATATGGTTAGCTGAGGTTACATACCATATTTACTTCATATTTGACATCATGTGTCATTTCTTTTATTTTGTTGAATATAATTAATTAGAGCCAACCTGGACCCTACCAAAATCAACCATTATGAACCGTTAACCCAACTCGCATTATCCTTCCACTTCTAGTGTCATGGTCTTTATGTTTTTTTGGCAAGCTAGGATTTGTACTTTTTATTTAAGTTCATTATACTTCATTCAGGAAATGGTTAGTTTGATGAGAGAGAAGGATTTTCGTGTTGATTTCAAGTGCTACCATAACTACCACAAAATCAATTCAATATCTAGTGACAATCTTCATATTAAGATGGTGATCCACGTACGTCGTGATTCAGCCTTCCGGAAATACCAGAAAGAGATGAGGTCTTGCATCCTCTTTCTTAATACGTTTTAGACCTCTTGTTAGACGCACAAAAATGGTTTTAATTTTTTACTTTAATATTTTGTGTATATAGATGCATTATTGACTTGTATTTGGTGTTTCTCAGGTACAAGCCAGACCTGTGGCCTCTATATCGAGGTAAATTCTCATGATACTAAGTTAATACAACTGAGATGTAACTTAATAACCTGTACGTTCATATTTATTCATCATTAATAAATCCCATGATTATATATGAATGTTTGAAACATTGGCACATATAATGAATTTTTGTGTATGGTCTTGAAGCTTGCAGATATTTGATTTAATGGTTGTCAGACTTGCTCATAGCAGTTCTGTGTTACAGGTTTTTTTGTTGAAATTAACTTGTTCAAGGCAAGTAAAGAGAAAGCTGCAGAGATAAACAATACTAGCGCCGATATTGGAAATAATCACAAAGATGGTGATGACACATTTACAAAAAATGGTTTAGCAGATGAAGATGCAAATCTAATGATCAAGCTGAAATTTCTCCCATATAAGGTTTGCTATTTATAAACCAAATTTCACCTGTTTGTTTTCCCTACGTAGTTTATTTACATTATTCTGACCTGATATTTTTATTGCACAGTTAAGAACGTTTTTAATTCGCAATGGTTTATCAATTCTTTTCAAGAAAGGTCAAGCTGCCTACAAGACCTACTACCTCAGGTAACATATGACTGTATCTAAATGTGTGGGTACGTGTGTGTTTATGTTGATATCTTCCAGTTCTAGCATTACATTGGGGTTGTATAGAATATCATCACGGTAATTCTTCTTAATCTGGTTTTTGTTATTGTTTATGTTAGGGATGTTTGTATGTCTCATTTATTGTGGTGATATTTAGGGTTTCCTAATTGCATGTTGTAGGCAAATGGATTTATGGAATACATCGTCAGGAAAGCAGAAACAGCTCTCCAAGATGCTGGATGAATGGTAATGAATGATTCAGTCCTTTTATGTGCATCTTTTTTTTTTCACCAAGTACAACATAAACATAAGACAAAATTCAGGGCAGAGTACATAAAAAAGGAATGTCGACACAGACAACTGTCGTCATCTATTTACTTGAGTGAAGCCGAGCCTTTCCTTGAACAATACACGAAACGGAGTTTAGAAAATCAAGCTTTGATAGGATTTGCTGGGGACTTGGTGAGAACTGAAGATTTCCTGGCCATTGTTGAGGGAGGCCGAGATGAAGATGGTGACTTTGTTGAGACTGAAAAGGTTTTAGAACCTTCTAGCCCAAGTCCAGATGTCGTTCAGAAAATGGAAGGGCTCATAGTATTCTTTCCAGGTACTGGGGTTAATATCTTAATATTAAATCTGTTGCATGTGTATATGCGTTTTGTATCACTAATCTAAGCTATACTTCGTTTCAGGAATACCTGGTTGTGCTAAGTCCGCCCTATGTAGGGAAATATTAGGCGCTTCAGGTGGACTTGAGGATGACCGTCCAATTCATAGTCTAATGGGTGACCTTATAAAGGGTATCTGACACTTCTAGCTTATCTGTTCTATATTTGTGGGGGGGTTTTTTCTTTGAAAGGCAAAGAATTACACTCCTATCCGCCTATTGTTTGCACCTTTTTGTCTCAAGTGAGTCTTGAACCCACAACCTTTTGTTGATGGATCACGATCACCCAAATACTACTAGGCCAAATGCCCTTTGGTGGTTGTCTTAGTATCTGACCCTCTTTGCTACCATAGTTTGACCACCAAATTTATCATATTTTTCTACAACTTGATAAGTGGGTGTTATATTCGGTGGACACGAACTATAATTAGTTAGTGTTTTTTTGGCCATATAAGGTTAGACCCCTGGTATGCGTTTGTGACAAATGAAGTTCTGTACACCCGCAAGCAAAGCCAGTAACTTAGTGAATTTCGCCATCTTTTATGTAATGATGCTGTAATGAGATATCCGTTCTGATGATCACTTCCTTATTGGAATCTCAACAGGGAGATATTGGCAAAAAGTTGCCGATGAACGACGGAAGAGACCTTATTCTATCGTGCTTGCTGACAAAAATGCACCAAACGAAGAAGTCTGGAGGCAGGTAAGTTTTTTGGAAGGTTGTAAAAATCGCTAGTCAGGGACCAATCGGCCGAGACCTTGTAGGGACTAATCAGATTGGACTATTTTTACATTTATATAATAATTTCAAAATTATATGTGTAATTATAGAATAGAACCATAAACAAAAACATAAACATAAATATAATTGTCTGGAAAAATAAACATAAGCGTTCAATTGTTCAAATACTTCAAGTTTGACTAAGTTTAAAATGTTGATCAAGTTTGACTTTGACTATTTTTTACCGATTAATCCCGATTTTGATCGAATAATCCTGACTTTGACCCGGTGACCAACGTTGACCGACTTTTAAGTCGGATTAAGGCTAGTCGGGTAGGAGTAGCCCTAAATCCTGACTAGTCAGGGATTAATCGGGACTTTTACAACACTGTGGAGCAGTAGGGCCTGGTTTAATATTCATGAAAAAGCCTTAAGAATGAACTATGTAGTGATTTTTTCGATTTTGCAGATTGAGGACATGTCCCGTAATACTAAAGCATCAGCAGTGCCGATTGTGCCTGACTCTGAAGGTTTTGATTTATATCCTCTACACACCTGATTTTTCTTTTTTTTTTGAGAAAAGCACTTAAATTTTGTCTTTTTTTCTCTTACCTAAAGCAGTAGCATATCCATATTCCTTATATTTACTAGCTGTCATATTTCACAGTTTTAAGGCAAGTATAGAAATTTCAAGACCAAAAAGTTGACCTTTTTTTTTCCCTTTTTTCTGTCAAGAATGATTTCTGCTTGTTATCTTGATGTTCAATGCTATTTATCCTTTCGTATTCTTTTACTATTACTTTAAGTCCAAAAAGAATGCAATGCTTGACTTGAAATTTCTCCTGATGAGAGTCTTTTACTAATTATCAAAAGCCTAAAGGCCCCTTAATAAGAAAAGGTTGAGAAAGCATGTGGCCAAACGTAAGCTCATGAATATCTTTCAATGGTTGTTAGGGTAAATACATAAGTTTGGATTGAAATTTTACCGAAGAAGATAATGTAGCAAATTATTTTCTAATTTTGTGTAGGACGGCTGTTATATGTTTACTTTAACGTGTTACTTTGTATGATCAAACATGCAGGAACTGACTCAAATCCGTTCTCACTTGATGCATTAGCAGTTTTCATATATCGTGTACTTAACCGAGTTAATCATCCTGTAAGTTTGCTTATTTTGTTTCCCATTTGTGCCATTGTAGTTCTCGTTCACTTATTGGTATTAAATTAGTACTTACTTTACCATTTTCTGTTCACTCTGAAGGGAAATCTTGATAAATCTTCCCCGAATGTGGGATATGTGTTGCTAATGTTCTATCATTTGTATGATGGAAAGGTATGACAGTTCTGAGCCGTATGTCTTATTTATTAGGTTACAAATTGGGCAAGTTGGGCGGGTTGGGTAACAGGTTCTGTCGAAACAGGTAATTCTTAGGCATGCGTCAGTCGAATGTTATGCCACCTGAAATATATAGCGAGTGAAATTTTATTACAAGTTTTTTGTTACTTCAATAATCATTTGAGTTTTTTGATTGAATGATTAGGAGGTCTTCGGCATTAGAAATACATTTTGGGTGACGTTGAACCTTTTCCATAAGGAAATTTTTATCATTATTTTACATTTTTACGCATTTGACCTGTTGGATATAGAACCTGACACGGATCAACCCACCCATAAAATTTGGGTTGAAATGGCATTCAACTACTGTATTTTCTTGGAAAACCTTTGCTTTAAGTGTTCCTTTTCACATTTCAGAACCGCACAGAGTTTGAGAGTGAACTTATAGAGCGTTTTGGCTCACTTGTGAAGATGCCCCTCCTGAAATCTGAAAGGTAATGACATTGAGATTCTAAAACTTCTTCAGTATTTAGTCAAATGCAATATGAAAGCCATAATTTTATATCTGGAAGTATTATATATTGGAAAACCAAAACATTTGCTCTTGCACTAACAGTGACCTTTATTTTTTTATTGGTTTTGGCAATTCAAGGAGTCCGGTACCTGATTCTGTGAAGACGGTATTGGAAAAGGGGATAGATCTATACAGGCTTCATACTAATAGACATGGCAGGTTGTTTTTTTCATTTTCTCTGTCGAATACGATAAATTATCTATGTATATACGCAGCTAAATTATTCATGTATATAGGGCAAACTACAAGCACATACAATATACGATAAATTATTTATGTATATACGCAGCTAATTCCTTTTAACCATTGAATTCAACATACTTACCAGTTGTTACCAAATTGTTCAAATTGAAAGCATTTTATTCAACATGCTTACATATTTTTACCAGTTAATGTAACAAATTGCATATTTTGGTAACAAATAGCTAGTATGTTTGTATTAAATGGTCAAGAGTACGTGGCAAATATTCATTGGATGATTAATAGTTCACTTTATATTCTTGTAGTTTGCCCTTAGTTATTGTTCTTTTGTCCTTTGTCTTTTGGTACCTGTGTCAGAAAGTATGGTTTTTTTTTTTATGTGCAGATTGGAGTCCACTAAAGGGACATACGTAAAAGATTGGGTTGAATGGGAGAAGCAATTGCGTGACATTCTATCTAAAAATGCCGAGTATATTATATCTATTCAGGTAGCAATTAGCATGTTTATTGTTATAAACCTGTGGCTGTATGCTAGTTATTAGAGTCAAAACAGCCGGGAGCATATTCCTTGTCCTCGGTTCTTATAGACTTATAGTTTTCGTGGTAAAAAATCAGCAATTCAATGTTTGGAAATGTTATTAAGGCTGTCGATACTACTACATGTCTAGGTTCCTTTTGAATTTGCTGTTAAGCAAGTGTTGGAGCAACTAAAACGAATTATGAAGGGAGAATATGTTACACCCACAAGTGAAAAGAGGAAGTTTGGACCTATAGTTTTTGCTGCCATTGATGTTAGTGTTGCAGACGTACATAATCTCCTTTCGAATGTGAGTACAATATCTACTTTGTATACTAAACATGCATAATCCTCCTGGCTATGAGGCTATTGACCCTTGAAGTTTGACAGCATGGGTGGGACGGGTAGGTTGGATTATGGGTCAAAACAGGGGCTGACTCAAGTTTTGTTGAAACATTTTCCTTTGAATATTTGAAAATTCATGTAAGCAACTATTGCGTCATAAAAATTACATCGTTCCAATAACTATCTATTTTTTTAATGCTTAAAAAAACACTTTGGGTGGCTTTTAGACCCGTTCGACCTTCCTTTTAAAGCTATACACACACACACACACACACACATATATTTATCTACATGACCGTTAGAAATATAACATAGCTTAATTTGATCCATTTGTAAGTACATAAGTCGAATTTGTCTCAAGTCTAGTCATCCATGATTCTGATTCCTGTATTTTGTAAATACAAAGTTTGCATTAGTGTGGCTCCTGAGCACGTATGTCATGGATGTAATTTGTTTTGTTCATATCTATGTCAAAATCAAAGTTCGAAAATCCCATCTCCTTAAAAAAGTCTCAGGGAGATCTAATCATACGTTTTCCCCCTGAACAGATATCTGGAAACAACCCAAAGGTCAAAACATTCTTGGAAAATAAGAACATGGAGAACAACCTCAAGAAGGCCCACATCACTCTGGCTCACAAGAGAAGTCATGGTGTAACTGGTTTGGCCAATTATGGTCGATTCGAGAACCAAAAGGTCCCTGTGGATGTAACTGCTCTATTCTTCTCAGATCAACTAGCTGCTTTTGAAACCCATCCCGGCTCTATTGATGACCAGAAAATATATTCTAAAAACGAGTGGCCCCATCTAACATTATGGACTGCTGAAGGCATACCACCCAAAGAAGCCAATACACTACCCCAATTGGTTTTGCAGGGGAAGGCTACTCGCATCGAGATTGACCCACCTTTCCAGATTAGTGGTGTTCTGCAGTTCCATTGAGGGTATTTTGTAATGTTAACAATTTTGTTATATGGTAATTGCACTTTTGAAAGATTACAAGTATCAGATAGTAGATAGTGTTACACTGTACAATATGAGGTTTGTAGGATCAATCTAGTTGGTATTTGACACAAGACTAGACGAGAAAACAAGATAAGTAATATTGTTCTAAGCTTTGATTAAAAGTAGTTGGATACATAGTTGGTATTTGACACAAGACTAGACGAGAAAACAAGATAAGTAATATTGGTTCTAAGCTTTGATTAAAAGTAGTTGGATACATAGTTATAGTTATCTTTTAGCATCAACTTAATCAGTAATGCACTTGGCATTATTTAGGTTCTCTCTAGATCGTTTGGGATGTGGCTGATCATTTTCAATACGCATTATGTCTAAAAAAGTTATTGCAACAAAATTTCAACTATGCAACTGTGAACAAAACGCAATCATATGATTCTTCCTGTAGTATATAAGCAAAGAGTTGGACAAAATTAATTTCAAACAAAAGAGTTTATTCATATGAAAGGTGTCTGCTTGATCTGTAACATCCTCAAATTGGGCCTAGGAGTAATAGGTATTTCCTGTAAATTTTAAATGAGATTTAAAATTTGTTATATGTGTTTGATTGTAAATTTAATAGGTCAATAATCCTCAGGAAATATTGTGACTAGTGAAATATTGATTGTTTTAAATAAATCTAGGTGACGGTAAAATAAAATAAAGTTCTCGCATCGGAAAGTGGGGTTCCGAACAATAGGTCAAAGAGTGGTATAATTTATACTGTAAAATAAAGAGGGGGAGGTCGGTTTTATTTGATGGACCGACTCCATCCTTCCCCATTTCATTTTCTTCTCACTTGATAAACACACATAGGCCCTAGCTCAATTCCTCTCTTTCCATCAAAATTGAAGAACACAAATCCGAATTCAAGCTTCTAGCGTGAAGATTATCATCTTCTAATCCTTCCTTTCATCTTGTAAGTCTTTAATTCTTCAAATCATGAACCCTAGAAATTGGGGGTTTTTGGTGTTCTTGGTGATAATTCGAAATTAGGGTTTGATTATGTGATATTGTTGTTAATTAAGCTTGTTATTGTTGATTGCTAACAAGATTCAAGTTAAACTTTGTAAATTTAAGTTGGTTCTTAGGGTTTATCATGATTTTGATAGATTAATGCCTTTAATCCGAAAATTGAGGCTTAAGTTGGTTAAAGTGATGATTGTTATACTTGTTAATGATGTTAAGTAACAAGATTCATGCTTAAAGTGGTAGTATTAAATTAGGGTTCATGAGTTTATAGGTAACTTGGTGATTTTGATGGGTTAATGGTGATTATCATAAACTAAAGATTGATATTAGTTGAAATGATGTTAATATGTGTTAGTAAGAATGTTAGTAGCTTTAATCTAACCTAATAATGGATTAACCAAGTTAATTGAATGGTAATTCAATTGGAATTTGTAAAAGTGTGATGATTAGGTGTTAATCACCTTGATTGATAATAACAAGAGGTTGTTATAGTGTTATTAGTAAAAGATGAGTTATTATATGAGATTGTTAATCATTGAAATGAAGAGGGTCATGTTGGTTAGTGACAACTAGTGTTGGATTTATGTGATAATGTGATTCTATGTTCATAATTTGATAGTGATGGTGAACTAGTAATGTTAAATTGATTATTTATGATCTTGGATTGAATTGTGTTGAATGATGATAAGTAGGTAATTATTTGATTGAGTTGTTTAGATTTTGATTACAATTATGTGATGATATTTCACATTGAAACAAGTGACTGACTTGTGTTATTGTTGTATTCTCAGATGTGGAGAAGACTCAGTGACATTAGACTACTGAGTGGACGACTATGATTGTTGGTGAGTGGATCTTGGACTTTCTGTCTAAGTTAGTTGTAACAACATGGTTACAACGGGTAAACTTGGTTTATTGCAATGATTGCTTTAATATTAAATTGCCATGATGTCTAACCTTTGAGTGATTATTGGCGTCCATTGTGCTATGATAGTTGTGGACTATTTGATTTGGTGGGGGTCAACTAATGTGTTGGGTTTGGATACTATTACTAGGACTTCGCAAGTGCCTTGTACATGTGTTGGACACTGAAATTGCGTCGTGTGTAGTAATAGTACCAAACTATCGGTTTAACCTCTGATTTGGCCGTCAGTTGGTTTTAAGTGTTACTTGGGGAACCATCCGCGGCATGAGGGTACCTCAAGGACCACCGATCCTTCTATGTTGCTTGTGCATTGCTTGGTTATAGGCATGTGTTAAGCTGAGTTAGATTGATAGCTTGGGATCTATTCACTTAGCTTCGTGTTAACCCCTCATTACTTCTTGCAGGTTTACTTTTGTATGTGGGTGGGCAAGAAGTACTTATGGAATGGAATGTTTGACAAGCTCACTCTGAAATGGATAATACGTTAATGATTTAACAACATATTTGGATTTCTATAACACCTAAACTTAATGTATGTAATGATTAGAATAATCTAGTTTTAAAGGTTTGTAAGTAAGTGGATTGTTATTTGAAATGTATGTATGCAATCTACTGATTTCTATTAATCATGCGCTTCCGATATGTTAAAAAAAAAAAATGTCCCTGTATTTTGAGACGGGTGTTATAAATTGGTATCAGAACATAGGTTTGGGTGAATTGTACATTATAAGATGTTCAATCCCAAACTTAGATTTGTGTCAAGTCAAACATTCCAGGGATGGGGTTTAGTGGTTGGATGGGAAAGTTGCTATTAAATGTGTACTAACCTATAACAAGTTGCAAAAGTGTTGTTTTGGTTGCAGAGACGGAGGAATGTGAGAAACCAAAAAGGGTATTCTCAATGATTCCTCAATACTCGTGGGCCTAGATAAGCCAGGTAATTTCTGATAAGCTTGGTAAATTTTAATAAGCTTTGACTGTTTACTTTACTATGATATGATTGTTAGTAAAAAAAAAAATTTCGGTCAAAATGTTGAAACTGTGTAGATACATTGTTGACTAAGGTGTAACAATTGTATTATGTGAAATTAAGTGTATTTACAGTGTGAAAATAAGTTGATAAATGCAAGGTGTGATTATAGATCCTTGCTAGGAAATTATTTGATATATGATAAACTGAATTGGTGTGACTCGCTATAGTGAAATTAATGGGATGTTGGTATTCTCCATTAATAGGTTTGGAGTCGTGTGGTTGTGTGAAGTAGAAAGTGCCTATTGATTGAAAGGTGTGCATTTGATTTGGAAAGGTCAAAGTGAATATGGTTGTGTCAAACTTGATGATAGTTGTGTTATAAAGTAATAAATGTGACTAAATGTCTATGTGTTTAACATTGATCATGATTATGATTGAATTATGATTTAGATACCAAAAGTGGTGTAGTAAGTAGAAAGTCAAGGTAGTCAACGAATCTTTATATGCGTTGGCCAGTTTGAAAAAAAAAAATCAATGTTGACAACTTGTGGTAATAGGTATAAATATGATGGCTTTATGTAACAATTGGTGTTTTGAGGGTATAATATGACACCAATAATGAAAATGAAGTTGTTTGACTTGGTAAAGTCAAAGAAGCGTGAATTAGTTGTTAGAATAGTGATTACATGGGCGGAAACCCAAACGGGTCGTTAATATGCCCAAATAGGTCACTTGATGGTAATATGGTTAAAACGAGTGTTGGTTCAAGTATAATGAATGCCAATGTGACTTTAAGTCATAAATATAGTAGTAAAGTGCATGGAAAGTGTTATGGTATTTAAAATGGTTAAAATTGGTGAAAGTGTCCAATTGGACACTCAAACGGGTCAAAGAGTCCAAACCATAGTAGAATGAGTATATGAAAGTGATGAATATGCCCACACGTCACAAATGTATATAGGAACATGTTGGCAAAGGGTTGGAGTCAGAAACCTAGCCATTTGGAATATGGCGTGTCAACAAAAATGGTTAAAATGGTCCAAAATGAGTCATACGTCCGTTTTCTCGTAAAACGTGAATTTTGAAAAAGTGTAAAAGTGAAAAAGTTTCATTTTGATCATATGAACATGTCTGCAAAATTTCAGACCCTAACTCTTTACGGTTTAGGAGATATGCTCGTTGGAAATTCAGAAAACTGCACGTAATTTCGGCTCAGAAGCTCAGCAGATCGGCTATAGGTAGTGAGCCGATCGGCTATGTGATCCCAGCCGAACGGCTATATTAAGCCGAACGGCTAACATAGAACAAATCGACAACAGAAAATTTTTGGGACGAAATGGTGTGAAATTTGACAAGTAGAACAGGGTCGCGGATAGGTGACAAAATTTTTAATTCGGATTGGGTTGAAATTCACTTGGTCACTCAAAAACGGCCCAATGATCAATGCTATTCTATAGCCCTGTCAGTTTTCGGCACTTCGGGGTCGTTTGGGGCCCGAAAATCGCGTTTTATTGTTTTTCGGACATTATTTCGGACTTTTAGCTTATGATTTGTATTGGGCTTTTGTTTCTTTGAGCCCAGAGATCATTCCTGTGACTATATGCAATATTAAAAGTTGTTTTAAGAGGTCTATATGGTTCTTTGTGTAGGAGTTGTTTGTAGGCAGTTTATTTAACTGCAAAGTATACCAGTAAGGGTATTGTTGATTGTTGCTTGTTAGGATAAATAGATATTGATTATGTGAATCATGTTATATGAATTATTTGAAATACAATGAAGTATTTGAATCATGAAAATATGAGATATGGTTGAAATAAGTGTTTTAAGAGTTGAAGAAATAATTATAGGAGCTTACTCTTGTTTGATAACTGAACATGGAAAGTTTATTGTTAATCAACTTAGGGATTATATATTGATGAATATAGGTGGAATATGACATGACATTTTAATAAGGCACTTAGTGCTAAATATTATATATAGTATTATACGTAATAACTAATGTATGAAGTGATTGATATTGAATCTAGTGATAAAGGTGTTAAATTGACTTAGTTATGTTAAACTCTACACCTGTGTTAATGTAATAATAAGAATTTTGTTGAATAATTGGATTATTATGTCTACTTAATTATGTGAGTAGTTTCACATTCAAGTGATAAAGGATAATAGTAACAAGTTAATACTTGGTAATAAAGCTATTACAAGTGTTATTATATGTGTGATAATTGTTGATTTCAACATTGTAATATATGAGAAAGTAAAAGTTAATCACTTTGAAGATGGATGGTATGAAGTGGCCTGAGAATGAAGTGTGACTGACATAATATGACGACGTCTGGCCAACGTATTTATATTATGCCATTTCACATGGAGTTGTTGAGGTTATTAAGTACCCAATGAAGCTAAATGATTTTAAAAATACGGATGACATATGTTGACCTGCAGTTATGAAATAGTTATTGACCGACTCTGAAGGTTTTGATTTATATCCTCTACACACCTGATTTTTCTTTTTTTTTGAGAAAAGCACTTAAATTTTGTCTTTTTTTCTCTTACCTAAAGCAGTAGCATATCCATATTCCTTATATTTACTAGCTGCCATATTTCACAGTTTTAAGGCAAGTATAGAAATTTCAAGACCAAAAAGTTGACCTTTTTTTTTCCCTTTTTTCTGTCAAGAATGATTTCTGCTTGTTATCTTGATGTTCAATGCTATTTATCCTTTCGTATTCTTTTACTATTACTTTAAGTCCAAAAAGAATGCAATGCTTGACTTGAAATTTCTCCTGATGAGAGTCTTTTACTAATTATCAAAAGCCTAAAGGCCCCTTAATAAGAAAAGGTTGAGAAAGCATGTGGCCAAACGTAAGCTCATGAATATCTTTCAATGGTTGTTAGGGTAAATACATAAGTTTGGATTGAAATTTTACCGAAGAAGATAATGTAGCAAATTATTTTCTAATTTTGTGTAGGACGGCTGTTATATGTTTACTTTAACGTGTTACTTTGTATGATCAAACATGCAGGAACTGACTCAAATCCGTTCTCACTTGATGCATTAGCAGTTTTCATATATCGTGTACTTAACCGAGTTAATCATCCTGTAAGTTTGCTTATTTTGTTTCCCATTTGTGCCATTGTAGTTCTCGTTCACTTATTGGTATTAAATTAGTACTTACTTTACCATTTTCTGTTCACTCTGAAGGGAAATCTTGATAAATCTTCCCCGAATGTGGGATATGTGTTGCTAATGTTCTATCATTTGTATGATGGAAAGGTATGACAGTTCTGAGCCGTATGTCTTATTTATTAGGTTACAAATTGGGCAAGTTGGGCGGGTTGGGTAACAGGTTCTGTCGAAACAGGTAATTCTTAGGCATGCGTCAGTCGAATGTTATGCCACCTGAAATATATAGTGAGTGAAATTTTATTACAAGTTTTTTGTTACTTCAATAATCATTTGAGTTTTTTGATTGAATGATTAGGAGGTCTTCGGCATTAGAAATACATTTTGGGTGACGTTGAACCTTTTCCATAAGGAAATTTTTATCATTATTTTACATTTTTACGCATTTGACCTGTTGGATATAGAACCTGACACGGATCAACCCACCCATAAAATTTGGGTTGAAATGGCATTCAACTACTGTATTTTCTTGGAAAACCTTTGCTTTAAGTGTTCCTTTTCACATTTCAGAACCGCACAGAGTTTGAGAGTGAACTTATAGAGCGTTTTGGCTCACTTGTGAAGATGCCCCTCCTGAAATCTGAAAGGTAATGACATTGAGATTCTAAAACTTCTTCAGTATTTAGTCAAATGCAATATGAAAGCCATAATTTTATATCTGGAAGTATTATATATTGGAAAACCAAAACATTTGCTCTTGCACTAACAGTGACCTTTATTTTTTTATTGGTTTTGGCAATTCAAGGAGTCCGGTACCTGATTCTGTGAAGACGGTATTGGAAAAGGGGATAGATCTATACAGGCTTCATACTAATAGACATGGCAGGTTGTTTTTTTCATTTTCTCTGTCGAATACGATAAATTATTTATGTATATACGCAGCTAAATTATTCATGTATATAGGGCAAACTACAAGCACATACAATATACGATAAATTATTTATGTATATACGCAGCTAATTCCTTTTAACCATTGAATTCAACATACTTACCAGTTGTTACCAAATTGTTCAAATTGAAAGCATTTTATTCAACATGCTTACCTATTTTTACCAGTTAATGTAACAAATTGCATATTTTGGTAACAAATAGCTAGTATGTTTGTATTAAATGGTCAAGAGTACGTGGCAAATATTCATTGGATGATTAATAGTTCACTTTATATTCTTGTAGTTTGCCCTTAGTTATTGTTCTTTTGTCCTTTGTCTTTTGGTACCTGTGTCAGAAAGTATGGTTTTTTTTTTTTTATGTGCAGATTGGAGTCCACTAAAGGGACATACGTAAAAGATTGGGTTGAATGGGAGAAGCAATTGCGTGACATTCTATCTAAAAATGCCGAGTATATTATATCTATTCAGGTAGCAATTAGCATGTTTATTGTTATAAACCTGTGGCTGTATGCTAGTTATTAGAGTCAAAACAGCCGGGAGCATATTCCTTGTCCTCGGTTCTTATAGACTTATAGTTTTCGTGGTAAAAAATCAGCAATTCAATGTTTGGAAATGTTATTAAGGCTGTCGATACTACTACATGTCTAGGTTCCTTTTGAATTTGCTGTTAAGCAAGTGTTGGAGCAACTAAAACGAATTATGAAGGGAGAATATGTTGCACCCACAAGTGAAAAGAGGAAGTTTGGACCTATAGTTTTTGCTGCCATTGATGTTAGTGTTGCAGACGTACATAATCTCCTTTCGAATGTGAGTACAATATCTACTTTGTATACTAAACATGCATAATCCTCCTGGCTATGAGGCTATTGACCCTTGAAGTTTGACAGCATGGGTGGGACGGGTAGGTTGGATTATGGGTCAAAACAGGGGCTGACTCAAGTTTTGTTGAAACATTTTCCTTTGAATATTTGAAAATTCATGTAAGCAACTATTGCGTCATAAAAATTACATCGTTCCAATAACTATCTATTTTTTTAATGCTTAAAAAAACACTTTGGGTGGCTTTTAGACCCGTTCGACCTTCCTTTTAAAGCTATACACACACACACACACACACACACATATATTTATCTACATGACCGTTAGAAATATAACATAGCTTAATTTGATCCATTTGTAAGTACATAAGTCGAATTTGTCTCAAGTCTAGTCATCCATGATTCTGATTCCTGTATTTTGTAAATACAAAGTTTGCATTAGTGTGGCTCCTGAGCACGTATGTCATGGATGTAATTTGTTTTGTTCATATCTATGTCAAAATCAAAGTTCGAAAATCCCATCTCCTTAAAAAAGTCTCAGGGAGATCTAATCATACGTTTTCCCCCTGAACAGATATCTGGAAACAACCCAAAGGTCAAAACATTCTTGGAAAATAAGAACATGGAGAACAACCTCAAGAAGGCCCACATCACTCTGGCTCACAAGAGAAGTCATGGTGTAACTGCTGTGGCCAATTATGGTCGATTCGAGAACCAAAAGGTCCCTGTGGATGTAACTGCTCTATTCTTCTCAGATCAACTAGCTGCTTTTGAAACCCATCCCGGCTCTATTGATGACCAGAAAATATATTCTAAAAACGAGTGGCCCCATCTAACATTATGGACTGCTGAAGGCATACCACCCAAAGAAGCCAATACACTACCCCAATTGGTTTTGCAGGGGAAGGCTACTCGCATCGAGATTGACCCACCTTTCCAGATTAGTGGTGTTCTGCAGTTCCATTGAGGGTATTTTGTAATGTTAACAATTTTGTTATATGGTAATTGCACTTTTGAAAGATTACAAGTATCAGATAGTAGATAGTGTTACACTGTACAATATGAGGTTTGTAGGATCAATCTAGTTGGTATTTGACACAAGACTAGACGAGAAAACAAGATAAGTAATATGAGTTCTAAGCTTTGATTAAAAGTAGTTGGATACATAGTTATAGTTATCTTTTAGCATCAACTTAATCAGTAATGCACTTGGCATTATTTAGGTTCTCTCTAGATCGTTTGGGATGTGGCTGATCATTTTCAATACTTTCATATGCATTATGTCTAAAAAAGTTATTGCAACAAAATTTCAACTATGCAACTGTGAACAAAACGCAATCATATGATTCTTCCTGTAGTATATAAGCAAAGAGTTGGACAAAATTAATTTCAAACAAAAGAGTTGATTCATATGAAAGGTGTCTGCTTGATCTCTTATCTACCTATTATCGGGACAAGAAAGGACTATAGGGTTGGACATGTTTCTGTTTATATAACAAGTTCTATGCTAACATAGCTGCCAAAGTCCCACGCAGCTCATGATAATTTTTCTCAGCGGTTAATGATCAACAAGATCTCACTCATAATATCTTTCATACCATAAAAAGATTAACATTTATGTTTTACAATCATCAGTGAGCATATAGTGTTATAGTAGTGTTGATACGTTAGCCTTTCGAAAAAAGTCATATTAATATCTTTCTATGGGTCTATGGATCACCTATTCATTGTTCACAAGAGTCTCCAAAACATCTTTAAACTAGAAAACCTCTCAACTTGAATGATAAGGAAGTCACTAAAATACACAACAGAGTCCGGTAAGCGAGTTCAACACTTTATCTTACATGACAATAATTCTCTACCGACATTTAGATCAGGTCGTGGGGCACCAACTTCTGACCCACTCGGTGATTGCAGCTACATTTCGGTTCATGTCCTCAACAGAGTCGCTTTTCATTTCCACCACAATCTTCTCTTGGTAATTATCTTTCGCTTCCTCCAGCAAAACTTGAAAGATTTCACATTCAATATTGTTGGTAAGTTTTGCACCTGAATAACCCCTACAAAAATCAAACAGTTTTAAGATATAAACAGATCAAAATATATTGCGGGGTGAAATTACAATGATGATGGACTCCTAAATAATGTTCAAAATTGCACTTTCCTTGGCATTTCTTAAGCGTTTTTCAGATAAAGTTACTATTAAGGAAAAAGTTTAAATTTCAAAAAGACAAGAAAACAGAACCATGAGTCAAAACACATGAAAGAACATACCGTTTGGTCAAACGATCATAAAGAACGGAGTTTTCAGTTTGAAGAACCACCACATGGTCAAACCAGCGTTCTGGAAAAAAGTCGCATCCATGATGATCCACAATGTTCCCTCCCTCTTCCATTATGTCCTCAAGTTCGTCACACACCTGCAAAAAACAATGGATATCAAAAGGAGAACGTCTATTATAACTTAATTTCAAAACCGACCCTTCAAGAGTTGATTTCAAAGTGTGAGCGTTTAACAACGAAAGTACTAAACTATTAGTTATTTGAAATGAAGAACTCAATACAATATCACAGACTCTAGAACTATCTATCTGTTCAGCGTTCTTATAACTTACTAATGATAATTTAACTTTCATCTGCAAATTTCTTATTATTTGAGACTACTTTGGATACTTCATCCTAATCAAACACATTTGATAAAATCCCTATAACTAGCAAAATGTTGCAACTTCAAAGAAAATAGCACATAATTTCGTGACGTTCATTTTTCTATAGTGCCTGTATGAATTTGATAACAATTAACAAGTATAAACGTGCTTATCCATTTCATTCAAGTAACGTAACTCAACTCTTCTATAAAACCAAAGTATTGCAGATTCTAACCAGTAAGCCCTGTTAAAGATGAAAAGTTAGTAAAAAGATCAATTCTAACACCCCACCTCCATGTTACCTATAACATGAAACCTCTTAATACGTAGAACAAAACTGTGACATATTCAACTTTAGGTTACACTTGCTTACATCAAAGTAACAAACTTTGTCAAAGAAACTCGAAAACCACCTTTCAAACTTACCACTTTTTTCCGTAAACATAACTCGTAAAAAGAAGTTGAGATTCCAAATATCCTTTATTCCTTTATAAATAGTTTTGTACTATAATCCTACAATAAAAGGATAAATTGAACTTCTATGGAATTTGCAGAAGAGAAGTACATCATCAACAAGATAGTGATGGCAAGATGTAATTTTTGTTACTAAGCATTGGTTAATCTCAATCAATTTTAATCAGTAATAATCAATGGTAGCAGATAACTCTATCCAAGTTTCAAACTTAACTCACACAAACACATGCTTAAGCCATTTAGATACTCAATTCAAAATCACCTATCCGCTTACCATCTTAAACAGATAAGCACTTTAAGGGGGCATTTGGGATTGCTTATTTAAGTGCTTATGCTTAACTTTTAGAGCAGAAAAGCAAATTCAAACAACCTACAGAAAACTGTTAATCTGCTTATTTTGTAAGGACATAAGCACATAAAACTTGAGCATATTTTTCGGTTGTGTAACCTACTTATTATTTTATGAGCACCCATGTGCTTCAAAATAAGCAATCCCAAACACCTCCTGAACGATACGAGTACTGGGTTATAATTCAAGAAAAACACTTTATCTTATTTATATGTTATTAAATTATTAAACTTGACAAGCAAAAAACTTTATAAACTATTTGATTGAACATTTCTACCCCATCAATCATAATACAATCACAGTCATAAAAACAGTAGTGCACCAGATATCAATAACAAACACATGATATAAAAATTCAAGAAACAATATAACAGAAAATATAGATAAATTGGACTTACAAGATCTTCATTGATGACATAGCATTCAAGTTCGTCATCCCAACCATCGTGCAGCTGTTTATCCTTAACAAGTTCTCCGATGTTTATATGTCGGAGATTTGTTGCTTCGTTCAACGCTGCAGACGTCGTCGTTTTACCAGTTCCCGGTGTTCCGGTTATTAATATATTCGGCTTACTCCTCGTCATATCGCCGCTACTTTTCACTCTTGTGTGTGTTTTCTTGTGGCCTTCGATTTGTGTTTAGTTTTCAGAGTTTGTAACAACTTTTCATTAACACCCTTAACTTTTGGATAAAGTTCGTATTACTCCTCAAACTTTATTTTACAAGATAGTCCTCCAATTTTTATTTACAAGATTCTAAACTTGACATTTATAAATTGGAATTTGCTATACGAATAACTATATAACTTCCTGAAAAAAAATCGTCAAACTTCTATTGAAAAACCATCCATGAACCGTATTTTGTTAAATACTCCCTCCATCTCATTTATATTGTCCCCAACAAAAAATGTTGGAACTAAGATAAAGTTAGTAATGTCAGTTTTCCCATTACATTTAAGGTAAGTTGACTTGAAATATTTAAAAAAATACGCAATTAAGAGTAATTAATGAGGGTAAAGTTGAGAGTTAAGACAAACAAAAATAGTAAGTGGACAAAAAGATTTGGATGGAGAGAGTAGTTCATCAACCTTTTGCACAGAAACACCTCATGTAGATGAAGGTGTTCTTCACTTTGTTTAAGAACTTATATTATTTCTTTATATAAGTAGTTGATTTTATGAAAGAAGACCGAAACACACGAATTATATTATGGTGTTTGCGGGTCAATATACTACACCAAACACCATGTTTTGCTACTTCAAACTTGAGATAACCACAAATTGTAAAACCCTTCAACGCCAAAGTGGAGCTATTATCTTCTAACCACTTGATTTATTCTCAAGGTTCAATCACAAATTCTACACTCAATATTAAAGCAAACACATAATAATATGCCTTTTCAAAAACTTTTAATCTGTTGTTTACATTTCTCCTATATATTATCATTGTACAGATCTTTGTCATCTGTACTTTCAGTAACATCATTCTGTTGCTCATGTTCCGTCAAGTCATCAGGGGATGCACCCTTTTCATTGGTGCTGTCGGTAACATTGTTGTTGGTTTCAGTACCATTAACATCCGACTGCATACTATCCATCATGCCTGACAACGCCAATCGTGGGTCCCACTCAATAACTTCATCAATTATGTTTGAAACCCGCTTCTGATACCTGCAAGACATTCAAATTAAATCATTAGATTCAAAATATCAAAAACAGATTGATTAACTTGCTACAGCGTTGACAAGACATCCAAATTTGGTAATATTTCAATTATGGGAGAATGGTATGTATCAATAACACCGGTGGGCAGTGGCTTTTGCCCTAACCGGTAATCATAGAGGTCTTTTGAACCAGTGGTTGCGGGCTCGAGACTCGGTGCTAATAGAGTGTGTATTGTAAAAAAGGATACCAAACGGGGCAATTTCGACTCATTTGCTAAAGGATGGGTCTCACTGCGTTATAGTTCATCTCCCAAAGAGTGTAACGCAGACAACCTCCTAAATAATAAAAATGATAATATGGTTGTATTAATATAGTTTTTGTAGTCAGATTTAGCACTTTAATCATATACAAAAAATGTATCTGAAAATGGCCAAAAAATTGTTGGTGGGTAAACACATCTCATTTTGATATGTTACCCAACCTGTCTGACTTGCTTATTATGCTACCTCTAGTACATTCCAAACACTACATGTGATTTTTGTAGAACAGGGAATATGTTAAAGCAGAGAGATGACATGCGAAGTAGGCGAACTTCATGGAGAAAAGGTGAGAGTCAAACCTGGCCCTAGCAGCTTCATCAGGAGCATGATGCCTCAGAAGTAATATGGCTAGAACAGCCACAATTGCATAGAAGAACCTTGCTGTTAACTTTGGTTTCTCCTCCTCATCTTTCTTTGGCCAAAAACGGAATAGTTCTCGCAGTGTTGCTTCCTCAGCAAGGATGTTTGGGAAAATCCAGATGCGCCTCCCAAGTAAAATCCACGATGCACCGAATATCAGGGCTCTCACTGTGAACATAATAAATATTGTTACAAATCAATATAGCTATAAAAGCTCCATAGTTTACAGTCTAAAACTAGATCCATTCACAATCTGAAACAAAAGTGCAGTTTTTATCGACTTTCATTACAAGGTTCAAACATCTTATAAAATTATTTAGGCCAATACATCGGGTTACCTCTCCTTATTAGCTTGCAATGACCTGTACTAGAGGTGGCGAGGTGGGCAGGTTGGGTAAGGAATTATGATGAGTTTCATGAAAACAATAGGTTTTCGTTAATCATAATTCATAAGAGTAAAATTTTGATTATAATAAATTAGATGACTTAAGAAGTCTTATGTGTGATACATGTGGGCAACTATCTTCCCATGCGACTGATTTGACGCCTCTCTTTTTTAAGTTGAGTATTTCATTTCACCCGTTTGACAGGTTAGAAATACAACATAACTTGAGTTGGCTACTTCAAGGTTAAATGGGACGATATTACCACCTCTAATTTATATCTTACCCTAAATGCTCTAAGTCTATATGCTTTCAGAGTTTCAGGATACCCTAGCAACTATATGTTTCATGAAAACAACTTAGCTTTATAAGCTTTGTTCAATCCCTCCCCCAATGAGAGGTGACAAAACAGCAACACCAAACAAAAAGTTGCTCAGTAACAAATTCTGGATTTAGAAGAAAGCAATCTTACAAAAATGTGTGGTAACACAGTTTAACCAATAACAAATTAACCAAAATATATATTTGATTGGGTATTGTTGTTGTTGTATATATTTGATGATGTACAAAGGAAGCATGGTCAGATTTTAAACTTGTTTATCTCTACATATGAATAAATGTTGTACTTCTTGCAAGACAGAGGGAGGTGGTTGAGTATAGCACAATTTGAGCCTTCTAGTTGTAGTTATTGCTGTAAATACATATAATTACAAGTATGAGTTATTTTTCAAATACAAGGGTTTTGTAGTTCATTCACATATAAACTTGATGATCTTGTCAGTATTCTTAACATGTGCAATTACTGTAGATGTATGTTATTGTATGATAGGATCAAATGGTGATGATCATAAATTATAATTACTAAAATAATAGGAAATAGCATCAAAGGTATATTTGCAGAGCAATAAAATCACACTGTACAAAGCAGAACAAGTCCACATAATCAGTAACACTCCTAACAAATACAACTAACAAGAATAATATACTTACCCAAAAGCAGACAAAGTATAAGGAGGAGTACACCAGCACATGAATAGAGTATAAGCAGCTTTGCCTGGTGGGGATACACGGGGAATAAGCAGATTGCAAGAGTCAAAACAGGCCAAGATAATGATAGAAGTGTTTGCCATAGTGGCCGCTTGTTTACAAACGTCCATGCAAAAAATGCATCATTATCAGAGAACTCCTGCTCCTGTAGAACACACACAACAAAAAATAAACATCCAGACCAGTTAATTTGTCAGGTTTGAAAATGTTAAATAACAAACCAGAGATCAAAACCATACATATAGGCATATAGCACAACATATACTTTGTGTTTATAATTTGTAATCCTATTATTAGAGTCCTAATATAAAGAACTAAAAATGCATACAAAGCAAGTTAAATGCTCAAGTCCAACTACTTTTTCTGTGAAAGAGTAAGAGCCTAGACAGTATAATGTCATTTAAGAAAGAAATGAAGCACAAAAGTCTGAATCTGTTGCAACTATACATCAATCACAGGGAACACAGTGCTGTTGAGCAAGTCGTATTCATAATTAAGGATATCAACGGTTCCATGTAGAATTGCCTTGGGTTTACTAATTTATTGTAATCTTAAAGGCACATTACAAGTGATTGTGATCAATCATCCTCAAGACAATAACACTAATGATGGTGTTAACGTCATGCAATCTCTAAAGTGTAATAAAGTGGTGTGTTGTAACAAAAACTGTGTATGATATCATGATCTTATCTGCGATTTGTTGTCCCTTGTAAGGGTATCGATCCTCTAGCTTCTACGAAATTGTGGCGTATATAGAAGTAATTTCCCAGAGAGCTAATCTCTGATCAATTACCCTTAGAGATTACTTTATTCTTACTGCTAAATTAATACATCTATTTCTATTTGTTGAAAATACCACGTATCCTAATAAGAGAGTTTACATAACTACACAAATATCGTTGCAAGAAGCCAAATAAAAGTAAACAAATGCATTGCACCAGACATAAGGGAGAGGAAGAGGCCAAGCCGCCACGGATTCACAGAATGTATCCAAAGAAAGTATAAAGTAGAATAAGCGAAAGCAATATTAAAACTTACAGGATATATCTCTAAATGAGCTGGCCACGTTGACAACTTTCTCTTTCCAGGACGTACTGTTTTCACCACACGATCACAACGAACTAAAAGATTCTTGCTCAGCAACACATTGACAATATCTTCTACTTCTAGATGCCTATCTGACTCTAAGATGTCTTTGAGCTCTGGATGATTCTTCAAGAATGTAACAAAATCCTTTCCCCTAAAGTACTCAACACGGGTCTCCTGCAACACAGCCCACCTGGAAACCAAGTCTTTATGATCTCTCACTTTCTCAGCAAATAATTGGAAAACATCTTTCTTGTTCGCTTGTTTCTGAGTTTAAGAAATAGAGCATAGTTAATTACTAAGATGGTATCATAAAACACGTCAGTCTGTTTATAATGTCCGACCAATGATAAGCAAAAAGTAAGCAAGGACGGAGATAAGCTACAATATGACAAAGCTAACAGAAACATTACTACCAGGCAAGTAATTAGCAACAGTTCATACAATTATCCATATGTGTTTCTCTTTCTAAGCATTTTACCTTGCACAAGCAACTGTCAAATTCATCCGCAGCTTAAGTTTTGGCAATTAAACAAACCATGAAAAACCTTTGGTTACAGGAAAGTAACACTATTACAAAACTTGAAATACAGCTTCTATCAACCACAAGCTACCTACATGGTACATGTAGAACGAGTTTCATTGTGTGCCTCAATAATTGTAAACCCTTGTCAATTCGCAGTACCTGTGGAGAAATTATTTCCAACTATGAAAACACATAGTGCATATCAAATCCTCCAAATCACATATGCATCCCTAGCAACTAAGGTAAAATGGTTAGTGTTGCCCCTCGAAACAAACCTTTTTGTAAATACAAATGAATTTGGAGTCTAAAGAACAACGAAACTAGAATGAAGGCCTACCTTCTGTATCATCTTTTTACCTTCTCTCTCTTTTTTGTTGATACAACATATTCAAATTCAGCTTTTCTATATGCCCTAATAGAGACAAAACAACATCGTACTCTCTAGACAAACGCATAAAACCCCAAATAGAACCATTTAGTCTAACAAGAAGAAAGAGGAAGTATAATCTTCCAAAAATATGTAGACGGAATATTAGGTCTCTTGAAATGGTACCCAGCTAAAACAGTTTGAAATACCATACAGATCAGCAGAACATAAAGTTACAACAGCATTCCAAGTGGACCAGATTACCAGCCTTCAGGTGTAACTTGGATTAATAACTTGGATCCACCCTACTTTTCAGTTTAGCAACTCCATTTCAGAGATACACATATATGATACACTCTATCACAGCAAAACAAACAACATTCTCAAATACAAAGATTTAACTGTACGTTGTTCAGGTTACGACAAAGCATTTGTTCTTAAAACCCTAGGCAAAGCATTCATATCAATATCACAAAATTCTCTCAACTATTTAAAGCAAGATATATCAATTTCACGAATAACGAAACAATTACGACAAATTTCACACCTACACGCACTGCATCACTTGAAATCACAATTCACAGCGTAACGCATCACATCACAATTCACAAACACATAATGCAGAACATTTCCCACACAATTTATCAAATACAGATCCAACGAACCACGAAAATCACAAATGAAAACATATAAACGCGAACTTATAACGAATAATGCGAATCGATCATGATAATAAGATCGGAGAAATTGACGAAAATTAGAAGTGCAATAAGTTACCCTGGGAGGAGTATCTGTGGCCGAATCTCTACCGGCGGAGTTTTTAACGGCGGCGGAGGATCGCCGGGCCCGTTTCTTCTCGGCTCCGGCTTTCTTCATTTGTGCTTGACCTAGTTTTCTTTTTTTCTTTTTAATTTTAAATATTTTGATTTTAATTTATTTTTTTTCAGTTTTCTGTGGGTTTTTGTTTGTCTCCGGTTTCGTAATAGCGTTTGTTTGCAAGGTGTGTTGCTTTATACGCTGTAATGAATGTATCATGTAACGCGTGCCAAAAAAAGAATAATTGAGTAATTTCGTTTTACTGCTCCCATATTTATATGTCGACAAAATATAAGGGAAAATCACAAAAAAATATCCCATCATCACACCTCATTTAACAAACCAATCATTTGACCAAGGTTTTTAACAAAATAATCCACCAATTGGCGCCGGGGGCGCCGATAGTGACATGTGTGAGAGGGTGGGGCGCCGATGTGACATGTGTGAGGGGTGACGCCGATGGGACATGTGTGAGGGGTGGGCGCCGATGGTGACATGTGTGAGAGGGTGGGGCGCCGATGTGACATCCGAGGGGCGTCGGGCCCATCAATTTTTTGACTTAAATGTTTAAAAACGAATTAAATAATGGTGGGGCGACGGGGGCGCCGACCCGGCGCCAATTGGTGGATTATTTCTGTTAAAAAGCTTGATCAAAGGATTAGTTTGTTAAATGAGGTGTGATGATGGGATCATTTTTGTGATTTTCCCCAAAAATATAAGTGTGCGTCGACTTACGGAACAAAATTTCCATTTATCATATTTTGTTTTTCTAGAGAACTATTTTACTTCTTAACAAAAGCGATAAAAATTTAAAAATACGTTTAAATGTAAGGGATAAAGTTTTATTTTTCCAAAAAAATAGAGATGTAAGCTTAGATAACAATAAAAGATAAATGTAAGGTTTTTGTTTGCTAAGAAGTAATAGCGTTTTCTAACTTTCTAATTTTCTTAGAGGAGTTTCACGAAAAGTGAAGAAGTTTTCTATAACTGAACACGCCATAAATTTTGCAAAAGTTTGATAAATGTTAGAAGGAGTGATGCATATTGCATAACGAATATAAACTATTAGGGTGAGGTTCAAATGAGACCACCATTTTAAGTGAGACTGTGGGAACCAATCAAAATGCACCATTTCATTTAGGGGTGGGAGGGTATTTCAGTCTTATTACATCATATTTAATTCTAATAAAACAATTACTGAAAAACCAAAATAAAACACACAGATATATACATACGCAATATATACATACACATACATACGCACGAACGAAGAACAATCGGCGCAGGGTTTCTCTAATCGACGCAAAAATCGAAATCGAAGGTAAGAATCCTACTCTAAAACACTTCAATTCAACAAACGAACGTTACATTGGTGATAAATCGATTAGGTTTTACATTACCGCGATTTTACGAGATCGTGTTTTTCGCGATTTTAACGTGATGTTTTTTGCGCGATTCTAACGTAATTAATTTGCGATTTGATTGACGAAACTGCAATAACAGTACGATTGTCGATGATTCACCGACTAAATTTGTTAAAAACAGCAAAATAACACATTGCGCAACAATCACAACATGATTATCTCAGTCTGTGTAACTAACACATGCGGTACTAGTAACGTTTCAATACCTGTAAACTATATGTTTCGTTAAAAGTTGTCAAAAATCTACAAAAAAATTGAGAGAAAAAGTACCGGATGTTGAATTTTTTAAATTAATTAACACATGTGTTACTCAATGAACTTGAAATTGCGGTAACATAACTGATACTATTAGCTAATTTGTCTACAGTTTTCTATGTAAGCCATATGTTTCCTGTGTTAGATGTCAAAAGTACTCAAACAAATTTGAATTAACATCTGTGGTAGCTAATAAAATTTGAAACGTATTATGTTGCAGTACGGACATGATGGTTGTGATACAGGAAATTAAAGAAGATAGCGAAATCGAACAACAGACAGACACAAAGGCTACAGGTACTAAAAGACATGCTACCTAATAAAACATGCTATCTGATGACAAATTTACCACATGTGTTAGTAATTGATTACCACATGTGTTACTGCTTGTTAAAAGAATCTTACATACTTGCTACTATTAAAAAACTCACACGGACACATAACATTTGTTAATAAAAAATTGTGTTAGTAATTCATTACCACATGTGTTAGTAATTGCTTACCACATGTGTTACTAATTAATTAACACATGTGTTACAATTCGATAACACATGTGTTACTGCTTGTAAATGAATCTTATATTTTTCTGAAATCTTTTACAGAATCAATCGGTACACCAAACACCTTGCCGGTTGTTTCAAATGAGATTGAAACACCAGGTGGGACTACCCTATGGATACCACAAGTGGCAGAAGACGTAAAACCATATATCGGGCAAGTTTTTGATGTACTAGAAGACGCTTACGTGTATTACATGAGATACGCGTTTCAGGGTAAATTCGGAGTGAGAAGCTCCACTCAAAAGAGGCTAAAGAATAAAGTGGTGTACGAGAAGTACTATATATGCAACAAGGCTGGATACCCCGAGAGAAATGATAAAGACACGTTGAAAGAACCCGAAAAAAGGCAAAAAAAAAGGCAAAATAAATGATAGGGTATCCAACACCTCAGTCACCGGGTGCAATGCAAAAATAATATTAAAGAGAACTCAAAATGGAAAATTCAGAATTATCTCGTTTATGGAGACGCACAATCATATGATGTGCCAAAAGGAGCATGAATATCTGATGAAAAAGGCGAGGAAGCTAACATTCCAGCAGCGAGAGTTCATTTTCAAGCTCGGGACGATGAACATTGGACCAACTAAGGCACACAACATATACAAGACTCTCAAAGGGTCTTATGATTTCACAAACGGAACTGTGGTGGACTTCAAGAACTTTAGGAGAGACATTAATGTGTATATTGGAGGCAGTGACGCACAAATCCTTGTAAACAAGATGCTGAACAGAAAAGCTTACGTACCCGACTTCTCATTTGAGTACAAAACCGAAAAGGGAAAGTTAGCATCTTTGTTTTGGGCTGATGAAGTCGCTAAGGCTAACTTCAGAGAATTTGGCGACATCGTCTCTTTTGATGCCACTTACTTAACCAATAAGTACGTACTAACCAAAAATTAAAAAAGCATTTCATATAATATACTATATTACATTAAGTAACACATGTGTTAACAGTAAGTAACACTGTTAACAGTTGAGTAACACAAGTGTTACCATTGAGTAACACATGTGTTACAAGTCAGTTTCATATTGAGTGTAAATTTGGATTGGTCTCATGTGGAAATAAGATATTAACCATAATTCATACAACAGGTACAACATGATGTTCGTACCCTTTACATGAATAGACAACCACCGGAGGAGTGTGACACTTGGTGCAGGCTTGTTAAACAATGAAAGCGCTGATAGTTACATTTGGCTGCTAAATGCCTTTGTAAATACGTTTGGAGTTCAGCCAAGGATAATTGTGACAGATCAGGACAAATCCATGAAAAAGGCCGTGGAAAAAGTCCTAACCGAATCAAAGCACAGATTGTGTATGTGGCACATCACAGATAAGCTACCGGGGAAGGTATGTTTGTTGTACTTTTATATGATAACACTCATCTGCAAAAGTATATCACATGTGTTACAAATGCAGCTTGCTTGATGAAACATGTGTTGCTGCTTGGTAACACATGTGTTGCTGATTTCTAACACATGTGTTACTGATTGCTAACACATGTGTTACTGAATGCTAACACATGTGGTACTGCATGCTAGCAAATATCTTACTGCATGTCTTTGTGCTTGCAGATTCTTTATGATGTTCCTGATGACAAAGAGTTCAAGAAAAAGTTCAATAGGATTATATGGAACATGTGGATTACGCCGGAGTAGTTTGAGGAAGAGTGGTCAAAGCTAATGGACGAGTATAACACACACAACCACAACTGGCTCAATAAGATATATGATATTAGGTCTACGTGGATACCGACATACTTTTCAGACGTTGAACTGTGTGGGCTAATGAGGACAACCTCGAGATCGGAGAGTGAGAATTCATTCTTCGGGAACTTCAATAACAAAAGATCAACTCTAGTGAATTTTATGTTGTGTTTTGAGAATGCAATGGAGAAACAGAGGTACAATCAGGATGTACTTGACCACCAAACCACGCAAACGATTCCAAAGTACAAGACAAAACTTAAGATTGAAAAACATGCGGCTAAGGTGTACACGAGAACAATCTTTAATCTCGTGCAAATAGATATAGTGAAATCACTATGGGAATGCTCGATAGAAGCTTTAAGAAGTGAAGATGATTTACAAGAATATATAATCAAGGAAACGAGGATGTATACGGACGATGAACGAGCTTCAAATGAAGACTGGGAATTGGAATTTTGGTCTGAAGACAAAAAGACACGGACATATGACTACAAGGTATGGGATCTAAACAAATTAAAATGCTGTAAAATTTTATTTACGTGATTCTGTAAGTCTGTCATTACTAACACGTGTGATAGTGATGACTAACACATGTGTTAAAGTTTCTATCCACTGTATTACTGCCTAAAGACACATTTGACATTAATGACTAACATATGTGTTAAAGTTGCTATCCAGTGTATTACTGTCTAATAACACATGTGATATTGATGACTAACACTTGTGCTATCCAGTGTATTACTGCATAATAACACATGTGTTAGGAACCAGTCTGTGAACTAGTTACACACGTGATACTCACTACTACCTGTATTTTTGGTTTATTTGAATTAAGGTGCTTTACCGGTTCAAGGATGTAACAGTGGATTGTAGCTGCAAGAAGTTCACAAGGCGTGGATTCTTATGTAGGCACATTTTTTTTGTGCTCAAAAACCGTAATATTGATGAGATACCAAGCCGGTATGTTTTAAGAAGATGGATGAAGAATTTGATTCCTATTGAAGTTCGTAAAAGAAAACGAATAGAAACAGAGTGTGAGCAACTGTCGAGTGAGGCGGCTTCCTGCTTTGAAGAATGTTTGCAGCTCATAGGAAAAAATCAACAAAAAATGGCTGATTTTGTTACAAACTTGAAGAAGATGAAGATGGATATCGAAGCTTCAACATCCGAGGCTCAACCTCAAAGTAAGAATGATGTAATTGAAGAACTACATGGGTTGAAGAAACCGGATGCAGTTGAAATTCAGAATCCAGATGTATTAAGATACAAGGGATGCGGGAGGGACAAACGTTTAATGAGCGAAAAAGAAAATGCAATTAAGGCTGCAGGAAAGAGGAAAAATAATTGTGGAAAGTGTGGAAAACCAGGCCATAACGCAACGTCATGTGAAAGAAAGGCTGCAGAAGCTAAGGTAAAAGTAGAAGCTAGAGAGAAGGAGAAAGAGGAAGCACATGCGAGAATGATAGCAGAAAAGCAGACTACACAAAGTGGACAGTGAATGCTAACACATGTGTTACATGTTTAGTATCACGTGTGTTACTATATGATATAAAGTTGATGACTTTAAAATTTTGGTTTACATTTTTGATACTCATTGTTGAATTTTTACATTTTTTGATACTCATTGTTGAATGTTACATTTTTTATACTCATTTTTGATATGATGATATCTAATTTTTAAAGAATATGTTTGTTGCTGGTTTCTAACACATGTGTTACGTGATTAGTACCACATGTGTTACTTGATTTGTACCACATGTGTTACTTGATTAGTACCACATGTGTTACCTGATTGGTAGTTAACACAAGTGTTAGTGCATGGTACCAAGTGTAAAGTAACATAAGTTCAACTACTTTCAAAAATTGTCAATTCACGCTAATCTTGAGGTTTTAAAAATTAGACATAAGCATTTCATCGAACACGTGGCAGTTGTGTGGTATTTAACACATTTGTTACTGTAATTGTGAAATAAAGATGTTTAAATCCAATGTGTAATAGTGAAAATGTTTTGTTTGTTGCAAGAAACTAAATTTACTAGTTTAAAATTAACCAAACACCTTATATTTAACTGACTCAACTTATTGTGGAGGTTCTCGTTCAGGTTAATCAGGTGTAAAAGTGCTAGTTAAACAAATTGTTATCGACGAATAACACATGTGTTACATAATTAGTACCACATGTGTTACAAGAATAGTAACACATTGTAACACATGTGTTACATGATTAGTACCACATGTATTACTTGATTAGTACCACATGTGTTACATGATTGGCAGTTATCATAAGTGTTAGTGCATTGTACCAATTGTGAAATTGACAATTACGACAAGTATTACATAGGTAGTACCACATGTGTTACCTGGGTAAAAAATAACAAAATTACACACAATAAAATCATCTGATAAAACCCATAAGATATGTATAAAATCCACAACTATCTTATCCCAGAAGTACAAATCCATTACAAAAAAAAAACATCAAAAGACTAGTTATGCTTCAACAGTGTTTTGTTATCCAAATTCCCCAAAAAAAAACATCAGATAACATTCCACATCCTAACTTTACTTTCATTCAACAATGTTTTCTTCTTCATTCATACGCTCCATGTCTAGCTTTTGGCGGTTTCCAATGGCATCTTTGATTTCATTCTCAATCACTTCACGTGTCCGCTCATTCATAAACCGATCAACAAACATCCGAATGCAGTTTCTGTGAATATTTACCTCATGAAGTAACATCTTTGCAGCATACTTTATACGCAGACGAATAATCTGCAACTTCTGATCACGACCTTCAACATCAAGACCACAATCAAATTTTGAAGAGGGCTGACCTAAGTACTGATCCATATGCATCATAACAAAAATTCCACAATCACAATGATTTTTTTTAGTCTTCCACTTCAACTGCGTCACTGTAGCCCTCTCAACCTTTTTAAACTTATCGTACGCAGGATGCCCAACATCCTTGAGATGTTGTACAAACAAAGATCTCTACAAAAAATAAAAACATTTGTAACAAAAACTACTTTCAAAATGAACAAGAACCTAAAATATTACATATAAAGTATAGTTACTCACAGCCAAGTTGCAAGTTTCCTTGTACTTCAAATTGTAGTCAAAATCAGAACTGTTGTCAATAACATGGAAGGTTTTCTTTGTCAAATGGAATACAAGCAAGTGGAAGTGACTAGACCGGAAAATGGGAAGAAAACCTGTCAACAAATACCACACGTGTTACTGTATTTGAAACACATGTGTTACTGCTTTTGTATCACATGTGTTACTGATTTTTTACCACATGTGTTACAAAACTATTATCACAATTGTTACTTTAATAATACCACATGTGTTGATTTATTTATATCACATGTGATACTTTTTAAAAAATGGTATATAAAAAGAAATAAAAAAATAGTGTTACCATATCAACATTTTTCAATGACAACAGTTGATCATCAACACGCAACCAAGCAGACAACGATGTTTTAAAAGCCTCAATCTTCTGTTCCTTTGTAAGTCTAAACATATGCTCAGGCTAACAAAAGGAAATTATACACAAATGAAAATACATATATAAAAAAAGCTAATCAATAAAAACTGGACATATAATAATTTTAAAATAACTTACGAAAATTGAAGTTGGAAAAAATAGTCTTTTTGTAGCTTCAAGATAAGACAATTCTTCATGATTGAGAATATAAGCCCAAACATCAACCGTGTTACCACTGATCCACAGACCCGGTGCAAGAGTTTCGAAATCTTCACATGAAACCTTCATCCCGAAATCATTTTCAAAGAGTGTTTCACTAAAAAAAAAATGTAACGTGTCACAACAAACAAATTATAAAATAAAGTAATATCATAAAAAATAAAGGAAGCAAAACTTACGATTTATCCCCTGACATCGCAAAAAGCCAGTTAGAAAGTCTGAACTCATGAACCATGATATGCGTAGTCACATCAGTTTTCTTGTTCATGTAAGGCGAGAAATCGACAACACACGGCTTAGCTGTATCACCAACCCCAATACTTCCAGCACCATCAACGCCAGGTGCACCCTCATCAAACTCCTGAGTTAGACCAAGTGAGAAATTAGGACAATCAGAAATAGGTAGCGTTATTGAGGTAGGTAAGTCAACAGAGGTAGGTAAAATAGGCGATACATGGGGGTCTACAAGTTGAAATTGTGAAGGATTAAAAACGAAAAAGGTAGTCATGTCAAAAACCTCAACTAAATCGTCCTCCATCATGAAGTAATTCGTCAAACATTCATCAACTTCACCGTCATCAGCTTTATCTCTTTCAAAATTCTTCCCACCTCCATCTTTCACATTACCTTCTGAATTTCTTTTTCCACCAAGAACATTGTCCTCACCGTTACCTTCTGCACCATCTCCTTTACCTTTAATTTCTTGGTTATCTATAACACAATCGGATTCCTTGTAATCAGCAGCAGCAACCCCTGGCTTATAAACACGACTCTTAAAAACTTCATCAAACTTCAAACCAACTTCCTCAAAACGATTGTCACCGGGAAATTTCTTGATTCCATCATGCATTTCCTTTTCGATAAGCAATTGCGTCTTCTTGACAGAATCAATCAGCTTCAATATGTTATCAATGCAATCCTGTATACAAAACAGAAATAAAAAAGCAAAAAAAAAAAAAAAAAATTTGTAAATGTAAAAATAAAACCATGTTATACATGTGATACAATGAAGGTAACACATGTGATACAATGAAAGTAACACATGTGATACATGTAGGTAACACATGTGATACATGGAGGTAACACATGTGATACAATGGAGGTAACACATGTGATACATGGAGATAACACATGTGATACAATGGAGGTAACACATGTGATACAATGGAGGTAACACATGCTGTGAAATAATAAAAAACAACCAGGTAATACTTACACTTGCACCAGCTTCTTTGGCTAATGTAGGGTTAATAAATCCTTCTTCTTGACATGCATCCTCTGGATTGTATTCACCAGCAAAATCCAACATACCGAAACCTCCATTAGCTAACTCCTCGTCTTGAATAATCTTCATCAACCTGTTACTCCAACTACGAATAATTGGTCGTTGAGGAATAACAGTGCATCTTTTCGACTTCACGGCATCGAGATACAGCAACTGCAGTATTTTTCAGACAACATGATGTCTCAATTTGTATAACTAAAATTAAGATATTTTAAAAAAAAATTAAAAAAGGAAAACATAGAAATAACTCACAGTAAGTAAAGTGATTGGGCCATGATAATGCGTATTTCTATCGGCTTTCCAACTCAATGTAGGCTTCTCCAAACAATCAACGATAAAACCACACCAATCAAGCTTTTTAAAATCAGTAGCTTCTGTGAACTTGAACGCAAAATGATGCAAAAACTTCCCATTGCTGTAGCATGTACCCATCGTATTTGCAAACAACAAGAGGAATTTCAACTTAAAACAAAAATCAGCAACTTTGTTTGCAACAATCTTGGACACCACGTCCGTGGGACTGAGATAGCTGTTTGGAAAATCGGGAAATTCATTCCTAAACGGAACAAAACATGGATCATCACGTGGTAAATCTGGAAGTTCCATTATATTGATACCCCCATTGGGTATCCCAAAAACATCATGCACAGCATCTGCTGTCACCTTTATACGCTTATCACCAACCTTAATCTCCATTGTATCCGGATCAAAATTTTCAACAACAAAATATCCTAATTGTCCTGCCAAAATATACAATAAAAATAGATGTAAAATAAAAAATAAATTAAACACAGTAAATGTTATTGAGTAACTACTAGCACATGTCATAAAAAATAGTAACACATGTGTTAGTCACTAGTATCACAAGTGTTAAATAAAAGGTATGGAAAAAATAAGCTTAAATGTACCTGAAAAAAATAAATAAATAAAAAGTATGAAGATATTACCTGGGAGAACACTGATCGGGACGTCAATAAACGCACCAAATCCAACGTCACGCAACCAATCCTGCTGCTCAGTCGATAGAGTACACCCAGCATCCCACAAACGTTTAACCGTAGTCCGGACGCGAATCGATTCACATTTTGTGGCGCCTCCTCTACTTTCAAACGCTTTGTAGGCTTCGTCTCCTTCTCTTCCTCATCCTTAACTCGTACACTTTTTCTACCAGCAGCTTTCCTAACAGTCTTCGTCTTCTCCTCTTTCTTCACATTCCCATCCTTCTTCGCATCTTTTTCCTCCTTATTCTTCTCATCTTCAGCAGTCATCATCGACGCATCTACATCCCCCTTCTGCGCTTCTCCGCTCTTCTTATTCTTTGCAACTTCAGCCTTCTTTTGCGCTGAAGCGTTCTTCTTCGCCTCAGCCTGCTTCAAACGTGCTATTTCTTCTTCAAGACATGCAATCCTTCTTTTATCATCCTCACTAAGCACGGCTGTCTGATTTAGGGCATCCACATCAGCATCCTTTCTCTCTCCTGATTGAGTTTGTTTCCTTGCTTCCGCGAGCTTCCTTTTTTTTGAGTTGAGCAGCGGTTTCCTTTTTTGTCGCACCCCCAAATTATGATGCGGAAGCGGGTCGGTTCGGGGCGCGACTAATCAATATACAAAGCACACAAGATTACATAATGAACGACCACTACATGCGTCGTTTACAAATACATTGATATTATAAAAGTTTTACACTGTTATAACATAGTTTACAAAAGCTCCTGAGTTCGATTGATAGAGATTCTATGGCATAACTAATTTATACAAAATATAGTAATGCATGACAATCTCTTGATGTCTGAATGTGACTCGAGCTAATGGGCATCTTGAGTGGCAGACCTACTGCTGCTGATCACCTGTTATACATGCTAAAATGGGTCAGCGAAAACGCTGGTGAGCTCACAGGTTTGTATGTCAACACATATTTGTATGAACCGCAAGATTTAATGATAATTGAATTTAAAATGCAATTAAGCAAAATAAAAGTTATACAGCCATGAGCACATAGTCTGAGCTTAACTCGAGATGTCAGGTCCACATTTAAGGTATCCTGATCGAGGTGCCTCCTACGAGTGCCTAATCAACACTCGTCTTCACAAATATTAATACATCCGTTTTACTAGTTAGTGCGTGCTAACCCGGATGAGGCTGGTCAAACCTATATGGATCCATATACTAATATTCACGCTACTACGTATTACCAAACTATGTTGATGGAGGGCTTTAAAATGATTAGAGAAAATAACTCATGTAGTATTTGATTTAATGATACTTGCGTTCATATTGTAAAACAAAACAAGCAATGGATCACACCCCTGAGAAAACATATTTAAAAAGGGGCTATGAGACTCACCTGAGCCTATGAGATGCTACTAAGCACAATTGATGATTCACAATGATTTGATGTCGTTACAACGACTGAACCTGCAGGGCGTCTTTGACGCGCAAGGTTTTGATTGATTAGATATTTGAAACTTGCCGGGCGTATTAAACGCGCAAGGTTTAATTGATTTGATGACACTACGGACATCTAAGCTAGTTATTCCCTTAACTAGTTTTGACCAAATACTTTGGTTTAATGATTACGTTCGAGTTGTGAAAATGTATACGGCGTATTGGTGATATGATTGAAATAATAATTCTTCAATTATTAATACTACTTTCATTTGTTTTGAACTTATAAAAGCATATTTGAAGTGTTTAAATGTTATATCGTATAAGTATGAAATATGTCGCGATGTCTGACATTTAGTGTAAACCTTTAGTTTTAAGTTTATGGAAAAACGGAGGTCCGAAAACTAAAATATGCCATTTTCGACCCCTAGATGACCCCGAATGGCCTAAAACTGACAAGGCTAAGGTACTTAGCTTTGATCATTGGGCTGTTTTCGAATGACCGTGCGAATTTGAGCTTAATCCGAGTTAATTGAAAATTTGTTATATTTTCCGTGGGAAAAAGGGCTACTAAACACTTATGCACTTTTGAAATTTGCACACAAAGTTTATGAAAATTCACGCGATCCAGGGACCAGATCACGCGATCGGTTTGAAATTGAAATGACGCGATCGGTTTAAAATGTCACGCGATCGGTTTAAAATTAAAATGACGCGATCGGTTTGAATGATCACGCGATCGCGTGGGTTATAGTTTGACGCGATCGGCTGGACAAATCACGCGATCGCGTGGTTTGTCTCCGTTTGCAGGTCTGTGACGAACAGCAGATTAAATTCAAAAACTTGTGTTTGATTTGGGGGCATAATTAGTTTGTAGAACATCCTAGCATGCTAATATACGTAATATAAACATGTAAAATTAACAAAAACGTAAACGATTCCTTACAATCAAAATGATGAACGGATGATGGTGATGATGAACGATGAAGATGATGAAGATGATGATGATCACGATGATGATGATGATAATATTGTTGTTGTTAATTGTTATTGTTGTTGTTGTTTTTGAAAATGAAAGAGACCGAGAGAGATTGAGAGTGAGATTGAGAATGAAATGAAAACAACAGGATGGTGTTTGATCGGTTTATGCCCAGCTCCAATAATTGGAGTTGGGTGGCTCCGATGTGAAGAATAAAATACCCGTGTTTTTGTACCCGATCGAGAAGTAGTAAAATGTTTTAATTCGATAAATTTCTATATTTGATATTGTACGTATTTTAATCGAAGTATTTTAATAGAAATACTTTTAATGAGATATAAAAATATATCATTGTTTTACGTTTTAGAGACGGACACGATTTGAATGTTTTCGTCGTGTTTGAGTAAAATGTTATAAAACGAAATATGTTTCATTTTATCTAATGTAAATAATAATTACTATCTCCAATAATAATACATTATTTATAAAGGTTGTCGCGAATGATTTGATTTTGTACGATACGAATACTTTATATATTATCAAAATAATATATAATAAATAATGAGTTATTAAATAATAATTCTTATATTATTTAATATTGTTTTTCACCAACGCCATATATATATGAATCGGAAATTTGGCCGATTTGATAATTGCACGATTAAATCTAATCGAGTATTGATATATATTCAACAATATATATTTTGATACATACAATTAGCCTAATACATAGAACTAATTACACGTATTTCTAAATGATTAGGAGCTAAAAACTAGTCCTAATTTGACGGGTGTCACATTTTTCTTAGTGGCAACCTTTGAAACATCAACCCTCGCAGCGGTACCTTTTGTGAGGGGAACCTTTTTTTGACTTGGAGATTCCTCATTCTTTTTATTTTCAGCTTCCTTGCGGGCTTCTCTACGCTGATGCACATCGTCTTTCCTTTCCTTTTCCAACAGCTCAGCAGCTGTAAGTGGACGTGGTGGATTACCGGTCCTTGAAAAAAATATAAAAAATAAATAACAAAATACACAATATAATAGTCTAAGATTAGCAAGACTGAAAACCACATGTGTCAATACTTTCTAAAATATGTGATAAAAATTTAGTACAAAAACAGAATTTTGAAAAAGGGAAAATTTGTCAATTTTTAGTAACACATGTGAAACATAATATTACCACATCTGTTAATCTGTTAATACTCACTAAAACAAAATGTTATACAGATTCTTAACACATGTGATACACATATTTACACATGTGATAATGCATACTAAACAAAAAATATGCTACTGAACCAAAATGTGTGATGCTAGTGGTTAAATCAAATTACAAGTAAAAAAAGACAAAAAAACAAAAAATAAATAAATAAATCAAACAAAGTATCAAAAACATCATGTTAATTGAAGAGACATTTACCTTCAACATCAACATGAGACATTTTTTGTTTTTTGGTCCTGTTTCTATTATAAACCTTTAAAGGATTTTCAGCCAAAAAGGGTAATGACTGCACAACTGAAAAAATAAAGACAGCACACATAAAGCTTCAAACCAAATAGATGACAACATCATGTAATAGTGAACAACACATATGATAACACAGTAACAAAAACAGGAAAAATAACCTTCTAGTGACCTATGTACAGCCTCATCAGTTTCCGAAATCATGGAACCTTCACCATCTAATGAAACACAAAACAAACGAACATACAAAAAAATCTTAAAAAAAAGCACAACCAAAAAACAGGGAAAAAATGAAATATATATCAACGCGAGTATAAATATCACTTAAACATCACATATACACAATCCATATACACATGTGATATGCCAATTAGTTAATAACCACATCAAAAAAGTAAACTACAGTAATGACACATGTGTAAATAGAGTACAAACATCAACATCAAAACACGCATACACTATACTTCAACTAGCAACAGCAACATACATGATTAACAAACAACACGTGTGTTACTAAAACCCTAGAATCAAACAGCAACACATGTGGTACAAAACCCTAGAATCAAACAAAAACACAAAAACGCAAATAATATACAACGAAACAAGATCAAAGCAAACAATAAGCGAAGATAAAACATCGGGAAAAACTTACATGACGGAGCTGAACGAAGCGGAGTAGCTTGAATCGGTTCGGATGATACTGGATTTTGAGGAATCTCACTACGAATATCCATTGTACGAACACTATAAGAATCGATGATAATTTTAACCTCTTTTTGAAGAATTAGGGTTTCACAAAATCAGATTTCAATTAAAACTAAACCGGTACGAAGATGAAACAAAGAATGTAGGTGAAGAAAACGATGATTTTACCAAAAAACAACAACGATTCGCTAGTTTGATGAACGGTTTTGTCGATTTTAGGGTTTGATAGGTGATAATCGCCAATTGCAGAGATAGGGGTTTTTGATTTCGGAACGATGAAACTGACGAGGTTTTTTGAAACAAAAGTGAGGAAAAAAAGTTAATTGATTGGTTAAATGACCATTTTGCCCCTCCGCACAAAATCTTATTTATTCTGAATTTTTTTAATTAAATAATGAGGAATTAATGCAGGCCCTTTATTTGTGAGATCCAATGGCTCAAATTTGTTCCCCCAGTCTCACAAGAAATAAATGGTCTCATTTGAACTCTTCTCTAAAAGTATATTATATTATAACAATACTATTCATTAATTAATCATATACGATTTGCGTCATTTTAGAACATATTTAAATTATTCGATGTAATGTTATACGAGTATCAGTTTTGATCATATGTTATCAAAAAATGATGTTATACGAGTATCTGTTGAATAACTGTATAAAGTATGTTGGCTTTTGACCTCACAAATGTAGGGCTATACAGTGAGTATATAACATGCCAAATGTGACTTTTAATTTATTTGTTGTTGATTGTGTATAGGATGTGTATTTCTAAGTGTATAAAAGAATAAAACATGTTTACATGATTATAGATCATGTTGATATTTAGTTCTTACATTTTTATTTAACATTTTATAGTAATATCGGCATTTTAGTTTCATTGTTTATAATCTACTAGATCATGACCCGCAAAATTTGCGGGCTGTTGCATAATGTTAATACAAAAGTTATATTAGATTTAAAAAAAAAAAAAAAAAAAAAAAAAAAAAAAAAAAAACTTATGTATCTATTAATACGTATGTTTTAAGTTTATCAAATGTAATGAAGTAAGGATAATTAAAACGTGTATTTTTATTTAATATTGTTACCACAATTAGTGTATGTCTAAGCATATAAATTAATCGATATGTATTATGTATTTTCTCTATTAACTTCAAATAACTGTTACACTACATTGAAATAATTTGTTTGTTTTACCTTGTCATAAATGCTTGTTTACTCACGATAAACGTTCATATATGTGGTGAATTAAGAATGACGAAAGTGGTTTGGTAGTTGGTGTTTAAGTGATGAGAATAGTCCATGTATGATTTACTGTAGTTGGATCAGATACTATACATTTTAGTATTATATGTATGAGAAATATTCGAAATCACATAAATACTAATCAACATTAAACGAAAAAATACATTGATAATGTCGATTATGTGAAAACACAAGGTAGTATATAATAGTTTTATTAGAGTGTATGCATTTGGGACCCGTAAATTCGCGAATTTCTATTGGAAAAAAAATCTAATATAGGTAGGTACAATAGTCATTAAGTATATAAATAGTAGGTTATGAGTCGATTCTCTCAAATAAGATACGCAGATTCTGCTTGGGGTGAGCTCTTCCACCTGCTCTCGTAGGAGATGAAACTTTTTAACACATAGGAACACATGGACCAACCAGAACATCCAATCAATTAACATTTTTGGGGAAACATCAACTATTCATATTTAAAAAAATGTCAATTATGACAGATATCAGGGTTTTTTTTAATAAAAAAAGCATCACCTATCCACATATGAAATGAGTCCAAATTACTTTATGTGGTAGTATGTGACAAAACAATATAATCAGTTCTTTACATGGCACTAATAATGAACATGGAATCATTTATATCATTAACAAAATTAGTCCAAACTACTTATTACATGATTACTCACAACTTCACAGATTAGCAGTAGCTATAGAAAGGTTTCACTTTATGCTAGAACAATGATGACACCCTTAATTAACTAATACATGAAATAGCTAACAAATACGCACTTTAACTCATATGAACTCATATACATCCATACAACTAACGGTTAACTTAAAGATACTGCATTACTGCAAATGAGCTACAAAGCTGCTGAAAACCACAACCATTATCAAGCACTTTTTGTACCTGTTAGTAACATTAGAAATTGGATCAGACTCAAAGTGTAATGCATATGAAGTCATTTCATAGGAAAAATTTGGGCTATAAACCGCTAAAATTATAAAATTTAAACAAATTCGTAGGTTTTTTTTTACATCCATATCTGGATACTTTATTAACTCGTCATTGATTAACGGCCCCATTGAAGGCACAATTGCACCTTGTATCCAATTAGATGGCGATTGACCCACACAAGTCAAGAGTTGCTAGATTTTCTTAAAACAAACATAAGTTCAAAACCATAGCGACTATTATATACATAGAAATGAATGGTAAAATATTATAAACAAAGCACATGAATGGGAACATGAAAATGATTATATATATTTAGGCTAACCACCATTAGTGCGAATACTCATCTTTTTGTTAAGCAGTTGTAAATAAAACTTAGAAACTCTTATGGGATTAGGATCATCATATTGTTACATGAACGGAACCATATGCCTAACATGATAATAATTAGATTTTAAGTGAAACACCATACAAAATTTAGTGGGACGTATATGTTGAATATAACATATATGCGCTCGCAATCACACTACATAATAAAAGGACTTCATACCCATATTGTACCAGTAACTACTCATATTTTTACATTAGAAGAGGAAAAAAAACAGTACCTCTTGCTCACTTAATGGAACCTTAAGCATTGGATTCAGTACCTTGCGATTGCATCAGCCATTTCCTCAGGTTTAGAAGTACCAGCAATAAGTCATTTCTTCATTTGCTCATTTAGACCCATAATACACATATCCCTTTTAAAAACAACAGCAGCTGATCTTCAGCGACCATCGTGTTCAACCATTTTAGCAGCCCTTGGAAACATCTTTGATTTCCTAATATGCATTTTACATATCAAGTTGTACGAATGTTGAAAATTGTCAGGAATGTAGTAAATGTGAATAGTTGAAGAGAAAAAACCAACGCTTAAAGACAAATACAGATTAGTTTTAGAGCAAAAACTCACTTACTGTAAGGCCAATTATTTGACTCTTAGGCTGCTCTAACAGTATGCTGTTACCTACCCGGAGCCCCATATGATTGCCTGCTATTAATTATTATATATATTACTCAACTATTAATAGCTAGTTAACTGTAAAACCAACGCTTATAGAAGAATACGCATTAGTTTTGGAGCAAAAACTCAGCTTATGATAAACACCGCCTAAGATTTGAAAGAGATCTCAAACACAAAAACTCAGGCCTCTCACTTGACCTTTGACTGTGAAATCTCTAGCAGTATCCGGCATTGCTGAAGTTTCACCATTGTCAAGCTTATCGTGATCACGATCTATAAGATTGTATCAAAAACAGGAAAGAAGATATTATTAACTTTTTCTTATAATGCCTTCCAAATATTACCTGAATTGGAATTCGATGGACCTGGTTTATTTAAACCATCCCCAATGTTCCTGTAAAATCAAATTCTATATGGGTAAAAGTTCAATACGCCTGAAAGCAATAAACAGTCTATACCGCAAAATGAGCAAGAATTATTTTTCCTAAACCGTAACATTGAGCAAACCTTTTATCGCCTAAATTTTAAACAGCAACACTTTTGGTTTGGTTCATATACATCTTTCTTACTGATTTAGGACTCAACATAATACTCACTTTTTGGTAAAGGCTATATTTCATCAAACACTCGGTGTGCTCAACAAAAGTTGTTATATAAGACTTTCAATCGAACCATGCTCCAACCATAATCAGATTGATTGATGACCCTCAATTTTGTAATTCATAAGACTGAGCTATTATATAAAATGACTGAATAAAAACAGTTCATAAGCAAGCATGGTTAATGACGAAAGTAACTGTAACCCATATAGACACGCCTTTGTCCGCATTAGAACTAACACACAAACATTTGATGAGGTAGGAGAGGTTCGATCGGAATACACGTGAGCGAGAGAATCAGCTGATGAAGATTAACATCAATCAATCGACACTCAAAAAAGGATGATTTGGACTTTTGGCAAAAGGGGCATGATTTAATTTTCTGAAATTTGTTCAGATTTTGACATCGGTTATATGATACCCGCCTTGAAAGTTTGCATTCGATTGATTTAGGAGATGTTTTGCTACAGATTACGATTGAAAGAGGTCCTACATTTATTCTAACCATCACCTGATCATTAACTCAGACTACTACTATTAGGAATCGGAACCTCTTAGACTGTTCATTGGCTAATACTAATCTAGCACCAACTAATCAGAACCTCTTAGTTGTCTATGTACCACAGGAGAACTGCACTACAGTTGCATTAGTCCCTAAAAAAGAATGATAATTACACACAACACCTGATATGTCAATGCGCGTACACACATGACATAACACATGACATAACACATGAACAGCAAAGAGAAATCAAGGATTACTCTATGATTTCCAACAACATCAGATATGTCAATGCGCGTACACACAACACATAAATACAAAAAACAAAGGCTCAATTTACCCTGCTTGAATTTTTAAAAACTCGCGTGATACATCAGCATTGCGGGAACCGTGAATACCTGATAAGAAAAGTCAATTTCAATATCAAAAAAGACAAATGGGCGTCTTAAACGATTTTGTTACATATATTGAACCGAATCTACATGAAACCTCCAACTTTTTCAATGCATTAAGCCTGACAATGTAGATGGAATAATTATTTAATCACAAAGCTACACACTACATTTATTCTAAACATCACCTGATCAACACATCATACTAATAATATTAGGAATCAAACCTCTTAGACTGTTCATTGACGTGTTGCATCATCAAAGATTACAGTATTGCCTTCCCCTGAGCTACATACCTGCACAAATTCAGATAACCTTTTTTTGAGCAGAAATCCATAAAACCACAACATGTACTCACAATTCTGTATGACATATATTTCCACCAATGATCAAGTTTTAGGCATTACCACAAACACCTGGCGTGCTTCACAAACGAATGACTGTTACAATTGATATAGACGTGCAAAAATACAGGATTGCGAGTCATTAACATCAATCAAACAATTGGAATATCACAAATAGGATAGATTGAACTTTTCATCAAATTAATCAGCCGTTTCTGATGAGAATTTTGAATCGATTCTGGTGCAATATGATCCGACCAATCGTCCTAATATTCACCAATAGATTGAAATCCTCCGTTTAAGTGAATGAGGGCAAGATGAATGAAAGAGTCAATTTAATTGATTTCGATTTGGGATGTCCTGATCATCTTTCTCAAGTTTAGCGATTGGATTATCTGTTTTTTGGTTGAGCCGACCTTTTTTTTAAAACAGAAGGAAAGGGATGGGCACTGGATCAAAAGGGCATAGTTGGAAAAAATTAGGTAAAAAATAGTAATATTAATTAATCACTTTGTTAATGATAATCAAGGGCTAGGATTAATTTGACTAAGCCAATGAAAGGGGGAGATTATTTCTTGAGGGTTGACTTAGAAGAAGATTAGTCAATTATTTGACTCTTAGGCTGCTCTAACAGTATGCTGTTACCTACCCGGAGCCCCATATGATTGCCTGCTATTAATTATTATATACATTACTCAACTATCAATAGCTAGTTAACCTTAAAACCAATGCTTAAAGAAGAATACGCATTAGTTTTAGAGCAAAAACTCAGTTAATGTAAGGTCAAATATTTGATTCTTAGGTTGCTTTAATAGTATGCGGTTTCCTACCCGGTGCCCCATATGAATGCCTGCTATTAATTATTATAAATATAAATTACTCAACTATCAATAGTGAACCGTGTATTATTTGTTAAGATAATTCAATCTTAAGGGCCTATAGTATATATCGTAACAATATTCACATACAATTATTTATAAATGGGACTAATTTGTCGACTCTAGTATGGTGCATAGGCAAGTAAAAATGAACAATTCACCATGAAAAGGTTGTGTGATGGGTGCTTTTCCTCCGGTTTTAGAGTTACCGATGTACAAATAAATCAAGCATAAAATCTCAAATGAATCCTTGCAATACTACTGCTACTACTGCTACTACTAACCGCAATCGAGAATACAAAACATGATTGGTGAGTTCAACATCACATAAAAACAAGCTGTATAAACATAACTTGCAGCCTAGAAAGATTCAAATTGCACCTATATTGACGACAATTATGTGTGAATCATAATCCCAAATTGGAAACTGAAAGTCATACATGAATACATTGTTAATTTTTTGAAAACTGAAACCCATTTTTTAGCACATGGGCTGAAATTGCCACCTCTGAGCTAAGTTAAAACATATAATATATATTAAAAAATTTATCCATCATTTCATTTGATGGTGGCATACAAAAGCGTATTCATATCTTTTCAGTCAAAGAAAAGTATGTTGGAATAAAAACCCAACAAAGTATACTATGGAATTTTAGTTGCAGTACAACACTTAAACTTTGAAATATAAACATAATAGAATACCTGCATGTAATGAAAATATTCCCTTCACACTCAATGAGATCGTGACCATTCATAGCTTAAGTAGTTATTTCCACTTTCGAGTTCATAAAATGCATACCAATACTCAACACTCCTAAGAATTAATATAAACAGGATTAAACATATGAGTAATTCGCTAAGCCAAACGCAAAGAATGATTGTCAAATCTGAAATCAGACATGCATGGAAGACAGTTAGGAGGAATATTACCTTCTCAACAACTCCTCATGAAGCAAGTCACGACTCACTCGTCCATGAGCATGACCTATGAGGATGGAAGCGTTGTTATCAAATATTAAAGTAAAATCATGTAGAATAAACGTAGCTCCTAAAGCATGGTATAAAAAACTTCAAATCTAAAGATCTTCATAACAATCTTTATGGGATCTCAATATCTTTTGGTATAACCTGGCAAAGACCAAAAACTATGTAAATTTCGGAAGTGGGTACAAAGTATAAAGATCTTCATAACCATCAAAACACCAAAAGTTTTTTTTATATCTGATAGCTGGTCATTACATACATCCATACATTTAGTGTCCACAAAGTTGTAACCATTAATTACACCCTGCATTTTAAATAAGAATCATCACATATTGCATTGTTGAACTTTAAAGTAGGCCACTATGGAAGACTACTCAAAAGATTTCGTTCTAAAGTAGTTGAGGACTTTTGAACATTTAGAACTCCTATTTCCAATTCTCAAACATCTATTTGGCTATCATTACGATAACACACTGGGCAAGCTTGAGGACCATCCAAAAAATGATAGAACTAAAGGATAAAAAGTTACACACGGGTGGAAATCATATCAAAATAATTAACAGTTACATACAAATTATTTATAGTTGCCAAAAAAATCATAAGAAAAAGAAAAGAAGACATCAAAATGGGTGATATGTTTATAAATGGGGGTGGCAGAATAGGTGGGTCAGATTATGGGTAAAAATTGCACTTATATTATGGGTAAAAATGGGTTAGAGCAACCAGCATCCAATTTTTTCATCTCCCTTCTATAAAGATTTCAGTTACTACTCCTAAAGATTCATGGAGTGACCACAGACAACGGTTCCTCAGCTGTATATATAAACTACATGTAATGCTTTTTAAATAGAAAAAATTCGCAACACGAGGTGCTCCATACAACTGCTTGTTGCAAGATTTTGGTTGCTCATCAGCCTTATAATTGAAACAAACATAAAGAATTGCAATTCTAAATTGCAACCATCTATTAGTCAAAAATAGATTAAGAGTGATATCTCAAATTGACTTTCAAGAACCACAATAAAGGGACTGATCATGCTTTTTTTTTTTTTTTTTTTTTTTTTGTTTTGACAACTTAACATAGCTAACAGATTTTTTTTACAGTAATTCATAGCCATTTTTTTTACAAACGGGAGATGGGTTTCATTAGTACCACATTCCACCTATAATAACGGAGATAGTACGATAATTTTTCTCAAATGTTGGTTACCTGTTCGTAGGGCAGCCTACCATAGATTAGCGCCACAAGTATGACATATTACCTTAAAATGCCTTACAAATATTACCTGAATTGGAATAGATGTGCGTTTTGAGTGTGATTATGCAATACTATAAAATCAGGACCAGATAATCAATTGGACTAAAACGGGCTGTAGAAGATAGTATTGCATTTTTTGAAAACGATCATGCAAGATTAAAGTAGGATGTAGAAGATACTGCTCAGATGTGTTTATAATAAACAGAGTTAGCAAATTCAGAATATTTAGAAAACTGAGATAGAATGAGAAAAAAAAAAATCATTCTTGTGAAGTAAGGTGAGTGGATTATGAAATAAAAATAATAGTACCCAAAATTACGTTGGAAAAACGGTAAATTTTGCCCTTAAATAATCAGTTATGTTGTAATTGGTATTAGATTGACATTTGAACTCTCAATATCAGATAATAAAAAACAAAATATATTTCTCCAAAAATTCAAACTGATTATCGACTTCATTAGATGGTAAAACAATTCCAAAACGCAAATCTAAACACCGCCTAAGATTTGAAAGAGATCTCAAACACTAAAATTACAAAGATTACCGACAACTTGTGGTGTCTTTTATTGGTAGTTTTAGGAATACCGTGTTCAGGCCTCTCACTTGACCTTTGACTGTGAAATCTCTAGCAGTATCTGGCATTGCTGAAGTTTCACCATGGTCAAACTTATCGTGATCACGATCTATAAGACTGCATCAAAAACAGGAAAGAAGATATTATTAACTTTTTCTTAAAATGCCTTCCAAATATTACCTGAATTGGAATTCGATGGACCTAGTTTATTTAAACCATCCCCAATGTTCCTGTAAAATCAAATTCGATATGGGTAAAAGTTCAATACGCCTGAAAGCAATAAACAGGCTATACCGCAAAATGAACAAGAATTATTTTTCCTAAACCGTAACATTGAGCAAACCTTTTATCGCCTAAATTTTAAACAGCAACACTTTTGGTTTGGTTCATATACATCTTTCTTACTGATTTAGGACTCAACATAATACTCACTTTTTGGTAAAGGCTATATTTCATCAAACACTCGGTGTGCTCAACAAAAGTTGTTATATAAGACTTTCAATCGAACCATGCTCCAACCATAATCAGATTGATTGATGACCCTCAATTTTGTAATTCATAAGACTGAGCTATTATATAAAATGACTGAATAAAAACAGTTCATAAGCAAGCATGGTTAATGACGAAAGTAACTGTAACCCATATAGACACGCCTTTGTCCGCATTAGAACTAACACACAAACATTTGATGAGGTAGGAGAGGTTCGATCGGAATACACGTGAGCGAGAGAATCAGCTGATGAAGATTAACATCAATCAATCGACACTCAAAAAAGGATGATTTGGACTTTTGGCAAAAGGGGCATGATTTAATTTTCTAAAATTTGTTCAGATTTTGACATCGGTTATATGATACCCGCCTTGAAAGTTTGCATTCGATTGATTTAGGAGATGTTTTGCTACAGATTACGATTGAAAGAGGTCCTACATTTATTCTAACCATCACCTGATCATTAACTCAGACTACTACTATTAGGAATCGGAACCTCTTAGACTGTTCATTGGCTAATACTAATCTAGCACCAACTAATCAGAACCTCTTAGTTGTCTATGTACCACAGGAGAACTGCACTACAGTTGCATTAGTCCCTAAAAAAGAATGATAATTACACACAACACCTGATATGTCAATGCGCGTACACACATGACATAACACATGACATAACACATGAACAGCAAAGAGAAATCAAGGATTACTCTATGATTTCCAACAACATCAGATATGTCAATGCGCGTACACACAACACATAAATACAAAAAACAAAGGCTCAATTTACCCTGCTTGAATTTTTAAAAACTCGCGTGATACATCAGCATTGCGGGAACCGTGAATACCTGATAAGAAAAGTCAATTTCAATATCAAAAAAGACAAATGGGCGTCTTAAACGCTTTTGTTACATATATTGAACCGAATGTACATGAAACCTCCAACTTTTTCAATGCATTAAGCCTGACAATGTAGATGGAATAATTATTTAATCACAAAGCTACACACTACATTTATTCTAAACATCACCTGATCAACACATCATATACTAATAATATTAGGAATCAAACCTCTTAGACTATTCATTGACGTGTTGCATCATCAAAGATTACAGTATTGCCTTCCCCTGAGCTACATACCTGCACAAATTCAGATAACCTTTTTTTGAGCAGAAATCCATAAAACCACAACATGTACTCACAATTCTGTATGACATATATTTCCACCAATTATAAAGTTTTAGGCATTACCACAAACACCTGGCGTGCTTCACAAACGAATGACTGTTACAATTGATATAGACGTGCAAAAATATAGGATTGCGAGTCATTAACATCAATCAAACAATTGGAAAATCACAAATAGGATAGATTGAAATTTTCATCAAATTAATCAGCCGTTTCTTATGCGAATTTTGAATCGATTCTGGTGCAATATGATCCGACCAATCGTCCTAATATTCACCAATAGATTGAAATCCTCCGTTTAAGTGAATGAGGGCAAGATGAATGAAAGAGTCGATTTAATCGATTTCGATTTGGGATGTCCTGATCATCTTTCTCAAGTGTAGCGATTGGATTATCTTTTTTTTGGTTGAGCCGACCTTTTTTATTAAAACAGAAGGAAAGGGATGGGCACCGGATCAAAAGGGCATGGTGGGAAAAAATTAGGTAAAAAATAGTAAGATTAATTAATCACTTTGTTAATGATAATCAAGGGCTAGGATTAATTTGACTAAGCCAATGAAAGGGGGAGATTATTTCTTGAGGGTTGACTTAGAAGATGATTAACTAATAAACCCTCTCTTATAATAGATAAGAGAGATTTGGCCTGATATTACTTATATACAATTCATAGTCAAATGATGTATCATCTTACATTTATCTGTAATATAATCATCAATCACTAATAATAAAATAATACGGTTATTATAACGCCCCTCATTTAATATCACAATATAATATTAAGTCTGGCGGAAGCGACTACTTGAAATACATATTCTATTAAAATCCTGCTAGAAATTTTCGCAAACCTTTATACAATATGTTTAACTATTTAACAAACATAGTTAACATGTTTACAACCCAGGGCATTATATGCTATAAAACACTATTTATTACAAACTGGATCAGAGTTGTAAGTTTCAAACATTCCCAGCGTCAAAACATCCTTCCTGACTACCCACATATTATACATTACCTGCAGGAAGTAAATTGAGGGATTAGCACGAAGCTAAGTGAATGAATAATCAACTACAATTCAATTTAGCTAACAATCTGTTCACAATCAATAATGCAACAAATATCGTCAAGAGGAACGGTGGTTCCTAAGGACCCTGTGCCGGGTGGCCCCATCAGAACACTTAAATCAACTGTCAGGCCAAAACAGTGATTAACCGCTAACTAAATGCTAATCTCCATCAACACATGTACGCAACCCTATGTTGACCAACATTAGCAATCCAGTCCAACCGACAATCTAGTTGACCTCTGGAATGTACATTTCAATTCAATGTTCAACAAACAACCAATCAAATGGCATATCATTTCAAGGTTAACATACTATCAATAGTAATCCTATAATTACTGATTGAAATCAAACTGACACAACTAAATCAAACTGTGAGTTTCAAATCCACTCACCTGATTATCTCGTTTCACTTACTCAGCTGTCTTATCTCGCTGAGCTCTTTGCTTATCTGAGAATCAACAATCAGGTAAAAGTTAGAAATCAAGATCATAACACTTGAATAACATTAATTTAAATCATTAGGAACTTAGTCAAATTAACATCACAATTATCATAAGTCCCTAAATACAACTACTATCATGTGTTGTCATGTTAATAAGTACAATTTACATTGCAAACAACAATTTAGAACAAGTCTTAAAGGTCAAACAAAATATTTGCTGGAACACACTACAAGCCGCCGGCTTCCTATAGCCAGCCGCCGGCTTCTCCATTCCAGCCGCCGGGTGATTTAATTTTGGAGGTAACAGAACTTAATTGCGTTTTAAAGCTTCTATTGGCCGCCGGATAACCAATCAACCCGCCGGCTATGGCTTTCAAGCCGCCGGCTTGGGTAGTTCACCCGCCGGTTTCCTTTCTACACAACGAAGCCGCCGGCTTCAGGGTACCAGCCGCCGGGTTCAACCGACGTACAGGGGATACCCAGTTCAGCTATGGCAGAAACTCAGCAAACAAATCACAACATATAAACCACAAACTCGATTTCAGTAGCATATATTCACTCATATAGCATCATTTAAACATGTTATAACATACCATAACATCAAGATCATCAAACACATGTATTCACTCAAAGTATAGATTAACAAAAATCAAAACTTACCACTTAGAACTAAAAACAAGTTGGTGGTGATGATTTACTAGCTAAAATCAAGATCAATCAGCTCAAAATCACTTGTTCCAAAGCTTGTTTGCAAAGATTTTAAAGGTTTTGAAGTTTTAGGGTTTATGGTTTCCAAAAAGGGAAAGTGTAAAACTTTCCTAAAAAGGAAATATTTAAGACGGTTGAGATTTTACACCGACCAGTATCCACTTAAAACTAGTCCCCTTTTCAATCTATTGTCTGGAACCTAAAAACCATTTGCGAGAAACTTCTTTTATTGCACCGTCAACTATAGTAAATTAAAACAATCAATAATTTACTAAGCACAATAAGTCCTTAAGCTTATTTAACTAAGTTTCGCAAATAAACAATTAATATCAAATAATTTCTAATACAATTAAATATATCAATTTAAAATTAGAAATTACCGGACCAGAAGAGAGGATGTTACAACTCTCCCCCCCTTAAGAAGATTTCGCCCCCGAAATCTCATCACGATCAAATAATCCAGGATATCTGGATTTCATAATATCCTCTGTTTCCCACGTTAGGTTTTCACCTAAGCTATGTTTCCATTTCACTAACACCATGGGAATCTGTTTCTTCCTAAGTTTAGTCACTTTTCTGTCAAGAAGTTCAACTGGTTCTTCTACTAACCTTTGACTTTGATCAACTTTCAAATCTTTCAAAGGAAGAATCTGAGACTGGTCTTCAACGTTACATTTCCTCAAATAACAAATGTTAAACGTATCATGAATATCAGCAAGCTCTGGAGGAAGATCCAATGTAACAGACTGATCATTAACAATCTGACGAATTCTAAACGGTCCAATATATCGAGGAGCCAATTTGCCACGTTTCCCAAACCGTATTATCCCTTTCGAAGGCGAAACTTTCAGATAAACAAGTTCACCTTCAGCAAAAATAACAGGTCGACGTTTAGGATCTGCATATTGTTTCTGTCTATCACGTGCAGCTTTCAACTTTTCACGAGCCACTGCCACTTTATCAGCTGTCATTTGAACAATGTCTGGACCTGCAAACTGCTTCTCACCTGCCTCTAGCCAACAAGTTGGAGTTCTACAACGGCGTCCATAAAGCATTTCATATGGAGGCATGCCAATACTAGAATGATATGAGTTATTATAAGCAAACTCAACCAATGGCAAATGAGAATCCCAAGAACCACCATACTCTAGAATACAAGCTCTTAACATATCCTCAAGCGTTTGAATCGTACGTTCTGACTGACCATCGGTTTGAGGATGATAAGCTGTACTAAGATTCACACGTGTACCCAATTCATGTTGCAAACTCTGCCAGAAATGAGATACAAACCTCGGATCTCTATCAGATACAATCGATAATGGAATACCATGCCGAGAAACAATCTCATTTACATACAACTGTGCAAGTTTACTCAAAGATGCAGTTTCACTAGAAGCGAGAAAATGAGCACTCTTGGTCAATCGATCAACAATAACCCAAACCATATCATTTCCTCGGGCAGTTCGAGGCAACTTGGTTACAAAATCCATAGTCAAATGTTCCCACTTCCATTCAGGAATCTCAAGCTGTTTCAACGACCCATACGGCTTCTGATGTTCAGCTTTAACTTGAGAACAAATATGACAAGAACTAACAAACCTTGCTACATCCATCTTCATTGTAGGCCACCAATACAAAGGTTTCAAGTCATTATACATTTTAGTACTTCCTGGATGTACTGACAATCTGGACTTATGGGCTTCATTCAGAATAACATCCCGAAGACCACCAAACAAAGGTATCCAAACACGAGACTGAAAGGTTTTTAATCCTCTCGAATCATCCAATAACAATTCCTTTCGATTCAACATAATTTCAGATTTCAAATTATGATCTAACAAAGCCTCTAACTGTGCAGCTTTTATCTGAGCCACCAAATCAGAAGAAACTTCTAAACGCATAAAATAAACTCGATCAGAAGTTACCTTGCGGCTTAAAGCATCAGCAACCACATTGGCTTTCCCTGGATGGTATTTAATTTCACAATCATAATCCTTGATTAATTCCAACCATCGTCTCTGCCGCATATTCAACTCTTGCTGTGAAAATATATACTGAAGACTCTTGTGATCTGTACAAATAACACATTTGGTACCATACAAGTAATGCCTCCAGATTTTTAAAGCAAACACAACTGCTGCAAGTTCTAAATCATGGGTAGGATAATTTCTTTCATGAGGTTTGAGCTGACGAGAAGCATAAGCAATCACACGATCTCGCTGCATTAAAACACAACCCAAACCAGCAATCGATGCATCACAATAAACAATAAAATCATCGGACCCATCTGGCAATGCTAACACAGGAGCCTGACATAACAACTGTTTCAGAGTCTGAAAAGCAGCTTCCTGTTGTTCAGTCCATACAAATTTTTCATCCTTACGGGTCAATTTAGTCAACGAACCGGCAATTTTGGAAAAATCTTTAATAAACTTCCGGTAATAACCCGCCAAACCAAGAAAACTTTTTATTTCTGAAGCCGACTTCGGAGCTTTCCAATTCATAACAGCTTCAATTTTCGAAGGATCAACTTTAACACCATCATTACAAATAATATGACCCAAAAACTGTACTTCCCGAATCCAAAATTCACATTTAGAAAACTTTGCATACAAGTGTTCTCTCTTTAAGGTTTCCAATACCAACCTCAAATGCATTCCATGCTCTGATTCGGATTTAGAATATACCAAAATGTCATCGATAAACACAATCACAAATTTATCAAGAAAAGGTCGACAAACACGGTTCATCAAATCCATAAAAACTGCTGGAGCATTCGTCAAACCAAAAGGCATAACTAGAAATTCAAAATGACCATATCTGGTTCTAAATGCAGTCTTTGGAATATCACAATCCCTAACACGAACTTGATGATAACCTGTTCTCAAATCAATCTTTGAATAAAATGAAGATCCCTGCAACTGATCAAATAAATCATCTATCCGAGGCAGAGGATATTTATTCTTTACTGTCCTTTTATTCAATTCCCTATAGTCAATGCACATTCTAAAAGACCCATCTTTCTTTTTCACAAACAGAACTGGTGCACCCCAGGGAGAAGAACTAGGCCGAATAAACCCTTTATCCAACAACTCCTGTATCTGATTCATCATTTCACGTATCTCAGATGGAGCTAATCTATAAGGGGTTTTAGCTATAGGTGAAGAGTCAGGAACAAGATCAATCTGATATTCAACCTCCCTAACCGGTGGTAAACCAGGTAATTCATTAGGGAATACTTCCGGATACTCAGAAACAACCGGTACATCAGAAAGGGATTTCTTTTCTAACTTAGCATCAATCACGTAAGCTAGATACGATTCACAGCCCTTAGACAAAGATTTCCTAGCTTTCATCATACTAATCAAAGGTATACAAACATTATCCCGTTCTCCTCGAGCCACGACATATGACTTTTCAGAGATTGGAATTCTAATCAGCTTATTGTGGCAATCTATACTTGCTTTATACTGACTTAACCAATCCATACCAATAATCACATCAAAACTAGCAATTGGCATCAACAGAAAGGAAATTGGGAACGTCTGGCTATCTATCATAATACTAGCTCCAATTACCGAGGTGGTAACAGGAACCGATTTGCCACTAGCTATTTCTACTTCAACTGGGTTTGTTATCACAGTAGGCATCATTTTCAACTTATCACAGAAGTACACAGATACAAAAGAACAATTTGCACCAGAATCAAACAAAACACGAGCTGGTACAGAATTTACAAGAAAAGTACCCGTGATTACGTCATCTGTATGGACAGCTTCATCAACTGTCATTTGAAAAGCCCTACTAACTGCAGATGGCGGAATCTTCCGCTTCTGACCGGAAGAAGCTGATGAACCAACAACTGTCCCCGAACCCTGTCTCTTAGCCTCAGAACATTGATTTGCACGATGACCTTCCTTATGGCAATTCCAACACACATAAGTAGGAAAAACACAATCTTTGGCTTCATGCCCAATCACACCACATTTTACACATCTAGTGGTTTGCACAGTACACGGCCCAAAATGTCTAGCTCTACACTTAATACACCAATTGGGACGATCAGAAGTACCACCACGACTTTCTTGTTTCTTACCCTGCTGATTTCCTTGCCACCGTTGCTTACCTTTACCCGTAGATTCACTCCTAGATTTCTGAGAAACTATTTCTTTACTTGGTACTTGTTGAGGTTTCAAATCACTGTCAACAGATCGAGCTAACATGAAAGCTTGAGGAAGAGAGCTCGCTAATCTCACTGAAGTTCGATAATGATTAGGTAAAGTACCCACAAACTGTTCTATTTGAGTTCTCTCATCAGGAACCCACTGCTGAACAAATCTAAGTTTCTCTGTGAACTGATTTATCAAATCATCCATTGACATGTTATCAGTTAATTGCAAATCCATAAACTCTTTTCTAATCCGAGCTATATCATAGTTTGAACAATACTGCTTACAAACTTCATTACGAAAATCAGACCATCTGATAGATGCTTTCTGAAAAGAAGATAAAACAGAAGTAATCGAATCCCACCAATTCATTGCTGCTCCTTTTAAAAGTTGAGTTGCATAAGGAACTTTCAGTTCTTCCTCACATTGACAGACTTCAAATTTCTTTTCAACATCTCTCAACCAATCTAGAGTTACAGAAGGATTCGTACTACCCGAATACACAGACGGATTACTGCTCATAAAGGTTTTAAATGAACACACCTTCTGTTTTGACGGTGAAATCGTACCAAACACAGGATGAGATGCTTCAGCCTCTTTTTGTTGTTTATACATTCTAAGTGCTTGATTTTCCTCTTCCAATTGAAGCAGATACTGATCCCTTTCTGCCTCCTCTCTAGCATGGAAATAAGTACCAGCATTCTCATTCCGGTCATCATGAGTCTCAGCAGCAACTTCAGGCCTTGAGGCATTATTAGGGTTAACAGGTAGTTGCTCGTTATCCGCCATATCTGTAAACACCACAACAGCTTACAAATCATTAGTCGTTAGCACCTATTCTACTAACCGATTCACATTCAGTACATAATCCCTTTCCCAAGAATGTTTGACACAACACAATCAAAGTTTAGGATTGAACATACAATCATATTCAATTGCCCCAAACTACTGCTCTGATACCAACTTATAACGCCCCTCATTTAATATCACAATATAATATTAAGTCTGGCGGAAGCGACTACTTGAAATACATATTCTATTAAAATCCTGCTAGAAATTTTCGCAAACCTTTATACAATATGTTTAACTATTTAACAAACATAGTTAACATGTTTACAACCCAGGGCATTATATGCTATAAAACACTATTTATTACAAACTGGATCAGAGTTGTAAGTTTCAAACATTCCCAGCGTCAAAACATCCTTCCTGACTACCCACATATTATACATTACCTGCAGGAAGTAAATTGAGGGATTAGCACGAAGCTAAGTGAATGAATAATCAACTACAATTCAATTTAGCTAACAATCTGTTCACAATCAATAATGCAACAAATATCGTCAAGAGGAACGGTGGTTCCTAAGGACCCTGTGCCGGGTGGCCCCATCAGAACACTTAAATCAACTGTCAGGCCAAAACAGTGATTAACCGCTAACTAAATGCTAATCTCCATCAACACATGTACGCAACCCTATGTTGACCAACATTAGCAATCCAGTCCAACCGACAATCTAGTTGACCTCTGGAATGTACATTTCAATTCAATGTTCAACAAACAACCAATCAAATGGCATATCATTTCAAGGTTAACATACTATCAATAGTAATCCTATAATTACTGATTGAAATCAAACTGACACAACTAAATCAAACTGTGAGTTTCAAATCCACTCACCTGATTATCTCGTTTCACTTACTCAGCTGTCTTATCTCGCTGAGCTCTTTGCTTATCTGAGAATCAACAATCAGGTAAAAGTTAGAAATCAAGATCATAACACTTGAATAACATTAATTTAAATCATTAGGAACTTAGTCAAATTAACATCACAATTATCATAAGTCCCTAAATACAACTACTATCATGTGTTGTCATGTTAATAAGTACAATTTACATTGCAAACAACAATTTAGAACAAGTCTTAAAGGTCAAACAAAATATTTGCTGGAACACACTACAAGCCGCCGGCTTCCTATAGCCAGCCGCCGGCTTCTCCATTCCAGCCGCCGGGTGATTTAATTTTGGAGGTAACAGAACTTAATTGCGTTTTAAAGCTTCTATTGGCCGCCGGATAACCAATCAACCCGCCGGCTATGGCTTTCAAGCCGCCGGCTTGGGTAGTTCACCCGCCGGTTTCCTTTCTACACAACGAAGCCGCCTGCTTCAGGGTACCAGCCGCCGGGTTCAACCGACGTACAGGGGATACCCAGTTCAGCTATGGCAGAAACTCAGCAAACAAATCACAACATATAAACCACAAACTCGATTTCAGTAGCATATATTCACTCATATAGCATCATTTAAACATGTTATAACATACCATAACATCAAGATCATCAAACACATGTATTCACTCAAAGTATAGATTAACAAAAATCAAAACTTACCACTTAGAACTAAAAACAAGTTGGTGGTGATGATTTACTAGCTAAAATCAAGATCAATCAGCTCAAAATCACTTGTTCCAAAGCTTGTTTGCAAAGATTTTAAAGGTTTTGAAGTTTTAGGGTTTATGGTTTCCAAAAAGGGAAAGTGTAAAACTTTCCTAAAAAGGAAATATTTAAGACGGTTGAGATTTTACACCGACCAGTATCCACTTAAAACTAGTCCCCTTTTCAATCTATTGTCTGGAACCTAAAAACCATTTGCGAGAAACTTCTTTTATTGCACCGTCAACTATAGTAAATTAAAACAATCAATAATTTACTAAGCACAATAATTCCTTAAGCTTATTTAACTAAGTTTCGCAAATAAACAATTAATATCAAATAATTTCTAATACAATTAAATATATCAATTTAAAATTAGAAATTACCGGACCAGAAGAGAGGATGTTACAGTTATACTTATTATATATACGTTATAAAATACGAGTAATATTATATGTAATTATATATATATAATTTATTATAATTTTTTAATAACATTAAATAATTAAATATTACACATATATTAATATGTTACTATATTTTATTACATAATTAATTAGTATAGTTATTATGAAATTATCTAATTGTTATATACTAACTTATTATTATATGATACTAGTAGGATATCCGCACTTAGCTTTGCAATGGAACATTATACATAAAAATCGATAAAACATTGGGATCAAGAATAGGGTTACACTAAACTTAAGGGGAAACAAACTATGTAGTAATAAATATGTACTAGGAATAAAGTGGAATTAATTTACAATCACGTATTAATATACGTTACACATCATGTAAAATTTCCTGACTCACCCAATTTAAATTTTGAAGGGTAAACTTTGGGTAGCTTGAACTTTTAATATCTAGAGAGTGTCATGTAATGTTGTCAATATGAAAATATAGATTCCGGAAGCTACACATCAACTTTTGAATTTTTTTGAGCTTGAGCTTCATTGATCGAAAAACTAAAATTCTAGAATATATGAATTAATAACATAAAAAACAAAATTAAACATGTAAATATATATGAGAAATGTATAAGTTCCTCAAAAGAATAAATTAATGGTTCTTTTATTTTTTTTTTTAAAGCTTAAAGACATATAAAATTGATGAAAAATTGAAATTGAAGGCTTTAAAGGTGAAATTTATCTCCGAAAAGTGGACAAACTGCCTTTGGCCGTTTGCTAACACGTATGTCTCGTTTTGACTTTCACGTACATAATTGACACGTCTCGTATCTCTCTATTGGTTAAAAGTTACGTCATATGTTTATTTGTAATGTTATAATGGGTATTTTAGTAATTTTAAGTAGGTTCTTCAAACATTAATAGAAATGTTAGGGTTAGATTAGTAAACTCCCTCTTAAAAAAACATTACAAATGTATTAGTATAGATATATATATTAGTTTTATTTAATATGTAATATAATGTCATATGTTACATAGTTAGTGGTAGAGGTGTCAATTTTAGACCCATTGGTTAATTATGGGTCAATTTGGTTAATTTTTAGGAGGGTGTGGGTTTGTTGGGTCTCCTCCCCATTTTTTGGATGGGTCTAAATGGGGTTTTCAATATAAACCAACGGGTTTAGACGGGTCTAGCGGGTAAAATTTTTTTTTCACCTCATTTCATTTTTTTTCATTTTACAATCAAATTAAAAAAAAAAGTTTGGTAAAAACCCGATGACCCGACCCGAGACCCATTTGACCCGGACCCGTTTAGATCCATCCTTCTAAATGACCCATCTAGACCCGGACCCATTTAGACCCAAACCCATCTAGACCCGTGACCCGACTCGACCCATTCATTTTGCCACCTCTAGTTAGTGGTTTAATAAAGGTAGTATTAATGATGATTTAATAAATGTAGGGGTATTTTAGTAATTTCTATGAATTTTAAAAAAAATATTAGTAATTCAAGGGGTAAAGTAATCATTTCTATCTTAAAAAAACACTCAAATGTTTATATAATAGTATAGATGATATATTCAAGTAGATATTTGCGGAGTTTATATTACTTTTGATACAATGTGATATGATTAAATATAAAACATTAAATTATAAAATGTATATGTAACATAGATTATATAAAAAGAATATACATTCATTTTATTATCATTACTAGTAAGTTAATAGCCCGTGCGAAGCACGTCTCACCCTAAGAAAGTTTAATGTTAATTTTTGCGTTATGCTAACAAGAGCTCTTGTGACTTTTAATAAGAAAAAATGGGTGCACTGATTAGAGTTTTAATTTTTTCTAATTCACGACTGCATCTAATAAAATTAAACTTCATATTTAGTACACTCGAACTTTTCTATATATGCGAAATAATGTGAATTAGATTTTAGAATTTTAAAAAAACTTGGTGTGTAATTATATCACTTGATTTTTCTTATCGAAATCCTTTAGGACTTCAGACATCCTTTCCCATATTTTTTTTGCAAAAATATATTGAGAAAGTGAAAATAGTAGATATAAAAATTTAAAAAGAAATATTTAGGTAAAGACACAGTAAAATAAATAGGACAAATTAGACGGACGTTAAACAAGCTTTGTTAAATAAAAGTAAAATATATATTCGAAGGGGAATTTATTTGTGCTGGCAATATCACTATATACTAGATTATAACCCGCAAAATTTGCGGGCTAGTACATAATTTTAAGACAAATGTAATCTTATTTGATAACTTTTGTAAGTATAATAATTTAGGTATAAACTGTATGTTTTAAGCTTTGTATTATAATCATATTATAATCATATATAGTCATCCGAAAAGGATTAAAAGTTTCGATTAGCAAGTATAAAGTTTTGAAGATATATAACTCCAATATTCCTATTATGGAAGTGAACCACTCACTATTAGGTGTTAAACGTATTCAACATGTCTCATGCCACCTCCTCTCTCATTGCTCTCTTTCAAAACAAACTTTGTTCAACGTCAATACGACATTACACAAAACAAAGTGCTTGTCTGCTTGCCCAAAACTACATTGCTTTACACTGAAAACTAATTATGGCGATTTCAATTCGCAATAACATGATAAGGAGTAATATAATCATATCATTATCAAACACAAAGTGAGATACAGTCATTGCCTACATCATTTCAATTATTACAAATGAAAATGGTAAGATTCAAATATAAAGGTTCTTATATAAAATACATAAAAACATGGTACTAACTAAAATGGTAAACTTACTATAGCTGAATATAGAGCCTGCCAATATTCAGAACGTTGCGAATCAAAATTGATAAGGAATAATGCAAAAACATGACCAAAAATGGTAAGGAATAATGCAAAAACATGACCGGAAGAGATACCATATGAAATCCATGTCTCTATGATGGAAGGACTGGACATTTTGATAGCATATGGATGAAGAAATAACCAGATACTCAAATCACTTGTAACATTTGTAGGAGTTGAGTCAAAAGATTTCCACAAACACACACTCTAACTGGTCCATATTCATCCTTGATTACAAATGTATAGTTAAAGTAAGGCAAAAACACAGCAATAATGAAAAGTAGTATCATTAAAAAATGAAACTTACCATATTTTCACGAGTTCTGCACCATGTAAGATATATTATATACATGAAAATAGACATTTGAAATGTGAAACCCTTTGAAGAAGAAACACTTTATGAGCATCTGTGTAACACCCGCCAAATTAGGACTAGTAATTAGTGCCTAATCATATGTTAATACATGTAATTAGTTCCTTGTTAGGCTAATTAATGTATCGAATTATATATATTGTTGAATATATACGAATATGCGATTTGGTTAAATCGTACGCAATTTAAATCGAATGTATTTCGATTCAATTTAATACGAACGTTGGTGACCAATCTTATTAAATAACGCTTTTATGTCAAAAATATTATTATAATAATATTTCGTATTCATTTTGTATCGTACAAACTGAACCTACACAATTTAAAAGCTTTAAAACGCGCAAATTAAATAAACAAATTTACAACCTATAACTCAAATATAAATGACTAATAAAATATTTAAATAAAATATCGCGTAATAATTTGTATTTTGAAACGTACTTTTAATATTTAAAATAATTATTTACGATTAAACGACGGAGCAAACGAACACCGCACGGAGCGGGAACGCGGGGCGAAAATGGGAGGATAACCTCCCATTCCCCACCTCTCTTTCTCATTATTTCTCTTTCTTTCTCTCTTTCCTCTCTTTTTCTCTCTTTCACTCCAACCACCACCATCACCCAAAAAACTTCACAAAATCACAAAATAAACGTACTAAACGGCCTTGGATCATACTACTCTTTTGGAAGAAAACGACCACCGCATCACGATCTATCATCCCATCTTTTCGGATTTCTCATCCGACACTTTGTAAGTTTCCGACAAATCCCGAAATCTCTCGTTTTTAAGTGTTTTCACTTTCTAGTAGTTTGTAACAACTTATAATGTCCCTATATGGGTTGGGTAAAAGAATCGGACCAAACTATGGCCGGAAAACTCGTTTTTGGCTCAAAAACCCGTCAACAGCTTTAAGTGTCGCAACGAAGCATGCAGTATAGCGTCACTTCGTGCGTCACTTAAGTGACGCATTGAGTGTCGCTAAAAGCCCAAATTTTGCGTCACTTGCCTAAGTGCCGCATAAAACCCTCTTTTTCCGTCACTACCTAAGTGACGCATTTTCAGTACCCGTCACTAATGACCGACACTTATAGCGTCACTTGCCTAAGTGACGCCTACCATCAAACCTGATTTCACCCGTCACTCACCTTAGTGACTCATGACCTTTATACCGACACTTACAACCGACACTTCCTCAAGTGTCGCACTCTATGCGTCACTTGCACAAGTGACGCTATTATTCAGAATCAGTCATTTCATGCGACACTTCCTAAGTGTCGCCTAAACCCATGAGTGTCGCTTTAAGTGACGCATAAAACAGAATATTTACAACTTAAATTTCACTAAGTGTCGAACTTTTACAACCTCAAATCTTTATACGATACGACTTATAAAACACTTTGGGACACTTTTGTAAGTGCAAAACATCGATAACTTGATAATAATACTTGAAGTTATTATTTCAAACTCGTCACCAACGGGTCGTACACTTTTCAAACACTTAAACATATCAACCAAATAGTGGATATTTGGACATTATAGTTGGACGAACAACTGCAGGGGTGATCTTTTAAGATACCCAATCATATTTATAACCATCGCGTGTCGTGGACACCCTCAGGTTACAAGTCTTTGGACTTCATTTCGGCTAATCAACTTACGTTTGTTTAAACGCATTCAGGCTCAGGTGAGTCTCATAGCCCCTCTTTTTACTGTTTTACTCAGGGGTGTGATATACTGCTCAAACTTTTAACATGTGAACGCAAGTACCAACTTTTCATATACTACATGAGTTTTTCGAAACTAATCATTTAAAGTCCTCCGTCAGCATAGTTGTTAATACGTTGTAGCGTGAATATTAGTATATGGTACCATATAGGATTGACCCTCCTCGTTCGGGTTAGCAAGCACTAACCGGGTAAACGGACGTACTAATATTTGGGAAGACGAATGTGGATTAGGCATTCGTGGAGGCAACCTCGCCCGGAATTCTCTATAGGGGACCCGGCCCTCGAGTTAAGCTCAACTATGTGCTCATGGCTGTATACACGATGATTATCATTTAATTGCTGGATGCAATTCATTATTTAATTGCTGGATGCAATTCACTATTTAAATCTTGCGGTTCATACGATATTACTTGATTTCAAACCTGTGAGCTCACCAGCTTTATAGCTGACCTTTTAGCATATATCGCAGGTACCCAGCAGTAGGATGTTTCTGCTTCAGGATTTAGCTCGAGTCAGCATACAGACGATTGAGATTTTCTTGCATTAGTATATTTTGTATAAGTACTTATGTACTGAAATCTCATTTTATTTAACTCGAGCTATGTAAAGCTTTAAATGTTGTAAACATTTCAGTTATCAATATATATTTTGTAAAAACGACGCATATAGAGTCGTTTGCTATTTATCTTTGTGCTTTGTTATTGATTAGTAACACCCAAATCAAGCTTCCGTAAATCATTAAATTTGGGGGTGTTACAGATTGGTATCAGAGCCTAAGGTTATAGTGAACTAGGTTGCATTAGTGAGCCTAGACTATGACCATTAGGCAGTATTCCTTATTAGGTATGACTGGTTCAGGGATTACAGCATACGAGTTTAATTTAACATAGCCTGATCAACTATGTACAATTAAGCAAAGATGATGTAAGATCTGAAAGTAGTTATGGCTGAACAGGATGCAATAGAAGACTCTGACCTCGAGAGAACCGAGACTCAAACATGTTTATGCTAGACACTCAATAGGCTATATTATATAGGAGCTATATGAATATAGGCCTCAATCTTACTAACGCTTTGTCTCAGAAATGGCAAACATCCCATCAAATTCATCTCGCTCTCAATCCGGGTCGCAGAACCCAAGGGTAGCAAGGAGGAACAACAGGTTGCCTCGAGCTGGCCCGTATCCCACTCACATCGCCTTACCGGCTTTAGCCGCTAGGGTAAACTAACACGAGCAGCGACTTCGCACCCTGGATGTCGTGCTGCAGGAAACGAACGAAAACTGGAGACTTACATCCCTTGAACGCATCGAACAAGTCTCCGACGACCTTGAAACCACAAACAACAACATGGATGTCCTTCGTAACCAAATTATAGAAATAAGGGTGGAAAATGCCCTTCTACAACAAAGGATGGAAGAATATGAGCAACGCTCACATGAAGCAGAAGAGTATACGCGCGGACTAACACAACGACTTTCGCTAGCAGAAGACAACGCCCGACAAGCTAGCAGGCTTGCAATCACTGTGGACCGTCTTGTCATGATGATGGAACAAATTAATCTACGTCAAGACTAGTGTAGTCCTTGTCTTGTAATCTATCCTGTAATCTAGTAACTATCTACGCGTTACTCTATAATTCAGTCGGATGTAACAATTCCTGACGCCTCTTGTAATACATCCGTAGGGTGTAACCTTTGAACTCGTATTAGCTATCAAATATTTCTTGTTGTTCAACTCATATTAATTGCCATAATTCTTTTTCATATTGATGTTATGTATTACCACCTTTATACAAGTACATCTGAAATAAATACAATTTTCTTACAAAATCTCATGTATCTTCACTTCTTTTATTGAAGAATCATGCCGCCAAAGACACGACCCTACACAGATGCTCAGATCACGTCACTCATAACCCAGGCTGTTACTGAAGCCTTGGCTCGGAATACCCCACCCAACTCCACAAGAAACAGCGATACCGCTGGAACCTCTGCCGTCAAACCTTGTTCTTACAAGGACTTTCAAAGCTGTAAACCCTCGAGTTTCAAGGGTTCTGAAGGAGCCATCGGACTGATCAGATGGTTCGAGAAAATGGAAACTGTTTTTCGTGTCAGTAAATGCGCGGAGAACGACAAAGTAAACTTCGCCACCTGCTCTCTTGAAGATGATGCCCACTCTTGGTGGAATTTATATACCCAATCAGTGGGTGCTGACATTGCCTACCAACTCACTTGGGAGGAATTGAAGGCAAAACTCACTGCCAAATACTGCTCAGTCGCCAAACTCCAAAAGCTAGATGAGGAGTTTTGGAATTTGAAGGTTCAGGGTGGTGACATCGATGGTTATACCACCAGGTTTCAACAACTAGCTGCCCTCCGCCCAGCTATGGTAAGCACTGAACCTGATAAAATCAGGAAGTACGCCCTTGGTCTCCCTGATTTTGTTCGGGGACACGTCATCTCTTCCAAACCAACCACCATTGACGGTGCAATCTCATTGGCCCAAGACCTGATGTCTATGAGCCAAGATTCTGAACAACCCACTTCATCATCCCAAAACAACAAACGCAAGTGGTCTGACTACCACAACAACCACTCCAACCAACAAAACAAGAAACCTGACACCATCAAAGCCTACAACACCACCACTGACATCATCCGGGGTTACACTGGGAGCAAACCATATTTTCCCAAGTGCAGCCGTCACCATGAGGGTTCTTGTGGTCCCTTTTGCAACAACTGCAAGAGTTACGGCCACCTCACCAAAGACTGTCGCTCTCCCGCCAACAACAATTCCAACAACAACACCAGACCACCCAAAGTATGCTTTGAGTGTGGGAAACCTGGGCATTTTAAGGACTCGTGCCCAAAACTGAAGAACAACAACAACAACAACCGCAACAACAACAGTAACAACACCCGCAGCAGAGCTTTCGTCATCAAATCTGGGGACGCCCGCCAAGACCCGAATGTGGTCTCGGGTATGTTCCTCCTCAACAACTTAACTGCTTCTGTTCTATTTGATACTGGTGCTGATAGAAGTTTTATCTCCGATGATTTTTGTCCATTACTTGACATCACTCCTGTTGCCTTAGATGTTAACTACACTGTAGAACTAGCAAATGGAAAACTTGTAGAAACCACCAGTGTGATACTTAATTGCACTTTAAACCTGGCTGACGAAACCTTTTCGATCGACCTTATACCCATTGAAATTGGAAGTTTCGACGTCATCATTGGAATGGACTGGTTGTCCAAACACCGAGCTGAAATCATTTGTTACGATAAAATCGTCCGTATCCCACTCGCCGTTGGTGGAACCTTGATCATACAGGGGGAGACCGGTGGGACGGGACTCAATATAATCTCCTGCTTAAAAACCCAAAAATTTCTGAGAAAAGGGTTACCCTGCCATACTCGCACACATCACCGAGAAGAAGTCGGAGGAGAAGCGACTTGGGGATGTGCCAATTGTTAGAGACTTTCCCGAAGTCTTTCCAGAAGAACTACCTGGTCTACCTCCGCTTAGACAGGTTGAGTTCTCAATCGATCTCGTGCCGGGTGCCGCACCGGTGGCCCGCGCACCATACCGTTTAGCCCCATCCGAACTTCAGGAGTTGTCCTCTCAGTTACAGGAACTTCTGGATCGAGGATTCATTAGACCGAGTTCGTCACCTTGGGGAGCTCCGGTCTTATTTGTTAAAAAGAAGGACGGTTCATTCCGAATGTGCATCGACTACCGAGAGTTGAACAAATTGACCGTCAAGAACCGTTATCCACTTCCTCGCATTGATGATCTATTCGACCAACTTCAGGGTTCAAGTTTCTACTCAAAAATCGACCTGCGATCAGGCTATCATCAGTTACGAGTTCGCGACGCCGATATTCCAAAAACTGCTTTCAGAACTCGTTACGGGCACTACGAATTTCAAGTGATGCCCTTTGGTTTAACTAACGCACCGGCTGTATTCATGGACCTCATGAACCGGGTGTGCAAACCTTACCTCGATAAGTTTGTTATTGTCTTTATCGATGACATACTCATTTACTCGCGCAACGAGCAAGAACATGCGCAACACCTTAAGACCATTCTGGAACTACTTAGACACGAGGAGCTTTACGCTAAATTCTCTAAGTGTGAGTTCTGGATTCAAACCGTTCAATTTCTTGGTCACGTGATCGACAGTCAGGGAATTCACGTTGACCCATCAAAGATCGAGGCTATCAAAGACTGGCAAGCACCCACCTCTGCAACTGAAGTACGACAATTCTTGGGTCTTGCTGGGTACTATCGGCGATTTATCGAAAATTTCTCCAAAATAGCTCAACCACTCACGGTACTGACTCAGAAGGACAAAAGGTTCGATTGGACCGATAAACAAGAATCAGCGTTCCAACTTCTGAAACAAAAGCTTTGCAGTGCTCCAAATCTATCCTTACCCGAAGGCACCGATGACTTCGTGGTATATTGCGATGCTTCTCACCAAGGTCTCGGTTGCGTGTTAATGCAACGAGATAAAGTCATTGCTTACGCCTCACGACAGCTGAAAATTCACGAAAAGAACTACACCACTCATGATCTCGAGCTTGGAGCTGTCGTTTTTGCTCTCAAAATCTGGAGACATTATCTCTACGGCACTAAGTGCACCATCTTTACCGACCACAAAAGTCTCCAACATATATTCGATCAGAAGGATCTCAATATGAGGCAACGTCGATGGGTCGAGTTGCTTACCGATTACGATTGCGAGATCAAGTACCATCCAGGGAAGGCTAATGTTGTAGCCGATGCCCTCAGCCGAAAGGAACGACCAAAACCACTTCGAGTCCGAGCCCTCAGTATGACCATCCATAACGATCTTACTATTCAAATTCATACCGCTCAGATCGAAGCCCTGAAATCTGAACACATCAAAAATGAATCCTTACGGGGTATTGACAAACAATTCGAAATCAGACCTAACGGTATTAGGTGCTTCTCAAACCGAATCTGGTTGCCTAGTTTTGGGAACCTCCGAGACTTGGTGATGGACGAGGCTCACAAGTCTAAATATTCTATTCATCCGGGATCCGATAAGATGTACCACGGCATCAAGGAATTTTACTGGTGGCCGAACATGAAAGCCGAAATCGCCACTTATGTCAGCAAGTGTCTTACTTGCTCGAAGGTCAAAACCGAACATCAGAAACCTCCTGGTTTACTCCAACAACCTGAAATCCCTGAATGGAAATGGGATCAAATTGCCATGGATTTCATAACCAAACTACCCAAGTCGTCGAACGGTTGCGATACCATTTGGGTGATCGTTGACCGCCTCACCAAATCTGCTCATTTCCTGGCAATCAAGGAAAGCGATAAAATGGAACGCCTTACACAGATCTACATCAAGGAAATCGTTTCTCATCACGGTGTTCCAGTCTCAATCATCTCTGACAGAGATGCCCGTTTCACTTCTCACTTTTGGCAATCACTTCAGAAAGCTATGGGTACCCGTCTCGATATGAGTACCGCGTACCATCCTCAAACCGATGGCCAAAGTGAACGAACCATTCAGACCTTGGAATATATGCTACGCGCCTGCGTAGTTGATTTCGGTACAAACTGGGAAAAACATCTACCGTTGTGCGAATTCTCGTACAATAACAGCTATCACGCCAGCATTAAGGCTGCACCTTTTGAGGCACTGTACGGTCGTAAGTGCCGATCACCGATCTGTTGGACTGAGGTGGGAGATAGTCAACTCACTGGTCCTGAACTCATTCACGCCACCACTGAGAAAATTGTGGAAATCCAAAACAGACTCAAAGCAGCACGTGATCGTCAGAAAAGTTATGCTGACGTGAGACGCAAACCACTCGAGTTCCAAGTTGGGGATCGAGTTCTTTTAAAAGTATCGCCTTGGAAAGGCGTCATCCGTTTTGGCAAACGCGGGAAGTTAAATCCCAGGTACATCGGGCCTTTTGAGATCCTCGAACGGATTGGCCCCGTAGCTTATCGATTGCAGCTGCCATCCGAACTCAGCAGCGTGCACCCCACTTTTCATATCTCAAATTTGAAGAAGTGTCTGTCTGATGAGACACTTATTATTCCACTAGATGAAATTCGTGTTGACGATAAACTATACTTCCTTGAGGAACCCGCTGAAATTTTGAACCGTGAGGTCAAACAACTGAAACAAAATCGTATTCCCATCGTCAAGGTCAGATGGAATTCGCGGCGTGGTCCGGAATTCACCTGGGAACGGGAAGACCAAATGCGACTCAAATATCCTCAACTTTTCACTGATTCTACATCGAACACGACCTCGAGCTAAATTTCGGGACGAAATTCTTCTAACAGGGGGAGAATGTAACACCCGCCAAATTAGGACTAGTAATTAGTGCCTAATCATATGTTAATACATGTAATTAGTTCCTTGTTAGGCTAATTAATGTATCGAATTATATATATTGTTGAATATATACGAATATGCGATTTGGTTAAATCGTACGCAATTTAAATCGAATGTATTTCGATTCAATTTAATACGAACGTTGGTGACCAATCTTATTAAATAACGCTTTTATGTCAAAAATATTATTATAATAATATTTCGTATTCATTTTGTATCGTACAAACTGAACCTACACAATTTAAAAGCTTTAAAACGCGCAAATTAAATAAACAAATTTACAACCTATAACTCAAATATAAATGACTAATAAAATATTTAAATAAAATATCGCGTAATAATTTGTATTTTGAAACGTACTTTTAATATTTAAAATAATTATTTACGATTAAACGACGGAGCAAACGAACACCGCACGGAGCGGGAACGCGGGGCGAAAATGGGAGGATAACCTCCCATTCCCCACCTCTCTTTCTCATTATTTCTCTTTCTTTCTCTCTTTCCTCTCTTTTTCTCTCTTTCACTCCAACCACCACCATCACCCAAAAAACTTCACAAAATCGCAAAATAAACGTACTAAACGGCCTTGGATCATACTACTCTTTTGGAAGAAAACGACCACCGCATCACGATCTATCATCCCATCTTTTCGGATTTCTCATCCGACACTTTGTAAGTTTCCGACAAATCCCGAAATCTCTCGTTTTTAAGTGTTTTCACTTTCTAGTAGTTTGTAACAACTTATAATGTCCCTATATGGGTTGGGTAAAAGAATCGGACCAAACTATGGCCGGAAAACTCGTTTTTGGCTCAAAAACCCGTCAACAGCTTTAAGTGTCGCAACGAAGCATGCAGTATAGCGTCACTTCGTGCGTCACTTAAGTGACGCATTGAGTGTCGCTAAAAGCCCAAATTTTGCGTCACTTGCCTAAGTGCCGCATAAAACCCTCTTTTTCCGTCACTACCTAAGTGACGCATTTTCAGTACCCGTCACTAATGACCGACACTTATAGCGTCACTTGCCTAAGTGACGCCTACCATCAAACCTGATTTCACCCGTCACTCACCTTAGTGACTCATGACCTTTATACCGACACTTACAACCGACACTTCCTCAAGTGTCGCACTCTATGCGTCACTTGCACAAGTGACGCTATTATTCAGAATCAGTCATTTCATGCGACACTTCCTAAGTGTCGCCTAAACCCATGAGTGTCGCTTTAAGTGACGCATAAAACAGAATATTTACAACTTAAATTTCACTAAGTGTCGAACTTTTACAACCTCAAATCTTTATACGATACGACTTATAAAACACTTTGGGACACTTTTGTAAGTGCAAAACATCGATAACTTGATAATAATACTTGAAGTTATTATTTCAAACTCGTCACCAACGGGTCGTACACTTTTCAAACACTTAAACATATCAACCAAATAGTGGATATTTGGACATTATAGTTGGACGAACAACTGCAGGGGTGATCTTTTAAGATACCCAATCATATTTATAACCATCGCGTGTCGTGGACACCCTCAGGTTACAAGTCTTTGGACTTCATTTCGGCTAATCAACTTACGTTTGTTTAAACGCATTCAGGCTCAGGTGAGTCTCATAGCCCCTCTTTTTACTGTTTTACTCAGGGGTGTGATATACTGCTCAAACTTTTAACATGTGAACGCAAGTACCAACTTTTCATATACTACATGAGTTTTTCGAAACTAATCATTTAAAGTCCTCCGTCAGCATAGTTGTTAATACGTTGTAGCGTGAATATTAGTATATGGTACCATATAGGATTGACCCTCCTCGTTCGGGTTAGCAAGCACTAACCGGGTAAACGGACGTACTAATATTTGGGAAGACGAATGTGGATTAGGCATTCGTGGAGGCAACCTCGCCCGGAATTCTCTATAGGGGACCCGGCCCTCGAGTTAAGCTCAACTATGTGCTCATGGCTGTATACACGATGATTATCATTTAATTGCTGGATGCAATTCATTATTTAATTGCTGGATGCAATTCACTATTTAAATCTTGCGGTTCATACGATATTACTTGATTTCAAACCTGTGAGCTCACCAGCTTTATAGCTGACCTTTTAGCATATATCGCAGGTACCCAGCAGTAGGATGTTTCTGCTTCAGGATTTAGCTCGAGTCAGCATACAGACGATTGAGATTTTCTTGCATTAGTATATTTTGTATAAGTACTTATGTACTGAAATCTCATTTTATTTAACTCGAGCTATGTAAAGCTTTAAATGTTGTAAACATTTCAGTTATCAATATATATTTTGTAAAAACGACGCATATAGAGTCGTTTGCTATTTATCTTTGTGCTTTGTTATTGATTAGTAACACCCAAATCAAGCTTCCGCAAATCATTAAATTTGGGGGTGTTACAATCTGCAAGTTATATTCACCTGTAAAACTTTGTACATGTAACCTTTTGGGCCATCAGAGAAATATTAAAAGATACATGGGCATGATCTATCTTTTACAAATTACACAATTTACAATCAGGATATTAGCAAAACCCACCCATTTTCCCATCATGTAATAAAGTTAAACTATGCTAAAATAAATTTATAAACAACTTCTAAGTGGCCTATAGTCTCTCCACAGTAGGGAAAAAGAGCACAACCAAATCGCTACAGATGAAATTATTTGTAAACCCCTAATTATATCCAACTGTTTATGTACATGCAATAATACATAATAAAAAAAAAAATCAAATAAATAGGTCAGGAATACACATTTTTTTTAGAAAATGGCAATATTTCATCTATGTTACTCCATGAATATGTACATCAAACAGATAACTATATAAATTGTAGTCATATTGATGTACCCGCTAACTAAAAAGTACATACATTTAACCCATCACAATTACTCTCTTACTTAAGTATGATCTAAACCTCTTCGTTATATTTTTGGCTTTGTTTTCACCTTTAATTAACCATCTCGCTTGTATGTACCTATGATCAATTGTGTCAAAGACCACTCCAATAGTGTATATGGCTTATTCTCCCTCTGTTACAACAGACTCCCCACTATGTGACACCTATTTCACATTGTTGTTCATTGATACACATTAAACCAGAAATCTTAAACATTAAGATGCTATACATGATGGGAAAAACTAAACAAATCGTCAATTACTTCAGCATGTCTAATACATATATTTAACAATGGGAGAATATGCGTAAAGAATGAATTCTAAAGAACAAAACCAATTGGTGTTCTAGTTAGATGAAATTTCCATCACTAAAAATCATATTCAATCTTAGCAAATGTTATTATTTAAGTAACAAAAAAAGTCTCTAAAATTTATTATCTAAGAGACTTAGGTGTCAAAATGGGCCGAGGGGGAAGGTTCTACTGCAAAAAGAAGCCAAGGTGAATATTCACCTAAGCAATTTAGATGTCAAAATGGGCAGAGAGAAAACGGACCAGACCTGTACTGCTTCAGTATGCCTATCACGAATGCAAATACTTGTACAAAACCTACCTCAATCCCTTCAACTTTGCAAATATCTGCAATAAAAGGAAAATGAAATAAAACCATTATCATGCTCCTTTTTTATTTATCAGAATGCACGATCATAATCTAGAAAGAAGAATATGTTGCTTACTTCAAAAACACTCTTAAAACAACCAATTTTGTACCAATCTTACAAAGTAATTACAACTTACACCCATTGTGCAGAAAGATACAAAAGAAAAAAGTCCCCTTGCAAACACCTCCATTGTGCAGCTTTACGCATAGCTTTAAACTCCAACTACAAAGACAAGGCCACAAATTAGGAGTTTAGACCAAGTAACTACCAGATAGATATGTACCTTAAATCTATCATCTTCCTCCTCATCAATCTTGTCATCCATTGCTTTTCGCTATAACAGAACACATAAATAATAAGACTAAGAGTGACTGATTAAAATCACTAACTCCATAAGTATTAAAAATATAATATTCATCACCACAAGAAGAAAGCACCAACACAAACCTCAGCAATTATACATTGTCATACATTTCGAAGTAAAAGAAACTACATGAAAACATATGTAATTACTTAATATTAGCCATCATATCCCCTTCTTATAAATATACATATAAAAATAACAACCCGTTTATGTCAATTACCAAGAAGAATAAGCCATTTAAACAGTAGCATAAGCTGCTGCATTTACTTATACAGCACCAAATACACAAACCACATATAATATAAACAAAAGCAGATAAAAGTATTTTAAATGACATCTTTAGCTTTTCAAAATTGTGTATCTCATAAATTGATGTATCTAAAAACTAAGATACCAAAACATATAGTTAGATTTAGATCAAACCATTACTCGAGTTATCTGGTCACAAAAAAAATTTAAAGCTCACCCAATAATCGACACGAGTAACCCATATAAGGAAATCAACCGACACCGAATACTAAGCCCGATATGCAATTAAAAAGAACCGTTCAGCCCAGTACTTAACTGGGTCCGGTGGGTTATTCGTAACCATGTAATATATGACCATGAACGTTGTTTCAAGATAACTTTCAAAACTTACATTATTCAGAAAATGATAGACATTGATTTTAGATTAACCTGGATTTTCATGGGCTGTGCTTTGCACACCCTAAAAAACTACCTAATCTGTATATAAGGAACTTGTTGCAAACCATTAACAAATAAGAAATTGCAATATTACATGAGTTACAATACCATCATCGCTACCACCATCAGTTCTTGCATTGTCATCCCCATGTTTGCTGCCATATCGTACCTTATATTGCCTTTTGAGTTGACGCACTTTTGGTCTAATAGATTAGATATACTTGATATATATAAAAAGAAGGGTGATTCATGAAAAGACGGGCATGACTACTTAGTTTAAACAATGTAAATGTTATTGAATAGATAGACAACCACAACTTATAAAGTCTAAAATCTAAACTCATTATTTAACGCATCAACTGTTTATTTATTTAGTGGACATGAAAAATGTTTCCGGGTCAGCCCGTACTTAAACATGACCTACTTCAGCCCCAAACAATTTTGACCCGTTATCAAACCTGTCCGAACCTCCCATCATGCCACTATAACATATTTACTAAATATGTTACGAAAGCTTAATATAAATGAGGCACCTCAAAAGGCATCCACCGATATGCTCCAGTTTCTGCTGCCATGACACAAGTCTGAGCCTTCATTCTTACAACACCAAAATCGGCCACCTTAATGACATGTATAGGAAACACATAATAGCAAAAGCTGCACAATGGCCTTGATTTAAAGCAAAAGCTTTATCTCAGTCTTTTGAATTCGGTCTATGCTTTCTCCTACATCATAATAGCATAATGATACATGTTAGAATTAGTTTTTTAATTCTTTGAAGATAAATATAATTATTGGATAAATAAAAAAGGAAAGAGATATAAGAACAGAATTCTCGAATAATACATTCAATATTGTTTGCAGCTGATTAAATTTCTCTGCAAGTTTCGGAAAGTGAATTAAAGATTAAGAAATGAAACCTAAAGTATGATTGGAAGGTTTATATAAATGTACTCGAGAATGAAGAGATAGATGTCAATTGTTGCATGTTTTCTTCGAGCGGCTCTTTCTTATGTTCTAGAGGTGAAGCGGATGATATAGTTGGTGGCTGCAACCTGTTTCTGTAATCACTCAGAGACTTCGAACTACTGGCACACAAGTGAAAATAGCAAAAATCAAAAAAGTTGATTCATATACATTTTATACAGCAATTATACCATCACCTCATAAATTAATCCTTAAAACAACTTAGGATAATTGCCATTTACGACCAGGTGTATTGCTTCCAACAGCTGAAGGATGGATGCACAGGCATTTCCATTACGCAAGACGTATAAAGAGTTGGAATATTAATACTTTCAAAGACAGTAAAAGGTCAGAACTTTACAAAACTAATTGATAGCAATAATTAGAATCATGTACCTTCTAATTACTAAAGGGGACAAGGGGTTGCTAACGGTTGCTTATTTTCCTCATTTGTAACCGGCTGCACCAAAATCATTATAAATTGAGTTCAGCATGTTTGGTTACAAAAAACAATTTACACCATAATCCGCACCCAAAAACACAGCAGTTCAACAATCAACTATGGTTGATTTCAAAGATTATGGAGTAACCTTAAACGAATTACTCGTGACGTTTCCCCAATTGTATCCTTGATGTGACGCAAAAAGTCATGTTTTTAAGTATGATATTCCACACTTTTTGGACACATCTTTAGTGAAAACATTCCAAAACAATCTTTATTTACTAAAATTCACTAAAGTGCTCCAAATATAGGCGTTGCTACAAAAATCACTAAAATCGTTCAAATAACGAGCAAAACAGAGCGAATAAACAACAACCAATTCTCACACCCTCATTTACCTTATGTTAAGCACATTCTAACCTTATGGTATGTTGTAATAGGTAAAAACGAGACGGTAGAATCAAGAATCATGCAAATTGGGTGAAGAACGGAAGAGATACGGCTTCTACAGATCGTTAAAAGGCATTCCAAACATGCTTAAGCTACACACATCCAATTTCTATTAGATTGGTACCATTAGAAGCGTAACGGAATTACGAAGTCGTGAGTGAAAGAATCGGGTCAAACGGACGTGTAACGAAGGAGATATGGCCGTTTTAAGCAACGTAGAAAAGCCGAAACACCACGTATACGGCCTTGGCAAGCCGTATACGGCCCCCTATACCCCATATACGGTTTTTGGTGGTCTAGGGGTGGCTTGGTTGGCTTCCTTCATGCTTGGTTTGCTTGTACGATGCGTTTCGGTGCTTGTACGTATCAATTCCTTTGGCTCCAAGTTTGGCTTCAACTTTGGCTCCAAGATTGGCTCCATGGCTCATTACTTTGGCTCCAAGTTGATCTTCACCTATAAATAGATGGCCTCCTCCACCATTTCATTCACACCTCACACCTTTCATCATTCACTTTCTCTCTCACACTCTTTCTTTCTCTACTTTCTCTCTCTAGCACTACTCTTAGGAGTTAGAGGAGAATTGTTCTTGTAGTTAGTTCCTCTCTCTAGTTTCTCTCTCTAGCACTACTCTTAGGAGTTAGAGGAGAACTAGAGAGAGATTATTTATGTAGTTAATTAGTAGAAGCTAGCATTGTAATACTTGAATATTGTACGAAGAAATACAAGTTGTTATTCTGCTCGCAATTCGTATCGGTATTATCTATCCTTTCTATTATTAATTTGTCATATTATTCTTGTTTGATGTATGTGATTTATTAATATTAGAAATGTTTATTGTTATGCATTGTGAGTAGTGTGCTTGTATGTTTGTCATGATTTAAATAGTAGTGATGATGTTACTGCAAATATATGATATTGGGATAATATCATTATGAAACAACGGAGGTAACGTTATACGGCTTTCATTTGTATAGCGCCGGAAACATCACGAATGTGTGGAGTACGGAACGTGGAAGCTATGAAAGTCGTGGGCACAATCCGTTGGGAAATAATGTCCCGATTATTATATAATTGGGAGTTGTTATACTTTGTTATCTGTCTAAACTTATCCTGAATATAGATCTAGTGTCTCTTACCCTTTCCAGACTTTCACGTGACTGTTGCCCTTAGGATAGGACTTTGCAAACCCTAATACTACGTAAATACAGTTATCTCCAGTTACAGTATGAAGCTATGAACTTTCCATAAAACGGCACAGTACTTCGTATAGCGTTGGAAACACCACTAGTGGAGTACAAATACGTGGAAGCTAAGGAAATGCCGTAGGACTGTTTCATCGTGGATTACCTAGAAGTGACCCTTCTAGAACTCGGGTCTAGGAATTAAAGCTGTGGAAATGCTCGTTGCCCTGTACACCGTTATTACACCTAAGATCTGGAAAACTGTGGAAATGCTTAAATGCCCGGTACACCGTTAGTACATCTAGGATTTGGAACACTGTGGAAATGCCTAATTGCCTTGTACACCGTGATTATTCCTAGGGATGAACGCCTGCATGTAAAGGAGGGTCTATGTTTATGACAGTAGAATATATGCTTTAATGAATGAATACAGAGTTCTGTCAAGAGGGCTTAATGCTCCATAAACATTGCTTAACTCTACAATACCGATAGTTTAGAATAACAACAGTTAACAACCAGTACACAGTTAGATAATAACAAATAGACTTAGAGGTTAAGAAAGGTCAGTAAATACAATTGCGGCCTGTTGCCTTATGCCTGCTCCCTAGATAAATCAAGGGTGACTTTGTCTTATTCAAGCAAAAGTTCAGGGGGATTTGAAAACAGTCTGATCTGATCAGGGTTCATGATAGCCTAGGTACTCAGTGACATACGTATTTAGATCCGGAACTAAATAAGTAGGGTCCTAGTGTTTACAACTAAGTTTATCTGTCTGTTAAATGATTGTGTCCCCAATAAGCATCATCCTAACTGTATGCTATCCTAAATCATGGTGAACCACGTCTTTGTTATGTTTAAGTGTTACATATATGCTAGCTTCCCTTTACTTTTATGCTTTATTAGTTTAGTAGTTTTAATTAAATGAAAACCCAAAAACAATCACCTATCCACTTATCCAAAACCCTAGCTTGATTACTAAGTTATCCGAACTAGCTCTGTTTCAATTCTGCCGTCGTGAGGAACGACCCTGGATCATCCTTACCATATACTAGTATCAGGTATTCGTACCAAGTACCAGTAGATAGTACGGAGGATTAGGCTCCCCCGACAAAATATAAATTTAAAACTACCCACTGACGCCGCGCCTAGCGGAAAGATCTGCAACGACGGGAAGAGATTCCTGATCCGACCGTTGTGTGCGCGTCAAGTTTTTGGCGCCGCTTAGACAAATTTAGTTTTTAAGCGATCCTTTTGGATTGGGATTCACCATCCCTATCCGAAGTTACTTTCTGCCCGTAGATTAGTTAGATTAAGTTAGCGTAGCGTAGTTTAAATTAATTTCCCTTCTCACCCCAACTTTAATTCTAAAACCTTATTCTTGTGCTGTCTTTACTGATAACTTGGCAATGGTAACTGTACAACAACTAAGTGATCAATTGGAAAGTCTCATTAATTTAAACCAAGATAGACGTAGGAGTGATGCCCACTTAGATAATGAATGTCAAAGGTATAGTATGAATTATTCGGAAAACATAGGGTACTTAAATCCTCAATTACAACATCATTATGACCCTTATGCTTTCCAACAACATCAATACCAACCTTACTATCCTGAACCATTCAGAGTCTATCCACACTTATCTTTCTCTGTACACGAACCACAACCGTATGAAAGTTATAACTTGAGAGATATGCCCATAGCTTATCTTAGCAGTAATGCTACTCCTTCGCCTTCTCACGACCCACTTGAACATTTACTTAAAGAACAAGAAGACATGCTTAGAAGATGTACTGATAAGCTGTCTAAAATAGAAACACTAGTCCAAGTGAGAAGTGAGAGAATTAGGAATCAAGTTACAACTGATTATAGGCTACAGGAAGATGAGAGGCACCCACACACCACATCTACATCACTTGACATGGACTTTCATTCTCATGAGTCTGGTTGCAAAACTCCTTCAAATCCTACACCTTCCCAATCTTCTAAATCCTCACTTCCACCCATTCTTAACCTATCTACGTCCGAGACCGACGAGGAGTTCATTCTAGAGGAACTTTCCGAACCACTGCAACTCGAAACTACTGGCCAGGGTGACGAGTACGACTTGGTGGACGAAGAAATAGAAATGGAGACCCTGGAGATGGAGATTTACACAGAAGACTCAGCTTCAGAAGGACCGGAGGAATGCGTACCAACTCTGAGAAGTGATTTCATTCCAATCCAAACCGACGTGGTTGACAACATCCCACAACAACTTGTGGTTGATGATATCCCACATATCTTTCTTGATGAATCACCCACTGATCTAGTTGACCCATCTACTACCTTAGACCAGCCAGTTACCCAAGTAGTCGATGAGAATGTTGCTACAAGATTGGAGACGTTAACGGATACTGTCCCACCTCCATGCCCAGTGTACAACATGATCATTGACCATAAGACCATAGGAAGTAAGGCGGGTTCTGCGTCATGGTTTCCCTACAAACCTTCTCTCCACCACATAATGACATATACATCTTGGAGTAGTAAGGATTCCTTTGACCAACCCATTCAGTAAATCCGACCCAAGGAGGTATTAGAAGTTGAGAGATTTGTTATACCTCCAGTTAAACTATTCTCTCACTTTGAACCATCTCCTAATATTGGACATGCCCTAACCTCAACTTGCCTTATACTCTTAGGTATGTGCCAATATTATCCCTTGTGTCTACTGATGGATGCAAGGAAGCCTCTAGGATTGCCTGACAAATAGTGCTAGAGTCAAGCTAGAGACTCGAACAAAAACAAGCGCTTCTCAGGAGGCAACCCGTATCTAACGTAGTTTTGGTAATAGTAATATGCTAACTCAATAAATAGAAAATGAAACCCTAAGATTAATGTTCCAAGTTTTCTTTATTTTTTTGAACAAAAAGGATGGTTTGGGAAATTACTTCATTGAAAATTTTGTTAATACCTTAAAACTTCCTACTCCCGTTTGTTTGAACTTCATTGCAACATCTATTTTAACCATTATCTAAAATCTCAAGTTCTTAATGTCCCTTCACTCACAAACATGGAATCCTGCTAGAATGAGAATTAGGAACCTTAGTAATCTTATACACCCATTCACATATTTCGAGCATTGGAGGTACTTACATATGTTTCTGTGAACATACCTAAAAGATCTTTAACTGAATTATCTGATAGCCTGATTTGTATGTCAATATGTGTATTATGCTCGAACTCGTTTAAAAATGTGTGCTTTGGACATCTTTTAAATTACTCATGCTAGTATTTCCATATCTGCTATTTGTGCTAAGGTGAAAGTATAGGTAACTAACACTTTTGGTATGAGATTTGATTCCAAGTCATACACTGATTTGTTTCATCTACAAAGTACTCACTTTGATAGGTTATTTGCAAACTAGTGAGTCTATGATTTGGAAGATAATCACTTGTTTGTTAGATCACAATTGCTTGTTCTACTTGTACAAATGCCTAGCAAACAGGAACCGACGCCTATGGATAAAGGAATCTTTGAGTATAATGGGAAGACAACAAGGGGAGCTCACAGTTCATTAAATTTGAAAATCTTTGGAGCATTGCTTTGCAGGGGAGAGGAGATAACACTTCTAGACACAAAAATGAAGCTCTACTTGTGTCCGGAGGATGACATCACTTCATATTATTTTCTATCCTTTTGGAAGTCAAGCTCTCGACTATAAAAGCAGCGCTGCTCGGGAGGCAACCCGTGGAATAAGACGTGTTGAGAGAAAGTGTCAACAAGTGAAGAAAATCTCTGACTATCCTTCACACTTGAGCGTACCTAAAAATACTTTATGAAAACTTCTCCGGAATTACAACTCATTTGCAAATAAATCACTGGTCTTAGAAAATAGGGAAATCACTTTGAAAACTGATAATTCATGTGTTTCGAGCATTTGAGGTACTTGCATACTACTTTTATGCATTATGCTCGAACTCGTTTAAAAACACATGTTTTATAAAACTGATTTGTAATAGAAAACATCTTTTCAAAATTCTGAGACAGTGATTTCTCTTTCCATTTGCAATAAAAACCGAGTTTGTAAAAATGGTACGTCCAATGTGTTCACACTTACGAGATTAATTCACAAGAGAATGATGGATGAATAAACCAATAGCAAGATGCTTGAAGCCGAGCCGATCTTCATAGATGCAGAAAAGGATCTTGGCAACATCTCTTTTCAGCAATTTCAGACTTTCAGCTTTAATGCAGCCTGCTATCTGGGGAGTGTCTTAACCCTTTACCCTCTTTTGTTTATGATTCAGTATATTATTTGCTTTGTTAAGTTTGTTAAGTAGTCTATACTCTATCCTAAGCTTATCACTAAGTGTGGGATTCCAGCCCAAAACAAACACTTGAGAAACATTTTCTTACATGTTCAAACTCTAAGTGTGGGATTTTACTTCCAGTAAAACTCAACTCAAGAGAACATTAGGGACAATGTTCCTCTAAGTGTGGGATAGCAGGTATAGAATACCTTGGTTAGTTTTTATGATCTTTAATGTCCGAAATAGTAAACTCAGAAAATGTTCCTCAAATTTTTCAAAAATTTTCAAGAAAATTAAAAAGTATGAGCTAAATCACTTGATTAACTCTACTATTTTTGAGTCATAATATCTTTTAAGAGGAACTGTTTTCAAATATGAGTAAGATATTTCGGAATCTAGGGAAAATAAGGTAGAAATTTCTTAATAAATAAATGATAATCTAATAGGAGCGTGACGAAGCACATACAACCCTATTTGCAGTGAGGTATCTTGAGCCTAATAACATTCATCTTTAATGCTTCACTATTCATTTCTTGTGTGTGCCGATGCATGTATCTCTGAATTAGAACTTGCTCTTGACATACGCTTCGAGACCACATTGGTGTGTACCGTACGCGGTATAGGTGCAATTAGATGACCTTGACATTCCCTAGGATTTAACCCCTTTTCGCATATCTCTTGAAGCCCCAAACCCTTCCGATACTTATTTTTAGTATCGATGATCCGCCTAGTAAACCCTTTTGAGCCTAAACCTTTCGTTTCATTGAACCCTCATCTTTAAACCCTATTTCCCAAAATATCCCCAAACTTATCTTAGAATTTCTGAGGTTATGAAGAACATCTTTTAGAATATCTTATCCTACCCTTTCGTGCTCTCCAAAAAGATTGAAGAATGCTTGGTGTGAAAATTTGACACTGCGAAAAGACTCGAAATGTTCAAGATAAGGGATTTCTGAAAGAATAATAATAAAAAAATATATCCTTGGAAATTCTCTGGCAAAGAAGTTCTGAAGAAGAAAAGAAAATAGAAAAGTATAAAAGCAGAAAAAGAGAATAAAAAGAAGAAAAAGAAGAAAAAAAAAAAGAAAGAAAAAAAATAGTTCCACAAGAATAAAGCTTAAAGTCCTTTGAAGTATCGTCCTCACAAAGAAGATTCTGATAGAAGACCAACAGCTATCTCATTTCCGTTCTAAATAAAGTTGTTCATGATCTCAGTTGTTTTAAGATAAGCAACCCTTACAACCCAAATATACCACTATCCATACCCTTTAACCTCACCAAAAACTACAACCCTCATGAATGTCTTGGGATAATTAGCACCGTCCTCACCTAAGTGGCGGAGATCCGATTCTCGATCAAGCCTATGACGATGAGTGCTGCATGACTGGCTATTTGAGCGATTTCGTTTGTTCTAGATTGATAGGAAACCCGATACACTTTGAGTGAATTGAGTGACCACCTTTAGTGAGATCGCCTAGTCATGTGTACTCCAAGATCATGAGATTTGGAAGTATGCCTAAGAGAATCTTTTCTTGTTTATGAAAGGTTCATCTTATCTTTCCTTATATTCTTGAAATTATCTTACTTACATCTGGAAGTGGTAACTCTTAAAACATGTTGTGACTCTCCCTAAAATGTTTTCAAAAACTGAGTGTTGCTTGAGGACAAGCAACGTCTAAGTGTGGGATAACTTGATGTGACGCAAAAAGTCATGTTTTTAAGTATGATATTCCACACTTTTTGGACACATCTTAAGTGAAAACATTCCAAAACAATCTTTATTTACTAAAATTCACTAAAGTGCTCCAAATATAGGCGTTGCTACAAAAATCACTAAAAACGTCCAAATAACGAGCAAAACAGAGCGAATAAACAACAACCAATTCTAATATTATATTATTTCAATAATATAAATATCTAATATTTGTAATTAATAATTTTCGAATTATTAATTATTTCGTATCACCAACTATATTGTATTCAATTTGTCGAGTTTAATATGTTCATTTCGTACGTAATTATATATACATATAACTACAAGTCTAATACGTCACGTATCACATATTAAGTTTCACAAAACTTTACACATAAAAATCGTTTTGAATTCACTAATCAGGGAATTACTCTGGGTAATGCATGAAATTAAGTAAGGATTAATACCCTAAATGGAGGATTGTCACAAGTTAATTAGTAGAAGCTAGCATTGTAATACTTGAATATTGTACGAAGAAATACAAGTTGTTATTCTGCTCGCAATTCGTATCAGTATTATCTATCCTTTCTATTATTAATTTGTCATATTGTTCTTGTTTGATGTATGTGATTTATTAATAATAGAAATGTTTATTGTTATACATTGTGAGTAGTGTGCTTGTATGTTAGTCATGATTTAAATAGTAGTGATGATGTTACTGCAAATATATGATATTGGGATAATATCATTATGAAACAACTGAGGTAACGTTATACGGCTTTCATTTGTATAGCGCCGAAAACATCACGAATGTGTGGAGTACGGAACGTGGAAGCTATGAAAGTCGTGGGCACAATCCGTTGGGAAATAATGTCCCGATTATTATATAATTGGGAGTTGTTATACTTTGTTATCTGTCTAAACTTATCCTGAATATAGATCTAGTGTCTCTTACCCTTTCCAGACTTTCACGTGACTGTTGCCCTTAGGATAGGACTTTGCAAACCCTAATACTACGTAAATACAGTTATCTCCAGTTACAGTATGAAGCTATGAACTTTCCATAAAACGGCACAGTACTTCGTATAGCGTTGGAAACACCACTAGTGGAGTACAAATACGTGGAAGCTAAGGAAATGCCGTAGGACTGTTTCATCGTGGATTACCTAGAAGTGACCCTTCTAGAACTCGGGTCTAGGAATTAAAGCTGTGGAAATGCTCGTTGCCCTGTACACCGTTATTACACCTAAGATCTGGAAAACTGTGGAAATGCTTAAATGCCCGGTACACCGTTAGTACATCTAGGATTTGGAACACTGTGGAAATGCCTAATTGCCTTGTACACCGTGATTATTCCTAGGGATGAACGCCTGCATGTAAAGGAGGGTCTATGTTTATGACGGTAGAATATATGCTTTAATGAATGAATACAGAGTTCTGTCAAGACGGCTTAATGCACCATAAACATTGCTTAACTCTACAATACCGATAGTTTAGAATAACAACAGTTAACAACCAGTACACAGTTAGATAATAACAAATAGACTTAGGGGTTAAGAAAGGTCAGTAAATACAATTGCGGCCTGTTGCCTTATGCCTGCTCCCTAGATAAATCAAGGGTGACTTTGTCTTATTCAAGCAAAAGTTCAGGGGGGTTTGAAAACAGTCTGATCTGATCAGGGTTCATGATAGCCTAGGTACTCAGTGACATACGTATTTAGATCCGGAACTAAATAAGTAGGGTCCTAGTGTTTACAACTAAGTTTATCTGTCTGTTAAATGACTGTGTCCCCAATAAGCATCATCCTAACTGTATGATATCCTAAATCATGGTGAACCACGTCTTTGTTATGTTTAAGTGTTACATATATGCTAGCTTCCCTTTACTTTTATGCTTTATTAGTTTAGTAGTTTTAATTAAATGAAAACCCAAAAACAATCACCTATCCACTTATCCAAAACCCTAGCTTGATTACTAAGTTATCCGAACTAGCTCGTTTCAATTCTGCCGTCGTGAGGAACGACCCTGGATCATCCTTACCATATACTAGTATCAGGTATTCGTACCAAGTACCAGTAGATAGTACGGAGGATTAGGCTCCCCCGACAAAATATAAATTTAAAACTACCCACTGACGCCACGCCTAGCGGAAAGATCTGCAACGACGGGAAGAGATTCCTGATCCGACCGTTGTGTGCGCGTCAATCCTTCCACACCATTATCATCAACAAATTGATCTTGATTATCAACAATCAACCAACAATTAATAGGTTTTTTTAAGAGCATTATCATATACATTCTAAAGTACTCAATCAGTTACAATTTAACTCATAAATACTTTGTGTATATGAACATAAATTAAAAAAATACCTGGTGTAATATTTCTTTCTCTTACATGAGAGATTTAGACAATGATATCCCCAACCATGCTACGGTTTGATGCCATGTTATCCCGGATTTCTTCTTCAACATATTTGATGCCCTAAAACACAGAAGATAAGATTATCAAACCAGACAAATTAGGAGTTAAAATTGAAAACAGAACTCATCAAATCAGTCATTAATCAAAACCCTAAATCAAATAATCAATGGAACCACCGTTATAAACTTACAGCCTATAACTTTACAGCCACTTATTAATTCCTAGATACGTACTTTTCCATCTATGGATTAAACAGGATAATGGGTTTTCTACGTAACATATGATTTTAAAAATATCACTAGATCATACAGAACCTACGAATAAAAATAAAAATCACCAAATCAAACAAAAACATACAAAACCTATGAATGAAAAAGCAAACCCTAATTTCTGAAATCAAGTTGAGAGCATCAAAATTAGGGTTAAAGAAATTCACTAACACAAGATACACCTAAAAATAATCATCAAATTAGTGGAATTGAAATTAAATACGAATCATAACTGAATAGAAATCGAAATTGAATCAGTTACCTTCAGCCAGGGAAATTGATCAGAAAACTATAACATCTGATCATAATTGAAATTGAAATCGTAATAAACAATTAACTCAAACATCATAAAGAATTATACCTTCGTCATTTAACCATTTTATGTCAATTGCTGCATCGAGCATCTCAGCCGTATCCATCTTTGTACCACCAGTTACAAATTCGTGATCTATATCGGAATTGAAAAAAGTAGACGAATTTTCAAGGGTTTCCGATCGGATTGGATGATGATTGGATTGGAGTAGGTTTCCGATTGGATTGGAATGGATGAAGGAGCCGGGATATAATGAAAAGATCAGCGCTGAGATGCCGTGTGGTTATTTTAATAAGGGTTAATATTGTAATTAACTAATAAACCTAATGATTTATTGGCTAATCAAATGGAGGCTTAGTTATAATTTGGCAATACTAATACATAGGTGATTACATAATCAGGCTCTGTAATAATAGTAAAGAGAGATTTGTGCTGCCAACAACACTATACATTTGTGCTGTTAACCTATAGTAAGCATAATTTACCCTCAAACTTTTATAAATATACATCAGTCCCTAAATAAATAGTCACATCACATTTGAATCTGTACAGTTTGCTACACGGAATATTTTCCCATATTTGAAAAGTGATATAGTGTATGATATCTTAATGGAGAAAACATGAATATGACAAATTAAGTTTAAAGTTGGTTAAACAAAGTTTGCTAAAGTTGCAAAATTGTAAAATGAGAAAACGAAAGTATTTGATAAAAATACTAAGATGTAGATGTGTTGAAAGTGTAAACATGAAGGTGATAAGAATTTTTATTACTTAAAATTATTTGTTTATTATTAACCTTATTAACCTTATTATTATTATTATTATTATTATTATTATTATTATTATTATTATTATTATCATCATCATCATCATCATCATCATCATCATCATCATCATCATCATCATCATCATCATCATCATCATTATTATTATTATTAGAATAAGTTTGATGTTAACAAAATGAAAAAGAAAAGAAATATTATTATTAGAATAAGTTTGAGAAAACCGAGATTACCGATCAATTGAACTACATTGAACAATCGATTGCAATCCTCGATGAAAAGATCAAGAAGTTAAGAAATAAAGAAATAAGATTATTTAAAGTTCAATGGAAGCATCGGAAAGGTTCAGAGTTTACATGGGAGCCGGAAAAGGAAATCACTCGATATTATCCGGCTTTACATCAAGATTGGATTGTGAGGACACAATCCTAAATAAGTGGGGGAAAGTTGTAACGCCCCTAAATTTTGTAAGTTAAATCATATTATATACGTTTTATTGTCTAAGTATTATATATATTATATTGCGATTGTGTAATAAGTTTAAGACGTAATTCTATAATAAAAATAGTTAGTAGGACTTGGCCTATCAAATAAATTGGTTAGAGGGATAAGAATTGTTAAGTGAGTAAAGTAGAGGGGGAGAAAACAAAAATAAGTAAATAAAACTAGTTTCCAGCTCTTTCCTCCTCATTCTAAATACGGAAAACAAAAGAAAGAGTGTATGTATATGTACGTAGCGAGCTAGAGCAGCAGGAAGAAACAAGAAGTTGTAAATTAAGCTAGTATTCATCAAATTGAAGCTCATAAACCCTTAATCTATCTTCCTTAAGGTATAAATAATCTTCTTTGTTAGTTAATTTGATGTTAGGGTTTAGTTGCATAAACCCTAAGTTATTGGAATTGAAGGGTAAGGGGTTAGTTAAGTGAATTAAGGTTTCATACACTTTTTTGAGTCATATTACATGCTTGAATCGTTAATTGTTATGTGGAAGAAACCATATTTATATGTTAATGGGTGTTTAAAAGATTATGTATATATGTGAATGTTATGAAATGATGTTCTTGATGAAGATGATACAAGTAAAGAAAGAATCAAATTCCCATTTGTATATGACCTTGTAAATAAGAATGTATGAAACATGAAATTGGAAGAGTTGGTGTTATTGAAATTTAAGACCTAAATTATGAGTTGAAAGTAAAATGATTAAAGGCTAAGGTATGTTTTTTGTAATTCATGTTTATGTGCCTATGTGATTAGGTGATAAACGAATTGGAATTGTTGCAAGTGGTTGTCATAAGCCATTGCAAGGTAAGTAGATGGATGATTGTGATTCAAGTGGTGATTATGACATTAGCTTGATGTTAGCCAAGTAATGATCATGACACTAACTTGATGATGTTATGTTAGCCGAGTAATGATTATGGTATTAGCTTGATGCTAGCCAAGTAATGTTTGTGTCATTAACTTGATGATGTTGATTCTTATGAATTAATATGGTTATGTTATTAAGGATCCTTAATATGTGATGTTATGATATGTTATTGTCGTGCCTCCAGTGGTCGGACGGGTTTTAATCCGGTCGTTGAACCAACCAACCAGGATGCGCGGACAGGGTTTTAAATTTATAGAGCAGGGGAATCCTAAGTTGTATACTACTGACAGACCTAAAAGGGCAGCAAGTGGTATGTATGACTCAGGTGTCGTTCTTCAAACTACAACGGGCATGGGAGTCTAGGAAGTTTTATTATCTTTGGAGATTCAGCTAGGGTTTTTTAAAAGTTTTTTTGGATAGGTTTGGTTTTTATAACTAAATACTAATTTAAATAAAGAAAATAAAACAAAAGAGGTTTGTACGGAGACTCGGTCAACAGAGGATAAGCGAGTGTTTACTATGATTTCGTTAAATGTTATTGATGAATAGTCAAGGGTAAGGCTACTAAATGTGATGACTAATCCGGAGAGGATAGAAACATAATTAATGCAAAGTATTGTACCAAGTATTGTACCTACGACCGTTCCGCTGCTTCCATACGTTTGTACTCCACCAATTGGTGTTTCCAGCACTATACCGAGTAATAGGGCGTTTTACAGTTTTTCCGTTACATTAATTAGGGTTCCACATTACTCTCGCAGATTTCCTATATCCTAATGAGCTACAACTACGAGCCTATTAAATATCTAACGTAGAGTTGTCCGCAATCAGATAAATAACATGTCACGTGGATAGCAGTTATAGAAGTCAAATACACCGGAAGTTCTCCCAAATGTACAGACAAATTTAACCGACGACTATCCTCGAATCCTGGTCCCCAGTCACAGTCATCAGAGACGTCTGTATCATAGCGTGAATTGTTGATTGAGCAAGAACACGAACGGGGATAATCCCGCGGACCAAGTTGGGATAATCGGGCTAACGATCAGTTAAATTGTTCAGCATTACAGATATAAATCATCACAACTATTCCATGCATGTTAATCTACTGTGTAAACCAATATTCTGTGTCTGAAAACCTAATTATACAGTTACTGATATGAACCAGGAGGAATACTATAGCATGCATCATTCCTAAGGCAACAATCAAACAAGAACATGCGATAGGGTGACACATAACAGAACACCGTAATCCTAGCATAGCAGATAACCAATAATCAGATCATAGATATCCCGAAAGTTCTCTCAAAGATATATAACAGATAAACATGAATCTAACCTATCTCTAATCCTACGCTCCGTGTCTCTTGGGATTTGTTTCAATCTAGAGAACACAGCCATACCAAGTTCATTGATCATCAAGTATAGAATAGGTAGAACGTACCACTAGTAATTGGCCAAGTTCTAGCAGGAAGCTTCTAACCACAGCATAGGTTGGATAGATAAACATTCGAGATTCAGTTTATGAGTTCATACACAGTTTAAAGTAACACGGGCAGAGTAACAGCATGGCATAAACATATTGACTATTCTAACATAACTACATCATAGTAAACACAAAGAAATGTCTAGCCTAACATTATATATCTAGCATACAATCCTAAACAAGCATAAACAAAGCAACACATGTTTAAAACTGGAAAGTAAGAGATATATAAATAGAACCTGATACGAATTTATTACAGACAGATCTTCGCGAATACAATGTCTTGGAGTGACTCCGTACAAAAGCTAAAAGCTACCTCTACCTAACTATCTCTCTAACTAGCTCAATTCTAGAGAGAGAAACTCTTCTAGAGGGAGAAACTAGAGAGAGAGTGATGTGTGTGAGAGAGAAAGTGTAGGGAGAGAATGAAAATGAGAGAAAATGGTATGTTGGTGAAGTGAGGGGTGTCCACTATTTATAGGCAAAGCATTAAATCGCACGTACAACTCACGAAGCAGCACGTACAAGCAAATGAAGCACAATATGGGGGTGCAGGGGCCGTATACGGCTTGTATAGGGCCGTATACGGTCTATACAAGGCCGTATACGGTCTGTATAGGGCCGTATACGGTGCCTATGGCCGTATACGGGCTTCGTCTGATTTCGTTCGTTGCTTAAAACGTCCGTATCTCCTTCGTTATGCGTCCGTTTGACTCGATTCTTTTGCCTGTGGTTTCATAATTCCGTTACGCTTCTAATGATGCCAATCTCATAGAAATTGGATGTGTAGAGCTCAGGCGTAGCCGAAATGACTTTTAGTGGCTCTGAAAGTGCAGTGTCTTCTCCGTCCTTTAGCCGTTTCACTTGATTCCAGATTTTTCCGTCTCGATTTTACCTATACAACAGATGGTAGAAGTTAGGAAGTGTGTCTTGACAGGAAAATGAGGTCGGAGGAATCGACTTGTATTAAAATGCTGTGTTTTGTGCGATTTCAGAGTGTTTTCAGTGATTTTTAACACAACGTCTACTTTTGAACCACTTTAGTGAATTTTAATAAATAATCAATGTTTTGGAATGTTTTTACTAAAGAAAGGTCCAAAATATGAGGAATAAAGCTTCTAAAAACATGACTTTTTACGTCACATCAAGTTATCCCACACTTAGACGTTGCTTGTCCTCAAGCAACAACTCTCTGAAAAAGGTTTTAAGTCGTGTTTTTAGGGGCGAGTCAGAGAATATTTTCTGAGATTAGCCTTTCCTCATATAAGCAAGTTACTTCTAAAAGTGTGGAGGAGGATAAGATGATCCTTCCATAAACAAGAAGAGATTCTCTTAGGCGTACATCCAAATCTCATGATCTTGGAGTACACATGACTAGGCGATCTCACTATAGGTGGTTACTCAATTCACTCAAAGTGTATCGGGTTTCCTATCAATCTAGCTCAAATGAAATCGCTCAAAATAGCCATTCATGCTGCACTCATCGTCATAGGCTTGATCGAGAATCGGATCTCCACCACTTAGGTGAGAACGGTGCTAATTATCTCAAGACATTCAGAGGGTTGTAATGTTTGGTGAGGGTGAAGGGTATGGATAGTGGTAAAAATTTGGTTGCGAGGGTGTTTAACTTATCTTAAAATCACTGAGATTATGAACAACTTTATTTAGAACGGAGAGGAACGGAGAATTGGTAGCTGCTTCAGCTTCTATCGAATTTTCCATGAAGAGCTATGCTTTGAAACTTTCAGCTTTATTTGCGGAGCTATTTTCTTTTCTTTTTCTTTTCTTCAGAATTTCTTTGTCAGAGAATTTCCAAGGAATTTTATATTTTGAATCATTTAGAAATCTTTTCCTCTATCTTGATCATTTTGATTCTTTTCCAGGTGCTAATTTTTTCCGCACCATCGTCCTTCCAGTTCTCTTGTGTGCTAATTTTCCCGCACCATTTGTTGAGAAACTTGATTTTTGGAGAATGTGAATGAGTGGGATATATGAAACAGATATTCTAAAAGGTGTTCTTCATAACCTCAGAAATTCCAAGATAAGTTTGGGGGTATTTTTGGGAAGCGGGTGAAAATTAGGGTTTTGAAGAAATGAAAGGTTTAGGCTCAACAGGGTATACTAGGTGGATCTTCGATACTAAAAATGAGCATCGGAAAGGGTTTTGGGCTTGAAAAGATATGTAAGAAATGGGTTAAGTCCTAAGGAAAGTCAAGGTCATTTAATTGCACCTATACCGCGTACGGTACACACCAATATGGTCTCGAAGCGTATGTCAAGAGCAAGTTCTAATTCAGAGATACAGACATCGGCACACACACAAGAAATGAAAGTGAAGCATTAAAGATGAATGCTTTTAGGCTCAAGATACCTCACTGCAAAGGGTTGTATGTGTCTAGTCATGCTCCTTTGATTATCACTTCTTGCTTAAGCAATTTCTACCTTATTTCCTTTAGGCTTTTAGAAATATCATACTTATATTTTGAAAATGGTTTCTCTCAGTAGTATCTGAGATTCAAAAACTGAGTTTAGACTCATTAATTTTGAAAAAATTTGACCTTATTTTTGAAAAAATTATTGAGAGAAAGATTGCTATTGGACATAAAAATCACCATTTAAGGTATTCTATACCTGTCATCCCACACTTAGAGGAACATTGTCCCTAATGTTCTCTTGAGTAGAGATTTTATTAGTAAAATCCCACACTTAGAGTTTGAACATGTAAGTAGATGTTTCTCAAGTGTTTTAATTTGGTCTGGAATCCCACACTTAGTGATAAGTTTAGGATGAGGCACAGAAATTAAACGCACTAACATAGGCATAGTAAAACATAATTGAAACGGGGAGAAAGGAACAGAGAGACTCCCCATTTGTGTTTACTGGAATAGACCAGGTTTGTGCAGGAGTGGTGCTAGTGAATTGCTGGATTTTAAGGACCAGGCTCGTTTAAGATCATCCATTCCACACAAAGCTGTATTCTGCAATAAACAACGACACACATATCACAGTATCTCATCTAGGTAGCAGGTATAAAGCGTAAGTACAGAGTCATAATACAGAAAGTAAATAATAAAGATAGAATCTAGTAATCATCAAGTAGGTCGTCAGTGTCAGGATCAAACTCTGCCTCAGCATCCCTGTCGAAAACAGAAGTCGGAGATGGAATGGAAAAATCCATAGTAGCCATAGCCTGACTCACAATCTCGTCAGTGGAAGTGTGGGTGACAGAAGTGTGAGCATCAAAAACAGCCAGAAGCTGCTCTGTGAGGCTGCGATCTGGTGATGCAAGTCCTGTGGGCAATGCTGGATCAGGATCAGCAGCTGCAGCAGTGGGGCCAGTGGAAGGTCCGGAAGTAGAGACAACAGGTGGATCTGCAGAAGGAAAGAAGGACCATGGAGGTCGAGATGGTCCCGGATCTGGGCCAAGCCTGTAGGGAATGGCATCAGGTCTCAGAATCTTGAGCTGCTCACAGATAGAGGACATGATGTCATGCTGGATGGAGAGTGTCCGGAAGAGGGCCCACGAAGCAGCTGGGTCAGCCGTAGTGAAACCGTACTTGAAAGTAGGTACGGGGGCTGGCAAAGGTGATGAGGGCCTCTCATCGGGCAACTCCTCGTGAGTGATCGGGACATCAGTCAGGTCCTCCTCAGTGATGGTCAGCATAGCCGCTCTCTGCGCTCTGCGTCTACGAGGTCTGTGTCGTCTACGTGGTCTCGCAGCTACATGATCGGCATCAACAGCGTCCATCCTGAAATAAATAAAGAAAACAGGTAATGCTAATAATGATAGTAAATGAATAATACTTATCTCAGATTTTGCAATTTGAAGTTAGATAAGTGGCAAGCCTGCAATTTTATTAGTTCAGAGACAACCATACTTAATAAAAATAAACTAAGGAATAAAATAACAGAATTTAAATAAAGATAGGCTTGGGGTGCCTCCCAAGAGCGTTTGTTTTACAAGTCTCTAGCTTGACTCTTCGTACCTTTCTGTCGACTCACGGTGGTTCAAAGATAAAGACATCTTCCCTGATGGGAAAGTCTTCGAAGTAATGCTTTAAGCGGTGACCATTAACCTTAAAATTACCTTCTGGTGCCTCAAGTTCGACTGCACCGTAAGGAAATACCTTTGATACTATGAATGGTCCGCTCCACCTGATCCTAAACTTGCCAGAGAATTTCTTGAATCGCGAGTTGAAAAGCAGCACTTTATCTCATGTTTTGAATCTTGAGGGCCTCAGCTTAGCATCGTGAATTCTCTTCGTTCGTTCCTTGAAGCTTAACGAACTGTCATATGCCTGATCCATTAGTTCGGCTAACTCATTCAACTGCATTCGTCTATTTGCCCCAGCTGTAGAAATATCTAAGTTACAGTTCTTCAAAGCCCAGTATGCTTTATATTCCAGCTCAATTGGTAAGTGACATGCCTTGCCATAAACTAGACGATACGGTGTGGTTCCTAATGGTGTTTTATAGGCGGTTCTGAATGCCCACAATGCATCATCTAATTTTTCAGCCCATTTGTACCCATGATTACCAACAGTTCTTTCCAAGATTCTTTTCAAAGCTCGATTTGTTGCCTCAGCTTGCCCATTTGTCTGGGGGTGATAAGCTGTTGATGTCTTGTGAGTGACACCATACTGTTGCAGAACTTTCATGAATTGAACGTTGCAAAAGTGTGTACCACGATCACTAATTATTGCTTTTGGAGTCCCAAATCGACTGAATAGCTTTCTGAGAAATTTGGTTACCACTTTGGCGTCATTTGTTGGGAGAGCTTGGGCCTCGGCCCACCTGAAGACGTAGTCGACTGCAACCAAGATGTACTCTTTACCGTTAGATTTAGGGAACGGTCCCATGAAATCTAATTCCCAGATATCGAAGATTTCCACGACCTGTATGTTTGTGAGTGGCATTTCATTCCGGGCTGTTATATTGCCTTGTCTTTGGCAGATATCGCAGCGTCTCACCAGATCGTACGCATCTCGAAATATGGTTGGCCAGAAAAAACCGGCATCGTACACTTTTCTTGCGGTCATGTTGGTACCGTGATGTCCTCCAGTAGGTCCATGGTGGCTTTGGTGTAAGATATGTTCTGCCTCTTTCCCATCAACGCATCTTCTAATGATTTGATCAGGGCAAACCTTAAAGAGGAAAGGGTTATCCCAATAGTAATGTTTTATATCGCGGAAGAATTTTTGTCTTTGAGAGGTTGGCATTCCTTTAGGTACGACTTTTCCCACCAAATAATTGGCATAATCAGCATACAAGGGATCATTTGTAGATCGTGACCCTTGATAGTATTTACCAACATGCATGAGCTGTTCTTCTGGAAACTGGTCTTGAATGTCTTTTTCGTGCAACTTATCCATTGAAGGATTCTCTAATCGGCTGAGATGGTCCGCCGCGACGTTTTCTGCTCCCTTTTTGTCTTTGATCTCGATGTCGAATTCTTGAAGGAGTAGAATCCATCGTAGAAGGCGAGGTTTAGCATCTTGCTTCTTAAAAAGATATTTCAGAGCTGAGTGATCTGTATAGACAATAGTTTTGGACAAGATTAGATAAGAACGAAATTTATTAAAAGCAAATACTACCGCTAGCAGCTCTTTTTCTGTGGTTGTATAATTCTCTTGGGCGTCAGTGAACGTTTTGCTGGCGTAGTATATTGGTTGAAACTGTTTCTCCTTCCGCTGTCCCAGAACTGCTCCGACTGCGAAATCACTGGCGTCGCACATGATTTCAAATGGGAGACTCCAGTCTGGAGCAACCATGATCGGTGCATGAACAAGCAGATCTTTCAGATGATCGAAGGCCTTGAGACATTCGTCTGTAAAGACAAACGGAGTATCCTTTTCGAGGAGATGAGTCATAGGTCGGGATATCTTAGAGAAATCTTTGATAAAGCGACGGTAGAACCCGGCATGTCCTAGAAAACTGCGGATGGCTTTGACAGAGGTGGGTGGTGGAAGTTTTGAGATAGTCTCGACTTTTGCTTTGTCAACTTCAATTCCAGCTTTGGATATACGGTGTCCTAAAACTATGACTTCTTTTACCATGAAATGGCATTTTTCCCAATTCAGAACTAGGTTTGATTCTTCACATCGGGTGAGCATTTTATTCAAGTTAGAAAGACAAGTGGTGAACGAATCTCCGAAAACCGAAAAATCATCCATGAACACTTACATGCATTGTTCAATCATGTCATGGAAGATTGCTACCATGCATCTTTGAAATGTCGCCGGTGCATTACATAAGCCAAACGGCATACGTCGGTAGGCAAAGGTTCCGTATGGACAAGTGAACGTCGTCTTTTCTTGGTCCTTTGGATCGAGAGGTATCTGAAAATAGCCGGAGAAACCATCGAGGAAGCAATAGAATTCGTTTCCTGACAATCTTTCAAGCATCTGATCAATGAACGGTAGAGGGAGGTGATCTTTGCGTGTAGCTTCATTTAGTTTCCGATAGTCGATACATACCCTCCAACCGGTGACGGTTCGTGTTGGAATCAACTCGTTGTCTTCGTTAGCGATGACCGTCATGCCTCCTTTCTTTGGGACGACTTGAACTGGACTGACCCATGGGGAATCTGAAATAGGGTAAATTAAACCAGCATCCAAGAGTTTGATAACCTCCTTTTTCACCACGTCTTGAATCTTTGGGTTAACTCTCCTTTGCCTTTGAATAGAGGGCCTGAAGTCATTTTCCATTAAGATCTTGCGAGTGCAGTAATTTGGGTTGATCCCCTGTATGTTAGAGATTTTCCATGCAATCGCTTTCTTATGTGACTTTAGAACCTCAATGAGTAGTGCTTTTTCTTCAGGCTTCAGATCTTTGGATATGATAACTGGTAAGTGCGAAGTTCCTTCGAGAAAAGCATATTCAAGGTGTGAGGGAAGTTCCTTAGCTCCAATTCGGGTGGTTCTTCAGTGGAAGGCTTCATCCTGGCAATCTCGTCTCTCTTAAGCTCATCGTATGTTGTCTGATAATCTGACTCAACTGCAGGTGCCTCTGGAATGTTGGCTGATGCTATTTCAACCCATTCTGTATTGTTGTAAAGCTCATTTTTTCTCAGCTCATTTTTTACTTGGGAAGATTGAGAGATTGCATTATCTTCAGTGATTATTTCTTTGTTGTCCTTTGTGAATGCGAATCTCTGAAACTGAGCTGAAGAAGATGTGGTAAAAGTAATCTCTGGTTTCAAGTTTTCACAACTTTTAGAAAGTTGCAGATCGGATGGTTTAAGCATTGACTCCATTTCCTTGAGAGTCTTCAGAATTTCTTCTTTTGAGAGAGATGAATCAGGAACTTCAGAATTAGGGCTTCTTCTCAAGAGAGTGACCGGAGTGCCTTGTCCAAGTGGTACAGCAGTGATAAATCTGTTGGGCTGTAAGTTGGAATTCTTTAAAGGTAATAGCACTTCCTTTGATGCAATGGATGGATCCGAGATAGCTGAGCATAGACCCGCACCTTCTTCACAGATTTTCCTTGTTGTGATGACAGTGTTTGGAAGGGGATTAATGCTGCTTACTGCGAGGATTTCTTCCAGGTGTTCTTCAATTATTTCCTGCATAGAATCTACAAGACCAAGGTCTTCTCCCATAGGAAGTTTCATTAGTTTATCGACATTGAAGGTGACTTCCTCAGTTCCCACTCTAAGTTTTAAAGATTTTTCATTCACGTCAATGACGGCCTTGGCAGTATTTAGGAAAGGTCTACCAAGGATGAGTGGTACCTGAGCGTCTTCCTCAATATCCATAACAACAAAATCAACAGGAAAGACGAATTTATCAACACGTACCATAATATCTTCAGCAATTCCTCGAGGGAGTTTAACTGATCTATCAGCTAATTGGATGGTCATACGGGTTGGTAAAAGTTCGCTTAATCCTAGTTTCCTATAAAGCGAGTATGGCATAAGGTTTACACTAGCTCCTAAGTCAGCTAAGGTGTTACTTATTTGAACATCCTGAAGGTAACAAGGAATAGTGAAACGGCCAGTGTGTCCTAACTTTGGGGGCAGTCCTTGTTGCATAATTAAAGAGCATTCTGCGTCTAAGGGCAAGTTAACTATTTGTCTGAGTTTTTCTTTGTTGGATATAAGTTCTTTAAAGAATTTGGCACAACTAGGCATTTCAACTAAAGCATCTAATAATCGAACGTTTAAGTGTAGGCTTTTGAACATCTCTAGATATTTTCCAAACTGGGCTTCTTGTTTCTCTTTCTTAAGCCTACCAAGGAAAGGTATACGTGTTGGTTTAACTACTTCTGGGGCTTTGGAAGATTCTGGTTCAGGAGAGGTGACAGGAGTGTCAACAGGTACTGAATCAGTGGGTAGAGAAGAACTAGAAGGCTCGTCTGAAGGAATATCTTCTGATTTCTCATTCTTAGTCTCTTTTCCGCCTCTAGTGACAACAAGGATATCATCATAATCATAAGATGAATGATGAATAGCTTTGCTAATCGCTTCTTCTCTTTGCTTCTCCTCAACTTTTAAAAACAATCTTTTAACATTATCCTCCATGTTTTTAATTAAATCGTTTGAAATTCTGAGCAAATAATCAATTTGGTTTTGAAAATCAACAATTTGTTTGTTTTTATTATTTTGTTCAACCATGAAGTTATTGAAAATCATATTGTTTAGACGAGAAGACAATTGAGAAGAAGTAGAGGGTGTAGAGGGAACTAACAAATGAGAGATAGGTTGTTTGGATAACCGCTGAGTGAAAGGTTTTGAATGAATGATTTGATCAGTGGTTCCAGATGTGGCGAGAACATCTTCCTTGGGCTTCGAGCGTGAGAAGAGCCGTTGAGGTTGCTTCTTAGATTTGGAAGAGTCTTGCATATCCTTAACAACTTTAGAGATGGATTCGAGTTGAGTTCTTAAAGTGTCGAACGCTTGAGTAGAAGTGTCTTTGTCTTCCGAGGTTGATTCATCAAACTCCAAGTCGTGTTGGTGCATCGTTATCGTCTCAATCAACTTCCAGGCTTCTTCTGACGTATGTAGCATGAAATTTCCGGATGAAGCAGCATTGAGGGTTTGTTGGTGATGAGGATTTAGACTGTTGTAGAATGTGCAGACCAGATTCATTTCAGCCAACTGATGATTCGGACATCTTCCAAGCAGATTCTTAAAGCGTTCCCAAGCTGAGCTTAATGATTCAGTAGTTTCTTGACGAAAGTTAATGATTTCATTTTTGAGCTTGGTTTGTAGGGACGGAGGGAAAAACTTAGCTAAGAACTTAGTAGCCATCTCCTCCCATGTATGAATCGAATTGGGTTCGAGTTCATAAAACCATGACTGAGCTCGGAAAGCTAAAGAATAAGGAAACAGGTGAAGTCGGGTGACTTTGACACTGGATCCGGTTTGTTCGAAATAGTCGGAAAGGTTGATGAACATGTTAAGATGGGTGTTTGGATTTTCAACCGAAATACCATGAAACTGACACTGAGATTTAAGTAATTTAATGAAGTGTGGTCTGATTTCAATGGTTTCGTCGGTTGGTGATACGATTGGTCCTCCTCGTCCCTCTAGCAGTGGTTGGGTTGATGAGGCGAGAGTGATACGATTAGCCATAACTTGTTTTTAGAAGAAAATAGGGTTTTGGAAAGATAGGTTTAACTAAGGACGGGAAATTAAAAACTAACTAATCCTAGGGATAAAAATTGTAACTTCCGGATGATATTGATCTTCCGTAAGGATCGCTAAATAACTAAGATAACAAAATTCCTAAAATCGGTCGTTGTAGTCCCCGGCAGCGGCGCCAAAAAGCTTGTCGTGCCTCCAGTGGTCGGACGGGTTTTAATCCGGTCGTTGAATCAACCAACCAGGATGCGCGGACAGGGTTTTAAATTTATAGAGCAGGGGAATCCTAAGTTGTATACTACTGACAGACCTAAAAGGGCAGCAAGTGGTATGTATGACTCAGGTGTTGTTCTTCAAACTACAACGGGCATGGGAGTCTAGGAAGTTTTATTATCTTTGGAGATTCAGCTAGGGTTTTTTAAAAGTTTTTTTGGATAGGTTTGGTTTTTATAACTAAATACTAATTTAAATAAAGAAAATAAAACAAAAGAGATTTGTACGGAGACTCGGTCAACAGAGGATAAGCGAGTGTTTACTATGACTTCGTTAAATGTTATTGATGAATAGTCAAGGGTAAGGCTACTAGATGTGATGACTAATTCGGAGAGGATAGAAACATAATTAATGCAAAGTATTGTACCTACGACCGTTCCGCTGCTTCCATACGTTTGTACTCCACCAATTGGTGTTTCCAGCACTATACCGAGTAATAGGGCGTTTTACGGTTTTTCCGTTACATTAATTAGGGTTCCACATTACTCTCGCAGATTTCCTATATCCTAATGAGCTACAACTACGAGCCTATTAAATATCTAACGTAGAGTTGTCCGCAATCAGATAAATAACATGTCACGTGGATAGCAGTTATAGAAGTCAAATACACCGGAAGTTCTCCCAAATGTACAGACAAATTTAACCGACGACTATCCTCGAATCCTGGTCCCCAGTCACAATCATCAGAGACGTCTGTATCGTAGCGTGAATTGTTGATTGAACAAGAACACGAACGGGGATAATCCCGCGGACCAAGTTAGGATAATCGGGCTAACGATCAGTTAAATTGTTCAGCATTACAGATATAAATCATCACAACTATTCCATGCATGTTAATCTACTGTGTAAACCAATATTCTGTGTCTGAAAACCTAATTATACAGTTACTGATATGAACCAGGAGGAATACTATAGCATGCATCATTCCTAAGGCAACAATCAAACAAGAACATGCGATAGGGTGACACATAACAGAACACCGTAATCCGAGCATAGCAGATAACCAATAATCAGATCATAGATATCCCGAAAGTTCTCTCAAAGATATATAACAGATAAACATGAATCTAACCTATCTCTAATCCTACGCTCCGTGTCTCTTGGGATTTGTTTCAATCTAGAGAACACAGCCATACCAAGTTCATTGATCATCAAGTATAG